>CM053582.1:524789926-524807932 GCA_028627135.1 Pseudochirops cupreus | reverse complement strand
AATAAATAAATGAATACTACATATATATATATATATATATATTTTTTTTTTTTTTTGAAAGCATCCACATACCAGATAAAGTAGTTAAGGAAAACCTTGGATTGAGGGAGCCTGCTTCCCAGGCTGTTGCAGTAATCTAGTTTAATCCATCAACAACATGCATTTATTAAGTGCCAGACCTTGTTTTAGGTGCTAGAGATATAAACATGAAGTAAAACAAGCTCTGGCTTCAAAGATCATAATTAGGGCACTAAGAGCCTGAATTATTTACTTGAAAATGGTCTTAAGAACATATGTTAGTCATTTTTTGAGCCAGGTATTTTAGATGCATATAAAAAAATGAATGCTGTGCAAAATACAGAATTCCTGTCCCTTAAAGCTAAGACACTCATGAAAAAACTACATGGCATAGCAGCCCTTTGGTTGAGGGTCCTGTCCCTTACAAGACCCAAGGCTAGCTTCCCTGAAGTTGGAAGATGAAATATCACCTTAATGTTCTAATTCAAAGCCCAAGGGCTGCTTGAGTCATTGCCTGCTTGGGCAAGGAGCCAGGCCCCGACCTCCAAGTGTAAGGAGTAAGAGTCTCTCATTAATTCCATCCTCTGTTATGATTCATTTGGGGCCTTGAAATCTTATATCTCTCCTTGTGAGACAATAATTACCTCCTGATTGCCATCCCTGTGATTAATGAAGGCAAGCCTGTGTTCAGATTCTTTCCATAAAATGAGCAAGAAGCCACTCTGTAAAAACAACAACAAAAAAAAAGTCACATAGCAGGCAATGTGTGTGCTTCCCTGTCTGACATTGAATACATATACTCTTCTCCCTCCCTACCTCCCCACCTTCCCCCTCCCCCCCACCCCCAAGTATAGACTTTGACAACTGAGTCATCTCAGCTAAGTGCCAAGGTATAAGACTCCCAGGAATGACCAGGTACCCAAGCAGCTGGAGATGATGAGGGAAGACAGCCCATTTCAAGTCTGACCCTTGGATTAACTGTGCTGAGGCTCATTCAGATTCTATTTACACTTCACTACCTTCTGATTTTATGACGTTTTTATATTCACGGTGATGAAAAAGCATCTTTGTCAAAATACACAACCCAGAATTAGGCCTGCAGAAGAAGCCTTTGTGATGCCTTCCCCTGTGCAGAAATAAGGAGGGGGAGGGGGCCCTCCCATAACTCTGGCTCTGGGAGACAGCCTCCCACTTACCTAGAAGCAATTCATTCACACCACCAGATAGAAAAGGTCTCACTGTTTCCATTATAAGGCCCTCTCTTTCCATGGGTGGTAATTAACTAACTGCTCTTAAATTGGGCTGCTCAAACAGCTGGTTCCATTGTCAGATGATGGTTCAAAGCCTTCCTTGTTAGGGGCCTTTACCTTCCCAGGTTTCAATCACAGCCTGACCAAATAGAAGCTCAATTCCTAAAGCCAAATATCCAATTTTAACATCTGTAACCTCACCTCTTCCTATATCCCTGAGCCAGAAAGATGGGTTTCCTGCTGCTGCCTTTGTGCCCATGCTTGTAAGCTGGAGAGTGATCCTGGTTAGTGGTGTGCATCTGGGAGAACTGCTGACTTTTTTGGCTGCTCTCCACCAGGTTCCAATTCACAATGTTTCCTGAAAAGAAAGCAATTCTGTACTTTTAAAAGGTTCTCACTATCCCAGAAACACTTTGATTGGCAATAGCCATGCTGCCTACCAAAGACACAAAGCAGCTCAAAGGAAATATGGGGGTAGGGGGGCTATATGGCCATAAGGGCTCCTTGGATAGCTTCAGTTTACTGAACATTTTATTCATTTTTATACGTATAAATAGCTGACTTTTTGTGGAACCCAAAGATTTAGAATTTGTTTTATATATATTAATAATAACTAGAATTTATATAGCAAATTTTATATTTATGTTTATTATATTTATATACAAATTTATATGCAAAGCACTTTATACTTGCTATCTCATTTATCTTCACATTAGCTGATCTGTTATTATAACAACCCTGGGGGGCAGGTACTGGAGTTATTAATCTCCCCATTTGACAGATAAGGAAACTGAAGTTCTCAGAGGTTTGAAACCTAAACGGTATCCTCAACTCTGTTCTCTCTCACACTTGCCCCGCTGCCATACCCAATCTGTTGTCAAGTCTTGTTGATTCTACCTTCATAACACCTCATCATCTCATACTTAGTACCCCCCTGCACTAAGTCTCACACCACTCCAGTCCATCATTGACTCAGGTCTTCCCAATCATCTGACTACGAGTCATGCTAAGCAGGATCACAAACACTTCGACTCCTGAACCACTTTAAGCTAGTTCTTTCCCCCTCCCCTCCCTCCCCCACCCCAGTGAAACTGGTTTAACTGGTTTGGGCCTGTTTAAACTTTTTTTCAGTTTTAACTGTTTTTTTCTGGTTTTATCTACTTTTGGCCATTTTTAACTGGTTTTAATGGTTTTCTGGTTTTAACTGGTTTGGGGTGGTTTAAAACTCAACTTTTTTTATGATTTTAACTGATTTTTTTCAGTTTTAATTGGTTTTGGTTGTGTTTGGGATGGAAAACCCCATCCAATATATAATCAAGAACATAGAGATTTCTCATGATAAAAACAGGAATTTTATTCTCTTCCCCCCAAAGAAAAGGGTGGTCTTCCCCATGATGGGTCATGAGAAGGAGGCACACAATGTGGGGTGAACAGAGCCTTTAAACCCTAACGCAATCAAGCCCACTTCCCCCGGACTGTCCCTTCTCCCATTGGCTGCGAGGAGGACTCAAGTCTCAGTGCGAAAATCTTCCCCAATGGCAAATGACAAAGAAACCTGCCACCATCCCTCAGTAGCTGAGAAGGCAGCTTACAGAGAACAAGGATGCTGACTGACAGCAAGGGAAAGGGGGAAGAGTCCTGAAGCAAGGGATGGGGAGGGAGAAAGGTCTCCAGCAAGGTTGGAGGCTCCTAAAAGGGCTTGCTGCTGATTGACAGCAGCAATGGAGGGGGCAGAGGGAAGTTAACAATCAAAACTGCCTGAGAAGTTTTCACTCTCCAAACAATTGGTTTAAACTGCTTTTGGATGGTTTAAACTAGTTTTAATTATATTTTCCTATTTTAACTAGTTTTGGTTGTTTTAAACTGGTTTTGGCCAGTTTAAAGTGGTTTTTGATAGTTTAAACTGGTTTTGGCCAACTTAAACTGGTTTTAATATTTTCTTCCAGTTTCAAAGACCATACACTAAAACCAGGTGCTATTTTTACCAGGAAAGCAGGGCTGTTTCAGTATTGGGAAATTGGGAAATAACATAATTGACCATATAAGCAGCAAAAACAACAAAAATCATATGAATATATCAGGAGATGCAGGGAATTTTTGCAAAATACAACACCTAGTCCTATTTTTAGAAAATCAGAAAACATAGGAATAAATTGAGATTTTCTGAAAATTAGGACTCTTAACTCATCAAACTGCGTTGGCTCACTATCACTCTAGGGTCAAATATAAACTCCTCTCTGCCATTCATTGCCCTTCATAACCTATTCCCCTGTATTTTTTGAGTTCTCTTACACCTTATGCCCCCTTCCTACTCTTCAATCCAGTGATACTTGCCAAACAAGATAAGATCTCTGAGCATTTTCACTGACTGACCCACATGCTTGAAGTGTTCTCCTTCCTCATCTCTACTTCCTGGCTTCCCTGGATAATTTCAAGTCCCAGTCAAAATCCTACCTTCTACAAGAAGCCTTTCCCAATCTCTCTTAAATCCAATGCCTTCCCTCTGGTGATTATTTCAAATTTATCTTGCATATATCTTGTTCCTAAATAGTTGTTTCCATGTTCTCTCCCCTATTGGCTTATGAGCTCCTTGAGTTCAGGGATTGACTGCCTTTTTATCTCTCTTTGTAACCCCAGTGTTCAGCATGGTGGCTGACACATAGTAGGCACTTAAAAATGTTTATTGACTCACTGGCTGAAGGGACCAGCTGAGGACCATGCACCTAGAATATGTCAGAAAAGGTTTTGAATAGAAGTCTTTCTCCTGACTGCAAGTGTCCAAGGTAAGATACTATGTCTCAAGACCCAAAATGGAGATGAAGAAGTGGTTCTGGCACTAGTTTATGAAATTCAGAACCCCTTACATCCTATGAGCTTCCCCAATACTACAAAATTTTCATTCTGAAGATATTTAATTATCTGATCTCAGTACTTTCACATTAGCCATGAGAATAGTCACATGTTTATCTCTACACAGTTGGGAAATATTTCTCCCTAGGGAACTTAAATATCCCAAAAGAATGTATATGATTTTTCTCAAGGATGATGTGAAGCACCATTGATAAAACAGCAACAAAAACCACAGTTATAACTGGCATTAATTTATATAGTACTTGAGGATTTACAAATATTAAATTATCTCATATAAGTCTTAAAACAACACTGTCAGGCAGATACTACAAGGTATGATTATCTACATTTTATAGAAGAAGAAATCAAGTTTCCGTGTATATTCCTTAGCAATGGTTCTTTCTTGTGCCACATGGTTTAAGTTGTAAAAAGAACTGACTAAAAATAACTTTGAATTCAGTAAATGTTCATTGAGTTCTGTAAACACAAGCAAGATGAGATTTTTGTTGTTTTCTTTTTGGAATTCAGTTTCCCAGGCTCAGGCTAAATTGTGAACATCTGAAGGTTTGGATTGATCTCCTTTGAACCCTGATAATTCACAGCTGTTCTAAATCACATAGATTTCATGCCTACTGGCTCTGAGCCAATCAGGGACCTAGTCTTTGTTATATCTTCTGGGAGGCTGACATTTTGCTTTGGAAATTCTTTCATGAGAAGGATCTTTTGATTTCCTGGTCAAGACTGAGTAGTCAACATGTTCAGAGCAGCTCCCTGACTACTTAGACGTCTGTGCTCTCTCAATCCAGTGATGTATGTAAAGTGTATAGCAATATTGCTATGTTCAGACAGCTAGAGCCCTGTCTGTTGGTCTTTGTGCTAATTTCTCTGCTTGTATTTTTTTGTACTCACTTCTTTCTCTATAATTAAAAGTAGGATTGTTAACCCCTTTTTTAAGCAGTCTTTCCTTTGAAAGGAGATCAAAGAACCTGTGCTAGCAAGCCATCCTGGGTGTGCTAGGGTGCTTGTTGTTATAAGTACTATTATAATTTCTGCCATTATACTTTCTGCCCTTAAGGTGCTTACAATCAATCAAAATTATTCTCATTTTATTTGCTCTAAATTACAGTCCGTTAAACTGATCTCTAGTTATAGATAAAAGATAAATTTTAGTAACTAATGTAAATTAAGTAACTTGCCCATGGTCACATAGCTAGTCAGTGACTAAAGCTGGATTTGAACTCCATCTTTTTGACTCCAGACTCAGGGCTCAATCTGATATACCACCTCACCGATTCTAGGGAAGAGATCATGATTTTTTAAAAATTGTTCTGAACTTACAATTGTTAAGAGAATTAAAATTGGAAAGGACTTCAAAGGTTTGCTGGGTCCAATAACCTACTTTTGTAGTTGAGGTAACTGAGGTCCAAGAATATTAATTTGCCCATGGTCACAAAAATAGTAGAGCTGAGGTTCAAACACATCTCTGACTCCAGAAACAGTATTATATCCATGATACCATGATCTTAACAGGGTAGCAAACTCCCTGGGCTATACAAACTCCCTCCACTAATGTAGTTCTGCAATTCTTCTGCAATTTTTTTTTTGTCTTAGAGAATTTTCTGGACCACTAAGCAATAGAGAGACTCACCCAGGATCACAAAGTCAATATAAATCTGTGGTAGGGTCTTCCTAACTCCAAGGACAGGTTCTGTAGCTATTCTACTAAAAAGTCAAAAATAGTTATGGTATATTATTCAATAGTCATAATAGGCTCCTATAAGGAAATGTAAGGCTGTTTGACTTTTTACTTCCTTTCTATAGAACATATCCAATATCTATTAAGTCTATTAATGTCTATCAATGTCTGTTAAGCATAATGTCTATTATGCTTAACCCCTAGTTAGCAAAAATATGTAATTATCATAGGAAGTTACCAGGTGATATTCTACCTTTTCCTAGGGGCCACATCCCAGTTGACTTGCTTCTTCTGGGCTCTTGCTAAAAGTGGATATCTACCTCATGATGGTGTCCTAGAATCTTTTCTAGGTCCTGGGTTCACCATATCCTTCATATAAAACTGTATTAAAAAGTTGATTTAAGGGCCTATTCCATACTGCTTTCTCCAGGGGCCCAAATTAGTTACTCTTCTGTGAAAACCTCCAAAAAGAAGTTTTGCACTGAAAAGAGTCCTACCCCAAGGGAGGAGACCATACTTACCAGGTCAGGATCTCTGAGCTGGTCTAACTCCGAAAATTTCTTTGTCCTTGGCAATTCTGTTTTGTTTGTTGGGGTTTTTTTGTTTGTTTGTTTTTTTGGTTCTAGGGGATTTTTTGCCCACTTTGTTTTTAACAGTTCTGAAACTTGGAACTTAATGCATGGGAATGTCAACCTCTTTGTTGAACAAGTCAGAAACGAGTCTTTTTTCCCCCTGTTGAGTTCTGCAGACCTTGTTCAGCGTTGTCAATGTTTGTGTTTCTGGTTACCTTACACACAATCCTGTTTTTCAGGATAAAATTTTAGACCTGGCGATCTTCCTCTGGCATACTCACTTTGAATTACTTGGTCTTTCAACGGTTGCAACCAGAAGTAAGAAATCCTTCCATTCTTAGATTTGGCATAGAGCAGTGTTAACAGCAACGTGTAAATATTTTAGTCCCTAAAGTATTTATTAGCATTTCTTATCTACAACAAAGAATGTGTATTTGCTTATGCATATTTACTATTTACTTGGTGGGGGAGCAGATCATACTGGGAATCTGTATATTAAATAAATAGCTTATCTGAGCGAATTTATTTAAGGCAGACAATAGCCGTGAAGTGACATGTAATATAAGTCTCTAAATAAATTATGTGAGAGAATTAAAACCTACTGGTAAAATTCAGTGTTGGGATGAGAGAGGAATGGACTTTAGAGATCATTTGTTCCAACCCATCATTTTATACAGAAGCAAACTGAGGCTGAAAGCATAAATGACTTGTCTAAGATCACTGTGAGTTGGGACTAGAACAATCTGTCTGGTTGATCATTTGTGTCCTGATAATCAAAATAGTTTTTTTTTTAACTACGACATATTTAAACCATAACATAATGCGTATCACTTGCTTACTCATGAATTGCAGCATCCCTAAACTTCTTCTCTAAATGCCCCAAATACAAGGGATTTCTTAATATAACAGCTGATCTCATCATGAAATATTTTTGTGTATTTACCATGTACATATATAGGGCACTAAGTTAGGTAGTCAGATGAGGATTAAAAAAACTTAGTTCGTGTTTTCTGCCAAGCATATAATCGAGTTGGGGAGAAAGGATTAATATATAAGAACTAATAAAATGGTAAAAAAAAACAAAATGGTAGAGAATATTTTGATATGATAATAGAGACAACTAGGTGATGTAGTTCAGATCCTCCCTTATATACTAGTTGTGTGCTTGTGGGCAAATCATATATCACTGCCTGCCTCAGTTCCCCATCTGGGAAATGGGAGTAAAAAAAAGGCGCCTACCTTTCAGGGTTGTGATTAAATGAGATAACACGTGTAAAGTATTTTTAAACCTTAAAGCTCTCTATAAATGCTAACTATAATTAACATGGTAGACATGCCATCTCATATGAGTTAGCATTTGAATTCCTATGTTCCTTTCTTTAAGACTATCACTTCGTCTTATATGTTATATAACACTCACTATGTGCCAAGAATTGTGCTGAAATGATTTGCAATTATCTTATTGGAGCCTTACAACAACCCTGGGAGGTAGGTGCCACTGTTATCATTTATATTTTACAGAGCAGGAAATTGAGGCAAATAAAGGCTAAGTGATTCACACAGAGTCATAGAGTTAATCATTGTTAAAAGATGGATTTGAACTCAGGTTTTCCTGATTCCAGGCACAGTACTCTACCCACTGTGTGCCCTAGCTGCCCCAGATAATAGGCAGCTAATAGGCATTTAATAAATACATGTTGATTGACTTATTGATGAGTAACTTTTGTTGCTTTCTGTAAATTTCTCCCAACTGGTTTGTTCTTTATTCCCATTCAATTTTCTTTTTATGTGGTTATGATTAGTATGTACTCTGTTTTGGTTCTGTTCCCATCTTTACCCTACCTCATACATACTTTGCATTATGTCTTAAAGGTCTTTCCAGATTAATTTACATTCCTTATACTTGTTTATCTTATTTGCACTATAATATTCCATTATATTAGTATACTACCATTTATTTCACCATTCCCCAACAGCAGAAAACTTAGATGGCTCCCATTTTTTCCTTTCAATTATAAATAATGCAGCTATAAAAAAATCTTTGAACAGCTAGCTCTCCTTTAAAAAATATCTGGGTATAATTCCAGCAATGACATTATTGGGTCAAAGGTATTTTTATAACTTCTGCTGCTTAGTGCCAGATTGCTTTCTAAGAAGATTCTATTAGTTTGCAATTCCACCAAGCAATAAATGAGCGTACCTGTTTCTCTACAACCCCGACAGCACTAATTTATATTGCTTTTAGCTATTTTTGCCAGTTTGGTATATTTGAAGTAGTACAACAAAGTCGTTTTAATTTGCATGCCTTTGATTATTGGTGAGGTTGAGTATTTTTCAAGTGATTATTATCAATTTGTGCTTCCTCTTTTGTAAATTATTTGTTCATGTTCTTTGATCATTTTTCCACTGGGGACCAGCAGAAGTCTTTGAAAATTTTTGACAGCTTCTTATATATTTTAGATGCTTCTTTGTTGGTCTTAGGATATCTTACCAATAATTTTTCTATATATTTTGTTGTGTATTTAATTTACTGTAATCCAGCATTTCTCTTTTGTATACAATGACTTATTTTCTTCATTCTTATGGAAAAAGTAACTTCCTCTTTACAATAGAAGTTTCTCCTCCTTTTTCTTCTTCCTCTCCTCTTCCATTACTACCACTCATTTGCTCTTTGAAAATCATTTTTAAAAAACTCTTGTACCAACAAAGCATAGTCAAGCAAAAGAAATCCACACAGTGACTGTATCCAGATATATGTATGTATGTATGCATGTATGTGTATGTATACATGCATACACATACATACATATGTATGTACACGCACATATACAAATTTGTACCTTGAACATATCATCCTTCTGTGATTGAGTGAATTGAATACTTTACTACGGATCCCCTGGAAACAGGTTTGGGGTTTTTTAGGTTTGATTTTTTTTTCCTTTTGCTTTGATCAGAGTTCTTAAATCTATCAAAGTTATTTATCTTTACAATATTCTTTTTCTCCAACTGATAGGTACTCCATTAGTTTCTAGTCCTTTCTTTTTTCTTTTTCCTTTTCATCTCTCCTCCTATGGATAAGGAAGTATGTTTTTATTGATACTATTCACTTTCTGTTACCATACTCACTCTTCCATCCCCTACCCATTTTCCTTTTGAGTTGGCTGAATTGACACCAAACTACTCTCTATCTCCATCTCTCCATTCAACACGCCTGTGGTTCAGATAAGAGTGACATTCATCTAACGAGAGCCATCCTCCCACCCCTTTCTCCCTGTTTGTAGATTTCTCACACATTCCAGTTAGGATAATTAGTAAGTGCTGCTCACTTCTTCCTCCTTTTTCTATTATTGCATTACTTTGCTCTTACTTTTCTTTCTTCACCTAAAACACTCAGAATAGAACCATTGCACTCCCAGGTCCCTTGTTTTCTTATTTATATCCCTTACTTATATTTATGTTTTTTCTCGCCCATTAGAATATTAACACTATATCATCATACAACCCCTTCCAATTGCTCAAATGCATTTGTCTTTCTAGGTTTCTTTTGAGTCTTGTATTGAGATTTCAAATTTACTACTCAGCTCTAGTCTTTTTATCATGAATGCTTGAAAGGGCAAATTATTCTGGATTGCAAAACTCTCTCTTTTGCTTTGGGGATTACTATATTCCATGATCTTCCACTCCTCCTCCCTCCCCCCAGGTCTTATGTGCTCTTGACTATGGTTCCTTGGCACTTGAACTCCTTTTCTGATTTCTGGTGATATTTTTTCTTTGACACAGAGCTTTGGATATTGACTGGGACAGTCTCAGGACTTTTCCCTCTTAATTTAGCAATCTGGGCAGTTTTAATTTATGAATTCTTGGAATATAGTGTCCAGACTTTTTTTTTGGAGGGGGCAGAGAGGAGGGTATCATGTAATTTAATTGTTCTTAAGTTATTTCTCACTTGTCCATCTTCTGGGTCAGTTGTTTGTGTAAAAGATACATTACATTTGCCTCTATTTTTAGTCTATTGCTTTTATTCTAATATTTCTTGCTCTATTATAGAATATTGATTTCCAGCTGATCTATTCTAATTTTCAGGAAATCAGTTAATTGGATACAGTTTATCAGTTTTGTTCTAAGCTAATTATTCTTCTTTTTTTCCCACCAGAGAATTTATTTCATTTTTTATCTCCTTCATTTCTTCATTGTTATAGAGTTATTTGCTCTTTCTAGGTTAAATGTTTAAGCAGCACTAGATCAGTTATAATTCTTTATAGTAGCCTGTATCTTATTATATTTAGGTAGGTAGGTAGATAAAATGTTTATTAAACATATACTATTGTGAGGCACTGTGCTAAGTGCTAGTGATTATAATTACAAACAAATAAGACATCATTTTCCTTCACTTAGCTTATATGCTAATAGGGGAAGACCTACTTGCAAAATGAAATCTGTTGATAAGGTAGTAGAGAAGTCCAGAGAGTGCATGGAGCTAGGAATAAAGGTCTATTGGCCTGTTCTCTTCATGAAATGGTGGTCTGGATCACATAGTTACCAGTCAGGAGAACTGGAAAACTCAGGAAAGAATACTTTCTATGGTAGGAAGGCTATTTATTCATATTTCCAGCATTGAGGCAAGGCTTTACTTCCTGGAAAGTTTTTTGGGGTAAGAGTTATTGTCTATTATTGATATAACCTAACTCTTTCATATCACCCCTATGCAGATTATCTATATGTCTGTCCATCTGTCTGTCTATCTATCTATCTCCAGGTATAGTTTTATGAACTCCAGTCTCCCACATCATAAGCCTTTTGAAAATGTCAAACTGGATCTTTGATAGGCAACTCAAACTCAATATGTCTACAACAGAGTTTCACATCTTTTTTTCTCTAAACACTCTTCTCTTCCCAACTTTCCTATTGCTATTGAGCACACCACCATTCTCTGAATCACTCAGGCTCATGACTTTGGTATCATTCTTGACTTGTATTCATTCTACATATTCAGTCTGTTGTCAAATCTGACTGTTTCTATGTTCACAACACCTCTAATATACATCCTCTTCTCTCCACCTATCCAGGTCTTCATTACATCATGCCTGGATTATTGCAATAGTTTTCTTTATCTCTATCCATTGCAATACAACCTCCACTCAGCTGCTAAAGAATTTTCCTAAAGTACAGGTATGATCATGATGATGCCATTCTCTACTATATAAACTCTAGTAGTTCCTGCCCCTTTCCTACTTTCCACTTCTTTGATTTTACTTCCCTCCACATACTCTATGGTCCATAAACTCTCCTACTTGCTGCTCCTTGGACACAACAATCTATTTGCCAATTACCTTACATCTACTCTGTCTTGTAGTTAACTGCATGTTCTCTCTCCTCTACGATCATAAGATTTTTGAGGGCAGAGATAATGTTGTTATTTATCTTCACATAACAGTGATTACAAAGCAACCACACACACTTCAAGTACTTAATAATTGAGTCTTGATCAATTGACCTTCACCTTTCAGGATTAGTTGGCCCTGAATCTTAAAGGTTCAGAATACTGCATCTTCAGAGACCTCTATGATATCTTAGGAGAGAGTTCTGGGGACCTTAGCCCTGCTGGCTCTGGAGTGTCTTGATATAAACACTGATGTGTCTGGACTAGTTGCTCCTCCTCACAGGCTTTTCCATCATCCCCTCTGTTTCTTTCTGAACATCTTGGGCATTTCTCAAGGAAAACTTCTCTGAGCCCATTAAAAGAGGAATATTGTGCTGGATACCATGTATGAGATTCACTGGCATTTCCAATGATCTGAAATCACTTCCTGACACTTTATTGGACCAATAATCTTCCAGTGATGCTCTGAATCATGGAATTTCATGGGTGCAGAATAGTCAAAATTGCAGATGAACTAGAAGACAATGCAAGGGTGCATGGTGGGCAAACAATTCACCTGCACAAAAAGTATTGAGGATTGATAGAGGGAGGCATCATGGTATAGTAAAAAAAAGCCTTAGATTTGGAATCAGAGAAGTTGGGTCCAAATCTTAACTCTCCCATTTTCTGCCTCTTTAGTCCCTAGTTTTCTCAACGTAGGAAAAATAAAATACTCACTAAGATTCCAATGAACTCTAAATTTATAACTTTTTTTTTAAATCTAAAAAGCTTATAGGATAGCACAAAAGGCATAACAGCCCAAGGATCATACTAGCATTCTTGAAATATTCAAAGAACAAGCTGGAAATATGAAACATCCAGATAAATAAATGCAAAATATTAGTGGTTGAGAAAACTGTAACAAAGAAAATCTGTGGGAAAATTTGTTATTTAACAAACATACCTGGGATGAACAAAGCCAATGGGCTATATTACAAATTGATGTCCTAATGTGGGCATAACTTGTTCTTAATCTACTTTAACTTTCTCTGTGTAAATTACTAGGTAGATTTCCTTGGAATAGCCATTTGTCTGCTCTGGACCAGCATTTATTTTGGACTCTGGCAGGATCTTAATGTATGTCAGTGATACCATTTTGAAAGAGAGGCTTTGAGGTTAGGATTTAGTTTCTTGGCACATGGGATGAAACACTAGACCACAGAGTCAGGAGACCTGAATTTAAACTCAGATTTAGACACATATTTACTGGGCAAGTCACTTAACCTAGTTCCTAGGGTTCCTGTGAGGTTCAAATGAGTTAATATTTGCAAACCTCAAAGATCTATATACATGCTGTAGTTATTAATTATAATAAAACAATAAATATGAAAGGACTTTTTATGTTTCCCACTGTTTAGTCAACTCTATGCCTGAGGATGTGGCATGCTATGGAAAACTGTCTGGGCAAGTCTTTTGATTTCCTTTGTATCTAGCATTGTATTGGTATATAGTAGGCACATAATACATGATTGCTGATTGATTGCTCTTCATTCCTGAATATAGAATAATCAATGCATACTTATATTATTCCAATAAAGATTTTATGAAGCTGAGGAAACAAGCAGGTGAATCATTAGTTAGCCTTGCCTTCTCCATCTATTTTTGAGTATCAATAGCATCTGTGATTTTTTCACTTTGTTCATAATTTTTCACTTTTGTAGCTATCGTGAAATTTTTATCTGAGTGAATTTAAAATTGTGTCACCTCTATTATTTCTTTCTTATCTTAATATGCATTCTGGATCAGCCACTTTTACTGACTTGAACTGCTTTCATACTATTTCCCCTACATCACATAGCACATAAGGCACTGATGTAGTTGAATCTCAGTGTGTGGATTCTGCTATTGTTAGAATGAAAATAGATCTCAACACGAACAATTCTGTTCATGCCTGTTTGTCTTCCCTTTAATTTCATTTATAAATGCTTTAGGCATGATCACATCAAGTTTTCTACAGGCTCTTTTTCTCCATTGCTTTTCATTCTTTGTAAAGTGATAATTTTCATAATCTTCTATCCCAAGATGTTTCCCATGACTGCCATATGTCTTTGCTTGGCAAGCGATCAAGTGTTTGGTGGATGAGGCAGTTTCTGCATTCTTTTGGTTTCTTCACTTTGGTGACTATTATTTACACTAGTTAAACTACCAAGAAATGGTAATAATCAGAGTACATCTCTTTAAAGCTTTTTCAATTTTTAAGAATCAATCACTTGTTTGTGAGGGTTAGGAAATACGTGCAGGCTGCAAGCGGTTGTGTTGAGGCACAGGGAAGTGTCGAGGTGCTGGAACAAGCTGGGTCATGTGGAGTTTAGAGCATTGCTCAAGGTTCTCCCACATGTAGGTTACCAGGTGTTTCAGATTAGTGTCTCCATACCCTGGGACCTTCATGCCCTTGTGATTGCACCTCCCCTCTCACAATTTTGTTCAGCTGGGCTCTGTCACGTGTGGTATGTGGATCTGGGGTATATATAAGGCTTAAGCCTTGGGGGTAGTTTGAAGTGGCCTTAAGATCTGGCTGTAAGGCTTCCCCATAGAGAAGACTTAATAAACTTTCTCTGCTTGCACCTCCAAGTCATGACTCTTTTGTTCTTAAAATGTGCTAGCACCTACTTGAGTGAGGTAAGTAACCAGCTCCCCTGCAGGCAAGTTAGGGTACTTTAACAGAGAACCCTGACACTTGTTCAAATAGGTTATAGTTGAGGTTTTTTTTTAATTCTTTTTTTCAATAGAGGAAATGAAGGGAATAAGCATTCATTAAATGTCTGATACATATCCAGCACTGCTGTGTAGATATAACCTCAGTTTTCAATCATAACAACTCTGTGGGGCAGATACTATAAGGATCTTTTTTTGATAGTTGAGGAAAGTGAGGTAGACAGAAGTTAAGTGACCTGCTCAGGGTCACAATGTTAGTAAGACTCTGAGGCTAGATTTAAACTCAGGTCTTCCTGACACCAGGCCCTGTGCTCTATCTAGCCACTGTGCCACTGAGATACCCTTAGCTGCCTAGGTCCTAATGTTAAGGACTTAATCATCAATAAACATAAGCATTTCAGGATACAAAACCATAAATTGCAATCGCATTTTTTAAAGTAGTGTTATAAATGTATAACGTGTTTTCTCACTCATTGTAATCCTTATTTCTAATCTATTATTAATTTTTACCTTTGCTGATCAACTATACTCATACTGAAATGAAGTTGACATCAATATGCAGTTGTTTTCTGTCATTTCAAATTTATTAAATTCTATTTGTTGTCATTATCATTCATTACTTGCTATGTCTATTACTTTACAACCCTCTTTTTGGTGAAAATAGTCATGATATATGACTGTGGTTTCTGAGTAGTCTACACACAGTTGGTCTCTTTCCTTTCTTAACTGTGAGTCAGTGAAACTTGGTTCACATGGTTTAGCCCTAGTCCCCAGGACAACTTATGATGCATTTGTCCTAAGGCTTAACTGACCCTGGAACCAGGCATTTCCCATTTCACCTTCCTACTACTTGCTTAGTGTATCACGGAGTTAAACTCCCTGCCCCTCATTACTCATTGCTAATTAGGCATTTCAGAAACTGTCCTAATCTCATGGCCCAGCCTACCCTACTCTCTTGCCCCAGTAGTTACAGGACAATGCCCAATTGGTGACATGTCAGCTTTTTGTCTTAAAACTATATATTTGATCCCTGAGTAGCTCTTGGCAAACTCATTTATTCACATCATTGAGACTGCATGGAATAAAGGAGAAAACTGAGAGAGCTCTATGGGTAGCAACCCTCAAGAAGAAGGTAAGAGCTAAGCTGGGCCTTAAAGGAAGTCTCTGTCTTTTTTCCTAGGGAAAGAATTAGACCTGGGATAAATAGAGGCTGGTATTAATACAGTGAATACTCTTAGTCTACTCCAACCCTGCAATTCAAGAGAAGAGGAAACTGGAGCTTGGGGAGATTATATATGACTTGACCTAGGTCACAAGGGCAGTAAGTAGGACAGGTAGGATTTAAACCCAAGTCCTCTGACTCCAGAGTCAGTATTTTTCCTCTGCTCTTCTCTCTTCTCCTCTCCCCTCCCCTCCTCTCTTCTCTTTCCTTCCCTTCCTTTTTCCCTCCCTCCCTCTCTTCCTTACTTCCTTTTTACTTTCCTCCCTTTCTTTCTTTCCTTCTTTCCTCCTTCACTCTTTCCCTCCCTTCCTTCCTGCCTTCAACCTTCCTACCTTCCCCCCCTTGGTCTTTTCTTTCTAAAATGAACAACTGAGGTAGAGCCAAGATGGTGGAACAGGAGCAGAAACTTTTCTAAGCTCCTCCATGAATTCCATCACTAAACTTTAAAAACTGAATCTGAACAGATCTTAGAGTGACAGAATCCATTGGGAGACAAAGCATGGCAGATTCCTAGCCCAGAAAAGTGCCCACGTAGGTCTCGGCAGGAGAAGCACAGAGCATGCAGGGGCTGCACAGTGTGGAAATGAGAGCAGACTACAGATAAGTGAGGAGTCCCAGGCAACAGACTCACTCACCTCAAGGGCAATTTGCAGACATCTTACCACAAGACAGAGGGACAGAGGGTTGGTTAGACCTGGGTAAGAGAAATTACAGGGCCTGCAGCACAGACAGCAGCTTCTCCTGGGACTATCACCCCAAAGCCTGGACATTTTAAAATCACCTACCTGAAATTCCAGGAGCCAAGATGGTGGAGTAAACCCCAGCTTCTCCTATTCCCCCTCTCTAACCCAGAAAACTCAGAGATAAATGTCCCACCCAGAGTAACATCCTGAAATAGTGGAAAGAGCCTCAGGCTTGGGAGTCACTGAGGAAGAGTGTAACTGAGGCAGTACAGAATCTGAAGTGAAGGGCAGGAGGGGTCCCAAAAAGCCTCACCTCAGCAGACCATCAGGAGCTCCCAAAGCCCAGGTGGGTGGAGCCAGCAAGCACTAACAACACAAGCCCAGGTGTGCCTTAGTACCACCGTGGGGAATCTGCAGATACCAGCTCTGCTGGCTGCCAGCTGCTGAGCCTGCCTGAGCTGTAGCCCAGGGGCACAGAGGCAGAAACCTGAAGTGGCCAGACCACCCCTCCCCCACAGGTTACTCTGTGAGTCTCAGGGTAACTCAGGAGAAACACTGAGAGTCCTGGCCTTGGCCTCACTCTAGACACCCAGAGGCTACAGCATACAAAGTCAACAACCAGGCCCTTAGCTCCCAGCCTGGGAAGCAGGGTCAGGAAATAGGCAATCACAATGGGAAAGAAGGAAGCTGAGAAAGTAAAAGCAAGAAAATTGATCCAATATTATTATAGCAAGCAAAAACAACCAAATACAGAGGACAACATGGACTCTATATTCACACCTGAGACCACAGAAGGAAACATGAACTGATCTCAAGTGCAAAAAGCATTCCTGTAGGAGCTCAAGAAAGCAAAATTAGAGAGGCAGAAGATAAATTTAAATCTACAGTGACAAAATTGGAAAAAAAAATCTCATGAAGAAAACAAATCCTTAAAAAGTAAAATTTTTGAGCTAGGACAGGAGGTTCAAAATCTAACTGGACAAAATACCTCACTAAAAATGAAAAATGAACATAAGGAAAAGGAGCTTCAAAAGCTAATCAAGGAAAATAATTCACTAAAAATTATAATCACTCAAACTGAAGCTAAGGATTTTATGATGCATCATGTCAGTCAAACAAAACATGAAGATTGAAAAATTAGAAGAAAGTGTAAAATATCTCACTGGAAAAACAACTGACCTGGAGAACAGATCCAGGAAAGATAACTTAAGAATTATTGGGCTACCAGAAAGCTATGATGAAAAAAGCAGCCTGGACAACATCCTGCAAGAGATTGTCAAAGAAAATTGCCCTGAGGTCCTAGAATCAGAGGGTAAAATAGTTATTGAAAGAATTCAATGGACTCCTCCTGAAAGAGATTCCAAATTGAAAACTCCAAGAAATATAGTAGCAAAATTCCAGAATTACAAGGTCAAGGAGAAAATACTGTAAGCAACCAAAAAGAAACAATTCAAATATCATGGAACTACAGTCAGTTTTACACAGGACCTAGAAGCTTCTACATTAAAAGACTGAAGGGATTGGAATTTCATATTTCATAAGCCAAAAGAGCTAGGACTACAACCAAGTCAATTACCAGGCAAAACTGAGGATAATCTTTCAGGCAAGGAAATGTTCATTTAATGAAATAAGGGACTTCCA
>CM053582.1:524733011-524779830 GCA_028627135.1 Pseudochirops cupreus | reverse complement strand
TTCTATTGTCAGTGATATCTGAAAGATTGCAGAGGAATAAGTACCTCAGGAAGAAGGGTGAAAATTGTCCTAATGTTCAAAAATGAGATGAGAATGAAATTGACAAATTATAGATCAGTAAACTAGACTTCGATTCCAGCAAAATTCTAGAACAAGTCATTAACGAGATGGTTAATGAACATCGAAAAAAAAAAAAAGGGAAGCAGAGATCACATAGCCAGAAGAGTTTTATCAAGAACAATCATGTCAAACTACCCTGATATCCTTTTTCTTAAAAGTTTACTAACTGGAAAATCAGGGCAATGCTATACCTAGCTCTCTCTCTTTGTATGTGTGTATATGTGTGTTTGTATACTTATGTGCATGTAGCTTACCTATATTTATTTTGAACAAGTCTTTCTTATGGACAAGATGGAAAAATATAAACTAGGTAATAGTAGCATTAGATGAATAAGGACAAGTTATATAATTGGGCCCAAACATGAGCCTTTAATGGTTTAACATCAACTTCAAGTTAGATGGAGTGAATGCCTCAAAGATCTGTCCATGGCTATGTTAATATTATTAACAAGACTTGAATAAAGGCATGGATTAAATGCTTATTAAATTTGCAGCTATCACAAAACTAGGAGGGATGGTGGGAAACATGATGGATTAGAGAGTCAGGATCCAAAACAATCTTGACAGCATTAAAAAGTTGGACCTAATATATTAAAAGAAAATTTAATAAGGAGAAATGTAAAGTCTAACACTTCTATTTAAAAAATTAACTTCACAAGTATAAGGTGGGGGAGGCTTGATTTAGTAGTAGTTCATCTGAAAAAATGGGGAGGCCTTCATAAATTATAATCCCAATACAAGTTAGTGATGTGATATGGCAGCCAAAAGTAAAATGTTTATGAAGTGACAAGAGTGGGCAGAACACTCTGCTAAGCCCTAGAAGAGATACAATATTTACCTAAGATACGGTGTATGCCCTCAGAGAGCTTATGTAGAATGAGGGCAGGGGACACACACACACACACACACACACACACACACACACACACACACACACACTGCTAACTGTAACTCAAAATAATACAGCAGTCTACAAGAGAAGTGCAACCAACCATGGAAATAGAGATGAGTCACTGATGGCAATGAGGAAATGATCATTTAACAGTTCTTGTTTATTACCTAATCTGAGCTCCCTGGAAGGCTGCATGCAAAAATTAAGAAGGCATAGTGCCCTATGAGTCTGAAAAATCAAATAGACTCTGAAAGTGACACTGCACACACACACAAACAGACACAAACACAAATACACACACGCTCACACAGAATTCAGAGGAAATGTTCAGAGTTGTGTTCAGGTCAAACTTCCAGTTTTCTTAGACCCACACTGAAACATATAAACAATCCTGAAATCAGCAGAGCAAAAGTAGTTTCATAAGAGGATCTAAAATTTCCACTTACTGATATCAAGAGAGAGCCTAGAGAAGTATAAGTATAGCCTAGAATAGGAAAAGGACGATTAGGATAAATTAGATCTGCTATTCCTCGAAAGACAGCTAATGTATCTGGTTGAGGAATACTTAGAGAATTAGGGAAAATGCCCTCTTTCTCCTAGGGATTAATTGGAGAAAGAAGTAAAGAAGTTGGGAGGGGGAAAAGAAGGGCTGGATTTTCCCCACTGTGATACCAGCATAACATAAATTAAGCAATCCTTTCTGAAACCTGAAGTGAGATAATGAGGGAACCATACAGGGACCAATCAAGGAATTTTTTCCTTTTCAGAACTTGATGTCTAGGTTCCCAAAATTGTTGGAGAATTCCCATCTGAAAACACCACTGTTTCCATCAAGCAATATTTCAGTGTCCTAACATGAAAAAGCCATGTATTCCTTAAAGAGGTTTACTTGCACAGACAAAGAAATAAGAATCATATGTACTCTTTTTATGTATTTAAGGGTCATTCTGCATATGCCTGGCAAGATTACTATCTGACTTCATCTGTAAGTTCTTAAAGAAGCAAGGTGTTTAAAGCAGTGACCACAGAAAAGCACAATTGGTCTACACTCTGCAGTGAAATGGTAAATGTTTAATAGCCAAATCTTTAGAGGAAAAAAGTATGCATAGTACACTTTTAGCATTGTATCAATTTTAAACATTATTAACATTTTCTCCATTCCTTTCTTAAGTCTCAGAAGTCAATAAAACACTAAATCAAACCTCGATTTGTGTAGTGTTGTCTGACTTCCGAGGTGTAAATGCTCACAATGAAATGTTAACACTGGCTCTCCTGAGCTAATAGGAATTGGCTCCATCATACAGTTTATGCACACCTATGACAAGGAAACATACAATTTCAACTCGTTTCAATTCACAAAGTATTTAGGGAATATATGAGGTTTACTAAAGCATTTTTCTCACAACACACAACTTTGAATATACGATGCAAAGATCATTGTCCCCGTTTTAAAGCATGTGTAAACTGAAGCTCAGATTAACACAATGAGTGTCAGATTCAAAATTCAAAGCCAAGTCTCTCAAAGCTTCACAAATCTTTCCTAAGACTACTTCATTCTCAGGTTCCAAAAAAAAAGAAAATGCAAAAATATAAGTATAAAGGAATAAAAATGAGAGTCTCTGGAAACCTTTTTAAAAAAAAATCTGAAAGTTCTCTCCTCCTACTCTCTACCACAAAATGGACCCAAACTCATTCCATGCAAAACTCCTGGAATCATTACTGTTCTATGCTTCTTGGCTCTGGCACCCAACCTTGAGGCACCTGCCTTCATGATTAGGTTGATAGGTACAGATCACCAGCCATCAAGAAGAGAGCCATGGAACTAACAGAAACAGACTCCAAATCTAGGAAGCAATTACACAGCCCACAGCCCTGGATGGCTTTTTCAGAAGGAGAGCAGGTGTATTGCCAAAGAAGCTGCCTTAGTGATTTACATAGACAGCTTTACCTCTATTAACAAGGAGGAAGCATTCCAACAACATATTTCTTTGTCAGAAACTTTAAAATCAGAGACCTAAATAACACCTGAGAAAGGGAACATATTCTAGAACATCAGAACAGTTTTTTTTGGCGGGGGGGAAATCATAAAATACCAACCAAGAACCTCAAATGTGCTTGAAACCATCTAGGACAGTGGTTCTCAACCTTCCTAATGCTGTGACCCTTTAATACTCATATGTGGGCATATCTGCATGTGGGCGGACCCGCGTGGAGATGGATAGAGGAGCGATGTCTCAGTTCCTAAGACCGTTGGAAATATGTGTTTTCCCATGGTCTTAGGCAACCCATTTCAACCCCCAAAGGGGTCGCAACCCACAGGTTGAGAACCACTGATCTAAGAGGTATATCTGGGAGTCTTGAGACAGAGAAGGGGAATGAAAGGATGGATTTTGATTTGCAAAGACAGGGAACAGATTCTACTCCATGCTTAGACTAAGATACGTAGGAAGGACACGGTCACAAGCACCAGAGTAACAAAATTTGTTAGCAAGTAGACCTTGCTAGAGGGACTTCAGGTTCTGGAAAAAGAAATGCAAGAATCACCAGTCTAAGAAGTTCCCAAAACCAGGCTTCCATCAAACACAACCAGCCTCCTCAGAGCAGAAGGAAGCCCTTTGAGAGGCTAAACCAAGCATGATCCCTTGAAGTCCACTGTTATCTTTTCACAGAGTCATAGGAGAACAGAAAAAGCATTGCCTCTAGAATCAGAGGAGCTGGGTTCAAGTCCTTGCTCTGATATTTGCTACTTGTGTAACTTTGGACACATCATTTAATCTCACTGACTCTGTTTCCTCATCTGTAAAATGGGATGATTGGACTACATGGTCTATGAGATCTCTTCCAGGTCTAAATCTATGATCCTGTGATTCAGCCTGGTAGGCTTAGCTTATATCCTAATGCCTCAAAATATCTCCATACCTGCTCCTGAGCCCTGAAAGCTCTTAAATGGAGGAAACAGTCTTCTATTCCCAATTAGACATGATGAGTTTAAAATATAAATGCTTTAAAGCTAACACAATATTGTAAATGACTGCTTATTATTCTTTCACAGAAACTCAATCAACCATTATAAATGTCTGGGTGTCCAGAGATTATTACACTTTTAAAGTGAGAAAAGGCCTTAGAGGTCATGAAATACAATATCCCCATTTGACAGATGAGGAAAACAAATCCAAGGTTTGGAGGGACTTTCCATATCAGATCCTCACCTATGTGGATGAATCTGAGGGGGGTAAAGAGAACTAGGTGGCAGTAGGTACCTGAAATCAGGGCAGAAATCAGTCATAAGTGTGGCTTAAAGGGTTCATAAAGAAGTAAGAGAGAAAAAATAAGTATAGCTTTGCCTGGGGTAGGCACTATTTACCTTCAAGTGGGCAGGGATGAATGATGCTGTGCTCTGAGGAATTTTTGCCACACAGATGTCATTGCAGGTAGTTCAGCTTTTTGTATGATTTGGAAAGATTTTTTTTTCTCCTCAAACATGGCTGTCATGGGTAAAGGGGTTTCTTTCCCAGAGTGTTTGTTAATCAAGGTATCACTATGATCCTATCCAAACAGAGTAAGGACATATTTGTGCATCATTGAAGAGAGAAAATACCTTGGAGCAATCTTTGCTAGGATTTGTTTTCAATTTGGTGTTTTCCTTATAGCACCTCCAAATCCTAGGACAATAACAGCCTCGTGCTTTGCATCATATGATCAGTATCCATAATGTGAACTACAATGACTGAGAATTCATTCAACAAGCATTTATTATGTACCTACTATGTACTGGACCCTGCAACAGCACTAAGCCCCCAAGGACAATCCCCTTTCCAAACAAGAGAAACATGCTCTGATCTCTAGGAGTTTAGCCAATTGGAGAAAACATTAGTGCACCCAGATAAATGTATATGGTCTGAAGCTACCCACTCCTTCCAGCAACTCCTGCTAGCTCTTATGATATTATGTTAGATTTACCAAGAACACAAGAATAAGGTGACACACTCGAGTGATACCTCAGCCATCAACTTGGCTTACTCTTAGCCAACAGCCTAAGACCATTCTCCTTGCATTTGCCAAATAATTGGCATTAATCCTACAAATGTTAGTCATTCCTTGAATTTTGTGCTTTTACCCAAAAATCAGCTGAGGTCTCCCTCTCTTTTCCCAGTAATAATATCATAAAGTATCCATGCAGGTCCAGACGGCCCCATAACACTTGGTATCATAAGTAAGGCCCTCCACACCCTCTTTGCTAGCCAACACTGAGTAAATCAAAGAATGATGCAGCTCCATAATCTCATCTTCCTTGATTATTGTGCTGAAATATCCCCAACATAGATATGAAAGCAGAGGTAATATATAATATCTTGCTTCCTTCAAATCATCATGCCAGAATGCCCAAAAAAGGAGAGATTATCTCCAATATACACCAGAGATGGAACCTCTTTTGAACGAAGAGGGAAAACTAGAAAGCCATATTTAAAGCTGTCACACCATCACCCCCAAATTGAACAACAATTTGGAGAACCATATCATTCCACTCCTAACTGCAGCCAGCTAAAAAGAATGTCCTTTACTTTATCTTCTCTAGACACATAAGGATGCACAATTTTCCTTTTCCTCCTTCCTAATGGGGACACTTGAGTTACCTACCATACAATCACTCATTTGAAGGATTGACCACTCAATGAATGAATTGAAATGGATTAGATAAACTGATCACATCTTATTATTAAACTCTTTCATGTCAAGGAGCATTCTTTCCAACTGATGAAGTGAATGGTCACAATTTGGAAGGAAACTAGGAATTGTAAGAAGCAAAAGAGAGGAGGGATTACATTCCAGAAATACAGCACCACATACGCAATGAGATGGAGATGAGAGATGGAACATTTCATGGGAAATGGCAAAGAAGTCAGTTTAACTGAGAATTCATTTCATCCATTTAACAGAGTATTCATTACAATGCTTAGGTAGGGGAACAAGAATTATCAATCATTCAACAAGCATTTCTTAAGTACCAACTATCTGCCAGGCACTATGGTAGGCACTGGTGAAACAAGGACAAAAGTGAAAGCAATCCTAAATAATATGCATCTTATAGAATTTTCATGGTATAAGAATATAAGTTTTACAGCTACATGGTATCTTGAAGAACATCTCATCTAACCTCATTTGACAGATGAGAAAATTGAAGTGACTTTCTCTAGATCATATAGATTTTTGTTACTGTTGTTGTTCAGTCACTTTCATTTGGTCTGACTCTTCATGACCCCATTTGGGGGTTTCTTGGCAAAGATACTGGAGTGGTTTGCCATTTCCTTCTCCAACTCACTTTATAGATGAGGAACTGGGGCAAACAGGGTTAAGTGACTTGCCCAGGGTCACACAGCTAGTGAGTGTTTGAAGTCAGATTTAAACTCATGAAGCCTTCCTGATTCTATACCCAGTGCTCTGTCCACTATGCCACCTAGCTGCCCATACAGAGGAAATAAAGGAATTCTAAAACATATCTTCTGACTGTAAATCCACTGTTTTTTCCATTCCACCACACCACAATGCCTCTCCTAAAGGAAAAAAAATGATGCTAAACAGCAATGCAAAGTCTCATGAATAGTGTAAGTAAACTGTAGCACATTAGCAAAGATAACTTGGGTGCAAAAAGTAATAAAAGACTTATTGAAGCTATATTTGTTTGAACAAGGAGATAGGCAGGCATGTAGCAAGAATGAAAACAACAGATGGGTTACCTAAATGCTACATCTACTCCCTTCCACATTTTGGATAAATCCTGTCTGGAAAATTAATGGGAAGACAAGGACAATAATATCACAGGATAAGAAGGTGTGAAGGGAGTACCTATACTGACAAAAACACAGCTTCAATACTGTGTCAAAATAGAAGTGAGCAATGTATACATGCAAGGTATCCCAAAAGTCTTAGTGCAGGTTTAAGTTATCAAATTTTATCATTCTATAGTTCAAAGAGAGAAATCCTGCCAGACAAGCAAAAGAATTGAATCTGTAATAGAGTGAGGTGCTTCATTAAAGGACCATACTTTACATGAAGACTGCTGCTATACCTCCTTTCTGCCTTTTCACATTAAATATCTTTGCCAGAGGGATGCTATCTTCTGAGTTCATAGGACTTAGAGCTGCTAAGGACTTTACAGGTGAACAACTAGTCCAAACCCCCAGGTCATTTAAGGGTAAAGAAAGTGAGGTTCAGAAACACATATAGGTTCTCACTCCCCTCCCTTTTACAATTGCTACATCCCTGCCTTCTGTCTAAGGAAATGAAACATTGCAAAAATGAAAATGAAAGCAGAAACATGGAAAAATTAAGGGACTTCCAGAGAGAGAATCATGATTCATGCCACCACCCAGATTCAGATTGTAATTCATCTCCGCCAAGAGTCATCAAGAAACAACACACAATTAGGGATGTGCACTGAGCATGGCTGCAATTTTAATGCCAAGATCTTCAGTGGTCGTGCTTGTCTGTTACACTGATCGGGATGATTTGTTTTGATTCTTTCCTGACCCATACTTCCATCCCAAACACACACACACACACACACACACACACACACACACACACACACACACACACACACCCCTCCATCTCGTCCAGGTCTAGGAGCACGGATTTCCCAAGTTTCAAGTTTTTATGTTTTGTTTTGTTTTAGTTTTTAGGCAAAATGAAATGAAATTGCATGAATGAAAAAAGCTGCAGGAGGTAACTAGGTGCACAGTGGCCAGAGGGCTAGATCTGGAGTCTGGAAAACCTGAGTTCAAATCCAGACTCAGTCACGTCCTAGTTCTATGACCCTGGGCAAGTCATTTAACCTTTTTGCCTCACATTCCTCTACTGTAAAGTGGGGGTGATAGCAGCATCTACCTCAAAGGGCTGTTTTGAAGCACAAATGAGATAAGATTTGTAAAGTGCTTAGCATAATGCGTGGCACATAATAGATGCTATAAAAATGCTTATTCCCTTCCCCTCTTCTTTTGCTACCCCCTCTCCCAAAAAAGAAACATATATCAAGTGCTCACTATATAGTAGTCACTATATTAAATGCTAGGAATATGAATAGAATTAATAACAACAATTATAACAACAGCTAGAATTTATATATCACTTCCAAGGTTTACAAAGCACTTTATAAATATTATCACACTTATCTTCACAACAACCCTGGGACATAGGTGCTATTATTACCCCAATTTTATAGAAAGAAATAGTGAGGCAAAAAGTTAAGTTACTTGCCCAAGGACATAGAACTATTAAGTGTTTTAAACTCAGATCTCGGGGCAGCCAGGTAGTACAGTGAATAGGGCACCAGCCCTGGGGTCAGGAGGATCTGAGTTAAAATCCAGCCTCAGACACTTAACACAAAACTAGCAGGGTGACCCTGGACAAGTCACTTAACCCCAATTGCCCTACCTTCCACCCTCCAAGAAAGAAAAAAAAAAGATAAACTCAGATCTTCCCAATTTCAGATCTATCCATTTCATCACCTATTTTTAAAAAGAGTAAAATACTCCCTCTCCTTGAGGAATTTATATGCTAATAAATGAAGACCACACATATAGGGATGTGTGAGGGGCATTTTTGTCTGAGAAGTCACAGGGAAGGTGAATGGAACCACAAGACAATTGACTGACATGACCTTTCCAGGGATGGTAGTGTTGATCTGATTATTCTATCTAGAGCCAGAGGTGACAAGGAGTGTTATCAAGGCAGAGCTCCCTGTAATCAGGAGCTGGAATACCAGGTAGGAGACATTGACATAGGTCAGAGGAAATGTAAGCTCCAGAGGCTCAGACTCCACATACCCTGATATACCCCTTTCCCTAGTCAACCCCTAAAAAAGCCATTTGTTGTAAATAAAGCATTGTCATGTCCTTAGTCTCGTTAGTCTTTCTGGATGTCTAAATGGCTTTGAATCAAAGGCTTTAAGAACTAGGCAGAACCTAAAAGATCATCTAATGTAACACTCAATAGGCCCAGAGAGGGGAACTAATTTGCCCCAAAGTAACACAGCTAGTTAGTGCCTGAGCAGCAACAATAACCCGGGATTCTTAACTCTAGGTTCTGTGTTCTTTCTAGGCTCAGCCCACTGCCTTCTGACTATATATTTCTGAATCTATCACTCAATAACTCTGTGCCTCATTTTACCTGTTTCTTAATGGAGGATAGGCTATATATTCCTTGCTCTTCTCGGAGGGGCTGGAGAGTCTTAAATCAAACTATAAATGAAAGTCATTTTGAGTTTAGGAGGAAAGTACTGTGAAAATACAACCAAAATATCAACTATTGTTATAATTAATAATTCCTCAGCATTTTAGGCTCTAAAATTATCACCATTTCACAGTCTTTCCTCAACTCCTAAGCTCATAATTTCATATAGACAGATAGTATGTATGTGTGTATGTATATGTGTGTGTATGTGTATATAGTATATACACAACATTCATGTGTCTGAACATATGTAATATAATACAATTATATTATTACACAAGCAATCATCATGTGAGCTGAAAGCTAGGTGCTGCAGTAGGTAGAGCACTGGGCTTGGGAGCTTTGAATCAGGAAGACTGATCTTCACGAGTTCAAATCTGGCCTCAGACACGTACTAAATGTGTGACTCTAGGCAAGTCCCTTAACCCTGCTTGTCTCAGTTTCCTCATCTATAAAATGAGCTGGAAGAGGAAATGGCAAACAGTATCTTTTTTAAGAAAACCCCAAATGAAGTCACAGAGTCAGACATGACCGAACAACAGTCATCATTTGGTTTAAAGCTGTGAGGGTGGTTTTCATTTTGTGTCTGGAACTGAACTTGGGATTTCACTGGTATAGGAAACTCCCAGTGAGGCTCTCTGACAATGTAGAACTGAACCTGCTCTACAACTTACAGTCTGAGGTGCCTGGGGCACTGAGGTCAACTGACTTACAGGGGTTTACATAGCCAATACGTGTTAAAGGCGGCTCTTGCACCCAGGTCTTCCTAACTTGAGTCTGGCTTTCAATCCACTATGCTATACTCTCTCTCCAACTTAAAGCTTAGCTTCTCTTTATGGATTCCTCCAGAAGGAAAATTATTCTTCACACACACACACACACACACACACACACACACGCGCGCGCACGCACACACGCACGCGCGCGCGCACACACACACACACTTTACCAAGCAAGCACCCTGACTAATACCCTTTAGGCTGAAGAGGAAGAAATGACAGAAAAATTTAATTTCTTACTTTCTTGGAATGACCCTGATCCTGGAATGATCCTTTCTAAGGAAGTCTTTCATGACTATTCCAGATCTCTTTGCTAGAGGAATACACTTACTTATAGGAGTACACTTACTCTCTGTACCATCCATTCATCCAACCATCCGTACATCTGCCTATCCCTCTATCCATTCAATAAACATGTCCTTTGGCACTTAACTACATCTTCTCTGAATCACATACAATGCTTAGCATGACAGTAGGTATATACTAATGGCTCCAGTTTACAAAAGTGCTTTTCTAAAAATTCTTTTGAGTCATTCTGAATCCATCAGATTGCCTTGCCCATGTATTTCTGTCTTTTCCACTAGAATGATATGAAAGACACCATTCAATCCTTTGCTAAATCCAAGGTTAAACTATATCAAGAGTATTCCTTAGATGTACCAGTTTAGTTGCACTGTCAAAAAGGGGATACAGATTTTTCTGGCATTATCTGTTCTTGACAAAATCATACAGGCTCTTGGTGATGGACATGTTTTTTTTTTATCAATGTTTATGGAACATCCCTTTAATAGAACATTCTAGAATTTTGTTAGGAATTGAGGCAAAAATATTTTTATTTCCATTTTATAGGAACTATAAGCATCAATGAGGTTAAGGGATTTTGTTATTGTCACACAGCTGGTGGATGGATAAAGCCAGGACTTTGAAGCCATGTTTTCTTGTTCAAAATTCAGTGCCTTGCACCACACTACTCCTCCATAAATAGTTGCCTTTCAATAAAGTGCTGTTGATTTATTGATTGATGAAGATTGTCCTTGAAAATCACCAGAGGCAAAAATTGCTTCCATGTGCCAGTATACTTGAAGCCTGTATCCTCCCTTTCCTTTCACTGCTACAAGTCTAACTCATTCATTGCTGAAAAAAACGCCAGAACTGGCTTGATAAATAAAATTTCTTTTACTTAAAGACTATGGAAGTATTGATTGCAATAGCAACATCATAGAGCACTGTTTTTCAAATTAATCTCAAAATTCCATTTAATAAAGATTTAGTTTGCTACCACTATATGCAAGTCACTTTGCTGGCTGATGGGAATAGAAAGACAAAAACAAACCTCAATCTCTGCCCTCAAGGATCTTAGATTCTGCTGGAGTGGATTCATCCATATATGGATAAGTAAAAATAATTTGAGGAGATTCAGAACACTAACAATGCAGTGAATCAGGAACTATTTCGAGTTCAGTGGCACTTAAACTGATCCTTGAAATTAAGCTAAGAATTCTAAGAGGAGGAAAGAAAAAAGGACTGTGGTCTAGGCTTAGGAGATAGCCTATACAAAGGCTCAGGAAGAAGAGGTAGAATTCCAAGTTGGAGGAACAATTAATAGACCAACAGCACTGTAAATCTGGCCATGGAACAATCTGAATGTTTGAAGTATTTGGACATAATCTATCAATACTTGTCTATGGTCTCTGCATAAAGTAACCAAAGGTGGTCCTTGTCAGGAATGAATAAACCATTAATAATTATTTTGGGGTCTGTTCCCAATCCATCTAACTGTACTGTCATCTAGCCTATATCTCTCCATCTATAATGGAAAGAGTGTTAAACTAAGGAATTAGAAAGATGAGTTCAAATCCCATATCAGATACTAGCTATGTGACACTGAGTAGAATATATTACTTCTCCGACCCTCAGTTTCATCATCTGTAAAAGGGGTATAATAGTAGTGCTTACCTCAGAGGTTTGTTGTGAGGATCAAATGTGATAATATATGTAAAGCACTTTGTAAACTATGAAGTACTTATACAAATATTAGTTATTATTATCATTAATACTATCTTTCATAAAAAGAAGATGAAAGCCTATAAAATTCTTTGCTAAATTTGGGTACACTGTAACTACAGCATTCCCCTGATTATGTCACTTTAATAACTGTCAAAAAAAGAAATGAAATTAGTCCGTTCCTAATGAAATTATATTAACTCTTTCTGATCCCCACGTCTCATTCTAAATGTTTATTATCTCTTTAATAGTATGTTCTAGAATTTCACCTGAAATTGAAGTCAAGCCCACTGGCCCATAATGTGTATGCGTATATACATGTAGTCCTTTCTACAACTTATCACCATATTTAAATTCCAAGAACATAAAAAACACTTATTCCTTCTCAGCTGCTGGTTTCTATGGAAAACAAACAGTGAAATGTACCCACACACTCCACCTTTGAAATCAAAACTATAAGAAAACCCACTTGAACCACCTGCGTAATTTTCAACAACTTGAAAATACCACTGATGTATTGTATCACAAAATCTAATACCTCTAAAGCCATCTAGCCCAAGTCATACTTGGTCAGCACCCACCTCTAGATTTTCCCAAGCAAATGGATACCCAATCTAGAAACAGTCCCATTCACTCTAAACAGCTCTAAATAATAAGCTTTTCCTTTCCTTGAGATGATACAGGGCTCTTCGAAACATCCAAAAGCAGTTGACAATTGCAGCCTTCCCTCCAAACCGACCAGTTTTTTTTTCTATAGAAGGCCCCAAATTTTCTCACCTAGATTATCTGTGTTAGTTTTCAATCTCTCTCTTTAAAAAAGCTTCCTTACAATTATCCATCCTGCCTGTATTATTCAACCAACCTGGGAATATGGGGCTTAAAAACCATATTCCCTGTTTTGTTTTGTTTTTTCCTAACTGAAGCCCATTTATACAAGTCATCCACCTCAAAGCTACAAAAAAATCCCTGACTTGGTCTCTATGCACATCCCCATACATAGTAATCCCAAATCCTCACACCTATATTCCAGACAGAGGGGGGGGGAAGAGAGGGGGGGAGGGAGGGAGGGAGGGAGGGAGAAAGAGAGAGAGAGAGAGAGAGAGAGAGAGAGAGAGAGAGAGAGAGAGAGAGAGAGAGAAAGCAAATATCTTTGTGCTTGTATCATAGAGACATCTACTGGACCAAGCCTTTCATAACACATGGCATTAAGGGTGGAAATTTTCTGAACTCCAATACAGAATAAAATCCATGTTGCTTAAAGATCTTTGATAGAAAAAAATTAACATGTTTCACAGATATCTTTAGTTGGCAAAAAAAAAATTCCCTTTTGGTTCTTGCTGTCATCATTACAGGAATAGAAGTCCTGACATTAAAATACTTTGCAGAAGTAACATCCGAACAAGCAAGAGCATTATTGTTTTCATGCTTGGCATTTCTTCAATCTAAAACTAAAACATGCATTTTGATGAAGCTGACCTTTTTTGCTCTCCCCCCCCCATACCAACATTTTTGCGCTTTTGTACGTGTAGGAATAAATATCTTGTATTTATAGGTAGTCAAGTAATTGGGAATAGGGTGTCAAGGCTTCAAACAGTCATTCAGAAAAAATTATGGCTGAAAGTTGATATGAAATGCTTCCTGAAATTATTTTGTACTTGCTTTTGAAGTCCCCTGATGTGCACAGGGTAGATAATAGGTTGAAAAGTATGCTGTCATCATCTATTTCCTTTAGGAATAACGGAGATCAAATTGAAAACACGATCATTCTCAAACAGGCTAGATGCAGGGCAGCTAGGTGTCACAGTGAACAGAGCACCACCAGCCCTGGAGTCAGGAGGACCTGAGTTCAAATCCAGCCTCAGACACTTAACACTTACTAGCCTTGGGCAAGTCACTTAACCACAATTGCCCTGCTTTCTCCCCTCCAAAAAGCAAAAAAAAAAAAAAAGGCTAGATGCAGGGGCGGATCTTAAATGATCTGAGCACCTATCCAGAGGGATTTAGACTCTCTATATGATTGTTACCCAAAGTGTGGTAGTGGAGGAATACAGCCTGGACTGCATGCTAAAGATGAACTCAGACCCCTTCTGACTATGCCTAGATCCAAATGGGGGGACAATATTCAACTAGGTTTGAGGTTGACATAGAACACTTCTTTCATTTTCTAACCAGCTCAAGTTAAGTGGCTTGTGCTATGCCACAAGAGGGAGAGTTTGGGAGCAAAAATCCAGGTAAAACTCTAAGGAGCAGTGCTGCTGTAGAGACTTATGGCTCCCAAAAGTTACTCCTTTGCATCCTCCTGCACTTCTGGCCACAGACCCCAGAGAGAAATGGTAGGAAATAGGATCTGTATTTAAATATGAACCAGCAATCAGGTCCTATAGTCTTCCAAATCAAAAGGAAATAAAAGGGGGATCTGATTGATCATTGCTTGCATCATATATTCATCCTAATAGCTGTTTTTCTGAATTTTGTCTTCTGAATGCAATCTCTGCATTTCTGGTAGCAGGTACTAGGCAAGGAAGGACAAAAAATCTCTAATACAGTAGAAGGGAAGTAACAGAGAAGTAGAACAATAAATCACTTCAAAAACAGAGCAAAGAAAGCTTTGAAAATTATATAATGGCCCAGATTCAACATCTTAATGCTAAGAAGAGAAAGGGAATCTGAAAAGAGAAAAATGTTGGTTGAATACTAGCAATCAGTCAACAAGGATTTTTAAGCACTTACTATGCACCAGGTATTATGTTGGGAATACAAAGACAAAAAGGCAACAGTCCTTCCTCAGGAAGCTTATCTTGCTGCAGATGATTCTTTGATCTCTTCGGACCCTCCAGTGATGGGTGAGTACTTCAGTTTCAGTGGGGAAATTGATGCACAAAAATACTCAGATGAGTGCAGTAAATCCTAGTTTCCTTGACTTCCATAAATATCTGAAAGAAAGGGTCATTATTTGAGTAGATATCTCCCCCACTTCTGGCATGATTTGGGGAGTTCCAGGAAAACCCTTCATCCATATTTATTTCCCTCACAGATTTCCCCATTCCCCACATTGACAGCATTACAGATTCATTTCTTCGAAGTCTTAAAGCATTTTCTGACTTTTAAAGTACCCTATTAAAATGCAAAGACCCCTGGAAAGCTTAAGTCTTAAGTGTTATCAGTTAACAGCTCACTGATGATTAGCAGACAATTCACTAAGAAGGCCCTTTAGGATGGAATATAAGATGAAGGCTACATGATTTTCCATCTATCATATAATCTCTCAGTGCAAAGAAGATGTACAGCTGTATTCGGTACTCCCTGGACTAAACATCTGAAAATATTTGATACCAATATTTTCCAAAATTCCATAGACCTCCTAATAGCTCATGATTCTTTGAGATGAGTTGACCCAAGAAGTTCATTGACCCTCTGGAAATGTTCATTGTTCTCTCAAATGACTACACATTACTTTCTAACAGTTCTACAGCTCATCGTAAAAGACTTCTGTGTTAAGAGTCCAGCTGGTACCCAAAGGGGTATTGTAGAAATTGAATTAGCTGATTGGATTCTTGTCACATAACCAGAGGGCAGATTCATTTGCATTAATTGTACCTCCCCCGATGTTACATGTCAGGAGATATCAGTGCTTAGGGTCTATATCTAAGTAGATTCCCTGTTCATTGATTTGCTGTGGTTTTGCAAATGACCCATCCACTAATACAATCTCAGTCATCATTAAAATAGCCAGAAAATCAAACACCTGCTAACCACCAATTTTGCTTCCATTGGAACATTTTTTTTTACCTTAGAAATACAGAGAATAGCACTCTCATTCAAAATGACGTAACTTTCTACTTTCTACTCATCATATTCCTGCTGGAATAAAGTATCACAGAAGATACAGAAGATAACTGATATACAGTAAAATTCTCCTACTCCTCCTCATTTTAGTGGGAAGTGATTAATGGAAGGTTGGATGCACAGACCCTATTTTACATTCCATTTCAAAGGATGTTGCTTTCAGATATCTCAGATATCTCCCTACTTTTCCTTAAAGAGTGGTTAGCTAATAATATCCTGTAGCAGCAACCACACTGGTATACCCAGGACAGCTGCTAGCACAGGTTCTTAGATCTGCTTTACTAGGAAAGATAGCTGTTCAAGGGGTCAACAATCTTTTTTAATTACATTCATTAGAGCAGAGGAAAAATCAGCACCCTGAACTTCAGAGAAAATACAAGCAGAGAAATAAAGACCAACAGACAGGGCTTCTAACTGTCTGAGAAATTAGCACTCATCAAGAGACAGATCCAACTCTCTGACCAAGGTGATATATCCATAGTTACCAGAGAGAGAAGCACCAAAATCTGGGTTTTTCAAAACCAGGGGGAAGGGAGGGTCCTTAACGGCTACCCAGACTCTCATCTGGTCAAATCACAAGAACACTCTTCCAATCAATGAGCCCCAAAGCAAAACCTCAGAGTATATATACTCTTTTTAGAATCAGAGGGTATCACAACCCTTATGACTCAGTGCCTAATTAGAAATTAACAAAAGGTGTGGGCCTTCCTGAAAAACAAGCCTCCTCTAATCAAGCCTCCCTTAATGGCTCCCTGTGAAGCCCATTAATGGGCAGGGAAGATCTTATATCCCATTAACATTACATATCCTAATGATTAAAAAATCATACTTGTGTAGCACTTTAAAGTGAATAAAGAACTCTTCTCAAACAAATTGGTAGTATAAGCAGGTTTATTTCCATTAGACAAGGGAACTGATTCTCAATGAGGTTGTAACTTGTTCATAGATTAAAATTTCAGCTTCCCAGCAGTATTTATTTAATCCACTAGGAGGCACTGTTACCCAATCACTTGACTGATTTGAGGGATGAAAAGTCCAGAAGCTGATAGCTCACAGCTGTGTTATACCACCTATCATCAGAAAGTATCCCGGAAGAAATTTCAAGTTCTCTATAGTTATCAGTAAACTGGTATCCTCTATTCCCTAGGTTCACCCTTTTCACCCTTTTTATGGGAGGCATTGCTTATGTCATTAGTATAAGGGTATGGTCAGTGTGGACTCATCAAATTGGAATCTTGGCTTAGCTCTCATCCACCAGGAAAACTACACCTACTTTTCTATATATGGTATTTCAAGGACCCTAATCATATCAGTATCACATAATGAAGTGGATCACATAAGTATGGTTTAATTGTATACAGTTTCTACTCATACCCATAAAAGTATAAGGAATAAAGCCAGATATATTAAAATAATCATTGTACAGATTGTATGTAGCTCCTCCTAGACACATACATCCCTTAATCAGTTTATAAGCATACTCCAAGTCCAGAACTTTAAACATTTCATATTTTTAACCTCAGATCTCTCCATAAGCCTTTCCTTTTGGGAGCTAGCATATGTCTCCAGTGCTGAAGCTAACAGCATCCACAAAACTGGAATAAGCAAGCATCACCTTGTTGCTTCTTTATTCATAACCTCCCACCACAGGCAGGGTCAGTATCCAGTCTGTTGCAGGATTTAGGACCTGGGATATCTTTGTGGTCTGCCAAAGGCAACCTGGATTCAGAAACTGATCCCTCTTCTGACTAATCCCATCTGCCAGATGATCTGCTTCAGCCACATCAACTTCCTTTTTTGGCTCAGCACTCCCATCATGAGCCTACTTCTTCCCAGAGGCACAGCCTCATAATCAGAGTCTCAATGCAGGAAACATGGCTACAAGCACAAAATCAGACTATCCCCATGTCAATGCCATCTTGGTCTCTTTTTCCTCCCCTGAGTTATCAAGTTGGCTAGTACTTACCCTACATTATTACTTCCATCACTTCTCCCTTTCTTCTCCAGGCATCCTAACTCCCTACCTAACCCCTTTTCCTCCCCTTCAGGGAGGAAAGAATGATGCAGGAGGAAGAATTTTAATAGTGGATTCTTTGAGATTGGAAGTCTTTAAGACCCAACAGAATAAATCTTCAAAGATGAGACATTTTGACAGACTATGAAGCTTATGTTTGTATTAAAGGATCTTTCTTCAAATCCTGTCCTAATGCTCTGCCTACTTATAAGGCTGACCCTCCTCCCATATCTACTACTAGCTTCTTCACTGTTTTACCTTAAGGAAGGCATTCAACCTCTCTGGGCCTCAGTTTCCTCATCTGTAAACCTATTTTATAAACATATTAAATAAACATACAAACAAATTAAATTTAAAAAATTAAATAAACATATTAAATAAACAAATTAAATAAAAAAATTTAATATGATCTGGAAAATCTTTTCCAATTCTAGCAAGACTACAAAGCTCTGCAAAATTCTCAAAGTCAAAACAAGAGATGGCATTTAGAAAGGAAGAATAAATCTAAAAGATATGAATCTGAATTGAGACTGAAGGAAGATGGACAAAGAAAAATGGATAAACAGGAGATGCATAGCAGGTAATTTTTTAACATTCCATCTAAGTTAAATGAGAAGTCACAATTTAAATTATAGTTAGTAATTGAGGAAATATATTAAAAGCTACTAGAAGAGAAAACAATCTGCAACCATTCCTTCCTATACCTCCAATCAAGGTTCCCTGTTTTCTAGAACCCCTGTGATCACTCAGCCTGAGTTTGGGTACATGTGAGCCTTCAGAATCAAATAATTATGCTTGAGGATTTATGACTCATTTAACCTGGTTATTCCAACCTCATTTATATTCTGGGAATTTGTGCTCTTGGCAAACCATGATGGCAAAAGAGCTGGATATGAAAGGGAAGATATACTCCCAGACAGAGGTTTACTGGTAGATGTTGAATAACCAGCTCTTTGAAGGGAAAATGTATGTACACCACACTTTAAAGTTTAATCTACATTATTCAAATATCTTAACAATCAACAAAAGAAAAACCAATCTGATTTCCAGCACTTGCCAATTTCTGAAGTGTAAATGTTCACAACGAAAATTTAACAATTGGTCTAGCAAGCCACTTTGAGCTGTCTCCAATGTGTTTCTCTGCTCCCAGAGTTCATAGACATACGGATTTCAGAGTTGGAAAGGAATTTAGAGATCTTCTAGTCCAATGTGTAGTAGTACAAGAATTCCCCTCTACAAAGAGACATTCAACTTCTATCTGAAAACCTCCACTATCTCAAGGCACCTCTATTCATTTTTGATAGCTCAAATGTTTAAAAAAAAAGGGGGGGGTATGTCTTACTTGTTTTGTTTGTTTGTTTTTCTTCAACTCAAACCTTAATATTCCTTCCTGCAATTCCTACATAGTGACATAGGTTCTACCCTCTAGAGACAAGCAGAAAAAAAAAACTAGTCATTTTTCAACATGACAGTCTTCCAAATACGTAAAGATGGCTATAATCCACTCTTTGATCTTCCATACTCCATCTTATTGGTGGACCCCAAGCATGGGAGAGTCAGAGCACAAGCTCTGGCTTTCGATTCATCAAAAGCAAACTATAAAATACTATACTGTTCTTCTATTGTACTGATAAAAGTAGACATACATTGATTTTTTTTTTTACTGTTTATGTCTCACTTAATCCTCACTTCTCCCTCATTTACTTTGAGAAGGGTACTATTATTATCCTTTTTTTCAGATGAGAAAACTGAAGATCAGAGAAGTTAAGAGGTTTGCCCAGGATCATACAGCTAGTATCCGAGGAAGAGTTGAAACTTGATCTCCCTGACTAATTGTTAGAAAAGCAGTGTGATAAAGAGGAAAGTATGTTGGCCTTGAAGTCAAGAAACCTGGATTCACTTACTAGTATGAATATTTACTTATTATCTTTGTAACCTAAGATAGGTAGCTTATGCTCTCTGTAATTCAGTTTCCTCTTCAGTAAAATGGGAATAATAATAATATAGGTAAAAATCTGCTTCTTTACTGAGGAAGAATGGGGTGTCATAGCCAGACCTTCACTTTAGGAAAATCACTCTGCTAGCTAAGTGGAGGATGGATTTAATGCTTACAGCTGGGAGACCAATTAAGAATACTATTTCTATAGTAATAATGAGAGGTAATGAAGTTTTAAACGAGTGGTAACTGTGTGAGTGGAGGGAAGGGAACATATATGAGAGGTATTAGATATAACAAGATCTGACATCAGATTGTAGCTGTGAGGTGAATGCCAATGACCAGCCAAGTATGACCCTGAGGTTGTAAGACTTGGGTGCCTGGAGGATGGTAGTGCCCTCAATAGCAATAGGAAAGCTGGGAAGAGGGGAGGCTTGACAGGGCAGGAGAGGGGAATGAATTCTGTTTCATACATGTTGGCTTTGAGATGAATGTAGAACAGCCAGATTGAGATGTCCAATAGGCAACTGATGATGTATGACTGAGTTCAGAGAGAGAATAGGATGGACAAATGGCTCTGGGAATCATTTAAAAAGAGATGATGATTGGAGTTAATGAAATCACCAATCAAGAGTATAGAAGAAGAGGACCAGAACAGCACCTTGGGGATGCCCACTGTTACTGAGCATGACATGGATAAAGATTGAGCAAAGAAGATTGAAAGGAGCAATCGGACAGGGAGAAGGGTGAAAATGAGGAGACAAAAGTGTCAGAAAACCTACAGAATAGAATGCAAAGTATCCAAGAAAAGAAGATGTTTGAAGACTGTAAAACTGCAGGGAGGTTAAGAAGAATGAGGATTAAGAAACAGCCCTTAGATTGGCAATTAAGAAATAATTAGTAGCTTTGGAGGGGGAAGGTTCACTTGAATGATGAGGTTGGAAACCAGATTACAAAGAATTTAGAAGTGAGTGAGGATAAAAATGAAGTTTAGGCATTATTTAAATTCAATAGAGACAATTGCTGTAAACATAAAAGAAATGAAAAATATAGGTTGATAGCTAGAGAGAATGGACAAATCAAGAGCAAAGCACCTGAGTTCAGATTTAACCACTAATTATTACTACCTATGTGACCTTGGGAAAGTCAGGTTACCTCCATGGGCTTCAGTTTCCTTTTTCTATCTGCAAAGTGAGGGGACTGAAATAAATGGCCTCTGAGATCCCTTCCAGCTCAATATTTATGAGAAGGCAAACGAAGGGGATCCTGTATATTCATGAACAAAAGGCTTAGAGATAGTTCTTTGTGCAATGTGAGCTCTAGGCATACCAAATCTTGCCCAGTAGGATTAGACCGAAATGCTCATTCCTTTTCAGAAGCCTCCAGAACCCTGAGGTATAATTTTCTACCTGCAGAGAGCGTTGGGCTTCGGTCACCACTGATCTGAACTGAAATAAGGCAGTTTATACACAGCTGATGAGCTCTAATAATCCAAGGCTTTCCTTTTCTCTTGTCTTTCTTGGCTTTTTTCCCAAAGAAATATCCCCTGGAATTTCACTTGCATCTGTTTAGTAATGCTCAAGAAAGAAGGAGAAAAAAAGGTTCCCCTTAGCTTTACTTGGAATGCTTTTCTAATAGGGTAAGCACAGTCCTACTCACTAAACAGCTAGGCAGTCAGGAACAAGATTGGGGATCGAGTGACCATGGGCTACATTGTCTTGTCCTATCTGAATGTAACAGGCCATTTTAAATGCTGTGTCACCTGCCAGACTGATGAATCCATCACCTCCGAACCAGAGAGCAATTACAGCTCTTCTTAGCAGCATCTTTGTGTCCATGCCCATTTCAATACACAGCCTTCCTCTGCTTTTATAAAGCAAATGTCAAGGCAAAATGTCAGCTCTAATGAAATCAAGAAGCTTTATTTGTTCCCTCTATCACAGTGTCAGAGAAAGAGGAAAGGCCCCTTCAGCTTCCCCAGCCACAAGGAACTAAAGATACACAATGTGCTATTAATGCCATGATTATTCTCGTGTACTGTCCTCAGCAAGGCTTAATATCCTAACTGTTCTCTATATTTGCAAAGCAATTTAAATTCCATTTAAAAATAGGTCACTAATAGTGATATGGTTTCCATTTTATAGGAAAATAAGCCAAAATGCAAAAAGGTACCTCTCCCATACAAACTCTATGTTCTCACTGAACTATTCTAGGGATCTAGGTAAAACAGCCGATATAGTGCTGGACCTGGAGTTCAGGAAGACACGAGTTCAAATTTGACCTCAGACACTTTGTAGCTGTGTATCCCTGGACAAGTCACTTGACTTCTATTTGCCTCAGTTTCCTCAGCTATAAAATGGGGATCAAAAAAGCACTGCCCCCCCCCCAGGATTGTTATGAGAATCAAGTGAAATATTTATAAAGTATTTATCACAATGCCTGGAACACGCTACATGTTTGTTTCCTTCCTTCTGGCTCTTCCTTTTCTACATTACATCTCCCACCTCCATTGCCTTTGCTTAATCTGTTTCTTATATCTAGAATGCTCACCCTCCTCAATATTGTTTCTTGGAATCCCTAGCTTCCTTTAAGGCTCATCCTGCAACCTTTTCTACACAAGGTTTTTTCCCCAAATCCACAGTGATTAGTGCTCTCCTCAGTTTACCCATACCACTACCTAAATTATATCACATTTACTTTGTATGCATTTATTATTACATTTCTGTGGACATATAGTGAGCACCTTAAAAATAGGAACTGGGTTTTGGTTTGATTTTTTGTCTTTGTATATATAAGTAATGTATATGAAAGAAGTATACGCACATCATTTAGCACAGGGTCTGGGCACCGGGTAAATGCTAGTTAATTGATTGATCAATAACAGATTAGCACTTGGAGTAATCCAAGCACAGTTCAATTTTTATTATTGCATCTTCAACACCTAGAACAGGGCCTTGGACATAGAAGGAACTTCTATGAATGAATTTTCCAAGCTAAAAAAGCTAGTCTGTATCACAGTTGTGTTCCATATCCCAAACTGAGTCATAGACTATTGAGTCATGGTCAATATTTTACAACATAGCTATTGAATATCTTTCCCCCAATAAAACATCCACCTACAGTTTCAAATACCTCTTATCACTATAAAATTTTCCCTTGAATTGAGTCAAATTTTGCCTGCCTATAATTTACACACATTGGTCTTCATTGTGCCTGTGGGGGCTTAACAAAATAAATAGTATTCTTCTCTTATATTACAGCCTTTCAGACACTTGAAGACAACTGTCATATCTTTAGCACTCCCTGCCAAATCTTCTTTTCTCTAGGCTAAGTATCCCCTCATTCTTCAAACAATCTTATGGACTCCTTTTCTGTCCTCTTAACTTCCTTGCAGACTCTGAGAGGCATCATGGAAATGGTGGAAGAGTTGGAGTCAGAAGAGAACTGGGCATGAATCCCACCCTCTTTTGCACATTGACTGTCTGTGTGACTCTGGGTAAGTAACAATCTCTCTGAGCCTCAGTTTCATTATCTGTAAAATGTGAATAATATCATTATTACCTCCTTCATAGAATTGTCGAGATACAAGGAACTGATGTATGAAAAACTATTTGCAAAACTTAAAGTTGTTTATAAATGTAAGTTATTATAAGTATTCAATCACATTGCTTGACATATTGCACCTTGTCAGTGATGCTCATTATTATATTACGTATAAAACTGAAGGCAGTATATCAAGTGTGGATGACCAGGAAAAGATAGAACAGGCTTCTCACCTGTCTTGATCAAGATGCTATACTTCTCTTAACAAAGTTGGAGACCACATTGATTTTTTCACAGTGCATATTACCATATTGCCTCCTTATACATTTATCAACAATTACGGCAACAGCAATGAAAGCATGTTGGACTGGTAAGGGCATTATTCTAAAACTCAGAAGACCTAACTTCAAGTTCAGACAGTTACTAGATATTTGCTCCTGGATAAGACACTTATTGGACAGTGAGGTATATGGAGGGCCAAGTCAAGAAGACTTATCTTTCTGAATTCAAATACAGCCTCAGACACTAACTAGTTGTGTGACCCTGGGCAAGTCACTTAACCCTGTTTGCCACAGACCCTCATCTGTAAAATGAGCTGGATAAGGAAATGGCCAACTACTCCAGTATCTTTGACAAGAAAACACCAAATGGGGTCATGAAGAGTTAGACACAACTAAACTAAAAGTCACTTAACTCCTCTAATCTTCAGCTCCTTTATCTATATAGTTAGGGTAATAACATTTGCATTATCTGCTAGAGAATTTGTGAATAATAGACAATATAAATGTGATTTGTTGTAACTGCAATATTCCATAAACTGCGCTGCCCCCTTACAAGGACATTTGGATTTCATATCCTCTACAAATTTCAGTTAATTGTGTGATTGTAAAGCAGTGTTTGACTGTGGAATGTTCTTGCAAAAAGTGTGCCCGTTACTTTCTAATAAATAGCCTCATTAAGCTTGCCTTCAATCAATGTGTGATAAATAAACATTGCATATAGATGAGAAAGTAGACACATAAGTTCAAAGGTATTAATGTTCTTTGGTCAGACTGTTTTCTAGTAGTAATAAGGCCCAAGATTTTTCCATGCTATTGGCATATTTTCCTTCAGATATTGTGAACTGTAACCTAAATGTCTTCAAAATTTTATCATGTTCAGCACAGTCCTTGACTATATATACTCAGTCTAGTTCAACTGCTCAGCCACTCATTGAAATCTCCCATACCATTTCCACATCTTCTAGCAGTGCATCATGGCAATGATGTTAGCGACTGAATCTAACATTCTACTGTGCTTGGTAACGCAAAGTGCTATACAAAATCTGTAGATATTTTCCCCTGTAGTTTGACTCATTATTGTTCCCCTTCTAGTTTCATCCTCCAAAATTCATGAGATTTCTTTGCTTAGCTGGGTCTTTTATAAAGCTTTTTTTTAACTGTTTGTCCTCTAATATTTCCCATCATTTCATAAAGTGGCATTGCTTACATTCTCTTCCACCTGCCTTCTGCCAGGGATTTTACAAATGAGTTCATATTTGAAATTAATGATGACCTTTGGTATCCATCTTTCTCAGATGGGAAAGTAAGCCAAGTGTTTCCAGACTAAAATGAAGGTACTTGGGGAGGGGCAAGGGGCTCTTTTAGTCTGATTATAATTTATTTACAAAGTTAAATTTTATATGAAATTGTAACCAGTATCAATGTCCGTTTCCCATTTGGGACATCACCAACATGTTTAAGTAAATAGGTCAAAGGGAAGTTTTCAATTGTATATCATGTCTCTTCTTCACATGCATCCTTTCTTGTAGTTTCTTATTCATATTTAATTTCAATTCTAGCTAGTCAGACTATATATAGACAGCTGATTTAGGAAAACTCCCGTATCAGGAACCAGCAATTTCCTGTCAGTTAAAATCCATTTCATTTTTGTTTATGTTCCTTGGTGATTACAGTGTCTAACACCGTTTTTTCTTTTCCTCAAAGAAAGTATTCATGATGTATAAACATGGGGTTTCTTGTTATTCTTCATGTCTTTGATCTCTTCAGCTTTGTTTGATTCCTTATTCCTGAACCATATTTTCATTGTTCTCATGCAAGCATACCTTTGAAGCCACCCAAGCATCAGACTATAAATTAATTTAATTTGGAGGGATTTATAAAATTTTTCAGAGAATTTCCCTACTTTTTATCCTTTGGAATAGATACTGATGCATTTATTTTCGTGGTGTTTGTGGAGGTAGCAGTATGCCAACTCCTTACTCCAAGCAAGTCGAGATCATTTTTCCTGAAAATATATTGAGACTATTAGTGAACTTGAATGGCTCAGGAGATGAAAGGCTCAGATTGTTTACATTGCAACCTGATCTCTTCACTACACAAACAAAAAGCGGTGAGGAGTTATAGGGAGCTCAGATACTTGGCTGTAGGAAAACAATGGACAATTGAGACAAGGGATTTTCGCCTCAGCTTAATCGACCCAATGCCTAGCCTTGTTAAACAATTTTCTTGTTCTATGTCTAAGTATACCTCCTTCTATTAACTGTGAGTGTTTCATTATCAAGCATAAACTGCTTGGGGGGACTGGCATGAGTCTGGCACAGCCCAGAAGAATGATCTATTTTCAAACACTTATCATATGCAATGTAATACAAGAAGAAAAAACCTTCCGTAAAGTAATAGTTCTTGTTATCATTGCACAAATAAGGTATCATCATTATTCTAACAAGCTCAATGTTCTTTCCACTCTCCAACAGTATATCGTGTACTTCTAGCTCTATCCTGTAGTGGTTCATTTGCTTTCTCAAAATTAAATATAGAACTTTATCTTTATTTGGACTTGGGACAATGTTATACAGTGAGTAGAGTGTTGGACTGGGAATTAGCAACATCTGGGTTTAAATCCTACCTCTGACACTTATTAGCTGTGGCCCCCTGAGAAAATCACTTAATCCTTCTTGAGATTAAGTTGCAGTCAGCTCCCTAGGACTCATATCCAAGTTGCACGAAGATTTTAAATCCTTTGTTCTACCTCCATCTATGGTAGCAGTTCTACTGACCCTATATTAAAGTAAATTTTATTTTTCTGGTTTCATCTCATCATTTTATACTGAGATATTTTTCAGTCCTGATTGTGCCATCCATCCCTCCCAGTATTGTTGTCAGCCACAAAATTAATATTTGTTCATGTGAATGACTTGCAAAACACCTTCCAAAAACAAGTAGAAAATGTTTTGGGGGGTGACCCACTATTCAGGACTATTCACATCCCCAATCATTTGCATTAATAGAGACAAAGAAGTGATTCTGCAAAAGTATTTTATATTTGTCTTCCCTTGTGCTCATCCCTGTTATTGGGTAATCCTTCAGGCAAAAACAATCAATTCAGATCCTAAACTGCCAAAAGACTTTTTGGCAGTCACAGTTCCTGTTGCCTGGCTTCCATGATTTCTATCCCTGATGATGGTAATAATAATAATAATAATAATAATAATAATAATAATTTAAAACAATAACAACAACAGTAATAAGCATTTACACAGTGCCTACTATGTGTCAAGTGCTTTACAATTTTCTTACTCAATCCTCACAACAAGCCTAGGAGGTAGGTGTGATTATCGCCATTTTACAGATGAGGAAACTGAGGCAAATGTAACGTAAGTGACTTGCCCAGGGTCATGTAGCTAGAAAGTATCTGAGAGTGGATTTGAACTCAGGTCTTCCTGATCCCAGGCCTGGCTTTCTTTCTGCTGCACCACCTAGCTATATATTGTGTGCATGCAGATTCCATTTGATTTGAGCCCCCAGAGGGGGACCTTTGCTCTCACTCAAGAACACTTATGGTTATGAAAGACAGCAAGTTCCATGTAGAACTGCTCTTTCCTTTTCTCTGTCATAGTTGGCTGGATAACTGCCCATGGGGCACTAAATTATTGAGGGAAGGGTGGGGCACAAATACAGAAAGAAAAATTCTACCCATCTGATTTCCTTAGGAAATCACTCTAAGAAATAAAAGGGTCTCTGAATTCAATCACTTCCCTTCCTCTGGTTAGATTTGCCTATAATTCTTTGAACCACCCCAGTAATCAGTAATCAAAGACTCTCTAATCTCCTTGACATATTGGCTTTTCAGAGGCATCAGACAATTTTTCCAGGCACATGACTCTCTAGTCTCTGGGCAGCTGGGGCTGAGAAATTACCGTCTGCTCTGGAAAAGGGTAGTGAATCAAAAAAATAAAGACTCCAGATTCCCTGGCAGAGTGATCTAATGCAGGTTAAGATGAAAACTAGATTTACAAATGTCTCATTGCCTTTGTTTGCTTCAGAAATTACAGGTATTTTCTCCTGTCATTTCATTCTTCAATACCTCTCAAAACTACCTCACTAACACAGGCTTCTCAGTGTTAGTCCTTTTTTTACCCCTTTTTCATCACAAAGGGTAAAATTATAAACTACCTGTCTATCCTTACAGCTCCACCTACTTCTATCTGAATTTTTACATTCACCTTTGTTTAGCACGGATGAGCAGGTTCAGTGCTGCAGAATGTAGTCTATTTTAGCAACCTCTGTTGCACAACCCTGAGGGTCCCTGATGAAGTTCAGGACTTAAGCTGGCCTTGTTCTTTTACAGGAGTAATTAATAATGCATTTGTGAAACACTTTGCTTGTTCCCTCTGCCCTGGAGACAGCTGTCAACATCTGCTTAATTAAGAATAAATAACCTGCTGACTTAAGGTGACTATCAGTGGTAATTGATCAAGAATAGAAGAGAGCTTCCACCAAGCACTTGCTCCCTGTTGGAGACAGCTGTTCAGAGAAATCATAAAACCACAAAGGGTACCAGTCAATGTTGGTTAGCATCTTCTACTTTGACTGGTCAGTGCCATCCAAAGAAACAGAGAACATCCAAGGTCCAATACCGTTTTGTAAGTAGAGCCTGATTTTGTGCATTGACAATTAAGCTAGCTGATACTTTGCAACATTCTCTGAGATATAGGTCAATTACATTTGTTCCTATTCATCCCTGGTTTTCTTTTCAGAAATCTCAGAGCTCTACTTACTATTAGCCACCTGGTATTGCTTTCATCTATCCACTAGAAAACAACAGAATGAAGATGACTAGCAGAGACAATCTCAAACCATCACATCCCTTTCCTGATCAGTAAGCCCCTGCTGGGCAGTTATTGGGTCATTTTTCTTTCATACCTCCCTGTGATCAAATCACGATGTCTAACATCAAACTAGATACAGAAATCACTCAATAAATATTGTGCATTGCATTGAGGCCAGCAGGAATCAAATAGAAACATAGGACAATAAAATCTTAGATTTAGAATAGGACTTAGATTTCATCCAGTATTTGGTGGTTGAGTCTGCAGTGTTCTAAATAAGCAGTCATCTTATCTCTGCTTGAGCATGCCTATAGCTTCATTACCTAATGAAATAACAAATCCCACTTTTGGACAGATAGCTCAAATTATTAGGAAGGTCTTCCTAATATGTCTCCATAATCTTCCTAATCCAACCCAACAAATATTTTAAAATGTACAATGTACAAGGCAAAAGTCCAATGAAGAAGCCATTGTGGGGGCAAAAAGCTTTATTCTCCTTGGAGTAGACAATGTCCAAACAGGTATATATATACATATATATATGATTTTTTGAGGAGAGAGAGAGAGAAAGTGAGGGAAGGCAGGAGAAAGGAAGGGAGGATAAACAACTAGGAGGATAATAGAAAAAATTTACATAAAAGTTAAGTGTAGATGGAGCCTTAAAAGAAGCAAGGGATTGTTAGAGTTGGGGGGAGGGGGTTAGGAGGAGGAAATGTATTCTAGTCATGCAGAGACAGTCTGTATAAAGGTACAGAGATGGGATGTGGAATGTGAGGAATAGCTAGGAAATCAGTTTGTCTCAAACATAGCATGTCTAAAGAGGAAATCTGTCTTCCCGTAATCTTATCCTAGAGGCAAGGTTCTTAAGCAAGGGAGTTAAAAAGTCAGATTTGTGCTTTAGAAATACCATTTTGGTAGCTATTTGAAGTATAGAGGTGGCCAGATGATACAGTGTACAGATCGCTAGACCTGGAGTCAGGAATACCTGAATTCAAATCCCACCTCAGACATTTCCCTGGACAAGTTATTAACCCTCTGTCTAACTTAATTTCCTAGTCTGCAAAATGGGGGTAATAATAATAATACTTTCTTCTCAGGGTAATTGTGAGGATAGAAAGAGATAATATTTGTAAAATGCCTTACAAATATTAAAGCTAGCTGAATGCTAGCTGCTATAGATTGGAGAGCAAAGAGTCTGGAAGCCAAAGGTTAAAATAGGAAGCCATTGCAATAGACCAGGTGAGAGGGATTAAGAACCTGAACTAAGGTGGCAAATTTTACCTCTTGGTCCTATTTATTTTTTTCTGAGATAAATCAAAACATCTAATCCATCTTTCTAAATTCTTCTTTGCCATTTGGTTACTTGAAAATAGGCATCATTTCTGCCATGTCTTTGGTTGTTCATGCTATACATGAATGAAGATAGTCACACGCCGATAGATGGATACATACATAGACAGATAGATAGGTAGACAGATAGATAGATATAGACAGATAGATGGATAGACGGATGGATGGATGGATGGATGGATGGATGGATGGATGGATAACCAGCAGTCAACTGTCTGTAGGAAATAACATATTTTTCAGAAAATTAGAAAATTTAACCCTAACAGAGATACTTTTTTCAGATAGCCTGAGATATTAAGATAAGGTGTAAACTTATAAAAATGGGAACAGCTAGGAAAATAGTACTGTTTGATTTCTTCTAAAGCTTTTTGCTTGCCTAGTTTTAATCATTTCAGGACAAGAAATTATTTAAATCACTTTACAACTGACTGATACTTCTACATCTCACATGTAAATACAATAGGAAGAATAGCATAGAGAAATTACATTTAATTGGAGATCTGGTAGAATCCAAATGTACATCCTTAGCAAGGCAGTATATTGTATTGAAGAGTTGTGTTTTATTTTGTTTTTTTTCTGGGAATCAGACAGTCTGGACTCTATTCTTACCTTCTTCATCTTTAAAAATAAGAGAATTGAACTGAATGATTTATTAGGTTCTTTAAAGTTCTAAAATTCTACGAAATTATGATTTTGCTTTGTACTCTGACTATTTTCAGTGTACTGACTCCAATTCATCAGACAGCTTCTAAAGTACTCTGCCTTAAATATTACTTTTATCACTGATTGTATTTCAGTATATGGCATCATAGACCTAGAACTGAAAGGGGCTTCAAAAGTCATCCATCCCAACTCATTTTACAGAGGAAACTGAGACCTAGGGACTGGATTTATTTTTCAAAGTAATTATAAGAAGATGGCCTACAAAGGCTACCAGAAAGCAATAAGCCATAAAACCATGACCAATGGTTTCCCAAAATGTAAAGATATATTCAAATATTAAGAAAGCTATAACAATGTAGCGCCAACCCAATATACACAGTGACTATGAATATGCTGGCACAGTCCTGAATCACAAAACATAACAGACTCTCCACAAAGAAAATGGAAACAAAACATTTATTCAGACACCAGAAAACCAAATCCCAATACCAGAAAGTCAAATCCATCACAGTAACAAAGAAGTTAATATGCCTTATCACCACAGAGAGCAACACCATCCCTTAGCCTTTCCACAAACAAAACTTACAAGCCTAGCTGTCTCCTTGCCTGCATCTTCTCTCCTCCATCCATCTAGCTGCTCTGACTCCCAGCTTCCTGTAGGTTCTCTCTACCCTTCAGCAACCTCCTCCCACCACAGGCTCCATGTGATTACATTCGGCCTATTAGTGGGCAGAGAAGATCTTCAAAGAAGAAAAGATTTTCAAATTTCCTTAGGCCTATTAAGGAGCAAGGAAAATCTTCAAATTACCATCACAAACAATAATAAGAGTTTCAACTCTATAGCATTTGTTTCTAAATTACTTTCATCCAAACACCACTAAGGTGTATAACACAAATATTATCATCCCCTCTTATAGATTAGGAACTGGTGAGATAAGGCGAAATCAGAAAGGTTAAATCACTTGGCGTACAGTGAGTGACAGAGTCAAAACTGATGTTTGTTTTAATCTTCTACTACCAGGATAATCAGGTGAAAAGAATTTGCCTTTTATTAATCACAGGACACCTATATTTAAAACAGAACCAAAACAATGTTGTATACGATAATAGCAATATTGCTTTAAGAGCAACTTTGAGGGACTCAGTCATTTTGACTATTTTAAACACCCAAATTAACTTACAGAGGACATAAGGAAGATGTTATCTGAATCCAGAGGGGGAAAATCTGATAAAAAGAAGTATTATGGAATGGTTTTACATATATGTGTATGTATATGTGAATGGGGGGAGAGGTGTATATATGTCTGAGGGTAGCCATCTCTAGAGTGAAGGAAGGGAAGAAAAAAGGAAAAAAATTACATGATAACTTTATTATATATTTAAACAGAATAGCAAGTGTACATAATAGATTTGCATTTTCATGTACAATCATCTTTTTTTCTATTCTAGTATATTATGGAAATGCTTATTTTATTTAAGTTCAGAATAAAATAAATAAGATTTTAAAAATAAAAACAGTCATCCTTATATGTGTTAGACATGATTTATTATGTCTACATAAAATTTCTTTACTTACGTACTATATAGTTACATGACACATTTTATCATATTAAAGTCCAATGACAGCACTTTGTGCGACTATGGAGTCACCAACTCCTACATGGATCTTTAGCCCATAAGCTGAGAGCCACTATGCTGCAACACACTAAAAGGGCATTTCCAGGTGTAAACGACATCGCCACAAACTCACTCATTCCCAAATCCTTCCATGCTTCAATAGATCCGAAGATGCCCATTCTGGTGGTCATTCACTTGACACGGACTGTAACCCCCTTACCAGCACCTGTTTATCTTGTCCATACCCTTTTTTTAGCATGTAGATACCCTCTCACCTTCTGATTATTTACTTACAGAATTGGAGCAATAATACAGACTGAATCATAAAGTGGTTTTGTAGTAGTATTGACCATTCCAACACAATGTAGAAATGAAGCATTTTAAAACAGGAACCCAATCTCAAATAGCTAATAACTGTATAGAGTGAAAGCCCAAGGTGAAATAAATGAATTACTCTTTTAAATGACTAATAAAGCAGCCAAACATCATGAAACACTAAGTAGATTTTCAAGTTTTACTTTAAATTTAACAAAGTGAATCAGAGACATTTTTATTCATGAAGTAGATAAACCTCTTTCCTTGGAGCTGTAGTGTTCTGTTTGTAAAGTCTGGCCTTTATAGACAGTACAAGAATTACAAACAGTAATAAAACAGTAAAGGAAGGAGTCATTTTCATAACTTTGTTATAACAGGGTAGATTCAAACACACACTTGAAAAGATTTCCCTCCCTACTGCCTTCATATTGGTCCATAATGAAAGAGGGAAATGAGTATGATTGGTGAATTAAACCCCTTTTGGAGAAGGAGGTATTATTTGGTGAGCCTGGGTAAATGAAAAGGTCAACACTGGCTCACATTAAATAGAGCAAAGTCACTGAACACTTGCATCCCTGGATAAGGACCTTAATTATATGAACAAAAAAAGTCATCTAATCATAAAGATCCCAGTGAGTTAAACAACGTTGGAAATCATTCAGTGAAGCCTTTCATCCAGTATCAAGTCCCACCTCTTTGATCTGAAATCTATTGTTAGACCATTACACAAGATCACTTAGATCAGTGTTTAGTTGTGGATTGTCCACACTGCAATTAGAGAAGTGGTCAGCACCATGGCTAGGGAGACTAATCCTTGTCTTTAGCACTGTCAGGAAAGCAGCACCCAAGCAACTAGATCACATTCTCTAATCATAAACTATGGCTTCTTTTTATATTTCTAGAAGAGAGAGAAAAGCGTTTATATAGTACCTCCTATGTGTCAAGCATTGTGCTAAGCACTTTTTACAAATATTAACTCATTTGATACTCAGAACAATCTTGTAAAGTAGATGACATTATTCCTATTTTACAGTTGAGAAAACTGAAGCAAACAGAAGTTAGTGACTTGTCCAAAGTCACACAGCTAGCAAATGTCTGAGGCCAGATTTGAGTTCAGATCTTCCTGATTCCTGGTCCAATGCTCTAGCTACTATGGCACCAGCTGCCTCCTATTCTATATTCCTTTTCCATAGTTTTTTCTGTAAGAAATATAGTATAAAGAAAATAAGCTAAGCAATTCATGAGTCTGGCTCTCCTTTGCAGAGTTTAGGGGAAAAGATCAACCTCACATGAGGGCAACATAGGAGACTTGTCGTATGTTGTCATTTAGAGAATCACAATCTTAGAAGAGATGTCAAAGATTCCTTCGTAGATGAAACAACCCATAACTTAAAAATAATGCTCCCCACAACATGTCATATCTTTAGTCATCCAGTCTTTGTTAGAAGACCTCTTGTTAGGGGGAAGTACCTATTTTCCATGGTGGCATTTATACTCTGGGATAACTCCAATTGTTAAGAAGATTTTCCACACCTAGAGCTAAAATCTGACTCTGTATAACCCATCCATTGCTCTCAGTCCACACAGTTCAAGTATATTCTGACAGTCATGTAATAGTGCTTTATATATTTGAAAGCAATTATCATGATCCTTTGTCTTCTCTGGGCTAAATATTTCTAGCTTCTTCCATTACTGTCATATGGCATGATCTGAAAGTCCTTCTACCATCATGATGGCTTCTCCAGTTAAAAAAAATTTCAAAAATATTATTTCCAAAGCTAAATACGATACTCCAAAATTGATTTGTCTAAGGAAAAAGAGACTATAGTCTCCCTGCTAGTAGGCACTACATCTCCTAATACAAAAAAGGAATTAATTTTTTTGTCTATCATTTCATATTGTTGACTCATATTGAGCTTACAATCGACCCTCCAGATTTTTTTTTCCCAGAAAACTGCTATCTAGCTACCTCTAATTAATCTTATACTTTTGGGGTTGATTGTACCCAAATATAATCCTTTATATTTACCCATATTAAACTCCATCCTATTACACTCATCCCAGTACCTAGGATATCAAGATTGTTGTGGAGTCTCTTTATCTCATCAAAAAGTATAGCTATCTCTCCTACCTATCTTCTAAGCTCTCCAGCAAATTTCATTGGACAAACCAATACAGGATCACACATGGGTCCCTTAGACACTCAATGAAGGAATTCTTTCCAAATTAACATCAAACCAATTAGCGACTTTGGTGTTAGTCATTCAACTCAATGAACTGTTATCTAGTCCATATTTCTCCATCCTGACCACAAGGCTAGCAAGAGAGAATTTTTCAAATACTTTGCTAAAATCTAGGTGCATTATATCTGCAGCATTTCATAGATCTAACCACTAAAATAACCTTATCAAAAAAAATGAAATTAACTAAAATTAGCATGGTCTGTTCTTGATGCGGACATACTGGCTATTTATCATTACTGATTCTATTTCTAAATGTTCATAACTGATAAGTTTTTTTAAAAATTTCCAGAATATAAGTCAAACTTATTGACCTATTATTCACTAAACCCATTCTCTTTCCTTTGTTGAAAACATGGAGGACATTCGCCATTCTCCAAACTGAAGGTACTCCAGTGATCATTTCTTTTCAGAATCCGAGGATATCTTCAGCTGAGCCTGGTATCTTCTGCTGATTGAGGACAGCTAGATGTTTTTATTACCATTTTCTTAATATATTGAATGTTCATTATATATTAGCCATATTGATTTTGTTCTTTCTAGTTCAAATACCATCCCCCTGGCAGAGAAAATGTAAGCAAAATAAAAGTGAGAGCAGTTCAGTCTCTTCTTAGTCATCTGTTATTGCTGTTCTGTGTGTACCAAAAGGAAAGTTATCTGATCCATGCTTTGAACTTAATCTTTTTTCCAATATCAACTTTTGAACATTTTTTAAATTCTTTTTAGCCTTCCTTACTATCTTCAGCTCATTCTAAACATTAAAAATCCTGAAATAGATTATTATAGGACAATACATGCTTTTGTATTTGTCCTGTTAATTTTCCATGTTTCTATATTTTACATGACTTTTAAAAATATTTAAATGTGTTAATGAGTTTTCTATACACCTACCTCTGTGTCTTCAGACCATTAACCCTTTCCTGCTTATCAGAATTATTTCTTCTTCCACCTTCAACATCTCATTCTTACAAGTTGCCCATCTCTCTGGGTCTGACTCTCCATAATCTTAGCCCAGAGGATTCCATTGATCCTAAACCATCTGCAATCTGTTCTCCCAAAATATGGAATGTATGTTAAACCATTCTGGGATTTCCTCTCCTCTATCAAAAAATCTAAGAGAGGGGGGTAGGTAGGTGGCACAGTGAATAGAGCACTGGCCCTGGAGTCAGGAGGACCTGAGTACAAATTCGGCTTCAGACACTTAACACTTACTAGCCATGTGACCTTGGGCAAGTCACTTAACCCCAATTGTCCTACCTTCCCCCTTCCAAAAAGCAAAAAAAAAAAAAAATTCTAAGAGAGAGTGTTCAACTCCCATCACTAACCAAAATGTCCACCCTCATCAACCAATTCCTCGTTTTTGTTAATATCCAGAATAAAAGTTTTCATTGGCTACTCCCCATTTTGAAGGATGATCATTAAGGTTAGTCAAGAAACCATTTGTGGTTCACTTTTGAGTAAAAAGAGAGCTCTAATAAACGTCTGGATAATTGAATTCCAACTTTAATCCCTACACTAGAATATATCCATATTGTTTGGAATCTCTTTCCTGAGTTCCCTACCTATTTTTTCTTTCCTCTCTTTCCAAGTGATCTGTTGTATACTCTAATAATACCATTTCAAGTTCTACCTCCATTGAATTTCACACAGTGGCTCTCCACCATCTTTTCCCTTACTGATACCTGCCTGAGTTTTCTAAAAAAAAAAAAAAAGTATATCTTCTTCATGTGCAATGCTAATCCTGCCTATACACTATACACATACCTACATATTAAAAAAATTTATCCTGTTTTTTTTTAGTAAGGTATACCCTTCCAGAGTCATTTTCCAATTATGCTTGTCTCACCAAGTCTCAATGACACTTATGAAGTCATATTTTTCCACGTATTACCAAATAGTTCACCTGGCTTGCTATTGTGTACACTTATGCATAGACATTTGAGGTGACAGTTTTTATTGCTAGCTTCTTTCTTGAATTTTGTCTCCTGTAAATTTCTGGGCATCTCTAGTGATGTTCTTTCTGTTGAAAGTCCCTGGGTTTTGGAGTATGCTGAAGTTTCAGCACTGTATTTTCTCTGTGGTCCTGCATTAGTGGTATACAGTATAATAGATAGAAATGTAGCCCTGAGCATTGATTGCTGAAGGACACAGGTTGCCAGGACATGGAAAGTGGAAATGAGAAGTAAAGGTTAAAAGAAAGTTAAGAGGACGATGCTAATGGAGCCCCAGAGCTCAAAAACTCCTAATGGCCTTGTTCCCCTGCCTCTAAGTTTTTCTAGAATAAGGGTCCTCATTTTCTTCTGTTGGTGGTGGTAGCATCATGAGACTAAGAAGAGGGATGTAGAGGTTTCTGAGATATGACATCAACATTACCGTCACCACCATTTCATGAATTATTTTTGTCTTCTGTGTGACAGTCTTCCATCCTGTAACCTTCTGGTTTGGGCCAGGATTTCTCTCTGCCTCTTTAGAAACTTTTAAGTTTTTGTTTTCATGTTGAATCCCTTTTTCCATTTACAGAAGGATCACTTTATTCTCCCAGATCACCAACAATAGAGAGGTATTTCTCAAACCTCACATATTTTTTCTGCTAGATGGAATACTTTTTGCCTGAGCAAAAAGAAGTTTAATGGAGTCACAACCAGAGAATGACACTATGGAGGCCTTGGGTATTCTGAATATCTACATGCATTTAGCCTGGGGATCAATGAAGCAGTTGTGACCCTGTGGTATCATCCCCTGTGGACTCCTATAAAATTTACTATACATATTATTGGCACCACCACTAAGCACTTAACCACATACACAAAGTTATGTTCTTATTTATTGCTTTATTCTCTGTCTTGTTTCTGAAATGTGACCACAAGTTACCCGAAGACAGGGTCAGCTCCTTCTAATAATAACTCACTTTTTATGGATCTTTAATACATACAAAACACTCTCCTATGAGATCAGTAGAGCAAGTACTACTGTACCCATTTACAGAGAGAAAAAATGACACCCAGAGTGACTTATTGATTTGCTTATAATCACACAGATAGTACATGCCAGTACTGGAATTCTAACCACAGGTATTCAGTAAATACTTGACAAATTGAATGTGTCCTTACATACTGTGTTTTTTATGGTCCTTGATTAATTCCGACTAAATTATATGAATAAGATTCATCAAGTTCTATTTATTCTCTTCATACCTCAAATCCTGGACCTATGGAGAAGAAAAATAAAGCAAAAAGATAGCAAACAGAGCATGAGCATTTTAACAGATATTATATCTAATCCAGTAACATCTGCTATAAAGTATGGATGAGATAAAATATCTATGTACCACAAATAATTGGGTCTGTCTCAATTTGTTACCAATGACAAATCCATGAATTGCTTTCAGTACTTGATTCCACTCAGCTGCCAAGGTTTCCAAAGTGAGATCCTTCTACCATTGTTCAATGGAATCAGAAGATGGGTATGTCATTTCTTTAATGAGAATTTGGTAGGAAATAGAACTATAGCCTCTCTAAGTCTCCTCCTCCTCCTCCTCTCCCATCAGAACAGTTTCAAACATTCACATGGAACGAGGTCTTATTACTATAATTGGTCCACACTAAGGTATCTTGAGATGACAGATAATTGACAATTGGCTTTTCAGAAATAGAATTCCATCTCACAAGTCCTGAAAGGGGGATAATTGAATAGATTTTGGGAAGGGAAAAAAAACTTTAAAAACTCTTTCCAATCCCAAGGCCAGTATTTCAACATAGATCCAACATATTATTTACTGCAGAAACTGATCTATATCAAGCGTACTAAGTTCAGATTCACTTCATGGCCAATTTACAACTTTTTTTTTTCAAATTAGACTGCATATTAGTCAAATTAGACTGAAAATAACATTATCTGTCTTTTCTGGTTTGCCTGTTGGGGGGGGGTCATATATTTTAAAATCTGGGATAATGATTTTATTGTTATAGGGAACACCTGGAATAGAAATTCCCTCCATCAATTCAGACAGGCTTCTGGTCTATAATTTATGTTCTCAGATTACTGTTTGGAGTCATAAAAATATTAAATGACTTGTCTATGGACACACAGCTATCTATCCATAATCTCTCTCCTAATCTCCAGACACATCTCCAACTGTTAGATATCTCAAGTTTGATGTCCTGTAGACTTCTTAGACTCAAAATGTCCAAAAGTGAACACATTATACTTCTCAACCTCCCCACCACTACTTCTATACTGTCAAGGGCACTATCTAGTCACACAGGCATCAACTCCTCACCCTTTTTTACTCTCCATATTCAATCTATTGCCAAAGTGAGTCAATTTCACCTTCATCACATTTCTTATATATCCCTCTTTCTTTCCTCTGATAATATCACCACTCTGGTTCACACTTACTGTTTAAGACCTAGATCATTGCAAAGGTCTGCTGATTGGCTTCCCTGTCTCAAATATCTCCCCATTCCAACCCATCCTCTCTTTAGTTTTGAAATTAGTTTCCCTAAAGCCCAGGTCTGACTTATGCACATGCACACACACACACACACACACACACACACACACACACACACACACACACACACTTCAATAACTTCCATGATTCCATATCACCTCTAGAATTAAATATAAAATCCTATTTAGCATTTAAAACCCTTTTCAACCCAATCTCTTCCCTCCTTTCCAGTTTTCTTACATCTTATATCCTCCAATGTAGTTTTCAATCCAGTGACTAGCTTCCTTGCTGTTCCTCACATAAGACACTATATCTCCCAACTCTGGGCATTTTTACTGGCTATTCCCCACACCTGGAATTCTTTTCTTCCTCATCTCTGTTTCCTGGATTCCCCAGCTTCCTTCAAGTTCCAGCTAAAATCCCACCTTCTATAGGAAGCCTTTTCTGATTTCCCTTAATTTAAATTTCTTCCCTCTGTTTATTATCTCCAATTTATCCTGTCATAACTAATTTATACATAGTTGTTTGCATGCTATTTCCCTCCCCTTTAGACTGTGAGCTCCTTGAGGGCAGGGTTTATCTTTTTCCTTTCTTTGTAGTACTTAGTACAGTGCCTGGTACATAGTAGTCACTTTATAAATGTTTAATGACTGATTAATAGCTGAAATGTATCAGAAATAGGACCAGAATTACACACTTTCTAACTCCAAGGCCAGCATTCCTATTTACTAAAGTATGACGTCTTTCTCTTGATTGACTGATGAAAATTCTGATCTTAATCCTACAGATGTGCACCATCAACCAGTCCTATTCTTCATTATGTAGACTGTAATCATTTAGGCCTTTAGCCAAGAAGTCCAGCACTGAGGGTTATAAAGTAACCTTCCACACTTTGTGTAGACATCATATGTTTCACCTGAGCATGCAGATGCCCACTTATTCTCGGAGTGGTCTTAGTTACTCCAACACGCTCTCAAACTGATACACCTAAATTTCCAGAGACCACCACCACAAAATTACATTCAAATTCTCTGAAGAGCCCTAGGGGAAATGTACTTCCTCTAATCAACATGCTAATTCTTAAGCTCCCATTGATTCATTTCTATTTACATAGTCACTCAAAATATTGACATTTTAACTTCTAAAATAATCATTTACTTAAGAATATGGCAAAAGAAATAATAATATTATGGGTACACATGTATTCAAGAAAGTGAATATAAAACAAAAACATCCCAATTCACAAATGAACCTGACTCATACTTTCCCAGTAATGCATGTAGTATCTTCCAGGGAAAGTGGGCACCCACTTTTAGAACTCTGGCAGGAAAGCAGGTGAGGGAGGAAAACCCATGTGCTTGGGGTAACTAAACTCTGGGCTGTAGGATTTTATGTCATTGATCTATTCAGGAACATCTGTAACACACAAAACTGCTTCTCTGCTAACTGCTTGAGTATTGATCCTCACTACCCTTCAGCTAGGCAAATTTTCTTCTATATTAGAAGGTAGCATTTACAAGCTCTTAAAACTTATAAATACTTGAGAATGGCATTTAGAAAGTTTTACCTCTTCATCTGAATAGGCATTCCCTTTAAACCATGACAAACTTATTAAGTTTTCTGGCCGACCAACTCAATTAATTATTCACTCATTGGGATGTGGTGCTGTCCATTAAGAACAGCAGTAAGCAGCACAGGATAACTTTCTCAGTAAGGCGTTAAACAAGCCTTGTCATTGCCATGGTTGTTCTTCAGTCATTTTGTGTTCAACTCTCCATAACCTTTTTGAGGGTTTTCTTGGCAAAGATACTGGAGTGGTTCACCATTTCCTTCTCTAGTTTTTATAGATAAGGGAACTGAGGCAAATAGGGCTAAGGGAATTGCTCAAGATCACACAGTTAACAACTGAGACTAGATTTGAACTCCAAAAGATGAGTCTTCCTGACTCCAGGTCCCTCACTCTGTACACTGTGCCACTTAACTGACAGCAAAGCAATGGCAATATCTATCTTTCTCTACCTTTTTTTTCAGTTTCAAACAAGAGGGAACAGAAGAAGGCCACAAGCACTTCTGAAAGGCTTAAACTCTCTTAATCTATAGAGAATGCTTAAGAGCAGTAGGTGAAATTCCATTCTTTTTTCAGTCAATCAGAAGTAACAGCCAGCCTTCTCATCTAACTGCTGCTATTGCTGGTCTAGTCAAACAAATCCTACAAGCAACTTTTGGCCACCAATTCTGTCTTCCTCAGTCAAGTTCTTCAGTCTCTTTGCCATATCAACCTCAACTTCTGTCTCCTCTATCCTGTATATACTTCAGTGACTTAATTTAGAGTCTACTGGTTCTCAGTGACTATTCACTTAACAGGTAACAACAATTAACTAAATTTCCCCTAAGAAATCAATAGATAAATCAATTTAATCATTCATAAGTCCCAAAATAGATCTATGGTTTCTCATTTCATTACTTTTATACCACCACCACAATGAAGTCATAAAACAGGTGTATATATAAGTGAAAAAGACCATAATATCCTTCAAGTGAAATTCTTAATATGGTCCAATATCTCATTTTGTTTTCCTCCTTTGTAATCATATTTTTCTAGGTTTTTAATAAATACAAGTTCTTTCTTTGCTATTTTATGCCATAAAACTATTTGCCTACAAGAAGGTATTATCCCACATCTTTCAAAAGGCGATTAAGCTTTTATATTTATGCCACAGCTCATTTTCTGTATTCAACTTCCCCAATCCTGTCTGAAAGCTCTGTTTCTGCATACATATGTTTTAGCTACTTTTATTAAATCAAAGTTCTTTTCCTAATTCTTTCAGACATCAAAATATCCATCCATAATAGCAGCAATATCTCCCATCTTTTATCAATTGGTTTAACTCTTTTCCTTTACTCAAAAATACATTCTGCCCTTTTTAGCACTAAACTATGCCTTATGAAAAAGACCTTATGTTGGGAATCATAATATATTATCAGATAAATTTCAACTAATGCAACTATGATTTTATAAAATTAATGTATAGTACTCTCAAGTGACCCTCCCACATCTTCACTCTATGTTTGAATGTACTTTTCTTGGGGACTTAGGAAAGGCTGATTCACTCCTCCTTAGGCAACCTAATGTCCTTTTTTGTGCTGGACTTAATGCAGGCACCCAATGAGTTTAGCCTACCATAGCTCAGAATTCCTGAGCTCAAGAGATCCAACAGGTTCATCATTCCCAGTAGTTGGGATTAGTCTGACTGCCTAAAGTTTCTTACCACCCTCACAATTAATCCTTTGCAACCTCATTTCTGTCATTGACATTCTACTGAAATTGCTTTCTCTAAGGTCACCAGTGAATATCTTTTATTACCAAATCTAATGACCTTTACTCTGTCCTCTTCCTCCTTAACCTTCCAGCTGCATTTCATGTCCTTTCAAACCCTTCCATTCTACTCCATTCCCTGGACTCCATTACAATCTTCTTTCATAGTTGTTCTCTTCTATTTGATGACTTCTTTCCAAGTCTCCTTTGCTGAATCATCTTCCCCAAAGCACTGTCATTGACCATATTCTCTCATCAATCTACTCTCTCCCTGGATCATATTATGTCATATCAGTGGATCATATCCACTTGTCATTTTAATTATCAACTCTGTGGAGATGACTGCCCAGTCTATATGTCTCCCTTGAATAACAATAAAAACTATTAGTCAGCCAGTCAATAACCATTTATTAACTGTCTATTATATGTAGGGATACAAATGCAAAAAGGATAGTTGTGGCTATTAAGGAGCTTACAATCTAATGGGAAAGACAACACATAGAACCTATGAAAAAATTGAGAAGCCAGAAGGGGAATAAAGTGAGAGGGAGGTAGCTAGTATGGGGACATGATGAAGTTCAAAGGAGTGTAGTCAGGAGGGAAATGAAATCTTCACATTTCCAATAGCTTATTTGACATACATACTCTGATGTCACCATTGGTACTGCAAACATCTCTTCCTAGAATCTGCACTCTCTTAACTTCCACATTTCTTTTGATGCCATCCTTCTCCTCCCAATTGTCCAGGCTTGCAGACCTCTAGGCATCTTTGAATCTTCCTTCTTTCTCACTCTTCCCATTCAAGCAGTTTTCAAGTCTTATACATTTTTACCATCACAGTATGCCTCTTCTCTATTTCTTCTCTACTCACACTACCATTACTCTAGTTCAGGCTACCATTACTTCTTACATGGATGCTCTCCTATAATATCAAAATTTTAAAGTATAATAATAGAGTATGTAGAGACATTTTGTCCTTTTTTTCTCCAGGCCTATAATTTCACTGTCCACCTCTCCAACCCTAGAGAGGGGGACTCTCTTCATCAGTAAGTGTTCTGTAACTTATAATTTTAGAGTTCTCTGAGTCACCAAGAGATTCAATGACTTGCCCTAGAACACAAAACTTATATGTGTAAGAGGTTGGACTCACTATACCCAAATCCTAATCTATGCCTATTATAGTCCCACTCCTATATCTTACAAATGAGGAAAATTGAATCACATTGGTTAACTGTCTTTCCCTAGGAAAAGAGCTAGAATTCAAACTAAAATCTCCAAACTAAATGTCCAGTGGTTTGGTTTTTTTTCTCCATTTTGACTCTTTTAAATAATCTCTCTCTCTCCATTTATTTTTCTCTCCAATTAATCCTTCACATAGCTAGCAAACAAATCCCATTAACGCAGAGATTTGATCATGTTACATCTATTCAAAAACATTCAACAATCTCTCATTACTTATAGAGTAACACACAAACTCTTCCTGACCCTTAATGCAACCTACCTTTCTGCTCTTAACTCACATTACTCCCCTTTCACATATATTTCCTTCCAGCCTAGTTGGACTATAAATTATTCCCCAAACTTAGCCTGCTATCATCCACTTCTATGCAGCCACACGGACCATCCTTCTTTTTAACTCTCCCCTTAATCTGGAATACACTCCTTTTTTTCCTCTGCCTGTTGAAATCCTTCTTTTTCAAGGCTCAGTTCAAGGCTAAGTTTTTCAAGGCCTTCCCCTCCTCCAAAGTCTCCACCTCTCCAAATTTCCTTATGATACTTTGGTACCATATTATGGTACTCACAAAGGATCCTTCCTTTGCCTTTTTCATACCCTAATTTGGTTGGTTCTTATTTGAATACCTGACGTAGCCTCCTTATTAAAGTATAAGCTCTTCAACAGCAGGAACTGAATCATTCTTCATCTTTGTATCCTAGCACTTAGTACAGTTTTTTTGTTCATAGTAAATGTTTAATGAAGGCTAAGAGACAATACATAGACTGCCCCAGTCGTGTATTGGTTCCTTCACATCTCCAAAAAACAAGAGGTGGATTTCAAGCAAGAGCATCTGATTATCCATGAAGAATAGGTGGCAAAGAATGTACAAGATAAGAGGTCTTAAAGGAACTTGAACCTACATTAGGGATAGGAAAAGAACACTCATACCAATAAAGTTCTTCAATAAAGTTATTCAAGATGGTTCAAAAGTTAGTTTTTAAAGACAGACTCCTATTTTCACTTTGTTTGAAAAAAGGCACAAGGCTAAATAATAGCCTATGTAGGACTCTCCACCCAGATGCATTTTCTAACCTGCTTTCTTTTAAACACTTTTCCCAATGATTCCCCAAACACTGAGAGTACAGGTCAAAGACATATGCCAGCTCAGTGGTTCCTCAATTTATACTTATTTGCCTGGGACATAACCACTCCTCCGTGGAGCCATTTCTCTAAGTGGGGCACTTTGGTTCAAATTGCCAGTTAATACCTGTGGAGTCAACTCCCAGCTTGATCTGCTCTGGGAATTAAAGGAAGAACTTAATGGACCCAGAAAGTTTTAGAGGCCGACATTCCAAGTGGAAAGCTTCCAAATTCCAGAAGCAATGTCCTTGCTTGATTGCCAGCTTCTTGCCAATGATTAAAAAAAAGAGGAGGAGGAGCATACACATAGGGAAGGAGAAGGCCATGTTGACCTCTCATTACTAGGATGTGGGATGGTGGTCCCACAAAGAAACAAAATTAAAGGGAAAATGCAATTAAGCAATTTTCTTCCCCACCCCTTATTACAGACTCAGCAGACTCATTAAACAAGGGCATGTTCTTTTCCTCCCAAGAGAAGGAGGCTTTAGTAAGTCTGAGGTCTTCAGGCAGAGGGAAGAAGCAAAAAGCCTTCTCAGTCATGATTGAGGTGTATTGTCAGAGCTGTCTGGGGAAGATTGCATAGCTGGGTTAAGTGTTATATTCACTAGAGAACATGATGGACAGAGCTTTTGTGAGAGGGTAGCTCAAGTCAGCACTGAGTCCCAGATAACAGGGAAAATTAAAGCCTTTTCAGGCTCTTTCCACTGACACACCTGACGGTTTTATTAGTCTTGAGGGTGGATGAGGGGAGAGGGGATCATATAATGTAATTGCAGAAATTGAATGTTGCCCTAGGTAAAAGACTTGTTCTCATCTTCTCTAAGAAGAAGGAAAGTCATTGCCCTAGGGTGTGCTTACATGTTGTTCTACCTAGGGCAGGATCATCATGAGATATGGCTAATCAGGCTCCATGGAAATATAATGCTTTGAACTTTGCAACACACTACATATATTTTTCCATTTGAGGTTTAACAAAATCCTGTGAGGTAAATGCACTATGTACAAAGTATAAATATTCCTATTTTAAAGGTAAGGAAACTGAGGCTTAGAGAGGAAGAATGGGTTTCCTGAGCTCAAGTCAAATTCTTTTAACTATTGATTGATGTGGATAATGCTATGTAAGTCCCTGCATGGATAGGGCAGAATCATTAAGAAAACAAGCAAGGATCAATAATGAAATATGTAGCCTTCTTGGAGCTGGGATGGGAGGAAAGGAGGGGAAATGAAGCTATAATCAGGGCCTGAAACAGAAGCAGGGACAAAAGCCGAAATCACAACCAAGTTTGAGGAAGCCAGTTTGGGGATCAGGTCAGAGGAACTCAGTACCATAGTATGCATTAGGGGTTCTAGTTCACACTACAGCTGCCTGCCTATTTTTTTATGCCCAGATCATAACCTATGTGACCCTCTAGCTTCCTCTGGATCCCCTTCAAATGTAGAGCTTCCACTGTCACCATCCTCATTGTTCTCCATAGAAACTCCTTACTTTAAGCAGCTAAATATTTATCCCATTAAGCTAATGAAAAGAACTTTAATCTGAGTATTCAGTGACCTGTGGATCATTTCTATCCTTGATTCTAATCCCGAACTGACTCAAAGGAAATCTTGGGCAGTTTCTGACCCAAATGCATTGCATTTGGGAGTTAGCAGGTATGCCTGCACCTTCACACAGAATACTGAAGACATTACAAACATATTATTAGTGCCAAATATCTGAGATCCTGAAACAATTTTTGAATTTTCCAAGAAATATAAGAGGGGATATAATGGAATCTTGTTTTGCTCCCACAAAAGTTATTGGAAGATAATCAATAGCTGTGGGGAAGCTCTTGCTTATCTTACTTCACTAAAACCCTGGCCTTCCTGGAAATATGTCAATGACCAGAGGAAACTAGAAAGGTGGGGGCGTGGCACACAGCTCTGACCTTAGAAGAGAAGAGGTCAGGTCCCAGTCAGGCCTCAAGTATCCTCACTACCACTCTTCTGTAATCTACATATAATCTGCATATATTAAGAGAATGTCGAATATATAGAAG
>CM053582.1:524712837-524732511 GCA_028627135.1 Pseudochirops cupreus | reverse complement strand
CTCTTTTCATGAGTTTCCTGCAACATTCTTATTTCTCTTCCCAATTTTTCTTCCACTTCCCTTATTTGGTTTTCAAAATCCTTCTTCAGCTCATCTCTAGCTTTAAGGCATTCTTCATGTTTATTGGAGGCCCCTGGTGGGGGCGCTCTGGCTGTGCTCTCCTCCTCCCTCTCTCTTCCATGATCTTTCTTTTCCCCAAAGAAGGAATCTAGGGTTTGGTTGTAGTTCTTACTTTGCTTCTTATACTTATTCTTACTCATGGTTGGTCAGTCTGTGATTTTTTTTTAAATCTCTGTGGGGCTCTGCTTCCAGAAGGGAAAGCTCTGTCTCAAATTTCTGGAGTCCTCCCGGCTGCCGTAGCTCTCAGGAAGATGCTGAGACCCTTCCTACTTACTTCTGGCTCACTAGATAATGAAGACTCCAAGACCAAGGCCCAAGACGGCAATCCGGATCCAGGCCGCTCAACGTGAGAGCTCTGGCCTCAGAACAATCGCTTAGTCCTCCTGCTGTCTACAGGCCGCGGGCTGGAAGCTGCAAGGCGGAGGCGGGTGCAAAACCTCTGCCTTTCGCTTTTCCGCTCTGGAGGCCTTTTGGCCGGACTGTTTTTCTCTCCTAATTTCGCAGGCTGTGCTGACCTAGTTCTCAATGCTGCTCGCAGCTGCCGCTAATCCGCTCACCAGAGAAGCTCCTCCTGTCCAGCCGCCCCCAGGGCACAGCCGCGGCTTCAGGCCAGGCTGGTTTCAATTGGCAGTGCTGATATGGTTCCGCGTAGCCGAGCTGACTTTAGTGGGAAGTGTCTTTGTGTGCGTTTTGGAGTTCTAGGATTGGTTTAGAGTCCTATTTTATGGGTATTTTGGGGTGGCTATGTGAGAACTGTGATATGTTGCTGCTGCTACGCCGCCATCTTGGCTCCGCCCCTATGTCATTCTGCTTTAAAAAAAACCGTTAGTGGCTTTGATTAAAATACAAACTCTTTAGTTTACTATTTAATGCCATTTGTTCTTGTTTTTTTTTTTTGCCTTGTTTTGGAGGGGGAGGGCAGGGCAATTGGGGTTAGTGACTTGCCCAAGGTCACATGGCTAGTAAGTGTTAAGTGTCTGAGGCCAGATTTAAACTCAGGTCCTCCTGACTCCAGGACCAGTGCTCTATTCACTGTGCTACCTACCTACCCCTATTTAATGCCATTTGAAATCAAACTTCAATCTATCTCTAAAGCCTTATTCCATATTATTTACCTTCATATACTCTACAGCCATATTGAACTATGTAGCTGATTCCTGAACTCTATCTGTCATCTCCTACCCCTATGTATTTTTACCAAGCTTTTGTCTTTGCCTCAAATTCATATGACTCTCATCTCATAATGTCATAGATTTAGAGATCATCTTGTCTCCCACACCCATTTTAGAGATGATATAGAGAAGCTAAGTGACTTGCCCAGAGTCACTGAGATAGCTAACTGCAGAACGGAGAACTAACCTAAGTTTCCTGACTCTAAATCCAGTGTTCTTTTCATTGTATAATCCTTTCTTTTCCATCTTTCAAGAGCCTTATGTTTCTTTAAGGCTCAGGTTATGTGCAGGATGAAGCCTTCCTTGATCCCCTAATTGTTAGTGTCATATGTTTGAAGAATACTTAGATACTTCTTTTTGTACCTACCATATTTCCCCCAGTAGGAAATAAAATACTTTCTTTTTTTGTATACTTCCAGTGCCAGCAAAGTAACTTGTACAATTTTGGAGGGGGTAAGGGTATGTGTGGCAATCTGAACAGTGACTTCATGAAGGTATCAGGTACCTTACATATAGTAAGAACTTAATGCTTGAATCAAACTGAATTAATTTGACTATGACTTTTGGCATGCCATTTCACATTTTAGGAACTATAAAACGAGGATGATAATGTTTGTTTTGCTCAATGTTATAAGATTGTTGTGATGCTCAAGTGAGGTTTTGAAAGGTAAAGTGCTTTGTAAACATAAAGTAGAAATAATAAATGAAGTAAGTATAAATAAACACAGGACATTCTATATTATTAGAAACATGATCCCTTGAAGTCTTCTTCTCATATATTATGGCATGAAGGTGAGCCTGGGTTCTTTATTTATTTAAAATTAAAAAGTTTTTCAGCTAATAAAACTTTATTTTCTCTTCTATCTATCTTCTTCATTGGAAAAAAAGATAAAACTCTTACAAAAATATTACACTCATTAGATTGTCAAAATTAACAAATAAGTAAAATGACAAATATTGGGGGGGGGGTTGTGGAAAAACAGGTATATTAATACACTATTGGTGCATCTGTGAATTGATCTAACAACACTGGATAGCAATTTGGAGCTCTGCCTCCAAAGTGACTACTCTATTCATAACTACTCTTTGATCCAGCATTACCACAACTAGTCCTCTATCCTAAAGAGATCAAAGAAAGAAGAAATAGACCTATATGCATAGAAATATTTATAGTAGTTCTTTCTGTAGTGGCAGAAAATTGGAAACTAAGGGAGTGCCCATCAATTGGTGACCCGGGTTTTTGAAGCCTATGCCCATGAACTGTAAGGTCTAGCATGCCTTTCCCAGTTGGAAAGGTTTTATAGCTATGTGACGACCTGTATACATTTAAGGACCAAATTAATAAGATTGGGAGGTGATTTCACTGTTATAGAGCCAAAAGATTGTTATCTTTTTTGCCTCAGCAATTCATAGAACTTTTTACTGAGGTACTCCAAGGGAGTTGTGATCTCCATTGGTGAAGAATTAGATAATAACAGCTGACAGTTGGTAAAGGGAGCACCCACATGGATAAAATCATATTCTCCTGAAGTACTGTTATAATCACAGAATTTTAGAGTTCAGAGACTTTACTGATTCTTTAGTGCAAACCAATTATTTTACAGATGAGGAAATTGAAACTTATAGAAGTTGAGTGATTTGCCCACAGCCATGCAACATGTTAATGATAGAGCTGGAAGTTGTCTCCTTGCTCCTAATTGTTGCTTATGTGTGTATTTGTGTGTATATATATATATATATATATATATATATATATATATATATATATACACACACACACACACACACACACACACACACACACACACACACACACACATATTCACATGTACATACATATGTATATTTACATATATTCTCATTATTTAGTGGTCTTTGGATAGAAATGATTCTGGGACAGGACATTATTCTGCTTTTAATTTTATATTTACTATTTTGTGGGCTACTTCATGGGGAGATAAAGTAATGGCATTTAGAATTGAATATACATTTTGTTATATGAACTTTTCTTCTGTAAATTCACTGAAAATGTACTTGAGACAACTCCATTAACATATGGTATATTCCTTATTCTAATCCTACCTAATTTTGATCTCTTTTGCTAGGTTTTTATATTTCAAAAACTTTTCATTCCATATAGTTTGGAGACTTAGTATTTAGTGTAGTAACATATATTAAATTGTTGTTCTTAAATTTTCATAGATCATTATTATATTTGGCCAATGATGAGTAACAGTTCTTTTTTTAGGTAATGGTGTGGTTATAGTATAGTTAAATTGTTAAATTCTTCTGGATATTTTGAGGTTTGTATTTATAATATAGGAATTTATAATTTGTTAATTTATGAAAGGTAGTGAGCTTCTGGTATATAATTTTATCTATCAGGCCATGTGTTGCTAAGTATTTAGTAGGTGCTAAATTTTGCAACCTGAAGTATTAAGTTGCATATTTTTCTACCATTTCCTTGCAAAGTTTATTCCAAGATCCTTAAGGATAAACTTTATATAATTTCTGGTAGCAGTGACTGGATCTTATTGCTGTCATATAGTTTTCTGTTTTTGTAAACAAATCCACTTGAGTTAGCCATCTGTTCACTTCTTTGTCAGTGAATTGTCATTCAAGTTCATGTGAATGTTACCTACTGAGGGCCTTTTAGTTCCAATCTTGGATCTTAAAGGTTTTCTAGGTTCCATCTGGAGATAAACCAGTATTGACATCATTATCATCATCATCATCCTCCTCATCATCCTCATCATCATCCTTGTCATCCTGATCCTCATTATCATCATCCTCATCATGAATAGCAATCTTTTAATACTTAAATGAGTTACATATTATGTGAATGGGCTCCTTTGTGTATCTATGGGGAATGCTGAAGCATGATTATTTAAAAGTCCATTTCACCTAACCTTGCATTTGAATTTCTCATTTTGTGTGTGTGTGTGTGTGTGTGTGTGGTGTTTTGAAAGGAGTAGAAAGATTTAGTTGCCTGAGATATCCCTCGAAGTTTATGGTGAATAACATTAGGCAACCGGGAGAAAATGATAAACATAAGACTTGCAAAGATGTTAGTTCTGGATCCAAACTGGTTTGAAGTAATACAATCCAGTGCTGCCTTAGCATCTTGCATTTTGAAAAAATAGGTCATATTACTTGCCTGCGGCTTAACAATGATTTAAAAAATCAGTTATTGAGGTTTGGGACAGAGATATTCTGGGGACATGTTGAGAGTGCTTCAAAAACTTTTTGTCACCCAAGTAGGTATCTTAATTTGGGGCATCAGATTTCATAGCTAGACGAAGGAACCATAGAAATAATCTATCCAATCCTCTCATTTTACAAATGAGGAAACAGGCTCACAGGCACTAAATGACTTACCCAGGATCATATAGATAGTAATAGAATGAAGATTTCAACCTGAATTTTCTTTCTATTACATTACATTTTTTATTCTTCCCTCTGTATCTTGGAGGCATTTGGATCCTTAAGTCTGTTTTGTTGAACTGCAGACTATCCCAGGGAGAGGTAAAACATAAGTGATTATGCGGAATTTATCAGATTCTTATTTGTTGGGTCATCATTGGTGAGTGTCTCCTGAGGCTCTGTCCTGGGTCTTCTTCATCTCTCTCTATACCTTTTCTATTGGTGATCTCATCAGATACCAAGGGTTCAATGATCAGTTCTATACAGATGAGTCCTAGATCTATATATCCCATTTAATCTTTTTCTCTTGAGTTCTACTTCTACGTCAGCTTCCTGTTGGACACTTCAGACTTGATAAATCCCATATAAGACTTATTATTTCCTCCCTCCCTCAAACCTATGCCTATTTCAAGCTTTCCCTTTCCTGTTGAGAATACCACAGTCATAGAAGCCACCAGATTGAATTATTCTTCTCTCTTCACTTTCCCTTATCCTCTATATCCAAATAGACTGCCCAGTCTTGCTATTTCTGTCTTCATAGCATTCCTCATACTCCTAGACTTTTTTCTACTCACTTGGCCATCATCTTAGTATCATAGATATAGAACTGGAAGGTTATCAAGTTATCAAGTCAAACATCCTCATTTTAGAGAAGGGATTACTAAGACTCAAAGGAGTTGAATGACTCATTTGGGGTCATATAGATGAGAAGTATCAGACACATATCTGAATTCAGGTCCTCTGCCTCCAGAATCTGAATTATTTTTTACCATACCATACTGCCCCTGACAGTTCAGACCTTCATAGCACTTTATTTGGATTTTTGTAGTTGCTTCTTAACTGTAATCTTGATTTGAATGTTTCCTTTTTTCAAACCATCCCTCATATAGTTGCCAAAATAATCTTCCTAAAGCTCATATCTGAGTATATTACTACCCTGCACAAGAATCTTCAGTGGCTCCCTGTTGCCACTAGGACAATATCCAAACTCTTCCGTTTGGCATTTTAAGCCTTTACAGTATAATTTCAGCTACATTTCTAAGCTTATTTTGCATCACTGCTGTCACATACTCTGTTCCAACCAAACTGGTCCACTTCCCATTCCCTAAACTAGGCATTTCATTCCTACTTCAGGGCTTCTGCATAGATTGTCCTCTATGTATGCAGTGTATTTCCTACTCATTTCTTTTAAAATCTCTGGTTTCCTTCAATACTCAGCTCATATGCCACATCCTAAGCAAAGCCTTTCTTGACCCTCCTAGCTATTTAATCTTAATGATTTATCTATTATAAATTATTATATAATCTTTAATAATTAATTATAATTATTATATGCCCCCCCACCAGTAAACTTAGTAGGAGCGGGGTTCCTTCTTTATTTGTCTTTGAATCCTCATCTCTTAGCATAGTGTCTTATACCTAGGGACGAGGACTAGATCTATGATATCACTGATGTAGGAAAATCCCAGATAAGGAAACTACCAGTACAGATTGGCATCTTTTTCAATAACTTATAGCATTAGACTCCTGCCTAAATCAGAGAGTTACATGGCCAATATATATCAGAGATGTGACTTGAGTTCAGGCCTTCATAGTTTTGAGTCCAACTGCTTTCTCTCAAGGCCTTGAATATAGTACATAACTATAACAAATTCTTTTTGGATTAGACTGAATCAGCTTGCTTTCCATCTATGACACTAAACTGAGTGCAAAGCTGGACAGAAATTAAAACCCTGAGAAATACTTGGGAATCTGGGAAGATGATGTAAAAAGGAGTAGCTAGCAGACACCAAAGATGAGCTGTGACTGACAAAGAGCTGATCCTATCTCTTGGGCTTTCAGTAATAGATTGTAGGTTACTGTTACTGCTTGAGTTTTCCCTACAAAACTGCTTTCCTCTGTTTCCTATCATGGCTCCCACTTGAACTGTGCTCTTAACCTTTATAAATCTGGTCACTGCCTAAATCCACAAAGGACAGTGGGAAGGTTTGGGAAGAAGAAACAAGCAACCCACTTCAACCTGCATTCCAGTGCAGCTCATCATTTGTCTTCCTGTAGAGAAGTGAATGGCTTTTATTTCCCTCTAGGAATTTATGCTAAACACAATTATATGCAGCATTTGACAACAGAGCTGTTAATTTATGTGCTACTTGAATAGAAAATGAGAAGGATAATAGGGATGAATATCAATGGTTTCAGAAATGACTCTAAATGATTCTATCCCTTTCAAGAATTTGGGGCTATGTGAGCAGGAAGCACCGGATATAAAGTAATCTCTTGGTGGATAAGCCTAAATACTCCTAGAGAGATGGAGTGTTTGACTGGGTAGGTATGCACGTGTGTGTGTGTGTGTATGTGTGTGTGTGTGTGTGTGTGTGTGAGAGAGAGAGAGAGAGAGAGAGAGAGAATGTGTGATGCTTTATGGTACATTAGTGATAAAATGATAGGATATTCAGTTGGAAGGGAGTTTAGAGATCATCTAATCCAAGTCCCTTCTCTTACATAAGAAGAAATAAGTTCAGAGAAGTTTAATGACCAGCCCAGAGACACAGATAGTAAGTAGTAGAGCCAGGGTTCAAACTCAGATGTTTGGAAAACATTTTTGTTGTTTGTCCTTCATGCTTGAATAGGATCAAAATGATATCAAAATGCCAGTCAGTGTGTAATATATAATAATCTGCATGGCTATTTGTGAGGGAGATGTCTCTAAATCTGTGCTTCTCATATTTCTTTTGAGCTATCACAATTCTACTTTGATCATAGGGCACAACACCTTCTTTGATGTGGGTACACCATGCTGTATGATCCTATTCCAGTGCCTCCCATGTTTCACAATTGTTAGCAAAGTTTTCCAGAGAGACCTTAAGAGTGTCCTTGTATCACTTCTTTTGACCTCTGTGTGAGCACCTGCCTTGTGTGAGTTCTCTGTAAAATAGTCTTTTATGGGTATATATGTTCAGCCTTCAAACAACATGGTCAGTCCACTGGAGTTGTGCTCTCTGCATTAGAATTTGAATTCTTGCAGTTTAGCCTGACACAGGACATCAGGGTCTGGTACTGTATCTTGCCAGATGATCTTCACAATCTTCTTAAGACAATTCAAAATGAAGCAATTCAGTTTCCTGACATGGTGCTGGTATACTGTCCAGGTTTCATAGGCATACAACAATGAGTTCAGCACAATAGCTCTGTAGACCTTCAGTCTGATAGGCAGCCTAATACCTCTTTTCTCCCACACTTTCCTTTGGAGCCTCCCAAATGCTGAGCAAGCTCGGCAATGTGTGTGTCAACTTCATCATCTTTGTGTACGTCCCTGGCAAGTATACTGCCAAGGTAAGTGAACTTATCCACAGCATTCAGAATTTCTCCATTTGCTGTAACTGATGGTTCCACAAGTGGATGGTGTGGTGCTGGCTGGTGGAGAACTTGTGTTTTCTTGGTGTTAATTGTAAGGTTAAAATTAGTACAAACAATACTCTGTTGTACCTCAGACTTAGAGGCTGTGTTGAGTGTATAATCATCTGCAAACAAAAATTCACACACCAACTCTTCCTCCACTTTAGTCTTAGCTTTTCAAGGAAAGTAATTTACCTTCAGTGAGACAACTGACCATGATGTTGTTTTTGTCCTTGCTGAAAGCATGTAACATCACTGAAAATTATTCTGAAAAGCATGGGGGCAAGCACATGACCCTGTTTCCCCTCATTGGTCAATGGGAAAGCAGGAGGACATTGTCTTTCATCCAGAACCTGTGGGATCATGCATCATGAAAATGATGTATAATACTGATGAACTTCTCTTGGCAACCAAATTTTTCCACGATTTTCCACAAGCCCTCATGATTGACAGTATCAAAGGTCTTGGTCAGATCAACAATGTTTTGTACAGACCTCTGTTTGCTCTTGGCATTTCTCCTGGACTTGTTGGGCAGCAAATACCATGCCGACTGTTCCCTGGCCCCTTTTGAAGCCACATTAATTCTCAGGCAGATGACCATCTTCCAGGTGAAGGATCAGCTTATTAAACAGTACTCTGGCACGAAGCTTGCTGACAACAATAAAGAGAGAGATCCCCCTGTGATTGCCACAAGACAATCTATTTCCTTTGCCTTTATAGAGATGGACAATGGAGTCATCCTTGAACTCCTGGAGGGAGGGTAACCTCCTCTTGCCACATAACCTAGAAAATTTTAGTCAGTCTTTGTATGAGCAATGGACACCATGCCTTGTAACTTTCAGCTGCAATAGAATCAGCATCAGGTACTTTGCCACATGAAATGAGCCTACTGGCATTCAAAACCTCTTATTTAGTTGGAAGTTCAGTTAGAGAGGGACTGACTTCAACCAGAGGTAAATAGTCAATGGTTTCAGCATTGATTGATGATGATCTGTTGAGAACACTATGGAAGTGTTCAGTCCATCTTTCCAGCATCACGTTCTTCTCACTGATCAGTGTGTCTCCAACATCACTGAGTAGTTGAGATGCACCAAAAGTCTTTGTCCTATAAATAGCCTTCAGGGCATCATAAAACTCTTTGGATTGTTACTATCAGTGTAAAACTGAATTTCATCTGCCTTCTTAGCGAGCCAAGGATCCTGTGTCTCTCTAAGGTTTTCTTGTGCTTTATTTTTGATGGTGTTAAATGCTGCCTTTTTAGAGACAAACTATCCTGCTGGTAGAGCCTATAGAATTCTCATTTTTCATTTAGTAGCATCTGAATTTTGCATTGTTTTCATCCTGATGTTTATGAGTGTTCTGGCCAAGATGAGTAAATGCAGTGATGTACACCAAATCTCTGAAAGCTGCCCACTCCATTCCTGCTTTACTGTTGCCACCCATGTGTTAGCTCAGCTTTTCCTCCAACTCAGTAATAAACTGTTCACAGGTGGAGAAGTGCTCTTATATGTTGATGTTGAATCTTTTGATAGTTATAATGCTTTGGGACTGCCTTTTTATTGAATGAAAATGGCTAGCTTGGAGAGGATGTCTATGATTGGTCCAGAACTCTACACAACACATTGCCTTCATCACTTCCTCATCTTATCTGTCTCTTCTCTTTACAGTAACATAATCTATTATATGCCAATGTTTTCTGTGAGGATAAATTCATGAAGCTTTTTTACCCCATTCCTTCCAAGGTATATCTGTGCTTACTATGGTGTTAAAGTCACCCAGAATCACAAATTTGTCCTTTTTTGGCACATTAATGATGAGGATCTCCAGGTATTGTAATGGCAAGCAAAGTAGTACTTAAGCTCCTTGTTTCAGCCATTCAAGTGCCTTTGAACCTCACCTGAGGTTATATCTTATCTTTGTTGAAAACAGTATACATTGTGGTACTCTTAATAGGCCTAAGGGAGTTTGGAGATCTTTCCTGCCCTTAATAGGCTTAACATCATCACATAGAGCCTGAGGTGGGAGGAACTTGTCTAAAGAGCACAACAGGAATGATTATACAACAAGAAGGGTAGAACAGGAAGGAGCAGAGCAGATGAAAGCTCAAGCACAGCTGGGACCAAGTAGAACTGAGAGGGAGGATGCTTGTGATTTTGGTACTCTGTCTGTTGGTCTGTCAGACAAAAGCCTTGTCTATTGTTTTTGGACAGAAGCCTGAAAGAGGACTTTACTGCTGTTTACAGAGGTCCTGAAAGAGGACTTTACTGCTGTTTACAGAAGTCTTAAAAGAAGATTTTTACTACTGTTTACATAAGTCCTGAAAGAGGGCTTTACTGTTATTTACAGAAGTCCTAAGACTTTACTGCTGATTTGTGTTTGATTTCTTAGACATAAGATTTGTCTGTTGGTTTGTGTTACTTCGTTAGACAGAAAGTGAATTGAGATGATAGTGCTGGCAATATGTATGCATATTGTTGTAACTTTACTAAGCACAATGTGTGTAAATATTGTGATGGCTCTGTTAAACTTTGTCTTACCAGAAACAGAAACTGTGAAGGGCTTGGTGTGGACAAGTCACCATGAGCTTCCATATGGAACAGGAGTGGAGAGCTGCCAATGTGTGAATCCAGGCAAGAGCTGGGAGACTGGAAGAGGAGCTTAAGTGTAGAAGTAGAGCCATGGAGTTTGGAAGTCAGTCTTGAGTTAAGATAAAAGAAAACTTTACTTGCTAACTGATGATATTGTAACTTACTATGACCTAGGGGTGGATGGTGTTTCTCCCTGTACCTCCTCAAAAGTGTTTTGCTTCTGACTACTGCCTCCCCCAATCCATCCTCCCTTATCTTATTCCTTTCTACTTTCTTGTAGGGTAAGCTATATTTCCATACCCAATTGAGTGTGTATGTATAGCTGCAACCACACTGACATACCCAGGATGGCTGCTAGCACAGGTTCTTATATCTGCTTTACTAGGAAAGATAGCTGTTCAAAGGATCAACAATCTTTTTTTAAAATTACATGCATTAGTTCAGGGGAAGAATCAGCAACTTGATCTTCAGAGAAAATCTAAATAAAGCAAATAGAGAAAATATAAGCAGAAAGATAAAGACCAACAGACAGGGCTTCTAACTGTCTGAGAAATTAGCACAGATCAACAGAAAGATCCATCTGTCTGACCCAGGCATTACATATATAGTAACCAGACAGAGAAACACCAACATCTGGGCTTTTCAGAGCCAGGAGCTTCTTAAAGGCTACCTAGAGTCTCTTCCAGCCAAATCATGTGAACACTCTTCCAATGAGTGAGTCCCCAAAGCAAAATGCTAACCTCAGAGTATATACATCCTTTTTAGAACCAGAAGGCATCACAACCCTCATAACTCAGTGCCTAATTAGAAATTAACAAATGGTGTGAAAGCCTTCCTACAAGCAAGTTCCCCTAAACAAACTTCCCTTAATGGGCTCCATGAGAAGCCTATTAATGGGTGGGGAAGATCTTATATCCCATTAACATTACAATATGATATTCCTTCTTTGAGCTAATTCTGATGAGAATAAGATTCAAGCATTCCCTGCCACTTTCTGCCATCTTCCCTTCTACTCTAAATGCTTTCTTTTGTGCTTCTTTTATGTCAGATATTTCCCCCATTCTATTTTTCCCTTTATACTTCTCTCATTTGTATTCCTCTTTTTCATCCCTTAATATTATTTTTTAGATATTATTTGTCATATTTAACTCATACCTGTGTCATCTATTTATACTCCTTATAACTGCCCTAATAATGAGAAAGTTCTTATGAGTTATCATCTGCCTATGTGGGAATGTAAACAGTTTAACCTTGTTAAGTCCCTTATGATTTCCCTTGCCTCTTTACCTTTTTATGCTTCTCTTGAGTCTTGTATTTAAAAGTAAGATTTTCTATTCAGCTGTGGTCTTTTCACCAAAAATGCTTTAACGTTTTCAATTTCGTTGAATGTCTATTTTTCCCCCTGAAGAATTATCCTCAGTTTTTCTGGGTAGGTGATTCTTGGTTGTAATCCTAGTTCCTTTGTGCTCCAGAATATCATATTCAAAGCCCTCCAGTCCTTTAATGCAGAAGTTGCTAAATCTTGTTATCCTGACTGTGACTCCATGATACCTGAATTGTTTCTTTCTGGCTGCTTGAAATATTTTCTCCTTGATCTGGGAGCTGTGGAATTTGGCTATAATATTCCTGGAAGTTTTCATTTTGGGATCTCTTTCAGAAGGTGATCAGAGGATTCTTTCATTTTGCCCTCTGGTTCTAGAATATCAGGGGAATTTGCTTGATAATTTTTTGAAAGTTGATGTCTAAGTTCTTTTTTTTGGTCATGGCTTTCAGGAAGTTTAATAACTTTTAAATCATCTCTCTGGGATCTGTTTTCCAGCTCAATTGTTTTTCCAATGAGATATTTCACTTTGTCTTTTTTTTCATTTTTTTGTTTTGTTTTTATTGCTTCATGATTTCTCATAGTCATTATCTTCCACTTGCTCAATTCTAATTTTAAGGAATTATTTTCTTCAGTGAGCTTTTGTACCTCCTTTTCCATTTATCTAATTCTACTTTTTAAGGAATTTTTTTTCCTTCAGTGAATTTTTGTGCCTCTTTTCCCATTTGACCTATTCTGTTTTTTAAGGTGTTTTTTTCTCAGTATTTTTTTGTGTCTCCTTTACCAAGCTGTTGCCTCTTTTTGTATGATTTTCTTGCATCACTCTCATTTTTCTTCCCAATTTTTTCTCTACCTGTCTTACTTGACTTTTTTTTTGCCTTTTTTTTTTTTGGAGGGCAATTGGGGTTAAGTGACTTGCCCAAAGTCACATGGTTAGTAAGTGTGTCAGGTGTCTGAGGCCAGATTTCTCTTACTTGATTTTTAAAATCCTTTTTAAGCTCTTCCATGGCTTGAGACCATTTTGTATTTTTCTTTGAGGTTTGGATGTAAGAGCTTTGACTTTGTTGTCTTCTTCTGAGTGTCTTTTGATCTTCCTTGTTACTATAGTAACTTTCTGTAGTCAGAATTTTTTTCCTGTTTTCTCATTTTTTCCAGCCTATTTCTTGACTTTTAACTCTTTGCTAAAGTGGAGCTCTGCTTCCAGGATGGTGAGTGCACTGACCAAAGCTTCAGGAATTTTGTGCAGCTTTTTTCAGAGATACTTCTAGTGATCTGTCATTCTTCAGTTCTTCTAAGGTGGTATGATCTAAGGAGAGGTGTGTTTACTATTCTCCTGGCCTGTGTTCTGATTTGTGAGTGATCACAAGCACTCTATTCTGCCTTGTAACTGTATCTAGGGTCCCACAAAGTCTGGTATGCTACTGCTCCTCCTTGCCCTAAGACTCATACTCAGTACCATGATCCTGATACAACTGTGGTCAAAGCAACATAGTCCTGCTCCCAGTGCCAGCAAATGGATCTTTGCAATCTCCTTCTGACCATTGTTCTTCCCCTTGCTGTCTATAGACTGAAAGCTCTGAGAGCCCTCACTGCTGCTGCTGATTTTGTTAATCCCAAGGCCTGTTCCTGGTTTGTTGGAGCCAGTCTGTTGCTGGCCTGGCCTGTGCTAGACTGTGTTCCACTCTCATGCTGGTGCCACAGACCTTTTCTGCTGACCTTCTAAGTAATCTTGGGCTGGAAAATTATTTCATCTCATCCTTTTGTGGCTTCTGTTGCTCCAGAATTTGTTCTGGGGCATCATTTAAAGATTAATGGAGGGGTATGGGGAGAGCTCAGGCAAGTTCTTGCCTTTTCTCAACTGTATTGGCTTCCTTGTCTTTTTCTTGGCATAATTTATGAAAAACTATTTTCCTGATTATACTGCCTAAGACTCTATGAGCAAACCATAGGATGGCAATTGAAAATCATTGCTACCCAGCGCCTATCAAGTTCCCTTTACAAGAATAGTGTTGATTGACTAGTTACTAATCAGGTAGCTAGGTCACACAGTGGATCTTCCTTGTCACCATAGTGGATAGTGTGCTAGAACTGTAGGCAACAAGACTTGATTTCAAATTTGATTTTAGATGCTTCCTAGCTGTGTGATTTTAGGCAAGTCACTTCTTTTCTCATCTATAAAATGGGGAGAATAATAACATTTACCTTCCAGAGTTGTTGTGAGGAGAAAATGAGATAACATTTAACAAGTGCTTTTGCAAACTTTAAAGCACTATATTAAACAGAAGGTGAAGAGTGGTTTCAAAATGATTGAATGGGAATTCCCAAGGCCACAATGGAAGGTGAGGTATAGTGGGATAGTGACATGAAAGTGGTGGTATGGTGTCAAAGGCTTTAAGCTTTAATTGCTTGAAACTGTCCTAAGACTTTTGGGATACTATGTCTATATGTATATACATATATATATATATATATATATATATATATATATATATATATATATATACACACACACACACACACACACACACACACACACACACATATGTATACACACACATGCACAAACACATGTGTCTATGTATGTATAAAGGTTCCTTAACAGTCTTCATGATGAGGATATTAGTTATAGTAATAATACAGTAATCTTAGTGATAAGAGGAAGCCTACCCCACAGAAGTTTCAGACTTCTAGTGTGGTACTGGTAACAATATTTATTGTTGTTCAGTCACTTTTCAGTTGTGTTTGACTCTTTGTGATCCCATTTGGGGGTTTCTTGGCAAACTACTGGAGTGCTTTGTCATTTCCTTTTCCAGTTCATTTTACAAATGAGGAAACAGAGGAACACAGGGTTAAATGACTTGTCTAGGATCAGACAGCTAGGAAGTATCTGAGGTCAGATTTGAATTCAGGAAGATGAGTCTTCCTGACTTCAGGGCAGGCACACTATCCTCTGTGCTGCCTAGCTGCTGGTGACAATATACTATTAATACATATGATTCTCAGCATTAAATTGAATTGATTAATCTGATCTGCACCCTGGCTTTGTAACTGCCATGTACTTACAAGTTGATCACTGTAGAGCTTATTCTGCATTCTCTTCAACTGCCACCAATCACTATTGATTAATTAACTGACAGCTTTCCATTGAATGTCTGTTGTGTCAACCCTGTACAAGATGATATGGGAATACAGGTTGTGCAAAGACTTGCTCCTTACCACAAAGAGCTTTAAATCTAGTCAAATGGATGTGGTGAGATAGTAGCAAATAGTACAAGTTTTAATTACAGGCTAAAATTGTGTAGTACAAACTTTAATGTCTGTAGGAGTCATGAGTTCTGCAACTGATGCAGATTGTATTTTCTGAGTATAATATAATCATCCTAAACCACCACAGATTGCATAGTGGAGAGATTGCCCATGTATAATTTCCAGTGAAGGTACAGGAGAGTGCTGGTCTTGGAAACTGGAACATCTGAGTTCAAATCCAATGCCTTATGGACATCAGAAAAATCTGAAAAGACTTACATGAACTGATGCTGAGTGAAGTGATCAGAACCCAGAGAACATAGTATGGAGTAACAGCAACATTGTGTGATGACTAACTTTGATAGACTTTGCTCTTTTCAACAATGCAAAGATCTAAGACAACCCCAAAAGCCTCATGATGGAAAATGCTATCCACATCCAGAAAAAGGACTATGAGGTCTGAATGCAGATTGAAGCATACCATTTGCTCTCTCTCTCTTTTTTTTGTTTCTTCTCTCTCATGGTTTCTCCCATTAGCTCTAATTCTTCTTTATAACATGACTAATATGAAAATATGTTTAATATGAATACATATGTAGAGCCTATATCAGACTGCACGCCATCTTGGGAAGGGGAGAGAGGAGAGAGGGAGAGAAAATATAGAACTCAAAATCTTATGTAAGTGAATGTTGAAAACAAAAAATAAATAAATAATTTCAAAAATAAAAAAAGGATATAGGAAAAAGAAAAGAAAAGAAAAAAAAGCCTGTTTAGTCAAAGGTTAGTTGTATTCTGCTTAATCAAGTTTTTACTGCATCACTTCAATTATATTTGGGGGCAATGAGCAATTCTGAATATTAAAGTATTTTTGCATAAATTAAGTGAATTAAATATTCTAAAAAAAATCCAATTCCTTAGACATATATTAGTCATGTGGTTCTGGGCAAGTCCCTTAACCTTTCCTAGGCTCAATTTCATCATCAGTAACATGGGGCTAATAATAACATTTACCCCATAGATCAAATGAGATAAGGTATCTAAAGTATTTTGCAAATCTCAAAGTGCTATATAAATATTAGCAATGATGGTGATGATTATACTAAAAATAGAGGGGATGAGACCAAGTAGCAGTTGAAGCAGCATGGTGTAGTAGAAAGAACTCTGAATTTATGGAGTTACAGGACCTGCATTCAGATCCCAGTTCTGCTACTGTATTTTTTATCCATTATGAGCTTGAGCGTAACAGATTACCTCTCTGATCAGCCCTTATAAATAAACATTTATTAACTACCTACTTTGTGCCAGGTACTGTGCTAAGCATTGGGCATATAGATAAGAAGATTGTCTGGGCCTTTAAGAAGCTAGCAAACTAACAGATGAAGAAAGACAACACACAAAAGGAATCTAAGAAAAGGTGGTTGTGGTGGTGAGGAAAGATACTACTCAGAGAGAATAAAGAACTCCAAAAGAATACAGCTGGGTGAGAAATGAATGACCTCAGTTTCATCATCTGTAAAATGGGGAAGTTGGATCTAATATCTCCAAGGTTCCTTTCAGCCTTAAACATATATCCTAACACACATGTCCCCAACATATGTATATTTAAAAATAGATGAACGGGACTCTATGACAATGCCTAGACATGAAAACATGGCCAGAAAATCTTTGTGTCATAATGGGATGGTGACAGGATACAAATTCAACTAATCAGGGAAGTTTTCTTGGAGATTAATTTAAAGCAGAATTTGAGGTAGAAGGGAAAGGACTGGCAGGGATTAAAAAAAAGTATAACAAAGGGTTAAAACAAGGGGCCCCCATTTATAGAGAACAGCCCAATGATGGAATAAATGTAGATTGATTGTCAGCTTTTCCTATTTGCTCAGCTATTGGTAGCTTTGATGTTATAATTCATAGCTATGCCTTTTTTGGTTAGAACAATCAGCTTCCAACAGCCTGCCCATACAGAGAATGAGTGACCCAGGCACTAACTCTGGTAAGGTTGCAGGAGAGGATACTCTGGCTCTTATGAGTTAAATGGACAAAGAAAGCCCTGAGTTGGATAGAGTCCTTCAGCCAGGAAGATTAGAAAGCAATTATGCATGGGCTGAAATGTAATCTTCAACAATCCGTCATGCTATCTCCACCTGCTTTATATGCAGAAAGTTCATCTGCTTTAATCTCTACAGTCTCCAAATTTGAGCTCAGTCTGATATATATTATGCAAAGATATGGCTCTGGGTGGCAGCATTGGGTTCCCCAATGTAGGGCTTTGTGTAGGCTACCTGGCCCACCCTGCCCTCCCTGAAGTCTGGGACACATGCATTCATTTGTGTAAGCACACTTTGATTTCTCTGCACCACTAAGGCAGATTTTATGGCCAGATGCTGCAGTCAGTCCTTCACCCTGGTGACTCTCTTGCCTTGTACTGACAGTCACGTGTAGTTTTGCAGATCTGCTGAGCACATCATTTATAGGTAGGCCTGAAACTGGGCAGAAGTTTCCTTAGTGGACCCTGAAGGAAATAGCTATTTATAGGAGTCTCTCCTGCACGTGTCTTTTGGAGAACTCAGCTTGCTCTACATAATCCAATCAGAAATAGAAAGCATTGTGTTTATCATGGCTTACTTTAAATTTGGAAAAAAATGAATAAAATGGAAAGGTCTTTGACTCTGCTTATTAAAAACACCACCCTTATCATATTATCCAATGTTACTGTTATAAGAGGAGAAGGAAGAGGGGGAGGACAAAGAAAGTGAAAAGAGTGGGAATTGGTTCTCAAATTCAGTTAATCGAGCTAAAAGTTACCAGTCATTGACAATCTTTTTTTCATTACTCTGGAAAAGTAAAATGTCCACCACAGAATCTTGTACACAGTCAACACTCAATGTTTGTTGAATGCATGAACTATTAATCTGCAGCTTATAATTATGTGACCTTGGACAAATTACTTACCTTCTCTGAACTTCCTTCATTATTTGTAAAATTGGAGTTTGGACTAGATTATCTCTGTGTAGGGAGAACACTGGTTATGCAAATTAGTTAGACAAGATAATAATAATTCTGCCATACATATGACATGACATCTATCTGTCTCATGATAAGTATTTTATTACATTTGAATCTCACAACAGTTCTGTGAAAGAGGAGATGCTATTGTATTATCCTTGTCTTAGAGATAAGAAAACTGACAGTGAGCTAAGTGACATACTTATGAAAATCCAGCTAGTAAGTGTCAGAGGTGGGATTTGTACCCAAGTTTTCCAGTTTCAATACATCACCCTAACTACTATACCATGGTGCCCACCTAATGCCATGGCTCCTGCTACCTTAGAGAATAGCGTGTATGATACAGGAAAAACAATAGAGGGGATTAGTAATTTGTAAGAGCTAATATACAAGAGGAGAGCTGGCAATAAAAACCTCAGCATTGGGTGCTATACACAGGTGCACAACAATTGAATAATAAACAAGAACTATAGACCCTAATACAGAGAGACAGACGACCTTGTAAATCTCACTGAAGGAAAGGTTAGATGGCACTGTGGATAGGGTGCCAGGCCTGGAATCAGGAAGAAAAAGGAAAAACAAAGCCCTTCTCATAAATATGCATAAGCAAGCAAATCCCCTGTGAATTGGTTGGTCATTGCATTAATCAAAGTTCTTAAAATTTTCCAAGTTGTTTTCCTTTACAATGTTCTAGTCATTGCATAAATGGTTCTCTGGATTCTGCTCATTTTGTTCTGCAAAAGTTCATAGAAATCCTCCCATTATTTCTTTAATACCATCCAATGGCCATCATTTGGCCAAATTTGGTAATTAATATGTTTTTAAAAAAGCTCAGATGACCTAAACCAACAACATTTAAATTTTGGATAGGTGTGAAACCCTATACTGGGTGCTCAGGATTCAAAGATAAGACAAAAAATTCTCCTCTTGAGAAGCCTATATTCTACTGGGGAGATATATATAGAGATAAATAAATAATGGTTTGAGGAAGTAGAGAGTACAATGCAAAAGGGATGAAGAAAAGCTTCCTGTAGGAGGAGGTACATGAGTTAAACTTTTAAGGAAGCTGGGTGTTATGAGAATCTGAAGATCTTCCCTGCCCTTAGGCCCTTTGCTAAAGTGGCTACGTGACCCTGAGAACCTTCCCCTATTTGAAAGTATACTCTGCCCCTTAATAGGCTGAATGTGGTCACATAGAGCCTGTGGCACCAGGCTTGTTTTTCAGGAATGCCCTCACCTTGTAGCTTTGTGATTGGGCAGTGGGTCAAGAGGGCTGTGACATTCTCTGAGCCAGGAGAAAGCTATATATATGCCCTGATGTGAGGTTTTGGTTTGGGACTCACTTTGAGAAGAGTTGTGTGATTTGGCCAGACGACACTCTGGGCAGCTGTTGAGCCCCCCC
>CM053582.1:524657301-524712337 GCA_028627135.1 Pseudochirops cupreus | reverse complement strand
TGCTTCCCTCTCTGGTAACTGAATAGGTAACTGATGTAATGGTCAGGCGCAGGAAGCTGTCTGCTGATCTGTTTTTCTGTTTGTTTGTAACTTCTGTTTGTATTCTCTGAAGTTCAGGGTGCTGACTTTTCCCCCTGAACTAGGTAAATGATATATGTTTGATTAAAGTGAGACTGTTAACCCATTTTGAGTTGCTTTCCTTTAGAAAAGCAGATCTAAGAACCTGTGCTAGCAGCCACCCTGGGAATGCTAGGGTGCTTGCTGATACACTGGGGAATCTAAGAAATGTAGGTGCCTTCTAGGAATGGAGAACTGTACAAAGACATGGAGCTGAACTACATACAGCCCTACGATTCCTTAATGTAGAAGCTGCTAGGTTTTGTGTTATCCTGATTATATTTCCACAATACTTGACTTGTTTCTTTCTGACTGCTTACAATATTTTTTCTTGACCTGGGAACTCTGAAATTTGACTACAATATTCCTATGAGTTTTCCTTTAGGGATCTCTTTCAAGAGGCAATTGGTGGATTCTTTCACTTTCTATTTTTCCCTCTGGTTCTAGAATATCAAGGCAGTTTTCCTTGATAACTTCTTGAAAGATAATGCGTAAGCTTTTTTTTTTTTGATCATGGCTTTCAGGTAGTCTAATAATTTTTAAACTATCTCTCCTGGATCTATTTTTCAGGTCAGTGGTTTTTCCAATGAGCTATTTCACATTGTCTTCTGTCTTTTCATTCTTTTGGTTCTATTTTATAATATTTTGATTTCTCATAAAGTCATTAGCTTCCATTTGCTCCATTCTAATTTTTAAGGAATTATTTTCTTCAGTGAGCTCCTTTTCCAATTGACCAATTTTGCTTTTTAAGGCATTCTTCTACTCATTGGTTTTTTGGACCTCTTTTGCCATTTGGGTTAGGCTATTTTTTAAGGTATTATTTTTTTCAGTATTTTTTGGGAGAGGTCTCCTTTAGCAAGCTGTTGACTTGTTTTTCATGATTTTCCTGTATCACTTTCATTTCTCTTCCCAATTTTTCCTCTACTTCTCTTACTTGATTTTCAGAAATCCTTTTTGAGCTCTTCCATGGCCTGTGACCAATTTATATTTTTCTTTGTGGCTTTTGAGGCAGGAGTTTGACTTCGTTGTCTTCTTTTGGTTGTATGTTTTGTTCTTCCTTATCACCAAAGTAAGATTATATAGTCTGACTTTTTTTATACTGTTTGCTCATCTTCCCAGCCAAATACCTGACTTTCTAACTCATTGTCTTTGCTTCTAGTGAGGGTGGGAGTGGGGTTGAGTGTACTGTCCCAGGCTTGAGGAGTTTTGTATCCTCCACTGCCTGTGGGTATAGAGCTCTGGAAGCCTGCCACTGTTACCACCATCACCTCTGCCACTCTGGGACTGGGGCCGGACCCCAGCTGGACTGTATTCCTCTTGCACCCAGGTCCCACATAGTTTTCCCACCGATGTTTTATGCTCTTTGGTGTTCGTGGGTTGAGAAGTTTGGAAACTGCCACAGCTGCCAGTGATTCAGTGCCCTGAGGCCTGCTCTAGCCTTGTCTGTGCTGGCACGGTCCATGCTGAACTGCTGGTGCAATACACCCTTCCTATTGGCCTTCCAGGCTGTCTTGGACTGGAGATTTGCTTCACTGTCATTTTGTGGGTTCTGTAGCTCTAGAATTTGTTTAGAGTCATTTTTACAGGTATTTGGAGATATTTGGAGGAGAGCTCAAGCAAGTCCCTGCTCTTACTTAGCCATTTTGGCTCCACCCTCCTAGTCTCAGACACTTACTAGACCCTGGGCAAGTTACTTAACCCTGTTTGCCTTGGTTTCCTCATTTGTAAAATGAGCTGGAAAAGGAAATGGCAAACCACCCCAATATCTTTGCCAAGAAAACCCCAAATAGGGTCACAAAGAGTCAGACAAGATTGGATCACTCTGTATTAATCTAGACAAGAGGTGATGAGGGCCTAAATTAGGGTGGTGGTTATGTGAATAGAGAAAAGGGAATAGAAGCAAGAGATGTGAGAACTGACAAGACTTAGCAACTGAATGGATATATAGAGTGTAAGGAGTTAAGAAAGGGTCCCAAGTTGCAAACTGGATTCACTGGAAGGATAGAGTTATTCTAAACAAAGGAACAAGCCAAATATGTGTTGTCCCGTAATGTTCTGAGATGAGGATTCCTTCATTATCTGTGGCTGTGCTGAGAAGCCAGACTGACTCAGAATGGGGTGATGTGTTTGCTTAGCCTGACTCTCTCCAGCTTCCTTCTGATCCGTGCCAGTGACCTTGGACAGAATGGATTGGAAACTAAGAGTTCTGACATTTAGAAAAGAATGTCACAAATCTGCATTTCCATGAGGTGGAAAAAATCAACCTGGAAATATGTTCAGGTCTTTCTGAGGTCCTTTCTAGCTCTGGATCCTTTGATCTGATGTGCGTGATTTCAGCTCTAATCAGTTAATCCTGAGTACACAAAGGATCTTAGGCCCAAAAGGGCTCAAAAAGGTCGTTAATTAATGAAGCAACAAATATTTATTGAACACCTACTATGTGCAAGGCACTCTGCTAAATGTTATGGGGGAATTAGAAAAACATAAGATATATCCTTATTTGCAAAATGTTGATATTCTGGTATGTAAGATGAAAAAACCTACTTTGTAATTAAATTTTTTTTTGCAAACTTTTATTTTTGGAGGGGGGAAGGCAAAGCTATTGGGGTTAAGTGACTTGTCCAAGATTACACAGCTAATAAATGTGTCAAGTGTCTGAGCTGGATTTGAACTCAGGGCCTCCTGACTCCAGGGTTGGTGCTCTATTTACTGCTCCACCTAGTTGCAGCCCACTCCCCCCCTGCTTTTAAAATTTCATTTTAGACTCAAGGACCAGAACACAAATACAGAATTGAGAAAAGAAACAAAAACATATCATAAACTTAAATATTGGAATTTAAATCCAAAGAAAGAAAGAAAAAGAATGTCATTTGCATAGCAGAACATAAGAGAGGATTCAAAATATGTAACAATAAATTTTCATTTTAAGAACGCCTGTATGATAAATAATAGACGTTGTGTTGAGAATTGTCCATCTTTTCTTTGCTTCCTTGTAAATTTTCTTTTGTCCTCTGCTGTGCACTTTTTTACTTTGTTCTCTTTTCCCTATTCCCCCCAAAAAAGCTACAATAATGTTTAAATATGTTTCTCCATAGTAGACATATATGCATACACTTATACACACACACATACATATATAGCCATAACTTTCCCAAACATATTCTGCTTTTGATCTTTGTTTTTATGTTTGTGCATCTCTTGTTTTCTATCTCTCCTGTCTCTCCTACTTCAATTCTACCCACTACCATGCCCTCCTATTACTTGCCTAGCCCCCTCCAAGATCCCTCCCCTATCCTCCATTCCCAATCAACATTTATTATTGTTTCCTCCCACTTCCCCACTGAACAATTAGGAAAAAAAATCTTATAAAATATACATAGTCCAGCAAAACTAATTGGTTATTTGTTGTCCAAAATATGTATCACTCTTAGTTTTATTTTATTTTTTTTCCAATTTATTTATTTATTTTTAGTTTTCAACATTCATTTCCACAAGAATTTGAGTTACAATTTTTTCTCCCTGTCTTTTTCCTACCCCCACCCCAAGATAGCAAACCTACTGAATACCCCTTCCCCCAGTCTGTTCTCTCTTATATCCTCCCCCATCGCTCCCTAGGACAAGATGGATTTCTATACTCCAGTGCCTGTATATCTTATTTACCAGTTGCCTGTAAAAAACCCCATTTTTTAACATTTGTTTTTAAAACTTTGATTTCCAGATTCTTTCCCTTCTTTCCTCCTTACCCACCCCCACTGGGAAGACAAGCAATTCATTCAATATAGGTTGTACATGTGTAGTTACACAGAACGTTTCCATAATGGTTATATTGTGAAAGACTAACTATATTTCCCTCCATCCTATCCCACCTCCCACTTATTCTATTTTCTCCTTTGTCCCTGTCCCTTTTCAAAAGTGTTTGCTTCTAACTACCCTCTCCCCCAATCTGCCCTCCCTTCTATTATCCCCCCTCTTAACCCCTTCCCCCCTACTTTCCTGTAGGGTAAGATATCCAATTGAGTGTGTATGTTATTCCCTCCTTAAGCCAAATCCAATGAGAGTAAGGTTGGCCCATTCCCTTTCACCTTCCTGTACTTCCCCTCCATTGTAACAGTTTTCTCTTACTCCTTTTATATGAGATAATTTACCCCATTCTATCTCTCCCTTTCTCCTTCTCCCAATATATTCCTCTCTCACTTCTTAATTTTATTTTTTAGATATCATCCCTTCATATTCAACTGATCCTGCACCCTCTGTTTATGTACACACATACACACACATATATATTTATACACACATACACCCTCCTATACATATGTTTGTATGTATGTATACACACACATATTCCCTTCAACTATCCTCATACTGAGAAAAGTCTCATGAGTTACAATTATAATTTTTTTCATGCAGGAATGTAAATAGTTCAACTATGTAAATAAGTTCCTTGTGATTTCTTTTTCCTGTTTACCTTCTCGTGCTTCTCTTGCTTCTTGTATTTGAAAGTCAAATTTTCTGTTCAGCTCTTGTTTTTTCATCAAGAATGCTTGAAAGTCCTCTATTTCATTGAATGACCATATTTCCCCCTGAAGCATTATACTCATTTTTTCTGGGTAGGTGATTCTTGATTTTAATCCTAACTCCTTTGATGTCTGGAATATCATATTCCAAGCCCTTTGATCCTGTAAATGTAGAAGCTGCTAGATCTTGTGTTATCCTGATTGTATTTCCACAATACTCAAATTGTTTCTTCCTGACTGCTTGTAATATTTTCTCCTTGACCTTAGAATTCTGGAATTTGACTCTAATATTCCTGGGAGTTTTCTTTTTGGGATCTTTTTCAAGAGGCAATTGGTGAATTCTTTCAATTTCTGTTTTGCCCTCTGGCTCTAGAACATCAGGGCAATTCTCCTTGATAATTTCTTGAAGGATCATATCTAGGCTCTTTTTTTATCATGGCTTTCAGGTAGTCCAATAATTTTTAAACGATCTCTCCTGGATCTATTTTCCAGGTCAGTGGTTTTTCCAATGAGACATTTCACATTGCCTTCAATTTTTTATTTGCTTGGATCTGTTCTATAGTATCTTGATTTCTCATAAAGTCATTAGTTTCCATTTTCCCCAATCTAATTTTGAAGGAATTATTCTCTTCAGTGAGTTTTTGAAATTCCTTTTCGGTCTGGGCAATTTGGCTTTTTAAGGCATTCTTCTCCTCATTGGCTTTTTGGGCCTCTTTTGCCATTTGAGTTAGTCTATTTTTTAAAGTGTTATTTTCTTTAGTCAGGCTGTTGACTGACTTTTCATGATTTTTTTGCATCATTCTAATTTCTCTACCCAATTTTTCTTCCATTTTTCTTACTTGATTTTCAAAATCCTTTTTGAGTTCATCCATGACCTGCAACCGGTTTATTTTTTTATTGGAGGCTTTTGATGCAGGAGTTTTGACTTTGTTTTCTTCTTCTGGTTCCATGTTTTGATCCTCTTTGTCCCTCCAAAAAGATTCTATTGTCTGATTGTGCTTTCTCTGTTTGCTCATCTTGCCAGCCAATTACTTGACTTTTGAGCTCTTTGCCAAGGTAGAACTCTGCTTCCATAGTGGAGAAAACTTTGTCCCAAATTGCTGGGGTTTTTGCAGTTGTCAGAGTTGTTTTCAGAGCTATGAGGAGGGTGCCATTTCTACAGCTGCCGCAAGCTTTGGCATGCTAGTGTTCCTCACCCTAGGACCATCACCCAAGACTGTGACCCAGATCCAAGTGGATCAAAGCAAGAGCAATTAATCTTTGAATGGTTGGTTGGCCCCCCTACAATCTGTAGGCCAGGAGCTCTGGAGGCAGCCACATGGCAGCAGTTGCAGCCACTGTGCCGCCACACACTTCTCACCCCAGGGGCAGGGGCTGGACTGTGCTCTTCTCTCCCCTAGTTCCAACAGAGTTCCCTATTGACCTTTTATTTTTCTCTTTGGTGTTTATGTGTTGATAAGTCTGGAAACTGCCATAGCTGCCAGTGATTCAGTAGACTGAAGTCTACTCTGCCTGGTCTGTGCTGCTGGGCAGGGCCACCTGGGTCTGGGCTATACAGCTCACCAAGGACTGTGCTCAGCTTCTAGCCTGGTGTGATAGACCCTTCCTGCTGGCTTGTCAGAATGCCTTAAGGAGGAGATTTGTTTCTCTCACTTTGTGGGTTCTGTAGCTCTAAAATTTGTTTAGAGTCTTTTTTTTATAGGTATTGGAGGTGGTTGGTGCAGAAGCTCAAGCAAGTTCCTGCATTTACTCCACCTTCTTGCCTCCATACCCCTCATTCTTAGTGTTAAGTCCATTACCTCTATGGCAAGAGGTGGATGACATATTTTATCTTTAGTCCTCTTGATTAAAAAATGATAAATGATATAGTTTATCATTGATCAAAGTTTTAAAGGCTTTCAAAATTGTATTTCTTTAGAATATTGTTGTCATGGTATAAATTGGTTCTCTTAATTCTGCTGATTTTACTCTGCATAAGTTTATAGAGATCTTCCCAGTTTTCTCTGAAACTGTCCATTTTGTCATTTCTTATGACACAATATAACACAATAATATCAGGTAGCTAGATGGCATGCTGGAGGGAGGTAATGACCAGTGAGGCTGGAAAAAGAGCCTTGGGCCAGGCTGTCTAGATCTTAAAAAGTTCAATTAAACAGAATTTTATCTTAGCAACAGGTTGATAGCTGAGTGTTTGACTAGTCAAGTTCAAATTTGCTGGACCTGGAATTAGGAAGAAATGAGTTCAAATGTGGCCTTAGATACTTACTAGCTGTGTGACCCTGGGCAAGTCACTTTATTGTTTGCTTTAGTTTCCTCATCTATCAAATTAACTGGAGAAGGAAATGGCAAACCATTCCAGTATCTTTGCCAAAAAAAACCCCAAATGAGGTCATAAAGAGTTGGACATGACTGAAAATTACTGAGCAGAACATAAACACAATAATTTGTACAAATAGATTTGAATCCATTTATTCTACATGAGTATACGGAGATTTCACTAATTACCTACATCACTAATTTTAATGTTTGCACCCATCACTTTCTGTTAGAAAGTTACAGCTTAAATCTGATTTAAATTTCCCAGGCTGATGCTTGAATACATTTGAACTTATTGTCTCATCAGGGAAGATTAAGAAGACCTGATTTTATGCATGTACTTGTCTCCACTGATACAGGTTTCTGCTTCCTCCCAGCTGTGGGATTCATTAGAACTTTCATCCCCACAAGCTTCTACTATTTCCCTTCTTTTTCTCAGACCTTCTATATTTGGTTCCTCTTATTTCACTCTTTTCTAAACCCTTAGAAATCCACTTTCCATCATCATCACTCAACTGAAACTGCTCTTTCCAAAGTTTTTGGGGAGCTCTTTAATTTCCAAATCTAATGGCCTCTTTGATCTTATTCATCTTGACCTCTGCAGCATTTGATCATGTTGCCCCACCCTATCCTTCTTTAAATTTTCTTCTTTATGGGTTTCCTCTATAAGCTCTCTCCTATATTTTCTGCTACCTGTCTGACTAATCGTTTTCTGTTTTGTTTTGTTTTTTTTGCTAGATCTTTATCCATGTCACTACTACTAACTGGGTTTACCCCAAGGATTTTTCCTGAGCCGTTTTCTCTTTTCTCTTTATACTCTCTCATTTGGTAACCTCATCAGTTCACAATAGGTTCACTTATCTCTATGCTCTGGAGTTAGGAAACCTGGACTCATAGCCTATCTAGGCACATAGTAGCTTGGGCAAGTCACTTAAACTCATTGGTCATTAGTCTTCTCATCTGAAAATTGAACTGGTTGGATTACATGGCCACTGAGGTTCCTTCTAGCTCTAGATCAATCATCCAATAAATCTAGCCCTAATTCCTCAAGACCTCCAGTCTCACATCACCAACTTCCCATTGAACATTTTGAAGTATATATCTGCTGGCATTTCAAATTCAGTATATCTAAAACAGAACTCATTATATTTTTCTCTTCCCTCCCAAAGCTATCCTTTGAATTTCCCTATTCATCATCCTTCCAGTTACTGAGGTTTACCACATTGGTGTAATCCCTTGCTTTTCATTAATCCTAGTCCACATATACAACAAATTGCCATATTTATTTATTTTTATCTCCTTAACATCTCTTTCATATAACCCGTTCTCAAACATAGTCATCACCTTAGTTCAAGCCCTCATCACCTCTTACTTGAACTATTGTCATAACTTTCCAATTGGTGTTAGTGCTTCAATCCTATCTCAATTCCAATCCTTTTTTCATAGCAGCTGGCAAAGTGATTTTCTAAAGTATGAGTTTGACCATGTCACTCTGCTACTCATTAAACTTCATTGGCTTCCTATTTACCTTTAGGATGAAATAAATTTGTCTGGTATTTAAAATTCTTTACGTTCTGGCCCTTTTCTTGTTTCTAGTTTTCTAACAAATTACTTGGCTCTGTATGTTCTATAGTCTACCCATACTGGTCTACTTGCATTTCCTCACACACAATACTCTATTTCCTGTCTTTATGCCTTTGTAATGACTGATATGCATGCATGGAATGCTCTTTTTTCACACCTCCATCACTTTGAAACCGTGGTTTCTTTCAAGCATCAGCTCAAATCTCACCTTTTCCATAAAGCCTTTCCTGTTCCATGAGCTATTAGTATCCTACTTCTCTAAATTATATCATATTCATTTTGCAATTATTCTGTATATGCTTATATATCCTGTATATCTACATGTTGTCATCCCCATTTGTAATAGCTGGCATTTATAATTTACATGTGTTAAGGTTTGTGAAAATGCTTTACAAATATTATCTTATTCTTGCAACAACCCTGGGAGATAAGTGGCATTGTTGACCCCATTTATAGATGAAGAAGCTGATGCATAGAGAAATTGTGACTTGCCCAGGGTTACACAACTAGTAAGTGTTTGAAGAAGGATTTGAACTCATGTCTTCTTGAATCTAGATCCAGCACTTTATCACTATATCACCTAGTTATGCTATTTATCTAATGTCCCTATTGGAATGTAGGCTCCATAAGGGTAGTGATTTTCTTTTTTTGATTATTTCTAGTATTTAGCACAGTGCCAGGCACGTGGTATATTAGTGCTTAGTAAATACTTATTGATTGATCATAATAATGATAGCTGACCTTCATATAGGACTTTAATGATTTGAGATTCAAAGTAACTCTGTAGTGAGTACTACAGTAGTGACCTGAGTCTCTAAGAGGCTAAGCAAATTCATTATAGTCCTATAATTATCAGGAGTGAGACATTGGATACAAATTCAGGTGTCTGCTGACTCCCAAGTATAGAGCTCTTTCCATTATGACATATTATGTGGCCTGAGGAGCTTGTGGTTCCTTCTACACTTTGATGAAGTCCTAGCAGGATGGGACTTCAGTGGAATATCTGTGTGAAAATGATCATGAAATTGACCCCAACTTCTCATATAAAATTGGAATTTTCCTTGCTATATCTTCATTTGACTCAGAAAAATGAATCCTGAAACAAAGATTATGCATGTATTTTAAAATTATAGATGATTCTATGACAGATGCAGCCATCGACATAACTTTGTTCAATGAATGGTATAGTATCAATAGCAGGGGAGTCATTAAAATACCGTCCTTCCCCCCTCCCCCCCAACTGTGTGTGTATCTTAAGAAATCTGCCTAAAATAATAATGATGATGATGATATTTATAGAACCTACTATGTGCCAGGCACTGTGCTAAGTGCTTTATAAATATCTCATTTCATCCTAATTGTGGGAGTTAGGTACTATTATTGTTGTTCTGCAGAGGAAGAAACTGAGGTAAAGACGTTAAGTGACTTGCTCAAGATCACGTAACTATTAAGTATTTGAGGTTTGATTTGAACTGTACTCTATTTACTGTGACACTGTGCCCTCAATATAAAAAGAAAATCACTTTTCTATTTGTGATCTGTTCAGAAGTTGAGTGATGTGGTGAATGGAGTGCTGGGCCTGGAGTCAGGAAGACCTGAGTTCAAATCAAGCCTGTAGTCCATGATCCTAATACTGTGTTCCTACAATTGATCCAACACAAAATTCTTTAATTGCTCCTGTGCAGAGAAACACAGCATGCACTTTGCTACTGGTCCCAGAGAATTTAAATGAGTAGATATCACCAAAACCAATGATTTGAATCATCTTCTCACAAAATTTTTCCCTCCCAAACTTCTTCAATATAAAATATTTTTCCCTTTTTTTGTATTTAAAATTGTCTTATTTTCTAATACCAAAAATCTATTTCTTCTTCTTCTTTTCATGCCCCTTCCATTAGAAAAAAAGCAAACCAAACCCTCACAACAAATATGCATAGTCAAGGAAACAAATTCCTGCAGTGGTCGTCTCTAAATGTGTCTCATTCTGAATGCCAAGTCCATCACCTCCCTGTTAGAAGGCAGGGTGCATGCTTCATCACTGGTCCTCTGGAATCACATCTATTCGTTGCTTTGATCAGAAATCTTAATTAAGGAATTCAAAGTTGTTCATTTTTATGATGTTGCTATTGTATAAATTTGTTTTCCTGGTTCCTGGTTTCCTGGTTCTGCTTATTTCACTCTACAATAATGCATACGTCTTCCCAGGAGTCTCTGAACTTTTTCATCACCTCTTATGGCATAATAGCATCCCATTACACTCATATAACATAATTTTCTTTAGTCATTCTCCAATTTTTGCATCTCTCCTTTAGTTTCCCGTTCTTTGTCACCATAAAAAGAACTGCTATAAATGTTTTTTGTGCATAAGGGTCCTCTCTTTATTTGATAATTTTGGGTTATAGATCCAGTTTTAGTATTGCTGGGTCAAAGGGCACATACAATTTAGTGACTTTATGGGCATTGTTTGAAGTTGCTTTCCAGAATGGTTAGATTGATTCATAGCTCCACCAACACTGCATCAGTGTGCCTATTTTCCTGAAGGCTCTCTAACTTTTGTAATTTTCTTTTCTTTTTAATCAACTTTGTTAATCTGTTGGGCATGAAGTAGAGACTTAGAGTTGCTTTAATGTTAATTTCTTTAATTATTAGAGATTTGGAATTTTTTTTTCATATGACCATTGATAATTTGAATTTCTTTCCCTGAAAACAGTGTTTTCATATCTTTTGGCTATAATTTTTTTCCTTTTTAAACTAGGCTCTAAACAAAGTCTGATTTGAGTTTTATTTCTGCTCTATATCCTTTAATGAGTGTGTCAATGAACACCAAAATGACCTAAAGGCAGCTGTTAGATGGGAGGAGGCAGAAGAAAACTGAGGGATAGGAATAATCTACAAATAGGGTAATTAGTCCCAGGATAAGAGTTTGTTGGCTATAGTGTGACCTTTGATTCTTTCTACTTCCCCCAGATATGAGGGGCTGCATTTAGAATATTCCAGTGTGCCTCAGTAGGTACTATTTTAAATACTTAGAGTTTCTACCTACCCAAAAAATGTCAGGTTATCCTAATTGTCTCAGTGAAAAAAATATTTCATAATTTTATCAGTGTTAGAGAATGCATTATATGTAATAATGCCCAGAAATGAAAGAATATTCTTGAATTTGTCTCACTTTTCTTGCAGTTCATCCAAACAACTTCTGATCTGTTGATATTTTGCATTTATTGAAACCAGACATACCAATGAAAATTCAGCTGCTGTACTTTTAGCAAGTTATTATGTCTTGCCAGGGGAGTTAATGGGTCTGCTGGAGTCATAAAATTTTTTTCTGCTACTTATAGTACCCTAGAAGATTCATATAGGTAAAACACCAAAAGGGTACTTAAATGGATCTATGATCTCATTTATATGGATGATATCTCCAGTGGTACAAATTGTAATTCATCTGTACATTTTCATCTTGTATAATTCATATACATGTCCTTCCATCATTTCTCCATATGGAATCTATGCAATATTTTTGGGTGTTCTCTGAACCCTTAATGGGATACATATATACACACACAAATATGTTACACATGTATATATCTATATATAACCTCAGAAATGATCTATTCCTGCCTTCTCATAAAGATGAGGAAGCAAAGACCCAGAGAGATGAAATGAATTGCTCAAGGTTATATAGGTAGTAACTGACAGAGGAGGGATTTGAATCCAGGTCATCTAATTCCAGAGATCTTGATTTGGACAAGATAAACCCCTTGTCCATATATCATCTCTGTTATTTATAATCTTTGTGACCTTGAACCAGTCATATAATCTCTCTGGACCTCAGTTTTCTCATCTGTAAAATGAGGGAGTTGAACTATGTGATTTTAAAAATTTTTCTTTTTTTCTTTCTAAGCCAGATCTGTTAATGCTTGATATTGAATTGAGAAGATTTGGATTTGAAAATACAAATCTGTAGACATGGTGTGTTCTGTATAAAGACAAAAAAAGATAGGAAAAACAGTTTCCTTTTTGGCATCTGCCACCACTAGTAATCATCTCTGCCTATAGCATTCAAGTATAATAATTTTGTTTACAGGAAAAGAATAGAATAAATGAGAATGTACTCTTCCTAAAGTGGCAAGAGGCTTCTAATCCATTTACCACTTGGACAGCCGTGGGTGGAAAGGAGGAGAGTAAAGTTGAGACAAGGTAAAGCTGATAAGTTCTAATGACTCCAGCAGCAAATGTTTGGAGGTTAATTATCTTCCCAAAGAGAAACTATTCATCTTTTCTTTCCCCACCCTGCCATAATACCCCACAATGCTAATTTTCATTTTAAGACATGAATACTAATGGCAGAGAAAAAGGTCTTATATACATAACTCAAAAGAAGAAGCAAATTTGCCACAATGGTACACTAGACCATATCAATAAAACCCAAACTAAAAGATCACAGGCTCTAAATATTCCCAGAACATAAATATTTCCTATACAGAACCATCATTAGCAGAGATGGTCAAGCATTTGCTTCACTTAATAGTATAGCTCTGTTCGTTAGCTATTCACTGAAATGCCATTAGAAGAAGTCATACCTGGCATTTATTAAAGAGAGAGGCTGACACTTTCAGACTTGAGAGTTTTAGGAGAGTGATTGAAGGCTTGGGTTCTCAGTTCTCTTAAGAAATTTAAGTTAAGTGGCTAGAAAGAGAATGGGTGGGAACAATAGTTGTAGAATAAAGGGAAAAATGAATAGCAATGAATATTTCATAGTATTTTGAAGCTAGAGGGGACATAGGAGGCTATCTAGCCCAATCCTCCAATTTTTGTCAAGAAGGAAATTGAGGTTCACAGAAGTTTTGAGTTATAAGGGACTTCAGTGACCTTATAGTCCAATCCATACTTGAAAAAGGATTCTTTTTATGCCAGGGATTTGTAACCTGGGGTTTGCAAACTTAAAAATAAAGTTTTCAACTGTATCAATGGTATTGGTTGCCTTTGTAATCCTATGCATCTTATTATATGCATTTCAAAATACTATTGTGAAAAGGGCTACATAGGTTTTACCAGATACTGCCAAAGGGGTTGGTCTATTTCAAAAGCCCTGATTTGTGACATATCTGAGAAGTAGTTCTACATCTTTAGTTTGAAGACCTCCAAAGATTGGGAAGTCACTACCTCTTGAGCTCTCTCATTCTATGTTTGGATTGCTGTCCCTATTGAAAAAGGCTTTCCTTAAATTTATCCTAAATTTGCTTCTTGGCAGCTCTCATATCCCAAGACAATGTTCTGCTTTCTAATATGTAATCCTGTGACCTTTGCATGATCAGTCTACTGTGATGATGCAAAATGGTATGATACAAACTTGAAAATCATCATAAAATTTTCCTTTCTAAGCAGTTCAATGTCCATTGAATGATATACAGTAATATAATTAAGGCCAGCATATCCTCTGGGAGAGTAGGAGACTCCATCTGCTATGTAGCCTTTTTTCTCACTTTGGACCAAATGCATGTCTTTGGAGTAACCTGCAATCTTCTACATGACTGAGACCAGAACCAACTGAGAGCCTATGTGCCTAGCTCTATGCTAGGTGGGGGAAAATGAAAGAATTGATATATAGATCCTATATTCAGTATCTTCCTTAGACTCTTGATAGTGAGACAAGACAGTATGTAATCAAAAGTTATTTTGGATGATAGATGGTAAAGGCTGTACTAGTCAGGAGACGTTTTATGGAGGAAATTGTAATAGGACTGAGCCTTCAAGGATGAGAAAATTGTGAATTAGGTATGTATTGGGAGGCTGAGAGGTATAGAGGACGGAACAGGATGAGGAGAACATTTTTCAGGAATAAGGAACGAGGTAACATATCTGTAGTGCCTCCATTATAGGATTGTATTGAGGCCCAAATAAAATGCTTATCATAAAAATACTTTGTGAATATCGAGATACTATCAGTTATGACCATAACTATCTATAAATATGGATTGTAGTTTTAGAGCTAAAAAGGACTTTACAGGTCATCTTGTTTAATTTTATTATTTTATATGTTGGGAAGCTGATCTTTCTGACTCTAGGCCCAGTGCCCTATCTACTGCACCTACTAGCTGCCCTAAAAATAACTGTGAAGGGAAGAATCATTTTTAAGCACCTAGCATGTGCTAGGTACTTTACAAATAGTACCTCATTTAATCCTCATAATAACACTATAATTTAGGTGCTATTATTATCTTCTTTTTGCATCTGAGGAAATAATAGGCACACAGAGGTTGAGGGACTTTACCAAGGTCACATAGTTAGTAAATGCCTGAAGCTAGATTTGAGCTCAGATTTTCCTGTCTTTAGGGCCAGTACTCTATCCATGTCCTACCTAGCTACCCAAAGAGGCAGTTAGATGGCTCAGTGGAGAGAGTGCAAGGCCTGGAATCAGGAAGACGTGAGTCCAGATTTAGCCTCATATACTTATTAGCTGGGTGGTGACCCTGGGCAAGTTACTTAACCTTTGTTCACCTTGATCCACTGGAGAAGAAAACGGTGAATCACTCCCGAATCTTTGCTAAGAAAACTCCATGGACAATCCATGGAATCACAAAGAATTGGAAATGACTGGACAACAATAACAATATTGGGAAACTGAGTCTAAGAGAAAATGAATGACTTGTTAATAAATGACTTGGATAGTAAGTAATGGGCTGAGATTTGCCCACAAGTACTTTGACTATTAATTCAGCATCTGTTTCACTTGTCCCACACTAGATAGCTGTACTCTTTTCCTTACATGGTATGTTACGAAGCCAAAAAAAAGGTAATATATGCAAAGTTCTTTACAAGTGCTGTATCAAATTTCATCTATTATTATATTCATTTGATGCATTTTAAATGTTAGCTAAAGTCTCCATTCTCCCCATCTCCATGAACATCTTCAGTCTATCATATTAAAACAAAATCTGTCAGTTTGAAACCCACAGTGACCAGTCTTGCCCAGGCAAGAAGAACTTGAGTTGTAGTAGTAGTCACTGGTGGCAGTTTAATTTTAGATTTGGACCAGTAAAAGTTTGGGCCTTACTTGAGGAGCAGCATTTGCCCTGCAATCTGGCCAGCAATACCAACTTTGACATGGGTTTCTTTATTGTTACAGGTACAGCACTTTATATTATATATTATATTTATATTATTGGCTTCTAGGATGGCAGAAGTCAAATGGACCCATTATTCACCCAGAAGGTCATAGAAAAAAATCATGTTCATTTGGTGAAGACAAACTTGTTGCACTAGGAAGAGGTAACTTTTAGACTCTGGTCATGTTAAACAAGTTGTTGCAGCCTGCAGTCTGGTGTGGAGTCTAGATATGGTGGTGTAGTGGCTGGAGAGCCAATCTTGAAGCCAGGAAGACCTGAATTCAATCTTGCCTCTGAGGCATCCTTGCTTTTTGATTCTGGGCATGTTATTTAACTTCTCACTGCTACAGGCAATTCCAAGACTATAAATTACAGAGAACGTGCCGATTTAGATTAGTAGAGAGTTTTATCATGTGGGAATTCCCTAGGCCAACTAAAGCATGGGTCTAATCCATATTCCATGGAAATATGATAAATTTTGGGAATTGCATAGGCTCTGACCACCATTGGGAAAGAAGTGGCTGTAGTCATTGGGTTTTCTCAGAGGGTCAGATCTTTATAAAAGGTAGCTTTGTAAGGGTACGCGAAAAGTATAATTTCATAGATAAGACTGGAGTTATTCTCAATGTTGTTTTGGCTGTGTATGCATGAGTATAATTCTAGGGTGGAGAAGAGAAGAGAGAGGAGAGAAAAAAAGGGGAGATACACACAGAGGGAGAAAGAGAGAGAGAAAGACAGAGACAGAGACAGAGACAGAGAGGCAGAGAGACAGAGAGAGACAGAGAGACAGAGAAGGAAGTAGCCAGACACATTTTATTACCAGCTATTATCTTGGCTGAGAGAGAGAGAGAGAGAGAGACAGACAGACAGACAGACAGACAGACAGACTGACTTGTACTGGGCTTTAAAAAATCTTTTATTTCCTTCCACATATCCCTCATACTCCATCAGCAGATATTGATCAGGGAAATCTGATACCACACCCCCTTCCAAACAAGAAATTGAGGTAGTGAAAAAGCAGCAAATCACTTAAGCTTGACCTTGATCCATGGCCCAAGTGAGAACAGGGGTAGGTGATCCTATCCTCTACCTCTCTTAGTTACTGCAAGTCATTAGAACACCAAACAGATGGCATTGGCTAATTTTCATTAAGTGCAATGGGGTGAGACCTGTCCCAGAATTCCCACAACCACCCGCTGGACTCCTCTCAGTGAGGGTTCCAGCAGACATCCCTCATCCCTCAACCTCATTCACTCTACTGAGCAAACCATGGTAGTGCTGCTCATGTGATTAATTGACCTTTTTCAAGCTCCTTCACAATTTTCTCCAAGGCAGTGGCTTCCTTGCTTCCTAGACTGAATCAGTGCATTTTCTATTTAGATGTCTCAGGTATGGCTTAGTTTTTAGAGGATATAGAGAATTGAGGGGTATGAGTACAAGAAAGGGATGTGCAAAAATGAAATATTTACTTTCTTTGGGGACTTGCTTTTTTAAAGGAGGAGATCAGCACCACTAATGAATTGTATTGGGTCAATGATGCAAGTAGAAAGCCTCTAAAATATGACATTAACAAAGCAATTGTTTTGACCTTTGATTTTGTTCTGAAAGGACTCAGGGAATTAGAGAAGAAAGGAGCTGCCAGCGGATCTGAGGATTATATGCAAATAATTTGCTCATAACCCTTTTCTTACTATTACTGTGCTGGTTATTACCATGCACAAGAGTGGGGCTGTTTCTCTGTTTCTCCTTATACACATTTCCCATGGTTGACCTTTTTTCTTTCTTTTCATCTCCAAAGCTACAAATGATGTTAATTTTAAGCTGAATTCACCTCTATAGATATATTGGGGAATAGAAATGATTACACAGGTGACTTGCCACAGACTCAGGATCCGTTAAAGATGACCCAGGCCTTGTTGTCCCATAGGAGTTGTCCTGGATTTAATGTTAGAATAATAGGAAAGTATGGGACAGTGCTTTAATATATATGGAGTAAAAATGCAATTTCTTCTGACAAAGGGACGTTGGGTCTGATGGATTATTCCTCAGCTACAAAGTTCAGATTCTTGAGGGGGATGTACAATTTGCTAAGAAAATCTTCTCTTAAACAGTAGCTATTGAAAGACTGGGAAGGTCCACTTTCCAATTCTGATGTAGATATAGTATGAACCTTGTGAATCAGTATGACAGCTAGCCTTTAGATGTCAGAGTTGAATCAAGAAAGGAAGATTCTACTACTTGCCCCTACATTTTAAACATTTTTATTATGTAAAGGAAACAAAGATGCTATATCAGTCACAATCTTTTTCTGGTTCTCAGGATTCCCATATCTGGGACATTTATTCATAATATCAACATGGGCTATCATGCTAATATTAATAGGAAGCAGCCAGACACATTTTACTACCAGCTATCTTGGCCAAGTATTGTGGACTTTTAAAATGCACAAATAGGCAACTTGAGTTTACACAAGGCCTACATCAGTCAGTCATAGCACTAAGGAAAGGACCAATGCGTTTCAAACTCTGAGGTGTGACCAATCATTGGAAAACATTAAAACTTGTTCAACTAAGACAGAGAAATTGAGCATCACATAGATTAGAGTTGAATGTATTTGTGTATTAGGGGAATCACATCTGAGTTATGTAAATATAGGAAGAAGCAATTCCAGGGACATAATGCAAGAAGTTTGGGAAGATGCATGAACTGTTTGAAATTATAAGATGCTACAAGTTTCATAGACCTCCACGGCTGATGCTACCTGAGTCCTGTGGACCACAATACTCTGATATGACAATATGAATTAAACCATAGATCTTACTTAAAATTCTTCTTATCCTTAGAGAAGAATTGCACAGGAGGGAATAGTGAATCTCTTGTAATGGGGGACATTTAGTGTTGACTTCCCTGAAACCCTGGGACTCATTACAATCTAGATATCCTTACAACTGAATGGGAAATGGACAGGCCTTTCTAAATTGGTATATGAAGATGAATTTCTCTGTGGAATTTCCTCCATGGCATTCATCTTGAGGAGAGGCTTAGTAAGCAATAATGGGCATTGGAGAAAAGTCAGCAGAATAAATTATGTAAGTGTGGAATTGATTAAGAATGGCTATTTGTTCCTCTTCTGCATTATGAAAATGCATGGATTTTTTGACTCCTTACCTAAAATAAGGAAGTGATTTGAAGACAAGGACAGGGACAGCCTCAGTTATGAATGACCTCCTAATGTTATGCTTCACATAGGAATAGTGACTAGACATAATTTTATTGTTATAGGGAACTCTCAGGCAAGGAAAATATCTGTACTAATGTAGGTCAGCAACTTCTCTTAAACTTATAGTCTTAGGGAATTGCTTAGAAGAGTGGAGTAAACTCATTGTGTTTCTAAGTCATACATAGGGATCCTCACTTATTGTGTATTGACTTAGAAAACCTTATGTTAACATTATCTGTGTTCTATTACATTTTTATTTATTTTGTTAAATATTTTCCAATTACATTTAGTCATGTTTTGGCTCCACTCAAGAGTTTTGTAGGCAACATGTGGCCTATGGGCCTTGGGTTCAACATCTCTGACTTAGAGTACTGAAAGGTTATGACTTGAGGAAAGTCACACAGCCCACAGCCCATATGTATCAGAAGTGGGACTTGACACCAGGTCTTAACTGGCTTTGAGTGTAGCTCTCAATCCAGTATATAATACTTCCCCTATATGCTTCAATCTTTTCTTTTGGTTACTTTCAGTTTTATTGTGTGTTTTATTTTAAAATTGCTTATGTTTACAAATTACTTCAACTTCAGGAGAGGTCTCTTGCAGTAGAATAAAGCAATTAAGTAAAACTAATAACACAGTGACCTCATCTGAAGGGCATACAATATTTCACACCAGTAGCATACCATTACCTCTCTATGAAAAAAATAATAGAAATCTTTTTTCTTTTCCAACATCTATTTCACTGAAGAATAAAAAAAATAAAATATATGTACTGTAACAAATATGCATAATTAAGGACACAAATTCCACTAATGGTTTTATAAAAAAATAAGTCTCATTCTGCATCCTGAATCTTTTACCTCATCTCTCTGTAATGGATAACATGTTTCATCTCGGTCCTCTGGAATAGTGAATGGTCATCGTATTGATTATAATTCTTATTGTTTTTGAGGTTGATTTTTTTTTATCACCGTTATATAAATTGTTTTCCTGCTTCTGCTTATTTCACTCTGTGTCAGTTCATGAATGTTTTTTTCATGTCTTTTTGAAATCAGCACATATGAAGAGTTTGAGAGAAATACATTTGACTCAACCAGGAATATAGATAGTAACAGGAAGTGAGGAAAGGGGAATATAAGACAGAGGTTAGGTTTAGTGAGAAATTAGTCATGAACAAAACAAACCTTAAGTTTGTAAAGGGTATGGTAAAGAACAAGTTAAAAAGAAAAAAAAAGATGGGGTAAGAACTCCCTACTTTTCATCCAATCATAATATTTCAAAGTTAGAAGGGCCTTCAGAAGTTGTCTTATCCAACTTTTGTCCAGATAATTAATTCCACCTACAGCATACTTGAAGGCTGACTAGCTTACCGTTGGAGGCCTCAGGTTGTAAGTCATAGACTTGTGAAGTAGTTTATCTCATTTTCATAGAGCTATACAAGGAGTTTTCCTTTATGTTGAGTTGAAATCCATATCCCTGTGACTTCCATCCAGTGACCCTAGTTATGCCTTCTAGGGCAAATTCATCATTCATGTTGTAACTCTTTAAATATGTCAAGAAAGCTATCAGGTCCTCCCCAATTTTTCTCTTCTCCAGGCTAACATACTTCCATTTCTTTTGAATACTTTTAGATGAATAAAGTATTTACTAAGTGCTTAATCACTGGAAAATATCAGTAAACAAAATGGTCCCTGTCTTCAAGGAGCTTACATTCTAATGAAAAGACAACCCAAATAGAGAAGCTGGAAAAGAAGACATTGCATTTATTTATTTTTGCAATTTGTTACCATCCCAGCTACTACCCTTCTCTGACATGTCCTTTAAAAAATGTGTCACCTAGAGCTGAAAATAATGTTCTGGGTGAGGTCTGGCCATAACAGATATAGTAGAATTATTAAATTTCTTTCTTTGTATTATATGCTTCTCTATGGAACTAGAATCACACTAGTTTTTTTTTTGGTTACCTCACTATATTACAGATGCATATTGAGCCTCCAAGCCATGAAAGCTCATAGAATTTTTCATAAAAACTTTTATTTAGTTTCACCTAAACAGTCCTATATAGCTGTGCATTTGATTTTTGAATTCGTGTCTTTAAAAAAAGAACATGTGTTTGAACCAAGTGCAATACTTTCCATTTATCCTTATTAAATTTCATATTATTAGCTTCAGCTCCTTTTCCAACTTTTCATCTGATAAATGAACTCTGCCTTCTAGCTTTGTGCCATTGGCAAAATTGATAAACATATTACCTTTGCCTTCATCCAAGTTATTTTTTTAAAACACAAAATTTGAATTAACTTTATTTCCCCTCATCACAACATGTCTACATTGAGCTTTGAAGTAACCAAGTAAAACTAAATCTCCAAATGACAAAAAAGGTGTCAGAAATCCAGATCTATTTAGTTTTTTATTTTGTGAAAATGTTATAACCATTTTTGTTGGTCTGTAAAAGAACCATCATCAGGATCAAAAATGAGTTTTTATAAATTGAAAACAATCTTTCCCTCTAGCCCCCAAATATTCTACACTTTGGGATGGAAAACCAGCAGTAATATTCTCACTGAAGGTTGTAAATTCATTTTTTCTTCATAAGGGTACATACTATTCTGCACACACTTCCAAAAGCACTGGTGTAAGTTATATGTATGTATGTATGTAATTTCCTCCCCCCTGCCCCACCCAGTTGTCATAGGTTGTGGAAGGAACACTTCCTTCTCAAGCATTTCTCAAAGCACTTTCCTACAAGGGCTGCAAGAGAATTCCACATCTTCCTCCTCAAGCTACCTTGAGCAGGTAAAGTCATGTGTCTTATCCCCACTCAGTGTGAGCATATGTCATTGGACAGACCTGTCACAATTTTTAAATGAAATAAAGAGCATCTTGCTATAGTCAGAATATTTCATTAGATGTTGGAGCATCAAATGGAAAGACTTCATCCAAGTTATTGAAAAAAATGTTGAATAGAACAGGACCAGAGGAAGATTAACACTCTGTGGACACATCTGATAAGTTAGTTTGTAATCAACTTAACTGTAATGCTATCCAGGATACATCTTTCCACATCATATACTAGGATATCTTAAATGACTATCAAATCTCTTGCTGAAATCTGGGTGTACTATGTCTGTAGAAATTCTCATCCTATAATATAGTAATGATGTAAAAATAAATGGAGTTGTCCAGAAATTACTTTTTTTAGTGAGTTCACCTCCCTTACAATGATCATTTCTTTCCTTTATAAACATTTGAGAACCACCCTTTAAATGACATGTTCTAGACTTTTACGAGGAAGCCAAGTTCACAGGCCAATCGTTTGTTGGGAAAAGATGATTTCATGTGAGTGAAAGGTAGTTTGAATTTAGAATTTCCTTTCCACTTCTCAGTTCTTTTTTCCATCCCCCTCTTCCCTCCTCCCTCCACTTACATCTTCTCTCTGGAGCAGAATAATGAGATATTCTACAGCTGCATCTGCAAGCATAGTTATTAAACAGCTGGAGAAAATGAGCCTGGCATGGCAGGCAGTGTAACACCAGATTATTGCAAAACAAGGAAGCAAGGAAATAGGTTTGCTTTGATGGGAAAATAACCTATTTTTAGTGGAGAGCTTTACCCCTTCAAACCAGGAACCCAGTGGCACATCAGCAATGTGTTAGATGGGGCCTGTAGTCATTTAGGGTCTGTGTACTAGGAGGTGGTAATTTGTATCTTGGAACTGTTGCCCTCTTTCTAAATGAACCAGAAGCCCAAGGTTGTGAAAACATCAGAAGAATTTACTAACTAGTGTGTGGCTAGCTTTGTAATGTTTGTCTTTATTTTCCCTGGGAGGGAAAAGATAGAAAGAAATGAAAACAGCACAACCTGCCATATTTCAGTCGCTGACAAGGAGACCCAGAAAACATTCTGCTTGTCATATAGTATCATTAGACAAGCCTTCTGATTCATATGGGAAAGACTACAGGTTTTACCATGATTAGGACCGTGGAGTTTAAACTCTTTAGCCAGAGTCATTTAGTTCCCTCCTAAGGTCTTTCTTTAAGATTGTACAGGAGTTTAATATTCCACAGTTTTGAATGGTTTGAAAAGTTGGGGATTGAACTCATTTTGCATAAATGTTTCTAATCTCCACAGTCTGCTTTCTTTTAAGTCCATTCTCATTTTTTTTTTGGGGGGGTCTTAAGCATGACTATCTTTTGGCACCAGAGACAAAAAAAATCCAGTTCCTACTACAGTTGGTTTTCCTGGGGGTGAAATGATTTTTGTTCGGATTTGTTTCCTCAGTCAATTCAAAGGTGGCTAAGGGGAAGAGTGAATAAACTAGATCTCTTCTTAACCAGTGGGTGTCACTGTTGACTAACAGCAAAAAGAACCTTACAGAGGAAGAAGGCAAATGGAAGAAAAGGCATGAGGAAAAATCCCACGTTATTTCCCCTTGTCCTCAGTAACTGCACTTTGGGAGTGATTTTTAGTAGCCAAGGCATAGAGCTGTAGAAGACTGGGCACGGTAGAAACTCTAGATATTAGGCTACTTTGATGAAGGATCTTCTTTCTGTCTTCTTGCCAATCCTTTTTCTCAGCTTAGCTATTACTGTTGACACTTAGTATAAAAAACAGTTTTGGATTCCTAAGCTCCTTGTACTTCTACCTTCAGTCTCAGCATGCCCAGGGTTTCTTCAGAACCTTGTAGCTCAGGGCTTGTTGGGGGAGAGCAAATCATTGCAGGATTTGGTTCTCCAAGAGACCCCTTCACAGTATTTGATGGTTTTGTTCTTTGTTCCTGTGTGAATTCTGTATGTGCTTTTGGGGAATAGAAGAAATTGGGGCCTGTGAAGAAGTGGTCTGGGATGAAAGTTGACTTTTAAGTTAGTTAGATGCTGGAATATGAGATATGTTTTACCAGCCTGCTCTTGTCTACCACTAGAGGAGTCAAAAACAAAGTTGGAGTGTCATAATGAGAGTGGGAGGGGGCTAGAAATCAGTATAGTTGTGATAATTATATCAATATTTGGGTCCCAGTATCTTAAATCTTCTGATTTCATTCATTAATCTTTTAAAACTTTTATTTCCATTTACTAAAAACCATCATCCAGAGTTGCATAGTAATTGATGCTAAAATTTTTTGGAATCATGCTTTCTAACTTCCTTCAAATGATCTTTGTATAACCTGAACTTTAGATCATCTATCATTCTTATTGGCCATCTTTTTTCTCCAGTTTATGAATACTTTTCCTTAAATATAGTACCTACGTCTGAGCACAATATCCCGGATGTGATCTGCTCAGGGAAGAACTAGAATGTCCTTATTCCTGGAAGCTTTGTCTCTCTTAATGTAGTTAATGTCTGGCATGGTATGTTGGTAAATCATATTGAGTTTATAGTTCAACAATACCTTCATATTATTTTCAGAAAAACTGCTGTCTTACAATTGAAAGGAATGTATTCCTCTAAATTCAAATGGAGACTGAATTCTAAGAATTATAATTGAGGTAGACATGTGGTCTAAAAGACAGGTTTAAGTTAAGCCTTGGGGTTTTCCTGACTGGATGGTTATGGCTATATTTTTACTTTAAAAAAGAAAAGAGTTTCAGGGATTATGGATTCAAAGACCTCTCCTTTGTAATCATAGCAGGTCCAATTCTTTAGAGAATCAGCCGATGGCGGCACCTTAGAAACCAGCAGGAGGTGGTACATCAGAGAAAACAGCCCAGCAAAGGACAGCAGAAGTTTGCAGCACAGTGGAAAATAGAAGTATAGGAAGCATACAGACCAGAGATGAGTTCCAGCAGGTGTGATCCTTGGAGCATAAAAAGAATATAGTAGCTTCCCTGACCCACAAGATGAAGAAACCCTGGGAAGCTCAAAAACCCTGACGGGGAAGCTGAGTTATCCTGTCTGAAAAAGACCAGTAGTAATGGCCCAAACATCCCTTTCTCATCGAAAGAGAGAAAATTTGAGCATCAACTACCCTCTAATTCCTCAGGAACATTTGCTCTTTTATTAGCCTGAATTAGCACCATTCCTGTGTTTGGTCATGATAGATGCCAATAAGAATATTTTATAAACCCACTAGACATTGGTGGTTTGAGGATAGAGTACCCTATTTCCTCAAAAGCCTAAGCAGGGTGCCCAACTGGGGATCCAGTAGAGTGCTCAATTCCCTCTGGGGCCTGGCAAACCTGTTTCCATCATTCTCCCTGACCACCTCCCAGTAAAGTTGACTTATTTTGCTGCTCAGTCATGAGCTCCACATTTGCTTGTACTGGAATTGGATATTCCCCAAATTTTCTTGAGTCTGTGATAACATAGAGCACCAATTGTCCTGGCTACATGTTCCTCAATATGTGCCTTCTTCCATGCATGTTCCCTGGTTACATGTGCTTCTTTTATGTAATTTATCTCCTCTCTATGCAGTACTAGATTTTGTGTATACGTTTGTATGTAGGGGAGTTGAATACTTTTTACTGTTATTTCTTTCTTATATTGTTTAATTAAATGCCTTTTGCTTTGAATTAATGTGTCCCTTAGGTAGTAGGATTTTAAAAAACTACTGGAAGGGGCTTGAGGATTGTTGCTTTGAGTAGATATTAAACAAAAGCATTCCTGGAACCTAGGATGACTTTCAAGGGGCCTGTATGTGGGGTAAGGGGGAGCTCGCATCTATGGAGATTTTTGGGTTGATAGGAATCTCATTCCAAAGCTCCTGTAGGATTTGATAAAGATCAGCGTGACTTCTTTTGCAACCAAGAGTGTCTGGAGGACCTCACCATCTTTGCAGAGTACTCTTCCATTTGTGCTCTGTAGGATACCTTTCACGACAGTGTTGAACACCTTTGTTAAGCATGTGTTGTCTTATGTTTTCTTTTGTTTGAGATTGATAGAGACTCACTTAACAAAGTTATCCCTGTGGTTCCATTTCTTGGGAAATCTTGTATAATCTTAACATATGCATGAAAAATATTTTAGTAGGAGAAAGCCGCTAAGGGAGCATTTTTATTGATGATGAAATAGATCAAAATGGATTGAAGTTTAAAACAAAATTATTTAGTGAACAACACTATTTGCATTTAAGACTTCTTTTCCTTGTCAAGTTTCCTTTTTGGAAATTGTTGATCAAGGGAAAAAAGACTTTAGTACATAGACCTTGCAGTTCCATTTTATTGCTGGTAACTTCCTAGAGGATTGGTGGGGCACTGGGAAACTGAGAGTCCTGTGATTCCAGCATCAGGGCAGAGGAAGATAGAAGAGAAACAGATTAGAAGAGAGGGACCAGCCAGGCAGCTAGGTGGGGAGTAGAAAGTAAATGATGACTAGCCCTCCCATATACTTTACCCTGGTCAGTGGTAACAGTCATCAATTTTTTAAATTTTACCTCCCATCCACCCTGGTAAAAACAAAGTTATTGCTATTTCAAAATATCTGCATTTATATGGAGGGAAAATATATTACTGATTACCTTCTCACATTGCATGTCTCTGTATGGGGAATTAAGTCACCAACTAAGTAGCGTAGGTGAAAAAAAAATAAAAATGAACTCATCTCTGCTCCCTGCTCCCCAAGTCACAGAAATAGTCAGAGTAGTTTCTGCCTTTCTCTTGTCAGTGGGTAGATAAACTTAAGAGAAAAAAGACAAAAGACCGTTAGCTAGCCTCCAGCCCTGGGGCTGATTTCTAGGCCAGTGGAGTAAGGTGGCCTCTCTATTAGACAGGAGAAGGATATGACAGCTCCAAGTCTGGGCTTTTGTGTGTATCTGATGCATCTCTTAGCCTTTTGTCTGAAAAAGGGAGGGGTGCTTCACATTTCTTGCTAGTTATAATAGGTCTAATGGTCAGTGAATAATGACAACTGTTGTACTGTGTAAAGTGGCCATTAACCATCACCTGCTGTGTCGATCCAGTGTAGATATAGGGAAGCTGGTGAAGATTTCTCGGTGAGAGACTAGAGATGCATCCCTTCTAATCTTGATCTTATCAACTGTGAACTGCAGTTACTTTGTTCATTTTCTTACTCATAATGGTGTGAAGCTGAGGGGCTGGAAACTAAGGGTGGGAGAAACAAAAGAACATATTTCACAGGAGTTGACTGAGATTGCTGAGGCTCTCTAGTCCATGGTTCTTTACATTTTATTACTGTGGACAATCAAGAATTTATTAAATGCCTGTCGTGCTAGATAGTCTTCAATGCACTGAGGATACTAACACCATGACTGAAACAATCCTGCTTGCAAGAAACTTATAATTTAATGGAGAAGACCCACAGAATACATATAAAGAAAACGGATAAATTTAAATACAAAATAAATGAAAGGTAATTTTGGGGGAGGGCACCAGCAATTGTGGGGGTGGAATCAGGAAAGCGAAAGAATCAGGAAAGGCTTCGCTTGTGTCTTAAAGGAAGAGAAGGATGCTAGAGGTGAAGGTAAAGAGGGATCCAGGCATAGGGCATGGCTAATGCAAAGGCAGGGAGATGGTAAATAGATTATTTTATGTAAGGGACAGAGAGAAGAGCAGAACAGAGATACCTCTCACACTGCATACAAGAAAGCGTAATGTTTAGTGTAAAGATAGATTTAATATAGATTGTGAAGTGTTCTATAAGATCAACAAAGGACTTTATATTTTATCCTAATGGCAGGAAGAAGCCATTGGAGTTGAGGGAGTATGCTAGGTACATGGTCAGACCTGTTCTTAAGGAAAATTACTTTTGTAGCAGTGTGTATGTAAGATGGACTTCAGTGTGAGAAAGTGAAGACAGAGGAATCTATCAGGTGGCTGTTAAAATAATACAGACAAGAGGTGATGAGGGTCTGAAATGAGGTGGTGGTTGTGTGGGTAGAGGGAAGCAGTCAAATGTGATAGGTATGGAGGTAGAAATGGCAACTGATTAGATAGATTGGGTGAAAAAGTAAGGAATCAAAGTTAATGTTAAAATTAAAAACCTGGGAGACTGGATGGTGAAATTACAAGCCTGGAAAACTGCAAGGATGGTAATGCCTTCAAATGAAATTATGAAGGCTGGAAAAGGGGAGGATATTTTAGAGACAAGGTAATGAGTTCAGTTTTGGTTATATGGGAAATTTGAGGGATCCAGTTTGAAATGTCCAATAGGCAATTTGTGATATAGTATGTAGCTCAATTTAGACACTGGTTCTAGAAATATACATGTGAGTCATGTGCATATAGATTATAATTTATACCCATGAAAGTTGAATATGGTACCAAAAGAGAGTGTAGAGAGAGAGAAAAGAAGGGCCAAGGGTAGAACATTGAGAAACACCCACAGGTAGGGGACATGATATATATGATGAGACAGCAAGAGAGATGGATGAGTGGTTGGACAGGTAGGAGTAGAACAAGAAAACACTAGTGTAATGAAAATATAGAGACTTGAAAGTATCCAGGAGGAGGGGATATCAATAACGTTATGTGCAGTGGATAGATTGAAGAGGATAAGGGCAGAAAAGACCATCTTATTTGGCAGTTAATAAGTATGCATATTGTTTTCCTACTCTGTGTCAGTTCGTATGTCTTAGTATGTTTCTTTGTAATCATGATATTCATTTTTTCTTAGATACTGTAATTGTCTATTATATTAATTTACTTCAACTTGTTTAACCATTTTCCAATCACTAGGCATTGAATTTGATTACAATTCTTTAGCATTATAAAAAATGCTACCATAAATATTTTGTTAAGTATAGGGACCTTTTATTTTTGATCTCCTTGGAGTACATGCCTAGAAGATTTGTCAAGACTCATGATTCTTATATTTTAATTAATGGCATAGAAATTCAAATCCCATTGTCAGACACTATCTCCTTAATTAGAGGTTCACTTCTCAAATTTGTCTTTCTCCTCTAATGTCCTTGATGTCAATTGGTAGCAATGATGAAAAGGCCACCTGTTTTCCTGACATCTTCAGTTTCTTGCCAAGAATTTTATAATCCCTAGCAATGGCATCCAGATGTTTTTTTTTCTGGTGGCATGATTTTCCCTATATGAGTCACTAGAAGTGATTTATGGTTGCCATATTAGACAAATTTCAGGAGATTCTCCATTATATTTATGATACACCATGCCCTAGGAAGATAGCAAGCCTTTAGATTGCTCAGGTAGAGTCAACATTTATAGCTTTGTTCCCCTGTGGAAACTCATCAATGGTCCCTGCTTGTATCGTCTCCTGAACAGTACTGGATGAATTCTTTGGACCTACATTGTTACTCCTTGGTGTACAGAAATCTTCATCCTGTTTAGAGAGTCTTGCTTCACCCTCTATGAGAAGAATCTCATACCTATTACACATCTCCAAATATTCAATAGCATTTCCTTTCCCTTTGTGTGTTTCATTTTTCTACTCTCTAATTTTATGACACAGGTTAGAATTCCCATCCTCCCCTGCTTCTTCAAGTTTTTTTTTATCTTCTCTTAGAAACATTTTTTCTATTCCTACAAAGAACTCTTCATTTTTCCTGATATCCCAGAGAACAGAGACATTCACAAAATCATAGCATAATCTAGAACTGGAGGGGACATTAGAAATCATGTAGTCTAATGCCTTCATTATAAAGTGAAGAAACTGACATGCCCAAGGTTACAAAAATACTTTGTGATAGAGTGAATATTTTGAATTCAGGCTCTACATTTCTTTCACCTTTTCCAGTTAGGACACAAACTTATCCTTTGGACACAAATAGCTGTTAATTGGCATTGAAGAAATGTAGTTATAATACACTCCTTTCAAATTACTAAATATACCCATTCCATCCCACAATTGTTAGAAGCCAAGTTCTTTGTTCTCTGTTGTTCCTTTTTTTCCCTTGTGACTAAATCTTTTGGTTTACAGTCATTGCTGGGGAATCCTATGTGAGGCTTTCTCACCTCTTTCTTGGACTTTCCTGACTGATCTCATTGTATGATCCAACATATATAGCTGACTTTGATCTGAAATTGGAAATTAATTCCCGAGAGCAGTATTATAGGGATACCAACAATGTAGTCATATAATTCATGTACTTTGGAGGTTTACCTGAACTGAAATTATCTTCTAAAGATAATTGAAACTGTCATAAAACCTCAATTTTGACCAGTGCATAAGGAGGTTCACATCTTCCCCTCGATAAATTCCATTATACATAACTTCAAATAGCTTTTCCTGCTTCCTCTACAATTGCTAGTATCCTTGCTCTCAAACTAACTTGAGTGAGTATTAATTTTATATTTGTGATACACATACACATATAGGGACAGCAAGGTGGTGTGGGGGAAAAAAGTGCTGACTCTGGGGTCAGAAAGTCCCATGGATTCAGTTCCAGCCTCTGACACTTACCAATTGTGTAACACTGAGCAAGTCACTTAGCCTCTATTTCCTCAGTTTCCTCATGTATTAAAATAGGGATAATGATTGCTCCTACATCTTAGGGTGCTTGTGAGGATCAAATGAGATTGTATTTATAAATCATTTAGTACAGTGCCTGCCACATAGAAAGCACTAAATAAAAGTTAGCAAATACACACATGTATATTTATATACACATGATATACATATATATTTATGTATGTGTATATGTATATACAGGGGAGAAAGAGAAGGAGGAAGGGAAGGAGGGAGGAAGGAAGAGAGGGAGAGAGGGAGGAGGAGAGAGAGAAAGAATATGTTGTCTCCCCCTTAGAATTTAAGCTTATTATTGGCAGCAATTACTTCATTCTTTTTACTTACATCCCTATTGTTTAGCCAGCAGAGTGCCTGGTAGTGGTACTTACATAGTAGTAGGTAGTTAATAAATAATTGTCCATTGATTTATAATAGTGTAATATAGTTTGATGCTATACCTTCCAATAGTGCTGACAACACATAGTTTTCAACTTCCTTTGTGTCCCTGTCCAAGGTACTAGAATGCTAGACTAGTTTGATCTACTTGAACTTAGGGACATTTCTTTTCTTCTCTCCTAACCTTGTTGTAGTGCCTAACATGATGCTCTGAACGTTAGTAGTTACTAAATATTTGCAAAATTGATGACTGAATTGTGAGTTTTTTGTCTTTTGATTCTCTATGTAAACTAAGTGGAGAATAGAGAGATGAACAATAAGTGTTTACTATGTGCTAGGCATGGTGCTGTATGCAAAATTGTTTTTCAGTGTTAAAGTATAATTTTACACAGATTCTTCTGTGTATTCAATGAGAATATAAAACTAAAAACTAGAAAAAATTCTACTTTCTCCTGAGAGATGTTAGATAAGTATTCTCATGACTTTGTTAATAATATAAGAACAGAGACCAGAAACTAACTTGTTTCAAAAGGCCTCAGGATATGGATATCTAGATTAATTCTCACTATGACTCTGGTGTTGCAATATACTCTACTTCCCAACTGACTCATCTCAAAGCAATTTGAAGGAACTTGTATTTTGTGTTTTCAGATGACCACTGCAAGTAAAGTTAAATGATGTCAAAGTATAACACTGTGCCTAATAGGTGACCTGTAGTGCTATCTTTTTAGTACCATGTTTCATGTAAGTGGGCATTAGCAGCAGCATTCTTCACCTCTTCCTGATCTTCTTGACGAGACATGTGCTCTCTCTCTCTCTCTCTCACTGTCTCTCTTTCTCTCTCTCTCTCTCTCTCTTCTAAAATTCAAGCTTCTCTTGATATCAGTAATGCAAATCCTTGAAGGCTGACAATTAAAGAAAAATGTGGGCCTTTAGGGGATTGATGACCCCAAGAAAGTAAATAATCCCGTAATTATAGAGAATAGGGCCAATTATCAATAGGAAGAGACCAATGGTGTAGGTTGATGGGAGAGAAAACTGCATAAACCTGATGGTGGTAATCTGATCAATTGTAAATGGGAGAAAAGTATTGAATGAATGAATGAATACTACTACTACTACTACTAATGATGGTTCACATTTATATAGTACTTTAAGGCTTAGAATGTATTTTCATCAGCAGGACCTTGAACTATGTTGTATAAATAAATTGATACTTTTTTTTTTTTCACAGATGGGAAAATTGAGAATCAGAGAAATGAAATGATATCCCTAATGTCCAGTAAGATTTACATCTGCCACTTAAACTTCAGTTTTCTGTCTTTGAGTACAGTTACCTTTTCACTAAGGAGAGAATATAATCTCTGCACTCAAAAAGCTTACAATCAAACCAAGCTTTAATGTATCCTTTGGAGCCATGGGAAATTATGAATCCTGACCAGATTAGGGAAGAAGGTCATGACTCACAATATTTTATAATCTTTTTATGAAGCTTTTCTTTCTGACCTTTCTGCCTTTCAATGCCATCTCTACTGTGTTACCTGGGTTTTTTGCTAAAACAGGCCAGAGAGGGCCTGACCTACTCAGGAACCAGTCCCATCAATTAATGGGAAGTAGAGTTATTCAGTATTCTTAGCTAGTGACTTCTTGGAAAGTCCTCGAGTATTTTTTCTATTTTGATATGCATCTTTTTTTGGCTTCACTCTCCTGTTTTTCACTTTTTCTGTTTTGTGATCACAGAGGTCTTACTAGTAATTAAATCAGGTCTTTATTTCTTGATTTCAATGGTTCTTGCTTTTCCTTCCCTACCTGGAGTCTTATTTCTTCTTTTATAAGATATCAGTAATTGGATTGCCATGAGCAAAGGGTAATGTCTTAGGATAGAGACTAAACACTAGGTTAGGATTTACTTTCCAAAAGCCAAAATGCTTATTTTTATATAAATATCAGTAGGGAGAATAAACACATAAATAATGTCAAGAAAGAATGAAAGCTTAATTCCCCCCCCCTTTTTTGTTTTTCTAGATTGTCAACACCTAATATGGTATATTTGCCCATCAATAGTCTAAGAATTAACAGGAGTTAATTTCCTTTTCAGGCATTAGTTTAGCAAAATTGGAGGTGGTGTAGGATATAATACTGAATAATTTTATATTTATACATTATAGATATAAATGTATAGATTTATACTTTAATAATTATAAAAACTCTATAGTGAATAGGGAGTACCCTTCTTACTGCAAAAAAATATCTGTGTACTCTGTGTATCACTTTATAGCAGGTGGTCACTTTTTGTTCTATATAACAATTCCTTAGTTGTAGAGTGCTTGAATATATTTATCTTATCAGGAGCTCTGTGAGGAAGCCAGAGCAAGGAGAGTGGCCTATTTTGTAGTTGAGGAACTGAGGCTCAGAGAGGTGGTTAATTGACTTGTTCAAGTGCATAGTAAATGGCGGATCCTGGTCCCAAGTCTTTTGACTCCTAGTCCTTTGGTATTTCCATTATGCCACACTACCTCTCAGTCCTACAGAGAACAAAATACAATGAAAAAGAACATTTTGCATTTAAGTAATTCTTTGCACCTTTTAAAGTGCTTTGCCCTAGAACAAAAACCAATGAAAGTGAACACTGTATATCTATAATGATTAAGTGTGGCCCATGAGACAAGAAAAAATAATGTACTTTCTTCCATTTTTTGTAGGGGGCCTTATGGGTGTGGAACATTACATATATTTTCAGATTTCTTCAATGTATTGGTTTTCTAAACTGAACTTTTTTCTCCTTTAAAACATATATTTAACAATATATGGCTTTTTTGTTAGGAGATGGGATGGGGATATGAATGGATATATTCAGAAATGAAAATAATATAGAAACAAAAGATGCCAATACATTTTTAGAAAAGGGCTTTCTCATCCATTATCTTCTCTGATTTTTACAAAAACCCTGCAAAATAGGTAGGGTAGATTTTATTAACACCATTTTTAAGATGAAAAAACTAAGGTCTAGGTGTATCAGATGATTCGCTAAAGGTCTTACAGCTTGTTAGTGGTGGTGTTGAGACTAAATTTTAGATCTTCTGACACATTCCTTTTCCATTTATATTAGATCAGGTCCCCTTCACCAGATGAAGAACAAACTTTTAATATCATCAAACTCTTAAAGTTACTAGGGAATCTCTCTCTCTCTCTTTCTCTCTCTCTCTTTCTCTCTCTCCTCTTGATGTGTTGGCATATTATCAGCTGTTGATGGAAAACCAGGATTGGTAGCTCCCTGCACACTGGGAGAAAGACCATGATGGGAGTTGGCCCAGGGCTATGAGTTGTTGACTAAAGAGTCTTGCACTAAACCATGCTTTCTGGGAGTGGAAGGAATTAAATTATATGCTAAGCAGAGGAAAAAGTTGGGTGATAATTCCTGACTAGGAAGGTTTTATTTTATGCCTGGAAGATTCCAGGTTAGAGTCAACTACTTGCCTTGGTCACTATTTGATCGCTATTTAAATACACTATATTTGTTTGCCCTGTGAAAAGCTGTACATTCTTTCTCAGCTTATGATTTTCTGAAACAAAGCATTTTTATGCAACATATATTTCTCTCATCTGGTATAGGTGCTTAAGTAGATAGAAATTCCTGAAGCACAATTTCCTAATTTGGATAAGAGGGAGGTAGAGTATCTGGGAGACTGAATGTATATATCCTTTATATGCACAGAACTGGTCAGTCTGAACTTTTCCGATCCAGTCACAGATGCTTTCTAAGCTACTCCTATTCCTTGCTTTCCTGTGAGCCAGCTGCCTTTGCTTGGCAATCAGGGGCCTAGCACCACAGGCATGAATAGTTGAGCAAGGAGCTATTTAGAAATGGAGAAACAAATCAGCCATAAGAATAAAACACTCTTCATTTCTGAACACAGCAGGAGGTAAAGTTATAATCAGTTTCAAATTCACTTTGTGGGTAAGAACCACAAGAAACTTACAGATATTCAGGGGTTGCCTTTAGCCACCTTATTGGCCTAAGTGGAAGTTTCCTAGTGGGTAGGCCTCTTTTGGGTTCCATAAGAAAAAAGAACTGAGTCTCTTTATTCTTTTTAAAGGGAAAAACAAGAACTCCAGCATCTGTGGGGAGGAAAGATTCCTTATTTCATGGAGAAAGCCTTGTACTGAGGCAAAGACCCATACTTTGGAGAGACATTCAATTCATGGACCTATAGTTATTATCCTATCCTATCTTCTCAATGTATGGATGACAGAGAAGACAATATCATAATAGCTGTATTTGGACTGACTTCTATTCCTACAAAGCTCCTTTATCCAAGGCTACTACTTAATTACCATCTCCAGTGGCCTTTTCTGAATCTTTATCCTCCTTGATATTTATTAAGGATTTATTTTTGTTTATTCAGGGTCAGGATGCTTCTGTCCATCCCTAGATAGTAATTTTTTCCTTGACTTCCATGATGTTATTTTATCCTGGTTCTTTTCCTACTTACATAGCCACTACATTTTGGTGCCCTACTATTCATCTTCCTCTTGTCCCTTCAGGATAGGTGCTTCTTATGTTTCTGTCATAGTTTCCCTTTTTGCTTTTCTCTGCACTATGATATTCTCATCTATTTCAAGACTTTAAACATAGCTACTATGAGGATGGTACTCATTCTCTATTTGTACTTTTGAATTCCACTGTCCTGAAACCTTGAGTTCTAGTCCTGCATTTCCACCTGTCTCCTAAACATTTCCTTTCAGAAGTCTTTCTGGTACTTCTAACTCATCATGTCAAAAACTGGACTCATATTTCTCCCCTACCTTGCCTTCCTTTCCAAATATTTTATTTCTGTCTGTGGCACCATCACCCTCTCAAATATCCATGTTTCAGATTCTGGTATCGGATTTGACTCCTTTTTCTTCCTTACCCTCCATATCTAATCAGTTTTTAAATCCTGTTGACTTGACCTTCATAATTCTTTTTGCATCCATCCTCTCCTCTGTATTCAAACTGCTATAATACCCTTTAGGCTCTTATTACCTCTCACTTAGATGATTACAGTAACTACCCTTACCTTTATTTTTGCCTGGGATGTCCCCCTTTTCTAATTTAGTCCCCACCCCCAGCTACCAAATTAAATGTCCTAAGACATAGTTCTCACGATAATACTCCCTGTGCTCAAAAACCTCCAGTGGCTCCTCAATGCTCATGTTAAAGTACCAACTTTAGCCCGGTGTTTAAGGCTTTCTGAATGACTAAGAATTTCCTTTTCTAGCCTTATTTCATTCTATTGCCCTTCACATACTCAAAGTACTAGTCAACTTATTCCCTAATTTCATGTTGCCCTCACTTGCCTCAGCATCTTTTTTTTCTCCTTCTGGCCAACCCTTCTAATTCTGGAATGTATTCTCTTCATATATTTGCCTGTTGAAATATTTATTTTCTTTTGAGGTCCTGTACATGTGCCATTTTATTCATGAATCATCTACTGATGTCTTTTCCCCTCTACTTGAAAATGATCTTTCCTTCCTCATATTTATTTATAGTACTTTATTTTAACTTCTCCTTCCTTATCATCTTCTAGCTTGCATGATACCTATCTTATCCTTTACTACTATACTGTGAAACTTCTTGAGGTCAGAGACTATGTTGGTGATCTCTTTGATCTCCAGTAGCCTTTCCTAGTGCCTTAAATATAGCAGGACTTAATATTTGATGAATTCAAATTCATGTAAGATTTGTTCCATTCATAACCAATCTCTATTCAGGGAGACCTATTGCTTAGACAATGTGAGGTTTTGAAATGATGGGGATCTTGGTTGGAGATAATAACTTTTAGGTTGAAAATATTGGGATGCTTTTATTTGGGATCACTTTATTCTCAGAACCAGGGCATATATTCAGACTTATCTAAGAATTTAGTTATCTGACCTGGGGAGAACCCTGAGTTCAGGAACACAGCTTCCCTCTGGATCAAACCAGATGGAAGATTGGGTTTTAGAATAATGCATCCAAATATTGGTAACTTTATTTCTTTCCACCTTTCTGCCTATAGGCTTGAGCTAATTTACTTGGCTTTCATTTTTGCAAGAAGTTCATAAGTCAGAAATTTGGTATTTCATTTGGGGTGAGATTTATGAAGGAAGTCCAGAGAACATAAACTTATAGAACTTAGATCTAGAAGGGTGCTAATGGATCACCTAGTTGCAGAGTTCCCAGCTTGGGGTCTGTGAACTTGTCTCAAAAAAATTTTTGTTAGGGGTAACTTAGTGGTGCAATGGGTAGATCACTAACTCTCTGGAGTTAGGAGGACCTGAGTTCAAATACAACTTCATTTACTAATTGTGTGACCCTGGTAACACTTAACCCTGGTTGCCTCAAAATTGATAACTGTATTTTAATACCATTGGGTTTTTTTGTATTCTATTTTTATGTATTTAAAAATAGTATTCTGAGGGTCCATAGGCTTAAACAGGCTGCCTTAGGGGTCCATGCCAAAAAGTTTAAATACTTCTGATCTAGTCCAACATTTTCATTTTAAAGATGGGAAACTGACTCCTTTCAGATATAAGTTGGACTAGTTGGCCACTGAGGTCACACTTTATGATTCTTTGATTCTGAGGTTCAGGGAAATGATGTGAGCTGTCCAAAGTTACATAGGTAGTAAGTAAGGAATTCAAACCCACCTCCTCTGATTCCAAATCAGATGTACTACCACAAAGTGGTTACAGTTGGACATTGTTGTAGAAACACAATTGCTGAAAATATAGATATTTGTGACTTTTCAAAGGTGTAGTTAGAATCCATTTCAGACAGACATGAATCAATGTCCAACTGAGATTTACTCACAATTGGCAGAAGAGAACAGTGTTAGTTAATGAAGCCTGCACTAGAGCCACACAGGTAATCATCCTGTTCTCTTTTTTTGCCCTCTTCCTCTCCTCCCAAGACAGATCATTCCTTCAGAAAAATACATTAACCTACAGTAAGTCTTTTCATCCATGACAGCTATAAGTAAAAGTTGTCTAGTATTTACAACTTCACAGACTATTCTCTCAGTTCCCTGAGAGCAGTCTAAATCTGAAGAGGAAAAAAATTGGCCTTGATTATTGAATGATGCCTTTCACAGAAAACTCCTCTTCTGAAGTTGCTGTTCAGAAGTGAAATTTGCTAAGAATACAGAGGCTGATCACAAGTAGAACATGTTTGGGCCCCTTCTTTCATTAATTTTGTAAGCATTTATTAAGTGCTTATTATGTGTCAGATATTGAGCTAGATGCTGATGATACAAAGACAAAACTGAAAAAATGTCCCTTCCTTCAAGGGCTTTATGTTCTATTAGATGAAAACTCTTGTCTAAGTAAATGCAACATATATACAAAGCAATTTCCAGGGAGAAGGGTGTTAGCAATTGGGCGAGCTGAATAAACTGTGTCTATGAGCTAAAGCCTTGAAGAAATTCAGATTCTGTCATTTGTAATGCCATAATTTCTCATAGTTCTCTTATTTTCACTCACACAACCATTACTGTAGTTCAGTCTCTTATCACATCATACCTGAATTATTGTAATGACTTTCTAATTAGTCTTCCTGCCTTATCATTCCTCACTCTAGTCCATATTCTACACAGGTACCCAAGTGATATTTATAAGGTGTAAGTCTGACTATGTCACCCTTCCAATCCCCTCTCCCCCAGACTCTAGTACTACCCTATCACCACTAGAATAAAATATAAACTCTTTTGTTTGATATTTAGAGCTCTTCACAAACCAGCACCATTCTACCTTTTCCATTCTTTTACTTTGCTTCTTTACCACTATATACCAGCCATAATGACCTATCTGTTCTTTATAAATGACACTCCATCTACCACCTCTGTGCTGTTATGCTAGCTGTCCCCTATGCTTGGTATGCCCTCTTTCCTCACTACCATCTCTGAATCCTTGGCTTCCTTTAAGACTTAGCTCAAATGCTACCAAGTCTTTCCCGGTCCTCCTAGCTGCTGCTAGTTCCTTTCCCTCTAAGGTTACCTTCTACTTACTTGGTATGTATATTATATATATCTGATATATGTCCATACACATACATTTATGTACTTATATAAATTTCTATACACAAACATATTTTTTTTGTTGATTAGAATACTGTCTTCATGAGGGCAAGAATTGTTTTTGCTTTTCTTTGAATTATTATCACTAAACTCAGTGCCTGGTATATAGGAAATGCTTAATCAATGCTTGATTGATTGAAAACATGATGGAGAGTAATATGCCATAAGCTTAGAGCATTAGAGTGAAGCAGATGGTCAGGCTTTAAATAAAAAATAATAAGAATTTTTATTTTGTCCTAGAGGCAAGGTGGGGGTTGTTAGAACTTCTTTTCTCTAATATAATAGCTGCCATTTAGATGAAACTTTAAGGTCTACAAATCAATTTTCATACATTTCCTCATTTGATCCTCATTATAGCTGCATATGTTATTACTTTTCCCTTGCTTATGGATGAGCAAACTGAATCCCAAAGAGGTCAAGTGAGTTGCTCAAGGTCATATGGGTATTAATTATCTGAGACTGGATTCAGATACAGGTCTTCATTTCTCCAAGTCTAATGTACTAAACTTACTACAAAAATCCACCCATCCTTTAGGTAACCATCTTTGTTCTAGCTTTTCCCATGAAATTTCCATAGTAATAAAACTCCATCCAGATCTGACCCCTACTCTGTACATACCTTCTTTACCACATATTTTTGACTCAAGCACAGGTCAAATTTTGTTCTGGAAAATCTCACTCTATAGTTTGTTTCTAAATCTTTATAGATGTGTTATAGGATTCCCCCAGATATCATTAAACACTCAAGGTAACAATGTGCTTATTGGACACGAGCCTTTATTTTACCCCACTCAAAATTTAGAAGATAAAAGTATTCTTAGTGAATACTTGATGGTTGATTCATTCCCTCTATGATCTCAATAACTTTAAGATTCTATAAAAAGTGTTTGTGATTTGTAGTTGTGGGTAATACATTTGAATAGGTAAGATGAATGTTTTGAGAAATCAGTGGAGGAATATTGGATGAAGTGTCTTTTTTGTGGTATCTAAATATCACTAAACTCTCATATGTGGAACTACTGAGATTATTGAAAGGCCATTCTCAGCATGGAGGCTATGTATCTTTTGAACATGCTAAATTGCTGGGTGTAGAGCTTTGGATTCTTTTCTAAAAGTATCTCCTACAAGTAGAGTAGAATTTTTATGTCTGGTCATAGAAACAATGTCTTGTGTTTCTAGCCCAAAGCTATAGAACTCATTGGAAATATCCATTTTTTTGTGTTGGCTTGTCAGACTTAGCGGGATACCTCTTTGTCATATCAGTCTTTGTCAAGTCCTCAAAGTCAGTTAGTACTATTTCCACAAAGGATATATGAATGGGTTTGTGGAACATTTCTTCTCTGAATTTGCATTGTTCCTATACTGGAAGGCAGGGGATGTTGCAAAGGCCTGAAATACACTATGGCTCTTTTTTTGGACTCAATAACCTGAAAAGAAGAAAAAAAAATCCTTTATCATGGCTTGCTGTTCAACTCCATGGAAGACAGTACAACAATGGGTGTCACATTGACTCTAAAGGGTTACATACCTTCAAGGATCATATAATTTTCATTTAGAAGAGGGTTGGAAACATTAGGCTATTTTAGGAAAGAACCCCAACCATGGAGTCCTCAAGTATGTCTTTTACTGTGGTGGCAACTCTCTGATCTCTGTAAAAAAGATATATCTTTCTCTGGATATGCCTCAGCACTAGAAGATAATGAATGATGGAAATGACTAGTCAAAGAATGGGAAACCTTTTCATGTTGGAAGACATATCAGTATTTAGTTGTCATCAAATTAGGCTGCATTCAAGATAGTTCAATTAGATATACTTAAAATGTACATTATTTTGTAAAAATCTAACTACTATGTACTTAATAATTTCAAAAAATTAAAGCTATTTGTTAATTTTAAAATCAACTAAACTTTTAATGACTTTTTTATATCTGCTTTTTGTTGGAAAGCATTTGAATATTTGATGCAGCATGGAGGTCCATAGTTTCACTTGATCCTCTAGATGTGTATCAATCATTTGTGACCTTAAGGGTGTCTTGATTTGGGTTAGGTACGAGAATGTGGATTTGCAGCGATAAGTGGTTGAAAAGTAAGAAAGCACTTTTCGGGCATGTTGCTGAAGGCAGGGGTATTCTACTGCATTTTCCCATATTTCAACTGGACCTTTCTTAGCATCAGACAATGACTTTAAAAAATCATCTACTCACTCAATTAATTCTATCTGTAGTTCTTTAGATGTCTTGGTTATGTCAACTAGATAAGGCTGAAATGCTAATTTGAGTGTGACATCATTATTCTCAAAGTCAGTGAATCTTTCATTGTATTCTCCAATTAATAGGTCTATAACAACTGTGTATTCTTCAAATGACTTAATTACATATATCATTCTGCTCATCAATGACCTTTGCTAAGTGGGGAAAATTTCCTTTCAAAGAAGTGTTTTGAAAAAAGATAGTTTCTTTTGAAATGCTTGGATTTTTTTTTTTTTTGCCACATAACATATAGAGACTTAATTTTATGTTGCAAAGAAATACTCATTTTGATTTGACATTATGACACGGAAATGCAGCAATCCTATAGAAATCTTCTTTTAGTAATTAACATTGCTGATGCTGTTCTTCATAAAATTTAATTATCTGTTCTCACAGAGATAAAATTTTGGCTAACACCTGTCCTTGCGATAGCTAATGCAATTTAGAATGATATGGTAAATCTGTAATGAATACCCAATTGTTCAACTTTAGCATGTTATGAAACTGATGATACTGTGTTGCATTTGCACAAATATAGTTAACAATACTTACAACTTGTTGGAAAGCGTCACTTAAAATAGTAGCTTTAGCACAGAGATTTTGCTGATGGAAGATATAATGAAAAGAAATGAGAGCATCTGCATCTATTAATACTTTTTTATCTGTGCAATAAACCCTTTGTGTTTTCCTGTCAAGGAAAGTGCACCATCTGTACATACATTCACTAAATTTACCAAATTCAGTCTAACTTCATGACATTTATTTTGAAAGTTGCTGAAGATGTCTAGTCCCTGTATTCTGCTCACAAGAGTGCCCAAATCAAGTAACTTCATAGTAAAGAAAATCTTCTGTTATGACCTGAATGAAGAATAAAATCTGTGTTGACTCAGTAGTATCAGCTGATTCATCTAAAGTGATTGAATAATATGTATTTTCCTTTGGAGGTATTGCATGAAATTGTTCTGTTGAATTGAAGACTAATTCATACTGCCGATCATTTATAGTTCTCTTTGAAAGAGGCAGTTGTTTGTACTTTGAAACGTTATCAGGGTCTAAGTATCATACAACTTCAGCAATACATTCTTCCACAATTTCTAATCACTGAATGGCTTGCCTTTTTTCCAGAGTATGTAAGCTACTTTATAAGTTGCTTCAGTGGTATTATTTCCAGGTTTTATTGCTACTTGAAAGAATTGTCTTTGTTTTTGCTTTGTCTTTTGATTTCTACAATATAACCTTTCATATCTCTCTCTCTAATTTAAGATATTTGTGGTCCTTATGAGTGTTATAATGCTGATGAGCATTGAATTTCTTTAATGTTGATATTGCAGTATCATAAAGCAAGTAAATCATATTATATTTAGCAGAAAAAAAGATACTTTTGCAATTCCCAATCTTCTTTAAAAAAATCTGTTTTCTTCCTTCAGTGTTCTCTTGGTTTTCTTTTACATGATAGGCTGTTAAGCAGACAGAATTAAAAAATATTGTTGAGCTATTCAACCATTCACAAATTCCACTTGAAACAGAAACACTGTTATCAAAAGCTGATAAGAGACTGGCATACTAGACCCCCATAAACTCTCAGCAATCAACCTCATGTGGTATGAGGGTGGGGGAAGTTAGAACTAAAAGATAAGTGTAGCAGTTCACCAATTTAACCCCTATGGCTTACTAATGTTCTAATTGTGCTGGTCAATCTGGAAGGATTATTTTGTTGAAACTTATTTTATTCTTTTGTATTTTAAATATATTTATTTTAAAAGTAAAAATATAAAAGATGAAGAAAAATATATTAAATAAAAGGATTTTTCTGTAAAATTTGGATTCAGTCCATAGACTGTGCTTAAGCACCCAGGAGGCCATGGATTCCCTACCCCTGGACTACTCTGTATGTTTTGGCATGGAGGGGACAATTAAGTTCAGTTTAGTGACCATTTATCAAGCATCTACTGTGTATAAGGCAATAGAGATAAAAAAATGAAAAAAAAAACCCGTGCCTCTGCCCTCAAGGAAATATATTCTTCTGTGGGAAAATAATATGTATAGAGATGAATAAATATATAATACATACAAAGTAATTTTGGGGGAAGATCATTAGAAACTAGGGGAGGGGAATCTAAAAAAGTGTCACCTAGGAAGGGAAACCTCCTTGGTGCTTTGCAGGAATCTAGACATTCTAGGAGGCAGAGATGAGGAGAAAGTGCATTTCAGGTCTGGGGGACCCCCAGAACAAAGGTATAGACATGAGAAGTGGAATATTATATATGAGCAGCAATTAGCTGTTCAATTTCATTGAAACAGAGAGACCATGAAGTGAAATAATTCAAAAGGAACCCAAAAAGATAAGAGCCATTCTATGGAAGGCTTTAAATACTAGGCTGCGGATTTTATATTTTATCTTAAAGGCAATAGGGGATGATTGAAGATTTTTTTTAATGCTTATGGTTGGTGATGGTATGGTCAGTTCTGTACTTTGGGAATATAGAACAAAATGGAGGATGAATTGGAAGGAAATAAAGCAAAGTAACTAATTAGGTTGTTATTACAGTAGTCTAGGTGAGAGGTAAAGTGAGCCTAAACTAAGGTAAAGGCTATATGCATATAGAGAAGGGAACTAATGTGACAGATGCCATAGAAGCAGGAACAAGAAGATTTGATATTGGATTTTGGAAAAGGATGAAAAAGAGAAATTCTAGTCAAAGTTAGCTCTAATATTATGAACTTGCATGACTGAAAAGATGATTATGCCTTCAAGATGGGACCATATAATACTTTGAATTTTGCTTCTTCCTTGTTTATGTTGTATATTTTAGTTGTTATAAAAATACTGCAATGTACAGTAAAGAGTGGGAAAGCAATTAAAGATACAGAAGAATTTCCTTGCCATGAGGTTTGCAGTCCCTTAAATGTACTGGGAACAGAAGTTAGACAATGTTTTTCTGGGGGGACTTTAAAAAGCCTCACCCAGAGATGAAGAGATAGACTGAATGACCTTGGAAGGTTTGTTCCAAGTTAATGGTTCAGTAAAGAGACAACAGTTTCTTTTCTGGTAAATAGGCATTTGATCAATTATTCTGAATCTTATTTGCCTGCAAAGCTGCCAAAACCATTATGGTTTATTATGTAAATATGTATTTAGCTCATTTTAAAAATGCTTAGCTGACAAACTATAATGTTTCCCTTGAGACCTTTAGGTACAGCTTGTGAAATCTGAGTAATTTTTAATGCATGTATACTGTACAATAAATTGTTGGTTTATTTTGTTGCTTCTTAAAAATTGCTTATCAAAAGTTTATAGAAAGAAGCCATATATTTTGAATACAATATATTGCCCTTCATTATGTGAATATAATACGTTGGACTTCCCATTTGTAGATTCCATGCCTTGAGTCCTTTTTCCAGTTGTAGGGATGGGTGGATTGTGCAGTTCCATCCATACTTTTTCACTTGTCACTCTTACTGAGAGGAGAGATTTGGGGAGCGCTGGCTATGTGAGAGGGGCGTTCCATCACCTTTGGGGAAAGCTTTATAAGGAGTGACACAATAAACCAGCAATATGTTATAAAATATACTCATATTGATAGCCTTGTGACCTCAGTAAAGTAGAGATGTGTATGGTTCAGAGTTTGTGACTTGGAGTCAGAGAACATCTATCTATCAATAAGCATTTACTATAGTACTTCTCCTGTGCCAGAAACTGTTAAGTGCTGGAAATACAAATTTAATCATGCAAAACAGTTTCTGCCCTCAAGCAGTTTACATTTTAATGGGGAAAAACTTGTGTGTGTGTGTGTGTGTGTGTGTGTGTGTGTGTGTATGAGTGTGTATGTAATGTATGTGTGTGTATCTATCTCTCTGTTTCCCAACAAGATACCTACATGGTAAATGGAAGGTAATCTTAGAGAAAGGCACTCATAAATGTGGGGAATGGGAAAAGCCAATGTGACTTTGGACAAGTTATCTTGCCTTTCTGTGCCTCAGTTTTCTCATATATGAAATGAGAGAATTGGACTAGATGAGCTGTAATGCCCCTTCCAGCTCCATGTCTATGTTTCTGTGAGCTAATGTGAGTATTCTATATGCTGCTTCAGATCTAATAAGTCATTGTGAAGACCTTTCATTATCCTGATTGCCCTCTTCTGGACATTCTTCAGTTTCTCTCCATAACTTCTTAAACCAGAGTGCCCAGAACTGAATACAATTCTCCATATGGGATCTGATGAGAGCAAATAGAGGATAAATAACTTGTCCACGGTATACAGCTAGTAAACATCTGGGCAACTAGGTGGTGCCTAGTTGAGTCAGGAGGACTCATTCTCCTGATTTCAAATCTGGCCTTAGACTCTAGTTGTGTGACCCTGGGCAAGTCACTTCACCTTGTTTGCTTCAGTTTCTTCATCTGTGAAATGAGCTGGAGAAGGAAATGGCAAAGCACTTCAATATCTTTGCCAAGAAAACCCCAAATAAGATTACAAAGAGTTGGACATGAATGAAAAATGACTGAACAAAATGTCTGAAGCTGAATTCAAACTCAGGTCTTCCTGACTCTGGGCCCAGAAGTCTAGCCACTGTGGTACAGATGGTCAGCTGCCATGGTCTGACTGTAACTGGAGTATTTTGTTTATTTCTGGGAAAATGTGCTTTCCATTACCTTTTACCAATAAGGAACTATTCAAAAGTAGAAAAGGCTGCCTTGGAAGTAGTGAGTCCCCCTTAATTGAAAGTTTTCAAATAAAAGCTGTATGACTTCTTAATTAGGGATTTGTAGAAGGAATTCTTACTCAGGTTTGAGTTTGAACTGGATAATCTCTGGTGCATATTCTATCTGTGAAATTCTGTAATTCCTCAAGATTTTCATCTCCCTTGTGTAATCATGCACAGACATCTTCATAAAAAACTTTCTTGGAAATTAGCTCACATTCCTTTCTTCTGAACAATTTTAAAGGAGTATCCATTTTTAGCGGCTTGACCTCCTGGTCAGTGAAGAATGGCTGACCACAAGGGTGTGAGTTGTCACTCCAGAACCCTTTCTCTGATAGATATTTAAGGAAAAAGATGGTACTCATTGGAAAAGAGCCCCCTGTTAGGAAACATTGAAGGCAAAATAAAAAGGGGATGGAAGAGGATGAGATGAATAGAGTGTCATGGAAGCTATGAACATGAACTTGGACAGACTTCAGAAGACAGTGGAGGACAGAAGGGCCTGGCACTCCCTGGTCCATCAGGTCACAAAGAGTCAGACAAGATTGAATGACTGAACAACAACAATGATAGAGTTTACTTAGAACTGGCATAGTCTTCAGGGACTTGAGGTTGCCTCAGCTCTGCAGTTCTGCATCTGAGTAGAACTTTGATAAAGGAAAAAAGAAATTGCTTTCTTGTACTTTCTTGTTTCAAAAAATACAACATTGAAAACAGTGTTGGATCAGTGGGGGAGGTACCATTAGGATGATACAGAGGTGTGCTTTTAGATGAGCCATGGACAGATTAATCTTGACTTCTTTCTCTAAATATTTCAGAATGCATATGTTGCACCTATCACAAATGAGGACAGATTATCTCTTGTCTTTTCTCTTGGAAAAAGGTCTAACTACCAGTCAAGTTTCTAATTCTAATTCTTGATATGGAATAAATCAGTACCTCTGTCTACGCACTATTTCCTCTGGGTCTACTTCTAGAAAGGCAGAATGACATTCCATGCCCTGAGATTGAAAACACTGTAGTGCAGATTGGTACTTCCCAAATTGAGGTTCGAAAGAAAGAATGATGGAGCAGCTAGGTGGTGCAGTGAATAGAGCACTGGCCCTGCAGTCAGGAGGACCTGAGTTCAAATCCAGCCTCAGATACTTAACACTTACTAGCTGTGTGACCTTGGGCAAGTCACTTAACCACAATTGCCCTGCCTTACCCCCTCCAAAAGGTGAAAAAAAAAAGAATGAGATGGGGTATATTTGAATCAGGCATTTGTTGGGAAACTATTCAGGTATTATATGACCTGAAAGAGAAGGGTTTTTGTTTTTTGGCAGATACATATAATCAGGACAGGGAGGCTGAGCCTTCCTATCTCCCCTAGATTCATTTGCATATCATTTGAAGAGGATTTTAGGGTAAAAGCTCTGTTGGGCACCTCAGTCTCAACACAGCATATATGACCTTTTTTTCCCCAGTGGGGAGAAGACTCAGAGCCTCTATAATGGGTTTTGGAGACATAATATCACAGAGTTGTGGCTATTCTATGCATATAGCCTCTGGGAAAGTCTGTTCTCTTTTTGAAAGTTGTACAATCATGGATCTTAATAGAAGTGACTTCTAGCTACTTCTGGGTAGCTGACAGTTTAGAACTTGATAGAAGCAGCCACTTGTGAGATTTCATGTACTTTTATTTGTGATTCCATTTAGAAAGTATACTCAAATTTTTAATGAGGTTGTATATTTCTTTGGTCATGAAAAATTGGGGAAAATATAACCATCTTAATGAGAATGGGGATGGAACTAATTTGATAAAAATATCAGGTATTGAATGATCCATATACTTTAAACCTTAGGCTAAACAAATTAAGATAGGATATGGGTTGGCACTAAAAAGAAAGGTTGAAAGAATTTCTCCCAGGGCTGTTCATTTCCTGCATGTGTGAAGGTGATTGAAGGAGGCCTGTGATTGGTAACTTGTATTTGAAGTGCCTCCTGTTGACATGCAGAGATGGTACTCTGAGCAGCTATTTCTGCCTGCTTACCTGCCTTCCATTCTTAGTTCCTCCATAAAGCAAAGGTTTCAATATAGAGTGAATACCTACATCTTTACATGTGGAATGGCAGTGAAAAGTAGGTAGGGCATGTCAAGCTGGAGAAAAGGTTTAAGTGAGAGAGATGAATTGAGCAAGTTGTATTTGGAATACGAGTATGTTTGATTGGAATGGAGGAATATCAGGGGATGATGTAAGACAGAGCTACAGGGTTGCATTATGTCAGGTAAATGGGCTTAAACTTATGACTTTAGTGCCTAGAACTTCTATGTTCTGTAGTAGGCAACTAGTTATGAGGGAATAAAGATTTGAAGGCTAAGGAGAAGAAACACAAACTCCTAAGAAACCCAGCCTTTTACCTTTGAAGTAAACATCTCCATACTTGGATAAGATACCAATATCTGAATAAGACCTAAGGCAAGAGGAAATGGCTCTCTCCTCAGTTACTGACACAAAAGACTTTGTGACTAGATGAGGAATACCTTCTCTCTGAATATATATCTCCTGCATAAAATACTTGATGAAGATTTTCCTCCTGGCCTACATGTTGCCCAATACAGTTTTCATTCTTCTCTTCCAAATATAATATCTCAGTCACATCAACCTATTCAGTGATGACTTTGGATAGCTTGCTCACATTCTGTATCCAACAACAGGTGACACTTATTCTTATATTTGTGGTTTGAACAATGCTTTACAAACATCTGATTTGATCCTTATAATAACCTAGGGAGATAATTATTAATTCCATTTTGAAGCTTAGAAAGATCAAATGATTTGTCCATGGTCATCCTAAAGTAGCAAATGTATGAGATGAATTTTGAACCTAGCTCTCATGGACTTCTCTGTGAGCCATTATAACCCCACAATTCCACACCTTGTTCCTGAAGGGGTTTGTACATTCCTGTGGCAGAGGAGCTTGAGCCATATATGATAACCATCTATGCTTTAACTACCTAGAAAAGGTCTTAATTTGTGCATGTAAGTATGACTGAGTTCTCATAGACTGACTCCACACGGAGAGCTCTGTTTCTGTGTTATTGATCATCATGCTGTCAGTAGGTACCTGAGATGTTTGGGCTAGGTCCACTTACTCATCTTTCATAGTCAAGGCACCATGGAAGTGGCCACCACCTGTAAATCAGCATCACAGCCACACAGAAATGGCTGGGAGAGATCTTTGATTTCAGAGACATTCTTGCCGCCACGCTTTATGGGCCCCTGCAAATTTCAGAGAGTAAATCATTAATATCCAATTTTGGGAAGTCAGTGGAATGTAACTGCAGCGTCGGCAATGTAAATGAAAAGTATAAAGCTATCAGCAGTATATTAATTTTATCGTGCTCAAAACAGAACAAGGAGCAGTAGTTTATAGGTACAAGCCAGCCTGGCCTGAAGGGGTAAGCCAGCCATTATCAGGGTAGATTAATTCTCATGGCAAAGGGCTTAATAGTATCTGGAATTTTTCAGACCCTAGCAATTTGCTTGTGGAGAGTTTTCAGCAGAGTCCAAGATGTTTCTTGAGAAATATGTTATTTCATTTCTCTAGAATAGTCAGTGTGGCATGGAGTACTGGACTTGGTGGTAGGAAGATGAGTTTAAATTCCATCTGTGGCACTTACTAGCTGTATGACCATGAACTAGTCATTTATCTCAGAGACTCAGTTCCCTCTTCTTTAAAGTGAGCAGCAGTAGCATTTAACTCACATGGTTATTTGCTGTGAGGTTTTCTCATTGGATTTTTCAAACATTATTTGATTCGGTTAACATTTGAGGTTTTTGCTGGATTAGGTATGTCAAAACTGGATAATCTGCCTCTGGTCAGGCAATTATCTTTGTCAGAAGTCCCTAGTGCCCTCATTTTACAGATGAAGAAACTGAGTCCCAGGGAGATGACCATGACCTACTCAGAGTCACACAGTTAGCAACAGCACTAGTACTCAGATTTCTTGACTTCTTACAAGGAAGTCTCAATAACTTAATTTTTTTGTTTGTATGTGTATGCTTATGTAATCCTTGTTGACATTTTCTCTGTCTCCTTTTCTCTTCTTCATGTGACTTAGGTTTGGACATGAGGATATGTATGTCTTATGAACTATGAAAGATATCAATTTGTAATGAAAGCTAGTAATTAGAAGACTATTGAGAACCTTGGGGGATTTGAATAATCCTACCCCAGTGCTCAGAGACGACTGAAGGACAGCTCTTAACAAACTGAAGCATTCCCTTTGGGTTAGAAACTCATTATGGCATCAAAGAGGGAAAAGATATTAGAGTTCACTGTGCCTGAGGCCAGAGCCATAACTGGTCATTTTGGCATCTGGAACAAGCAGTATGAAATGTATCCTTAAATCAACTTTGTAATTCATGATTTAAAAGTAATGCAATTTTTGTACTAAGTAATTAAGACAAATTTGGTTAAGAAGGAGGAAGAACTAGTTACTATAGGTCTTCACAGTTGTGCACATCTGGTAACTTATTTTAACAAATTATTCTTGCTAATGGAGAGGCTATGTGCCATAATGGATAGAAAGCTGACTGTGGAGTCAGGAAGACCAGGGATCAAGTCTTGTCTTGGCCTTTTTTTCTTTGCATATTCAGTTTTTAGCACAATGCTTGGCACATAGTAAATTCATGGCAAATGCTTGTTGGTTGACTGATTATTGACATAACCTTCTGTGCTCCAGGAAACTCTCCACGATGGTAAATTGAAGAAAAAGTGCTTGTCTGCATTAAGTTAGAAAGCTCCCAGAAAGCTTCTTTACTGAGGAAATTAGAAGTCTGTTCAAAAAAATCTTGCTATGTACAAAGCTGGTTGTTCCTGTTCTGTGATAGAAATGCATTTATTAAATTTTTATACCACATGCATTTTGTTGCTTTGAGCAAAACCCTCATTGCTCTGCCCTAGTTTTAATTCTTTTTGAATCTACAGTCTGTGTCACAGCACTTAAAAAAATTGAATTCAACAGTAGGCCCTGATCCGGGGTGATGAAGGGCTGATAGGAGTGATGGCTAAAGATGCAAAAGGATATCTATCCCTGGTCTGATGCTATATCACTAGAGCTGTGGTAGACTGCAGAGAGAACTGCAATTTCCACCAGAAATGGAGAACTTTTGGAATTTTGTACTTTGTTAGCAAAGATTGTACAAGTAGCACTTATGCTTGTCTTCGCCTTGTTGAAATGATGTTTGCTTTGTGGAGCTGGAGAGCAACAACAAGGTTTTAGCAGTTGGGACTAACAGAGAACAACACTTGAAGTTTTGTATTGGTAGTAGTAAGGAACTGTATAGTTACCCCCAAAGAGTCCAAGTTACTGGTAAATATGAGAGTGGAGCAGAAGAATTTATGGGGCTGGGCTTCAGGCTTATTCCCTATCCCCCTTTTTGAATTTATTTAGCATTTTATTTTTCTCCAGATACATGTAAAAACAATTTTTGACATTTGTTTTTAAACCTTTGAGTTCCAAATTCTCTCTTCTTCCCTCCCCACCCCTCCCTCATTGAGAAGGCAATCAGTTCAATATAGGTTATACATGTGTAGTCGTGCAAAACATTTCCATATTACTCATGTTGTGCAAGAAAACATAGACCAAAATAAATCTCAAGAAAACTAAAGCGAAAAAGTATACTTCAATCTGAATTCATATGTCATCAGTTCTTTGTCTGGGGATGGATAGCTCCATGTATTTTTCATCATAAGTTCTTGAATTGTCTTAGATCTTTATATTGCTAAGAATATTAAAATCATTCATAGTTGATCATCTTATAATATTGCTGTTACTTTGCACACAGTGCATTTCACTTTATATTAGCTCATGTAAATCTTTCCAAGTTTTTCTGAGAGCAACCTGCTCATCATTTCTTATAGCACAATTGTATTTCATCATAATCACATACCACAATTTTTTCAGCCATTCCACATTTTATGGGTGCCCCCTCAATTTATAATTCTTTGCCCCCAGAAAAGAGCTGCTCTAAATATCTTTGTATATATAAGTTCTTTTCCTTTTGGTAGATTTCTATATCCAATTGATTGTGAATGTTATTCCTTCTTTGGACCAATCCTGATAAAAGCAAAGTTCACTCACTCCTCCTCACCTTCCCCTCTTCACCTCCACTTTAAAACATTTTTGCCTCTTTTATATGAAATATTTTACCCCATTCTATCTCTCCCTTTCTCCCAGTACATTCATATCTCACCCCTTAGTTTTATTTTTTTAGATATCATCCCTTCATATTCAACTCACACCTGTGCCATCTGTCTATATATCCTCCTTCTAACTACTCTAATAATGAGAAAGTTCTTATGAGTTTCATATCATCTTCCCATGTAGGAACATAAAGGGTTAATGTTTTTTCTTTACAGCATCTCTCACATGTTATTCTTTCCCTTTCTTCACAGAGCCACTACCCTAGTCCAAGACCTCATTACCTCTTTTCTGGTCTATTACAGATAGCCTTTTAAAAATGTATTTATTTTATTGATCTCAGTGCTTCAAGTCTCTCACTATTTCATCCATCCTCCATATAACTGTTAAAAGTGTTTCCCCACTAAATTATAGGATTACATATTATCTCCTCTACCCCTACCACAAACTTCAGTAACTTCCCATTATCTTGATGATTAAATATAAAACTCTACTGGCTGACATTGACAACATAGCCCAATTCTACCTTTCCAGTCTGTTTATATTTTGTTCCCTTCCGCATACACTATGACCCAGTCATATTGTCCTATTTGCTTTTCAATATATAGTAGATTCCTTTTCCCATTCTTAGTCCCCTGGCTGTACCACATGTACTTCTTCACCTCTGCCTTTTGGGTGTCCTTACTTCCTTTAAGACTCAGTTCAAGTGCCACCTTTTACATGAAGGTGCATTTACCTTCTTTGTCTGCTCTTCCTCCCCAAATTGCCTTGTATTTATTTTGTAAAGGCAGTTTACATATTTTTTAAAAAAATATACATGTTGCTTCCTCTGTTACACATAAGCTTTTTGAGGGCAGGAACTCATTTCACTTTTTGCTTCTGTTTCTCTAGCACTTAGCCCAGTGCCTGGCACTGGGATGCCCTCTTTTGATTGAACAAGTCTTCCTATTCGGTTCACACCAATTGGAACACTTCTCTTGTTAGCTTTTTAGACACATTCTTTTTCTTTTCTCTCTCCAATACCTAGATCATGTCTGAGTGAAGAAGAAATGTGTAAACAGATGCACTCGCATTGGTGATGCATAAACATGACATATTAAAAAGAAATTCAGGCTCATAAAGGATTCATGACAGTATAGGCAAAAAAGTGTGACCTTGGACAAAGTAACCCTTAGCACAGGGTCTCACACATCATAGGTTTTAAATAAATACTTATTGATTTACTGATTGACTAGATGATCCTTAAAGACCTAAAAAGAAATCCAGGCTCAGGATTCAGGGAGTCATGTACAAAAGATATGTATCAATGGTATATTGTAAATGGTTATGGAGTAAATAATAATATGAGTGACAGAGTATTTGGGGACTTCTGTCATGGGAGACTGGATACTCTGAAGCAGGGTAATTGCTAGACTCAGCCATCTATCTATCCATCTTTGTGATCATGTCCAAATCATTTAACCTGCTGAGGTTATCCATAAAATGAGGGAAAAGTTCTTGCACTTCTAACGTCTTAGAGCTGATGTTATAGCAAAGCACTTTGTCCTCCTTGAAGTGCTACATAAATACTAGCTATTATCATTATTCTTGTGGTTGTTATTTTGATCATCTTTCTTTTTCTTAATATTCTGTCCTTTAATCTTGGCTCTGATAGTCAGGGACATTTATTCTTATCCCACAAAGATGTCTTTGCTCATTGGAGACATTGTGCCACTATTACTGGATGATGAGTTGAGTCGAGGATACCATTTTGGCAGGTTGTTTCAGTGATGCTAATGCCAGAAAGGATCACTTTCTGTAACAAGCTGCATAATTGGAAGCTTGGATAGGAGATACTGATGCTATTTCAATAGATTTATCCTATACTTATCCTTCCTCTAAAAGGTGCTTCTTTCTTTCTTTCCTTCCTCCCACCCCCCTCCTCAACTTCCCCTTATCACTTGTTTCTATTGACTACACATTCTCCCTGGCTCTAAAAATAATCAATTTACTGCTGTACTTCACATTAACTATTCAAGGAAACAAAACAAAAGCAAAATCATACATCAGATATCAGTTTCTGTGTGGGCAAAATGCAATCTAAATAACAGAAGCATCCAAGGGAAATGACCTTGTTTATCTTGTTCATTTCTCCCATTTTGTCTCACTTAAGGAGGATGAAAATCAGATTCTTTTTGCCTGATCTGCAGTGCAGCCTGCACAGCTTATGACAGTTATGAATGCCAAGAAGAGGCTATCAGGGCTCCTGAATGTCACCAGCAGAACAGAAGGGGCCTTTTCCTAATTTCACCAGAGACCATTGATAATGAAAGACAATACTAAAGAGTCATTAGAGAAATGAATCAGTTAAGACCCTGTACTATAATCTGGACACTGAGTGTTCAGATGATATCAGGCCAATGATGATAGCAGAATTTAGCTTCTGAAACATATTTGTGTTGTAACTCATTGTGAGGAAGTGTAGTTTCAATGGAGATAGCTTATGCATTTGGGGAGAAAAAAGAGCTGTCACTGTGGCTCACTTGTGGGGGCTAACAATGACAGTAATATCAGTTAGTAAAAAAAGTTACAAATATCATCTCATTTTAAACTCCCAACAACCCTGAGAGGTAGGTGTTATTATCATCCCCATTTTACACACGATGACATTGAAGCAGATAGAGGTTGAGTGACTTGCCCTGAGTTAGATAGCTGGACAATATCTGATGCCAAATTTGAAATCAGGTCTTTCTGACTCCAGGTTAGGGGAGGAGAATAGTCAGTTTGAACAGTTTCCTTTTTTAAATTTTCTATGCATCACTGTTTATTTTTTAGTTTTCAACATTCATTTCCACAAGATTTTGAGTTCCAGATTTTCTCTCTGTCTCTTCCTTACCCCCCACCCCAAGATAGCAAGCATACTGAATATCCCTAACCCAATCTGTTCTCTCTCATATCCGCCCCCATCAATAGTTTCCTTTCACAAGAATTCAGTTCCCTCTGCATCCTGATGGTTGCTAGCACCCATTTCCTCCCTGGTATTAATAATGATAGACCTTAGGGGCGGAGCCAAGATGGCGGCGTAGAAGCAGCAACATATCGCAGCTCTCACATAGCCACCCCAAAATACCCATAAAATAGGACTCTAAACCAATCCTGGAACTCCAAAACGCACACAAAGATACTTCCCACTAAAGTCAG
>CM053582.1:524623809-524656801 GCA_028627135.1 Pseudochirops cupreus | reverse complement strand
TACACACAAACATTTTATATATATATATATATATATATATATATATATATATATGTACATATATGTATATAATGAATATATGGATATAACCTCATTTGAGTCTACAACAACCATGTGAGATAAGTATTGCAAATACTACCATTGAGGAAACTGAGGCTCAGAGTGATTAGGTGACTTTCTCAGGGTCACAGAGCTAGTGAGAAAGAAGGGATTTGAACTAAACTCTTCCTGACTTCTGGTCTGGTATTCTATTCATACTTTCATCCTTAAATTGAGGCAGTTGGGATTCTTTTCTTATATGTGTTGGAATTGGTAGGGGGACAAGGAGTGTGTAAATATAAGTGGGGAGAATCTTTTAACATTCAAGTGATTAATTCACACATGAGATAGGTGTAATCATTGCTTAATAAATCAATATGCCTAGAATCTCAAAACTTTCTGTCCTCATTTATTTCAAATTTTACCTGTTGTACATATGATCCAAATACATTTTCTCAACTAATTTTAAAAAATTTTTTTATTTTAAAAAATGTTTTGTCCTAATCATGGTAAGATTGAGTGGTAAAAATTGTTCTGTGTGGGGGCAGAGCCAAGATGGTGGAGTAAAAGCAGGAACTTGCTTGAGCTCCTGCCCCAACCACCTCTAAAACCTATAAAAATGACTCTAAACAAATTTTAGAGCTACAGAATCCACTAAGTGATAGAAACAAATCTCCTGCTTAAGGCAGCCTATCAAGCCAACAGGAAGAGTCTGTTGTGAGCTGCACCAGCCCAGCTTGTGTCCCAGACTGGCCAAAGCAGACTTCAAGAGAGTGAATCACTGGCAGCTGTGGTGGTTTCCAGACTTCTCAACCCATAAATGCCTAAGAGAACGTAAAAGGTCAGTGGGGAACTCTGTTGGAAATGGGTGAGAGAAGAGTGTGGTCTGGCACCTACCTCCAGGGCAGCAGAAGTGATGGTCGCACAGTGGCTGCAGCTGCTGCCACATAGCTGCCTCTGGAGCTCCTGGCCCACAGATTGTAGGGGAACCAAGTGACCGTTCAAAGGGTAGTTGCTTTTCCTTTGACCCACTTGGATCTGGGTTGCAGTCTTGGGTGGTAGTTCTGGGGTGAGGAATGCTAGTGTGCCTGAGCTTGTGGCAGCTGTAGAGACTTCCTCGTAGCTCTGACAACAACTCTGATAACAGCTGTGCAAAACACCAGAAATTTGAGACACAGCACTGTCCACTCTGGAGGCAGAGTTCTACCATGGCAAAGAGCTCAAAAGTCAAGTAATTGGCTGGCAAGATGAGCAAACAGAGGAAATGCCATCAGACTATATATATAATCTTTTTTGGGGGACAAAGAGGATCAAAACATGGAACCAGAAGAAGACAACAACGTCAAAACTCCTGCATCAAAAGCTTCCAAGAAAAATATGAATTGGTTAGAGGCCATGGAAGATCTCAAGAAGGATTTTGAAACTCGAGTAAGAGAAGTGGAGGAAAAATTGGGAAGAGAAATGAGAATGATGCAAGAAGATCATGAAAAGTGAGTCAATAGCTTGTTAAAGGAGACCCCCAAAATACTGAAGAAAATAACACTTCACAAATAGATTAACTCAAATGGTAAAAGAGGCCCAAAAAGCCAATGAGGAGAAGAATGCCTTAAAAAGTCAAATTGACCAGATGGAAAAGGAATTTCACAAACTCACTGAAGAGAATAATTCCTCCAAAATTAGCAAATAGAAACTAATGACTTTATGAAAAATCAAGATACTATAAAACAGATCCAATTAAATGAAAAAAATAGAAGGCAATGTGAAATATCTCAGTGGAAAAACCACTGACCTGGAAAATAGATCCAAGAGAAATAACTTAAAAATTATTGGACTACCTGAAAACCATGATCAAAAAAGAGCTTAGATATCATCCTTAAAGAAAATATCAAGGAGAATTGCCCTGATATTCTAGAACCAGAGGGCAAAATAGAAATTGAAAGAATTCACCAATTGCTTCTGGAAAAAGATCCCCAAAAGAAAACTCCTAGGAATATTATAGCAAAGTTCCAGACTCCCAGGGCAAGGTGAAAATATTACAAGTGGTCAGGAAGAAACAATTTGAGTATTGTGGAAACATAATCAGGATAACCTAAGATCTAGCAGCTTCAACATTAAGGGATTGAAGGGCTTTGAATATGATATTCTGGAGGTCAAAGGAGTTAGGATTAAAGCCAAGAATCACCTAGCCAGCAAAATTGGGATTAATACTTCAGGGGAAAATATGGTCATTCAATGAAATAGAGGACTTTCAAGCATTCTTGATGAAAAAACTAGAGATGAACAGAAAATTTGACTTTCAAATACAAGAAGTAAGAGAAGTAAACAGGAAAAAGAAATCAGAAGGAACTTATTAAAGTTGAACTATTTACATTCCTACATGGAAAAATGATAATTAGAACTCATGAGACTTTTCTCAGAATGAGGATAGTTGAAGGGAATATGTGTGAAGCGATGGTTTCTAAAAATAAAATTAAGAGATGAGAGAGGAATACATTGGGAGAAGGAGAAAGGGAGAGATAGAATAGGGTAAATTATCTCACATAAAAGAGGCAAGAGAAAGCTGTTACAATGGAGGGGAAGAGCACGAAGGTGAAAGGGAATGAGTCAACATTACTCTCATTGAATTTGGCTTAAGGAGGGAATAAAATACACAATTTGGTATCTTACCCTACAGGAAAGTAAGCAGGAATGGGATAAGGGGGGATGATAGAAGGGAGGGCAGATTGGGGGAGAGGGTAGTTAGAAGCAAACATTTTTGAAAAGGGACAGGGTCAAAGGAGAAAATAGAATAAGTGGGGTGCAAGATAGGATGGAAGGAAATAAAGTTAGTCTTTCATAATGTAACTACTATGGAAATATTTTGCATAACTGCACATGTACAACCTATATTGAATTGCTTGTCTTCCCAGTGGAGGTGGGCGAGGAGGGAAGAAGGGAAAGAATCTGGAACTCAAAATTTCAAAAACAAATGTTAAAAATTTGTTTTTTTTACATGCATCCAGGAAATAATATATACAGGCACTGGGGTATAGAAATCCATCTTGCCCTGCAAGAAAGTTAGGGGTAATGGGGGAGGATATAAGAGAGAACAGAGAGAACAGATTGGGGGAATGGGTATTCAGTAGGCTTGCTATCTTGGGGTTAGGGGGTAGGGGAGAGACAGGGAGAAAATTTGTAACTCAAAATCTTATGGAAATGAATGTTGAAAACTAAAAATAAATTTAAAAAATATTCTGTGGTATGTTTTTAAAGTAAAAAAGCAACTATGCCTTTTTGTCCTTTTTTCATTCCTCCTAGACCTGCCTAAATCTTAGACTTCCCTAGTACATTTTTCATCCCCTTGGTCATCTTTTCAGACAGCTCCCTTAATGTGTTTCTGTTGTCCTGGTGCTTGGGACATGAGGCGTATTTCAACTTCAATGGAAATTGCTTTGTTTGACCATCTTCAGCACTAACCAGTTACATTACAATTCTTTCAGTGCACTGAGAAGGCCTGGGGTTGCATATAGTCTCTAATGCAAGGAGTGTGAAGCCTTAGAACCAATGCTTTAATTCCTTTTAGGAAAAGACTTTATTGATCCCTTTTGTCTTTATATCGTGGTCATTTGACTATGTCCTCCTTCCCTCCATGAGCCTCCCTGTTATGACAAAGAGACACTATTAAGCAAAAGCATCTAATACAGTGATTGTATCTGAAAATGTATGCAATATTATGCCATCCTGGACCTCTGCCTCCCTGCTAGGGTGGGGTGTTGGGCAAGTAAGCTGGAGAAGGGTCAGGGAGTGGACTTTCTTATCTTTTCCCCAGAATTTTTAGTGTTTTCAATTACTCAGACATCAAATACCTTTTGCTGTTATTTCTTCATTAGCATTGTTGTAGTGATTGTGTAGCTGGTTCTTTTGGTTCTGCTTATTTCACTCTCTAACATTTCATGCAAATCTTCCATGTTTCTCTGAACTCTTACTTGTCATTTCTTTCTGAACAACAATATTTTTCAGACTTTTCCCAATTTATGGGCACACCTCTTCCTTTATTTATTACCATAAAGTATCACTATGAATTATTTGTATATGTGTGTTTATATAAATATATATATATATGTATAAATGCATTTTTATGTGTATCCCTCTGTCTGTCTGTCTGTCTGTCTCTCTCGTTGTTGTTCAGTTATGTTTGACCCTTCCTGACCTTGTATGGGGCTTTCTTGGCAGAGATATTGGACTAGTTTGCCATTTCCTTCTCCAGTGGATTGGGTTAAGTGATTTGCCCAGGGTCACACAACTTGTAAGTGTCTGAGATTAGACTGGAACTCAGGTTTTCCTGACTCCAGACCAAGTGCTCTATCCAATAAGCCATCTATCTGCATGTATATATAAGTACCTATGTCATATATGTTTATAACAATACAACAAAAATATATGCATATACTCACATAGTTTTTGTTGTACACACACATGTGTAGATAGAATTTCTGTCTTTGATTTCCTTAAGGTATATGCCTAGTAGTGAAATTCCTGGGTCAATGTATAGGGGTAGTTTAGGTATTTGATTGCATAATTTCATCCTGATATCCTAAATAGTTGGATAATTTCACAGTTCTGTTAGCAGTTTATGTGTTCCTGTCTTCTCACAGTTCCTTCAACACTGCTTCTTCCCCCTTTTGGTTATCTTTGTGTTTTTTTCTTTCTCTTTCTTTCTTTGACCATTTCTCCTACTAATAATGATTTGTTCATGTTTTCTTGTGGTCATTTATAGTTTGTAATTCTTCTTTTGAAAACTATTGGATCATGTCATTTGATCACTCATGTATCTTCTCTCCCTTATTTAGTTGAGACATTTTTCTTTTTTTAAAGTGAAGGATCTCGCTTTTCTTTTTAATGGTGTGACCTTTTGTATTCAGATCACACATCCATTTTGAGTGTGTGGTGAAATATAATAATATAATTTGTTGGTCTATACTACATTTTTGCCAAACTACTATCATATTTTTAACAACAGTTCTTGTTGAATAGAGTCCCTCTTGCCTTTTTAAGTTTATCAAATGAGGTACTATTTTTGATTGCTTCTGTTTCTTGCTTATCTAATTTGTTACATTGATTTATTTTTCCATTTTTAAAACCAATATCAAAAAGCTTTGATAGCTATTGCTTTAAAATATAGTTTGATGTCTGGTAATGCTGTGGCACTTTTGTTTGTATGTTTTCCCATTATTTTCCTTGAAATTCTAGAAATTTGATTCTCCCAATGACTTCGATTGTTATTTTATCCGGTTCCACAAACTGTGCCTGGATTGGCATAGAATCAAATCCATACGTAAATTTAGGTAGTTTTCTTCCCCCATTTTATTGCATTGGTACATTCAAGTCATGAGCTGTGACTTCTATAATTATTGAAGAATACTTTTTTTTTCTGTAAAGAGTACTTTGTCTTAGTATCCATAAAACTCTTGCATGTGTCTTTATAGATTTTATTGTTCAGTAATTTTTCAATAATTTCCAACTCTGTGTGATCCTATATGAAATTTTCTTGGCAAAGATACTGGAGCAGTTTGTCATTAATATTTCTATTTTGAATTGATTATGAATGAATTTCTTCTATCATTTTTCCTCATTTCAATCCTAATTTTAAATTTTAAAATGAAACATCTGATTGCGGCATATTTACAACATTTCCCTTTGTTTCTGAAATTCCAGTTTCCACCCTAGGATTAAGCAGATATCTTCAACATTTGCCCCTGCAGGACTAAGAGGAATTTCCAAGAATTCAAACACAAACTTCTTGTCCATTTTCCTGGTGCCTTTCCCTTGGTTTATATTATGCCCTGAATGGTTTCTGTGGAAGAGATTAATTAATCTTAGCTCCACAGTCTAACGTTTTTTCATTCTTAGGTCCTATGGCTCCCAGTCAACATTATCACATCCCTTATGCCTTAAGTTTTGCTCCTCTAATTAAGTTTCTATTTACAAGGAATTTGCTTTTTTTTGGATCCTAAAACTTCCTCTCAGAGACAATGTTATGTCTGATATGGCACAAATTTCTTCCAACCCTTGCTTACTTCTAATGTACCTTGCAGAAGGCTATCTGATAAGACATCTTGAGGTCATTGCCAATGTTTTTCTATTCAGCCCTAAAATGGGAGAAACTGTTGAATGGCTCAGTGTTGGGCTTTTCATCATTCATTGTGGCCTATGTAAGTCTATAACATAATTCAGAGTTCAATAAGCTGAAGTTGGGGACTGGCAGTGCTGAATAGGATCTGCCATTGCAGGGCTAATGTAAATAATCTATAGAATTGCTGATTTTCACCAGATCCTCCATATACTTCAATAAACATCTGTAGCCTGGTAAGTCCCTTGTGTTAGTCACTTCTAGCACATTGTAATTCAAGCCCCAGCATTGATCAGCTGGTCTCTCAGACTAATACAGTTTATTGATGCTACTTATGGAATTTTCTCTCTGAACTGACCTTTACTACTGACAAGGGTTATCATCATAAATTTTCAATAAAAAAGAGAGTGCAAAAATAATCAGTATCATTGGACCTTTTCATGAGTCAACAAAGAGGTGTTTTCAGATAAGCCTAAATGAACAGGGAAAATAGAAATGAGGTGAATCAATATAGCATTTGTCATAGATTCTAAATTGAAAGAACCCTCAAAAGCCAACTAATAAACTCCAATCTGAAACAGAAATCCCATTTATTACATTTATAAAAGTTGCTGAACAGCTTTTGATTGATGATTTTTAGTGATGGGGAGTATAATACTCTTTGAGGCAGTTTCTTCCCCTTTTATATGCCTTTAATTATTGGGAAAAATGTTCATATATTGAAATGATATCTATGCCATTTCAATTTTAACCTGCCATTTTAAATTCTGTCCTCTGGGTAAAACAGAATTATAATGGAAGCATAGAATTGGAAGGGAACTCAGAAGCCATCTTATCCAACCTGTTATTTGGAAAATCAGCTTTTCTGCAGCATTGCTGACAAATAGTCCTGTAGTCTCATCTTGAAAACCTCAAAGTGATAGAGAACCCTCTACTTCCCAAGGCATCATTTTCAAATTGGACAGCCCTAACTCTTAGCAAGTTTATTTCACATTATATCGAACTGAAAATTGCCTTTCTGCAGTTTCCACTTATTGCTCCTGGTTCTGCTCTTTGGAGACAATCAGTGTCATGCCATGAACTAGTAGATTCCCAAAAGAATGCTACTATGAACAGCTGTTAAGGTTCGGATTACACAGTATAGTGAATGCTCCATTTTTTCCATTACAAATCAAGGCAAACATTCACAACTAATCACAATATAATATTCACAACATTACATCTTATCACAGAAAATCACAATATAGTGTTCACAAGAGCTTAATATTAGAATGGCCATATAGTTTTCACTACAGTGGCCACAATTTTTAGAACAGTGATTCTCAACCTTCCTAATGCTGCAACCCTTTAATACAGTTCCTCATGTTGTGGTGACCCCCAACCATGAAATTATTTTCGTTGCCACTTCATAACTGCAATTTTGCTACTGTTATGAATCTATCTGATATACAGGATGTATTTTCACTGTTACAAATTGAACATAACCCACATGTTGAGAACCCCTGATTTAGAACAAAGAACAAAAGAATAATCGTCTTGTTTCCCTAAGGGGGAAGTCCTCCTTACTTAATCATTCAATCAATTCACAATACAATAGTCAATCTTCCACTCATGGGGCAATCATAGATTAACTTAATCAGCCACTTATTCAGCAATCAATTACTAAGTATCATTAATCGCTAAATATAATCATTAGAAAATTATACAAACCTTCTACCCATTGATGTCTAGTTAACTTCAATTTCATCATGCATCCAAGGGGAGGCCTTTTTTTCATCTTGACTCAGGGTGGTCTCTCAGATTCCCTCGATCCCCTTCCATGGTCCCAGCTCCTACCTGAATTTACCAGACAATCACCTGGATTCAGGGGCAGACAGCTCCCAAATTCTCATCCAGTCCTCCAGACAGTCCTTGTTACACACTGAAGTTCACAGAGTCCAGCACATCTCAAAACCTTCACCACTTCTGTTGCCAGGAACTGAAGGATCAACCAAGCCACAAACAAATAAAGGCTTATTCTGGTCATGCTTCTTCAGTCCTCCAGCAGTTTAGCTGGCCCTAGAACTAAGAAGGAATCTCAGCCTTCCAGGTGGCCCTCTCAGGGTTTCCAGGTGGCCTTCCAGGTGGCAGCAACTTCAGCCTTCACCAGATTCTGGTCTCATAGAAAACTCCAACTCAGTTCTCAGTCCAGTAGGCCCAGCTCCCAGATGCTGGGACAATCCTGCTTCCTCTACCAGGAGCCACCAGGAGGAACATTCCTGATTCTGATTCTCTGTCTCTGGAATTCTTCTTATATACACACACTGGCCTCCTGTCTCAGCCAACCCCCTTCTTCCACATCAGCAACAGGAGACAGAGTTCACACCCTCTGTTCACATAGCAGACAGAGTTCACACCCTCTGCCTCTTTCACAGAAGTACTTAGCCCTTAGTTACTAAGGACAGTACCTTCTAAATTAATTACCTATATAATCAGACAAATTGAATTCTTCTTCTATGTGTGTTTGTCAAAGGCATTAAATCACTGCAATATGAGGATGGTTGAAGGCATAAGGAATATTTAGCCTAGAGAAGAGAAGATTCAATGAGAGGAACATGTTTGCTATGTTCAAATTTTTGAAGGTCTGTCATGCAAAAAAACCATCAGACTTGTTCTGTTTGACTCCAGAGAGTAGAATCAGAAGCACTGGGTAAAAGTTGCAAGGCAACTTAAACTTGATATCAGGAAAAAATCTTCCTAAGAAGTAAAGTTGTCAATAAGTGGAACTGAAATGCCTCAGTATATGGTTATACCTCTTTGTTAGAGGAATTCAAAAAGAGACTGAATGGTACTTGTTGGCTATGTTGTTGAGTGCATTCTTTTAGGGCATGGGTTGGACTACATGGACTCTGAGGTTGCCTCCAATTAGAAAATATTGTGATTCTGTGATTACTGGTCAATTCCTGAGACCCAAAGAGCAAATTCTTTTCTAATCCATCTTACATCCTTTGAATCAGCTTTTTCCTAGGGCTAATACAATTTCTAGTATATGAAAAGCCCATATAACATCTCATAGTACTGACCATGCATTCCCTAGTGAGAGTTTTTTGACAGTCTTGGAATTTAGACAGTTTTCTTTGTGTACCTGAAATCTTTGAGTCTAGTGGTATAGTATCTCTTCCACAGAACAGTACTTCGGATATTTGAAGACCATTCTTCTTTCCTCCCTCAGAATGCTTTCTTCTGGCTAAATATCCCTAGTTTCTTCTAATGATATTTCCATATCATAGTTTCAAATGCCTTTCCCATTCTCTTCACATTTCTCTGCACATGCTCCAGTTTGTAAATACTCTTCTCAAAATATAGTGTTGTGTCCCAAACACAATCCTCTAGGTGTGGTCTTCGTAAGTCAGAACTTATTAATAATGACCTTCAGGGTATTACCAAAGCCAGAGTCATCGTCTAAGTTTCAGAAAAGAAAAACTTTTTGTTCAATGACAAGATGGAAATAGTGCCCCAAAGATAGAAATCTGGAATGATTTATTTCAACTTTGAGTGCCTTGTTACTTACAAATATTAGTGCCCAAGTTTTTTCACTGTTTGTTAGGGATGAAGGAAGGTTCAAATATCATTGACATTTCGTGCTTATTTATATGACAATCCACAGAACGAGTCAGGAAGATTTGAATCTAATCCATTAATAACCACTAACTTAAAATGTATGAAATTTCATTTCATTATTTCAAGTGTTTATGATTTCATCATTGTGGATATTTTCTCCACTGACAAAGATAATAGACCCTTCTTTTCTTAGTGGAAAGTCTTTATGAGCTGCTCTCGTTAAGAAAATATAATTCAGTGGTTAGTCTTGTAACAGGTCACTCAAACTTAGATAACATTTTAATCAGATGGCCTGCCAGTCTGTCATTAATCTCATATTTGGAACTTTTACAGGACAGTAGGAACTGTTAGAGCAGGGATACTTGGGAATAGCTATGGAGAGGTGATCTCCACACCATGATATCCCATCAGAATAGAACTTTAATGGAAGAATGAAACTTTATTGTACTAGAAAGTCATAGGAGGATAAAACATTTCCTGGGCTGTCTGTAGTATCAGTTTGAACAAGTATTGGTTATGAAAACTGGCACAGAAAAATCAATAGCTAAAGTTTTTTTTTTATAGAGCATAGCTATAGGTCCTAACTCTTTTATGAACAATAATGTTGTACAATAAGCAAATAGCTAGAGATAGGAAAGATCTTGACAGAGTCTGTAATAATACTTTGCATTCAGAAAATGCCATGGAAAGTAATCATGCTATTCCTTTTGTTGAGAGGTGTTAACCAAGCTTTTGAAGTGCTATTTTGTATTTGGCAACAACTCTCAACAACAATTCATAAAACAAAATGGAGAAGATGAACGACAGATGTATGGAAATCTAAATAAATGACAACCAACAGCAGCAACAGTAGCAGCTTTGAAAGGCGGGGTCTGAACAAATTCCCTACAAATTTTTACACTTTTGCCCATTCTTTACTTTTGCATTCATAAATGGACATGGATGATTTGCAGATGTCCAGACTGGGGCAAGTGTGGCCCATCGATTTATATCTATGTTCCCCATATAAGGAGGAAATTAAGAAGCATGAATGCAACCAAAGGCAGAGGCAATTAATGTGATGCACACATAGCTAAATAAGCCATTTAAATGTATGGTTACCAATTCCCTGCTCTGCCCATTTGGAGAAAGGCCAAGAGCAGAGTCCCCTATCAAACATTTCAAAACTGGCTGCTATGCAGGAATCTGACAGCAAACTTCCCACTGGGGCCCTGTCAGGGAATGTTTAGGAAATATCTTCATAAAGAGTTCAGGAAGGAACCTCTTAAGACTGAAGATTTTCTGTGTCTGGTCTGGGTTAGAGTGGCTTTGGGGGAATGGATGGAATTGTCATAACTTAGAGAAAGAAAGCTCAAAGGTTGAAATTCCCCCCAGAAGGCATGATGTAGACCCAACTATGCAGGCCTTGGCACACTGAATGTGAACATTAGTTTAACTTAAATTCCAGGTGTTTCTATTGCTAAGCTAATCACTTTAGGAGCCAAATCAACATTGGCATGAAATGTTGAGAGGAGGGTATTGAGTTTTATTTGGAATGGAGAGCTTTCATGAATGTTTCATTCATCTTTCCCCATGATCCGGCTATTTCACCTGAACCTATTGTCCTGAAATCTGTAGGGAAATTAATACTTTTTATTAAAAAATGGATTCTAATTATAACTAATATCTACAAAGTATTTTAAATTTTGTCAAATATTCACATAGCTTATTTCATTTGAGCTTCATGACAAAATTATGAGGTGGACACTATAGGTATTCTTATCCATATTTTCTGTATGGGAAACTGAGGTTCAGAGAATTAAGTGACTTCCCCATGGATGTAGAGCTAGTAAGTGTTAGAGGTGGGATTTGAATCCAGGTCTCTCTGACTCCAATTCCAATGTTTTATCCCCTATACTTCTCATAGAAATGAGCTAGTACTAAATTTATTCATGCTATTAGATGCATTCTGCATATCAGCAGCAGACCAAAATTGTTTTGAAGGGTTGTGGAAAATTATAAGGACTAGATGGGCTGAGACTGCTTTAATGACTGAATGATCAGTTGGCTAATACAAATTGTACATGGATGTTCTTTCCTAGGTGAAAGAGATCACCTGGGTGACTTAGGAAGAAGCCTTATGAAGGAAGAAGTTGTATATGGACAAAAATATTGTATGCACCTGTTTCCCATTCAGGAGGCAGTAGAGGTGAGCATTCACAGCTGTTGTTAATATGGAGGAACAGACTGTAGGAGTAAGTTCTATGTGGTAGCTTAAAAACACAGGTATCACCCCCTCAATGAGCATTAATTGGGAGTGTTCCCTCCTCCCCCTTAATGTTAGTCTTTTTGACTTGCCTATTATTCCATTTTTCTGATCAGCAATCTGGATCATCAATTCTGTTTACTTCCCTTGAATTCCAAGTATCTTGATAATATTTGGATGCTAATACTATGAAAATAAGTTTTAAAAGTGTTGGTTTTTTTTGTCTCAGTCCGTCCTTGGACTTTGTGTTTGATAATCTAGTCTTTGAACTCACTCTATCACTTACATCTCTCCTTGCTGTTTTCCACAAACTCAGATTATCTCATTTCTGACCTCCTTGTTATATTCTCTAGGCTCTCACAATACTGTGCCCTATAGCATCTGCACTATTTCCAGGAAAAATTCCTGGTCATCACACGGTCCTACTCTTGGCTTTGCTTTCTTGGCAGGATAAAGGAAACAATGTCTCTTACTTTCAAGAAGGAGGTCTTTGGAATTTTGTAAATTTATTTTTAAACCTATAAATCAGGCCTGCACAACCTGCTTATGACCCATGGGTCACTTGCATCACATGAAAGGATTTTGGGCAGCCCACAAAACATGTAGAAGAAAACATTCTCTGCATTTTTTGTGGGCCTCCAGTAATCATTTGGTGTGCCTGTGGGCCATAGGTAGCTCCCAGGCTGCAGGATATGTGGGCGTGCTATAAAGGAGTACTGTCTTTTTTAAAATTACATGTTATATTTTTTCAGTTGCCAAGTCTTTATTTTTTCTCTCTTCCATCCTTCCACTTGCTTAAAAAAGAAAAAGAAAAAAAATCTCATAGCAAATAAGCAGTGAAACAAAATGAATTTCTGTATCAGTCATGTCCAATAATGCAAATCTCATTCTACATATTAATTCTTCACCTCTCTATAGGAAACTGAGTAGTGTTCTTCATTACTGGCCATCTGGAATCAAGGTTGGTTAGTATTTTGATCAGTTCTTAAGTTTTCAAAATTATTCATTTTTATGATCTTGACATTATAGTATAAATTATTCCCCGTTCTGTTTGTTCTATTCTGTATCACTTCACGTCTTCCCAGATTTCTTGGAAACCATATCTCTTATCACTTATGGCACAATACTATTCCATTCCATTCATATGCCATAATGTCATCAGTCATTTCCCAATAATGGACACCCCCTTAGTTGGCAGTTTTTTGATACCACATAGAGAGCTATATATTTTTGTACATGTGATACTTTTCCCTCTTTCTTTGATCTTTTTTTTGGAGGGGGGTATAGTAGCCTGAGATTTGTTGTCCAGAGAGTTGTTGAAGAGACATTATCAACTTTTTGAATCCCCAGACAGTTCATGTTTTGCGATTTGCCTAGAACCTAAGAGTATGATGGGGAGAGGTTGAAACCAGTTTTCTCCCTACAGCTTCATTTATTTCTTCTTTTTCCTGCTAAACAGCAGTTCTCAACCTGTAGGTTATGGCCCCTTTGGGGGTTGAACGACCCTTTCACAGAGGTCGCAGGGGTCTCCTAAGACCATCTGAAAACACATATTTCTGATGGTCTTAGGAACCAAGACACCGCTCCTCTATCCATCTCCAGGCGGGTCTGCCCACATGCAGATACGTCCACATATGAGTATTAAAGGGTCGTAGAATTAGGAAAATTGAGAACCACTGCGCTAAGAGATATGAGAAAAATTAAGGACTAAAATGGATTTTTGCCTAACTCTCAGCTGAGAGTTGATCTGAGGGATATAGAAGAGAGAATAGTTAAAAGAGCTGAAATAATCAACCTGGGCATCTGAAAATAATCTGACTGAGGGAAGGTAGTTCGTAGACATTGGATACAATAACTAAATCATAGTCCCTCCTTTCCTACCCCTTCCTCACTCTTAGGAGATGCTGGACAGAGTAGCATGTGGCCATGAAGGTATCACCTCATCTGAAGACTACAGCTAAGGCCCAGTGCAATGCTGAAAGAAACAACAGAAAAGAATTGTAGCCTTCCCCTGATGGGTAAAGGCTTCCTAATCACAGCATGTTCCAATGGATAATAGAGGAAGGAAAGAGCTGGCTGACAGATTTATGTCCTTTCCATGTAGATTAGAGGCTTACTAACTCTAACATTCTACTTCATTCCCAGTGTCTAATGAACAGGATATTATATAATCCTGAAGATAAATGAGGAGTGAAAGAGAAACAATCATGATACCTTATAAGGAATGGCAGAAATGTGGTCCCTGTTAGTGAGTTGGCTCAGCAGAAAGCAGTGTGATGACATCAGAAGATGATACCTCTGTAGCATTGATATACATACCTTGGCCACAAACTATAAATGCTTATATGCCCCTCCATATGGGTGCTCTGGCAACATATGTTTCCTACATGTCTATGACCTATACACAATACCTATGCATATCTCCTTTTCTCATTGAGGATGTATGCATTTGTGGGAAAGTGGGCTTCAGGCTTGGCATTGAAGGAGTTCTATTATTGCTTCTTTTAATTACTCCACATTTTCATTAAGTTCTTATGCTATGAACTGTATTTACTTTGAGTGACTAATTAAAATAAATATATTGATAGGGTCTCATGAGCTATGGTTTTGAGAGGATTCTGACCTGTGAATTAGCCAGAAGTTAGCAAGAGTCCATAATTGAGGGGGTTGCTAGATGCTATATATAGAACCAAGAAGTTGCTATATTGTCAAAAGAATAATATTTTTAGAGCAGGGATTGAGAGGTAGAATGATATAGTTGATAGGGCACCAGATTTAGAGTTGGGAAGTCTTGGGTCCAAAACTGAACAATATAGAAGAATGAATGACAGGAAAGTTCTCCCTTTCTCCCAAGGGAGGGTATGTTATCCCACACACTATTACACTTTTATAAAATGAAAGGATACAAACATGGGTCATGTCTGACCAAAGAAAATGCATAGAGAATAGACAGGGAACATAATATGGTAAGAGCATTTCAGTTCAGAGCAACATATACCAGGAACAATCCTGTAGAGATATAGATGACCTTTGTTGAAATCATACAGTGACCTATCTTCTCTCGTGATTTGGGGGTCCCCCTCCTCCTTGGTCCTCTCTGCTACCTATACTTTGGTGTATGTTTTGTAGCTTGATGCCTCTGCTTCTGGGTATATTTGCTAAGCCTGGTTTCTCAGTTGAGTTTTATACCTTTAGCTGGTCTTCAGCTTTGCAGCATCTTCGGGTTCTCTGCTACCATCTGCTGTAGTGCAGCTGCTAGGCAAGTTATACCTAATCAGGCAATCAGCAATAATAAACAAAAGCCCCTAAGTTAAGATTATTTCTTTTCTTTCACATACTTTCCCTTTTTCTGGGCTTAGGTGCCACAATTTCAGTCTCTTATCTAACTTGGGGTTGGAAAATTCCTACCAAACTCTGTTATATCCCAGTTTATATTTCCTCAAATCTTCCCAGAGACTTTACTTTGTAAAACTGCAAAGAAGATCTGTTGGACTGGGATGACTAGATTCTTTCCAACCCTATAATAGTACTGCTTGTCATGAAAATTGATTCGAGTCCAAATAGATGTGGTGATCTCTGGCCTAGTTATTTTCTTTGTATATTTTTCTTTTGTTAAGAATCCCTGTCAGCAACAAAATCATTGGTTTCTGTAAGTATTTTTTAAAAATCATGAAACTTAATCAGGTGATAAAGTTATACTATGCTTTCTGACATGGTTATGAACTTCAGTTGGAAACAACTACACGACTGTGAATATGAAAATAATTTGTATGATAGGTTAGTCATAGAATGATTCTTTTCACTCTTTGACAGCATTGGCTAAGTCAGAGAAAAATTGTTATCTGTGATGGTGGAGGGGGTATCCTCATTGAGGAAATCACAAATACTTGAAATATCTAATGCTTAATTCTTCTTGTTAAATACTCCCTAGGAACTCTAGATGACTTCTCCAAATTTGTTTTGTGAATTGTACCCTAGGACCTCTGAGAAAATTATAGAATCTTTTAAGAAAAACTTGTAAAAGACATGTGTAGGTAATTCATATGTAGGTGTATAATATATAGCTCAGCTAATGATATACATTATATAACCCATCTACAGACAGCGTAAGGCATATCACATCTTAAGTCACTGTTTACCAAGGAAAGCATGTTTGTTTTATCTGAAGTAGCTCCATAAGTGTAAGATTAATTATCATGGGAATTTCAGCTCTGAGAACTGATTCTACCTCACTAGTTTCAAGGGCAGGCATTACTAGACAATTATACTATGATTACATGGTAGTTGATTTGCCATTTCCAAGGTCAGGATTAACAAAATAAGTAACACAAAAACAATATTATTTCTTTTTTCCTTTTTTCCTATTGAAAGAGAAAATAATTTATGACTTAAACTATGCTGAGACAGCTCTGCTGCTCATATGCAAAGGCTGTCTTTTGAATATTTTCTTGTGTGCCTCAAACATCCTGCTTAACAAGGTGGATAGCATCTGTTTTGGATATGTCCTGCTTCACTTCATAAACTGGGACAGTTATCGTCATGGGAGTAATGCCCTCAAAAGAGAAGAGATTGGTTAGGATCGTTTGGAGAATTTGTGATAGATTGGGAAGGCAGAACATGATACAGGAGATTGATAGTAAAGTGAGGGGAAGACAGAAGATAGAGAGGGACAAGTGGGTTCAATAGGATAAAACTTTTTGTGATAAAATAATGATACTTCAAGGACACGTTATTTCATTCATTAACTGAAACAGATTGCAACTTCTTTATAATCTAGCAGCTGGTCTTACACAGTTGAGATGTCCAATAAATGCATCATGCTGCTGCAACATGATAATGTGTCTCTCCACATTTAGCAAGGCATTTCTATGGATAATAGGATTATAGCTCGTCACTGGGCCCCTACTCAAAGTCTTTCCAGCTTGCTAAGATCTGTTAGATCTTGTTGTCTGTGGGTATAGCTTGGGAGAAACTAGGGTCACCTCCAGACCTCAGTAAGCACTTGATGGTTTACAAAAGTCTTTCCTCAGAACAACTCTATGATATAGGGCACATATTAGTGCCTCCATTTTTACCATTTTACTCCATTATTACATTCAAAGAAACCTGAGGTTTAGAGAGATTAAGTCATTTCATTTACTCATGGTCTCATAGCTATAAGTGGTACAGGAGGTGTCAGATGTACGATTCAATTCCATGCCTTCTGATTTGTGCTGCAGTGTAAAGTGGTTTGAATTTAGAGTCAAAGCACCTAGGTTCAAACTTTGACTCTGCTGTGGCCTTTAACCACGTTAAAAATCAGCTGCTTTATAGGTGTCTAAGTGGGTTGGTCCAGTTTTTTCTATGATCCTGTGATTTGATGAGGGACACTTCACCTATCTGGGCTTCAGTTTCTTCATCTATCAAATGAAGAAGTTGAAACTGATGACTTCTAAAAGCCCTCGAGCTCTAAGAATTCTATAAATCCATAGAATTGCAGATTCTATCTATATCTATAAATCCATAGAATCCACAGAACAAAGATTATGAAGTAAGAGCTGGAAAGGAGCCTTATTTTATAGATAAACTGAGGCCCATAGAAGTTAAGTGCTAAAGTAACATAGGGAATAATTGACAGATCCAGGATTTGAATCCAGATTATAGGATTGTAGTTTTAGTATTAGAAGAAACCCTAGGGATGCTGTTATCTGTACCACACTGTCCATTCCAAATCTACTGCTCATTTGTGCCTCCTTATATTAGTAGCTTGCCAGTTCCCAAACTCTTGCCCACATCTTTTTTTAAAATAAAATTTTATAACAATTAACAAAACCATATTGAGACATTGGCCTCCTACCAAAGCTGTAATAATCACTTAAGGCTTTGAACAGTGGGAGAACCACAAAGTACTATTAAACTATAATGTACATGAAATTTCCTTTCTTCTACCTTTGCATTTTAAAATGTTAATTTCCCTTAACTTTGAAACTATAGTAGGCTTTTGAAATTCTAATTGTCCTTTCTCTCAGGGAATGGTGCCTACTTCCTTTTTTCATTAAGCTTTTATTAATTAAAAGTCAATTAGAACTCAAAGCTCCCAAGGCAGACCTACCAACTATTTAGTAGGGAATACTCTTTAATGCTCCCACTTGAAACAATGGCCAATGCTAAGGAGCCTGAGGACAGATTGTGAGTTAAAGCCTTTGAGCAATCAGACATTTTTCTTCTTCAACCTTTTCACTTTGGGAAGAGAGGGAAAGTGTTAAGCAAGACATTCTAGAAGCAATTGTGGATGACAGTAATTGTTTTCATAATATTCCACATCACTGGCTCCTAAAGCACTAAATCTCAAGAACTTTTAAGATGTCTGCAAATGTGAAACAATTAAGATGGGGAAGCTACATTTCAATTATCAAATGTAAAATTCCAGGTTCTGAAGTGACAGTTGGTCATGAAATGCTGGTGATTGTGTTATGATAAGCAGAGCCTTAGGTGCATCACTTTTCAAACAATAAAGCACTCAAAACTAAACAGTATTAGCTACAGTGCAGAAGCCAAGTCAATTTTGAATAAGCATTAAAAAAAGATGAATTTCTGTTTAGATCAAGATCATCTTGTCTCACTCGAATTGAGTTCACATTCATAAGAGAGTTAAAATATTAATCTTAAATTATCAATCTCATTTTGAGCCTTAGTAGAAAGACTGATTGAGGTAGCTTCATTGGAATGCCTCTCTAATTTCCTGTATTTCTCCATCCTTCCATCTCCCTCCTTGTTTATCTTCCCTCTAGTTCATCTCTGTTGTGTGATACAGAGGAAGGTTCCTGGGTTCAGAGGTAGAGCACTAGATTCCCTGCTGTTGTACTTATCAGGACTCGGGCAAGTCATGTAATATTTGTCTGCTTCATTTTCCTCCTCTGTAAAATTAGAGGTTTGGATTGGTTTTAAGATCCATTCTAGCTCAATTCTACGATCCTATGATCCCTTTCTCTTCCCCACTTTCCTACTCTCTCCTTCTATTCCTCCTTTTTCTCTCTTTTTCCCTTAATTTTTCCCCTCCCCATTTTTCTTTTTTCCCCCTCTTTTTTTTTCTGATTCAAGATTTGTTTCTAGCACCTACCACAGTGCTGTGAGCTATATAGACAATTAATGTGTAAGTCATATAACTAACTATATACCTAGTGTGGCTCAGATTAGAGACATAAAATCAAGTGTCATACACACAGTAGGCACTTAAATGTTTACTGAATTGAAAATGACTTGAATTTTTCAATGACTCTAAACTACTAAGGGATTCACAGAGTGTGAAATCAAGGAATTTTCAAATTACCTAAGACTAGTCCATGACTGCAGAAGCCTTGCTGGGATTATCCAGCTGTGTGCTGAGATCCAGTGGGGATTTGAAGAAGCAGCCAGAGAGATTCAATTGCCACAAATTATGGAGCAAACTCTTTCTTTTGGAATGGACATTCTAGAGAAATGAGGTTTACCAGGGCAAAAATACAAACAGAATATTAAGGGAGAGCAGATGAGAAAACTGGAGCCAAGAGAGGAGAAATCACTTGTATAAAGTCCCATACCTGATAAATGGCAGAGTTGGGATTTGAACCAGGTTTTCTCCCCCCAGCCCCAAATCTGCTGCTTTTTCCACTATTCCATACTGCATCTTTTCTTGGGCTTTGTATTTCTTTCCACTCTATTCTTAGGGATAGTCTTCAGAATTCAGCAGCTGCTTGATTGCTTCCCATCATGACATATTTACTGGGGTTCTTAATCTGGGCTCTGGTGAACTCGTTTTGAAAAAAAATTGATCACTATTTCAATATAATTGATTTCTTTTGTAATCCTATATATTTTATTTTAGGCATTTAGAAACATCCTGAGGCAGGGTCCATAGGTTTCACCAGACTGTCAAAGGGTCCATGACACTCAAAAAGGTTAAGAACCCTTGTGTAATTGTTCATTATTACCTCATGATGAGCTCTGCAAAAATGCCAAATTCTCTTAAAAGTTAAGGAAGAGATGCTGAATTACAAGCATCAAGTATTAATGGGTGTGGGGAATGGGGAAAGAGCATCTTAAATAATATATTCCATCAGGGCAGTGAAAGGAACATTCAGAAAGCCAGTTACTCCAGATGTTGTAATGTAAAAGAATTTGGGTACTTTAACTTCAGCTTTGGCACTTGTCTCTCCTTTTCATTTTAAAACCTCTGGAGCTACCTGAGCATTCTAATTTATCAACCATTATCCCCATAGCTTACTCTTAGTTCATCTCTTCCTCTTCCTCTCATTGAATTAACAGGAAAATTATAAGAAGGCCCAAGGACATGTGGAGTTTAGCAATTCATGGAAAAACATAATCTCACTCAGATGTGATTAGAATAATCTTAACAAGTAAATGAAGAACTAAACTGGAAAGCAAGTCTTTGGAGATAGGGGCAGCTTGTCAGGTCCTGTACCAGGAAGAAATAGTCCTTTGGGGGAAGATTCAGAGCTGCAGTTAAACTTCAATCATCTGTGAGTGGAAGTAAAATATGGAGTTCCAGTAGAGAGAGAGTATCCAGCAAGAGCTGCATTTCTACATGAATCTCTATGGGTACGGAAAGCATAAATAAAGGAAACAAAGGAAAATACGGTCTCTGCCACTGGATTTGGGTTCCTCCAAACTCAGTAAGGAAAACAAATGTAGATGTAGCTCTTTGTGGGGAAAGATTTCTTCCCCACATCCATATTTTCAAGACTAGTGCAGCTAGCTCTCTATTGTGGGTCCTCCCAGAGGTTACTTACAGTTCAAGGCATTGGGTCAGCATCCGATTAAAAATCATAGTTAATGAACCCCCACAGCTAAATATTGGAGAATTTCTTGTCTCCCAGTAGACACTTGGTTTCCAATATCCTGTTTTATTTAGAGCTTTAAGGTTTGAATAAAGCTTTATATACCCAATCACATTTGATCCTCACGATAACCCTCTGATCTAAGTTATTAACTATAGTTGTTATTATTATTCCCATTTTACAGTCAAGAAAACTGAGGTTCAGCGAAGGTAAGTGACTTGTCAGTGGTCACATAATTAGTGTTTAAAGTATGTTTGAACCTAGGTCTTTTCTAATTAAGAATTAAACTCTCTTCGCTGGGTTTCTATACTGTCTGTAACCCAAACTTCTTGATTCAGCCCCAGGAGCACAAAGCATTTCCAGACCAAATCTCCAATGAAGTTAGTCTCTTCTCCACCTCCAAAAATTCTGCTCCAAGTAATCCTGAGATCCCAATGAAATCTGGGTATTTCAATACTTCAGTACCGAGAAAGGGGCACTGGATTTGAACTTGGAAGACCTGGCTAAGAATTCTAGCTTGGCTACTTGTTGTGTGATCTGGGGCAAATTTAACCTTCTTTTGCCTTAGTTTCTCCATGTATAAAAGAGGCATATACTATCTGTACTGTCTACCTTATAGGACAATCATGTGGTTCAAATGAGATAATGGATATAAATTTTTGTTGACTCTAAAGCACCATATAAACACCGTATAAAGCACCATATAAACACATCTAAAACACCACATAAAATACTACATAAACACCATATGAAAACCAATATTGTCTTTATTTTGAATTTGGCAACAATATATTTATTAAGCACTTGTGGTATGAAAGGTGTGATGTTAATCCATCCCTTACTTATTTTTTATTTTGTGTCCCTAGGGAAATAAATTATCATTATTTTGACAGTCCTGTGGCCCAGATCCTGTCCTCAGGATAGAGAGCTTTTCTTGGCAGTCTTAGGAGGGACTGGGAAGTATGACTAGGTTAAGTGTCAGTTATATTCAGGTAAAGAAAGATTTCAGAAGAGGACCTGGAGATTAAGATAGATTAGCAATAAACAGAGAACTTTGTATTCTCTATTAAAAGATACGCGATAGTTTCTCTTCAACTGGGCATCTTCTCAACATTACCACTTTCAAACTACATCCTGGTACAAGGCTAAATTTGCATCTGCATCCATTCCAAATCATAGCACATGAGTTGGCTTCACCTGAGGGCTGTCTCTTTTTAAGATAGACCAAATCATAGGACAAATTAATGGAAAGCAAATACATTTAATTAAACAGACCAGCAAATTAATTAACAAGGAAAAAATCAAGCAGTACAAGTATTAACCAAACTAATTTTATAATTTCCCAGGTCTCCAGGGATTGAAAGCTGTGGGTACAACTGAGGCACCCCACGTTGCTTTTTAGTATAGTACTTCAATTTAGGACATGAGAGAGTGGTGATAGAGATTTTCCCTTAGGATGAACATCAAATCCTAAATATTTAAAAGGATCTGCATTTCATCACATAACTGTTGAAGCATTGCCAAAATCCTGCTTGCTTACTCTCTGAAACTAGAGGGGAATACATGTCTGGTTCCCACTTCTACTGGGAGAACTATAGCATCTGATACAGACTCAGCTATTGGGAACTGCTACAGGCCTCAAGCCCATCAGTGAGTTAAGGGAATGTCTATCCCAAGCATGTGAAGACTTCCCCTGGTGGAATGGACAGATAAGAACAATTTGTTCCAACAGCCATGAAGGCAGCTGAAGCAGGTGCTGTGGAAGGTTAGAGTTTGGTCAGATATAGGAGATGCTAAGGTCATCCATAGTATCCTGGGCCATTAGCAGTCATTTTGACTTTTGTCTTGCCACTGGATTTTCATGACTAGAAGAGATAGTAAAGAGAGTGTGCAGCTCTGCCTTACTTAAATCCAATTCAGAGGCAAGTGTGAAGTCATAGATGAATAACAACTAGAAGTGCTGGCAAGGCATAGCTGAAGAGGAGTTATTCTTGCCACTAGCTCTGGTATGAGTGATCTTCAGTACTCAACTTTGAATGAATGAATAAAGAATTTATTAAGTGCTTGTTCTGTGCTAATCACTGTGCTTGGAGCTGGGGACACACACAAAAATAGTGCAGTCCTTGCTCTCGTGTCTCCCACTCCACTGGGGGAGTGAACACATAAGGAAGGCCTCAGCTGCAAGTCTGATGGAAATGACACATTATTATTGTGGCAAAACAGACTTTAATGCTTTTTATTGTCATTTTTACTGATTCAAATCTCATAAATTTCTGATTGTGCTAAGGACTTTGGTAGTAAGACTTCTTTCTGGGCCTTTAGTAGCTATGGTTGAAGAACCTGTAGGGGCAATTACTGGGCTGTATCTCTTTAGGGTTTGTTTCCTAGAATGACAGCTAAGAGAAATGGGTTAGAAGCATTGTTATCCCCAAGGCTCTTGTTTTCAGGGTTCTAGGTTATCCCCATCAGGGTCTGAGAGGAGATGGTGATCAGGATGGTGGCAGTTGTTTAACTTGCCTGGCATGTGCTATCTCCTGTATTTTCCTCAGCATGCCTTCATCTTTTGGCTACACTGATTACCTTTTTTGTGTGTGGCAGTTGGTGGAGAAGGCTGGCCCTCTTTAAATGGGAACTGCTTTCCCAGATGACGGCTGTGAGGTCTGTGCCAGGAGTAAGACATTATGGAGAGGTGTTGCCATTCCTGGTGTTCCTATGCCTGTTGGTGCTAGTTGGTCAGTGTTGCTGGTGATGATGAAGATGAATCCCTTTTCTGCAGTGATTTCTCCTTTCAATGTGGGGACCAGATTGAACTAGAAGCTGATGATTCTTTTTCTTTCTTTGTCTGGGTTCATCTCTTCTGTCTCTAGGGCTCATCTTGTTCACTAGTCTTCTTGAATGCCTTTGAAGTGTTAAATTGCTACAATGAAAGCTGCTGCTTGACCCATGAGCTTCTGGTAAATGTAGCTTAGAGACTCTTTAGATTCTTTTCTTGACCTTTCTTTCCAGGGTTATGCTGGTAAATGTTTAATTATTAGCTCTCAAAAAAAAAGTATGTATGACACACTTTTAAGTTTAATATGAATTATCCATACTTCCTTAACAATAACTAATATACAATAAAAACAACAAATCAAGCTCTTGTTTTTAATGCTTGTCAGTTTCTGAAGTGTAAATTCTCACAATGAAAATATAACATTTGATTCTAAGGAGCTAGTTTGAACTGACTCCAACATACCCCTGGCTTCTCTCTCTCTAGAGAGACACATCTTAGATTGCAGAGAAATATGGGGAGTTCTAATTATATGAATAAAAATACTATACCTATGCACATTCTCTCACATAACATGGTGACCATACAGAGGAAAGAGATTCATAGCAAGATGCTCAGGGTTTAGGGATCTCAACCTGTCCTCATCTGTACATCTACATCAGCATCTACACATACACAAACATATATAAATACATATACATATGTAGAGAGAGAGAAAGAGGAGGGGAAGGAGGGAGAAGGAAAGGAGAGATAGGGATGAAGAAGGGAAGGAGGAGGGGAGTAGAGAGAGAAGAGGGAGAGGGGAAGGAAGAGTGAAGTAGAGAGAGGAGGAGGGAGAGGGGAGAGGAAGAAAAAGAAGGACAAGAAAGGAGGAGGGAAGGGGAAGAGAGGGGACAGAATGAAAGAAGGGAGAAAGGGAGAATTCTTTGAAATATTGCAGTACATAGAAATGAAATATAGTCATACATTCACAATATTCTCTAAAAGGCAATATTATATATCTGTATGTGCATACATCTCTGTCTCTCCCTCTCTCTCTCATCTTTCTAAGGGACTCTATGTAGCTCTCCATTTTCTTCTCTTTTCTTTTCCTGCATGTGGATTAGATCTGTGATTTCATTGGTATCAAGGTATCCAAGGAAACCCTTGGATGAGAAAACTCCCTCTACCAAAGCAGGTTGGCATCCTTTCTGTAACTTAGTCTTAGAAAGTTGGCTAGAGGTATATTTTTAATCCAAGTCTTTCTGTGAGAAATCCAACACTCCTACTATGACTCTTTACTAATTCTTACTCTGACTTTCATTGATTGGCCAAAAATAGGTCTCAAGCCTCTTTTGCTGGTTGTTTTGGCCTGATGACGCAGAGTGAGCGTACTTAGCAATTGTTTTGGTTTTGGCCAGAAACCCTGAGGGTCTTCTCCTTCCAGATTGATTTTTTTACCTTAGTAAAAAGGGAACATTCTTTGCCTTAATCACTGAATGGGCATTGCCTCAGTCAAAGCGAGACCTGGGAAAGACCTTAACTTAAAAAGGACAAAGTCTCCCACTGCACTGGGGCCATGTCCAATTGCCCTGATCTATATCTTGCCACTTGACCCAGAGGCTCCAGAGGAGAGTGAGGCAAGTGATTTGCACAGCCCTCCCTCACTTAAATCTGATTTACTTACAAGTCGTGGCATCACTTTCCTGATGTCATGGTCGTCATTGGGAACGAAGGACAAACAACAACAACAAAAGATAAAGTGACTGGTGCAGTGTGCCTGTGAGTCAGTATGTGTCAAAGGAGGGACTTTGGCCCAGGTTTTCCTATTTCTGAGGATGGTTCTCTATTCACTCTACCATACTGACTCATATATGTAGCTATATGAGCATGTCATTTTGTAAAAACTTTATATATGTATATATGCATTCATACATACATGCATGCAGTAACACACATTTATTAATAAATTTACACATATCCATACAATCCATATTTCACATGTATTTTTGTTTGTGTTTCGATGTGCATATTTGTCTATGTATGCATTTATGTGGATATATAGATACAGATGCTCCTACTCACCTTGGATCTCTTTTTAGCTGAGACAGTTTAAACATTTTTGCAGATTAACAGTAGTTCCACTTTCCTAAATTCCCCAGACAATTTCTTTAATGTATGTTGAAATCTTAGTGCCTTAAAATGTTATTTACACTATAAGGAAATTACCTCATGTGCCTAGATGTTAAGAAGAAAAGGATTTAGTATAATACATTAAAATTATTTAAGAAAATGACCAATGATTTCTCTTTTCAATCAAAAACTATTATGGGTAAATGAATGTTACTTGGACCCAGTCCTGATTACTGTGGTGTCAATTTCTCCAAAGGTAGCTGAATTTTTTTTTTCATAGCTAAGGGATCATACTATAGGATGCTAGGGCCTGGGTTCTTCTGCATTTGCATACAGGAGACTGATTATATGGTGTTCTAGTCTCAAATATGAAGTTGGGAACTTGATGAAGGATGGCTTCTTTATGTCTAGATGACTGATATGCCATAATCCATTGGCTTTATTCTATAATTCAAAATCACTATTCAAAATCACTATTGGCTAAAATCTGAGCAGACTAAAGAGGTCTCTTCCATTTATTTTTCTGACTTTTACCACAGCACCTTTGTGTCACATCTCTTGAAGAAAGACATCCTTGGTTTCTGAAATATCTCCAAAGGCAACTTCTGAAATAATTGCAGTTATGCTTTGAACAACTTGTTGTACTTTGATCAGCTTTGTCATTGACTTTCCAAGAAGATGTCAGTACTTCTCTTGAGCTGTCTTGAGCTTGTAGTCTTGTGTTTAATTTTCCCAAATCAGAAACAGACTCTAGGAGGTATATTCTGGGTTAGTGGTACTGGTTGGCCTGAGTTATCTTTCCACATCACCCTTCTGACTTCTTCCTGGGACAGCGTTAGCTTGGTGAATCAAACGGCTAATCAACCATATTGAAACTGATGAACCTCTAGGTTGCCTGTTTACTATTGTTTGAATCTTCTAATGACAAACATGCAAATGTCTTTGGGAGAAGATTTAGTGACATACAACACTGGATTAGATTTTGTTTCACCCTCTTCACATCATAGTGTCATAAGACTTAAAATGTAAGCTTTATGAAAGCAAAGGAATTTTAACTTTTTCCTTTTATCCTCACTGCTTATTGCAGAGCCTGCCATGTAACAAGTTCTTAATAGAAACTTGTGAATTGATTGATCAATAAAATCATATTTTTAGATCAGAAAATACTTATAGAGGTGATCTTCTTCAACTCCTTCATTTTGCCAGTGAGGAAACTGAAGATTAGAGAAATGAGGAAATAAGTGACTGAGTTGGAATTTTTGGCACATTTTGTGGCTATTTTGTGGCTATTCCTGGGCTCATAGGATCATAGGTTAAGAATTGGAAAAGACTCAAAGAAAAAATTAAAGGTCATCTAGTCCAACCCCTGTATTTTCAGGTTAGAAGGTCAAGTTCCAGAGAAGTTAATTGACTTATCTAAGGTCATACAGGTAGTCAATGAGGGGAGATTTGAATTTGAGTTCTCTGACTCCAAAGCAGGTCTATTTTCAATATTGCAGTATGAACTAAGGGTACTGATGCTTAAACAACAGCAAAAATAATTTGTTTTACTGTTTGATTAAATTTTATCAAACAGAAGAAAATCTGGTTTGTTGGCTTGGAATCAATTGGTCTGTTATGCCTCAATCACAATCCTTCTTGCAATGGCTATTTTCTAACTAATTTATAGATTATTCTTTTGATTTTGCTTTCAGATTAATTTGATCTTTATTCTGTGCAATATAGGAATTAACCAATTACTGTGTGATCACCCATATTTGTTTTTCTTTAAATATTCCTGTTGATATATTTTCTATGTCATTATTATTTCCAAAAATATCACTCACATTCCTCTTCTAAAAAGTTGTCTTTTGTTACAGAAAATAAAAAGAAAGGGAACAAATTTCAGAAAAATTAATCATCACATCAGCTGAGTCTAATGGTATATACAGTGTTCTGTACCCAAAACAGAAACTGAGAGAATATCCATTTTACTATCTATACCCTTTAGGTTGTGTTGACTAGAGTTCACAGAGCTTCCCTACTCACATGGGACTCATTGACTTGACTGTGTTGTTCCTCATTCTCCATCTGTTTCTGCTTCTTCTCCACAACCATATGTTTTCTCTCTCTTCTGCACAAGCCCTACTTAGAGAACTGGCAAGATCCATAAGCTCCATTATTTTATTAAATACAATAAAGAACCTATTATTTCAACTCTGATGCTACATGCCTATAGGCCAGGTTTCCAGCTCTTTCCTAGGGTCAACTTGGTGATACAATGTTAATTTGTTTGCTAACTTTTATTTGAGCCCTAGCTTTTGATGTACAATTGAAACAGTATTCTTGTCCCCTTGGTACATGATGCTTTCCAGCAGCCCAGGTGACAGCAGCCTCCAATTGAATTAACTGCTATACATTGTCAAAACCTATCAGGAATATTTTCTGTTATCCTGTATTATTATTATGGCTATATTAACAGCTTGCCAGGTCCTCTTCAGGATATATAAAGCATGTAATTTCTAAAAGAAGGCAGATCTAAGGCCATTGCCTGTGTACAAATGAGCCCCAGGCTTTTTCCCCTCTTCAGTTTTGAAAGATTAGGTGCCAGGTCTCAATCTTACACTGTGGCAACCTTGCTTTGCTCAGTGCTCAGGAATAAACACTGCAGCACAACAGCATGTGCCCAACTGGGAATCCAGGGGAATGCAGCCAATATTTAGAGCAAGGCGCTCAGCAAGAGCACAAAGAAATGGCTCTCAATTCATGGGGGGATTGTGCAGTGCTGTGACAAGGTATATTTACAAGTCAATCTGTGAACCTGGGTTATATACTTTATTACATTTCTTCCCTCTAGACAATCCAGAGAATAAGGGGGCAGATTTCCTCTGGCTCCTGTTTGGAACCTCTGTGTGTTGTTTCAATGGACAGCTGCTATCTTAAGCTTTTTAATTTGGATTGCAGAGTGACCTTACAGCAAAGGGACAAGAATCACTCAGTATTCCTTTCAGTGCTTAGATTTCATTTACTTGTGCATTTTAGGTCAGTTTCAGAAGGGAGAAAGATGCCATCATGTTCCATGCCTTGAATATCTATTCTTCTATCAAAGGCAGAGACCAACCAAAATAGTGGTGATTTTTTGCTTTTTTTTTTTTGCGGGGGGGGGGTGGGGAGGGAAGAGGAGAAGAACTAAACTGACTTTTAAGCACTGAAGGACAAAGCTTTCCCATTAAACCATATAAAGCACACCCCTGAACAGTTGCTTCTGGGAAAAGGGATTGATTTCTTAGCCTTACTTTTTTTTTTTGCCAGAACTAGATTTTTTTACCTCTCATACAGGACAGGTGAGGCATTGACAGGACCTATCAGCCCTGAGAAGACAACCATAGCAGGCTGGTACCTAAGCACAGTAACCAGTTCAAGAAAGTCCAGATAGACCAGTAGTTGGTATCAGGGAGGTCTGATAGGAACAATAATAGGTGGCTGTTCCTGCAGGTGGGCAGTCAATGGGCACAGGAGTCAAAGGGCAGGCAGGCAGGTACTACCAGGGAAGCCTGGCCATAGGAAATGAGGTTTAGTGATAGGCTAATAATAGCTAGTAATAATAGTCAGCATTTAGATAGTGCTTTGAAGTTTGCAAAGTATTTTTCATTTTACAATATTTTATGGTCACAAGAACTTTGGTATTATATTATGATGTATTATGATATGCTATTATGCAATATAATTATATTACATATAATATTATGTTATATTCAGATGAGGAAACTGAGGCAGACAACAATTAAATTACTTGCCCAAAGTCACACAGGTAATGAGTGTCTGAGGCAGGATTTGAACTCAGGCCTTCTTTATGCCAGGTCCAGCACTATCCACTGTGCCACCCAGTTCCCTAGAATGCTACTTCTAAGTAAGTGTGGGGAGAAAATTAGAACCCTAGGACCTGGGCTACTAGTCAGGGAAGCAGTTATCAGCATTGAGATGTGTATGAGAGCTCAGTTACTAAAATTAGAGCACCTAGTCAGAGCTGAGGAAGAAGTAAGAGAGTCTTGAAGCTAAGCCATCTGAGCTATGAATTCTTGGGCACGATATTTTGTCTTTACAAAAGGGTTGGACTAATCTCAGAGCCTGGAACAAGGTCAAGCCTGCAGGGTGGGAGCTAAGTGGTCCCAGCTATAACTGTAGGGCTGTGAGGGTGGGGAATTAGTTCAGCCCCTAACACTTCATTCCTCCTCTGTCCTTGCTTGTGTTGTCATTGTTGTTTAACAGCAAATGCCAGGTGTGTTAGAGACATTGTACCAACACTGAGATAAGCAGTGTTGTACCTGGCAGACCTGCTGTCTAAATCAGCAGAGTAAAATTCAGGCAGACAAATGAGAAGCTGGGTGCATAAAGATCATACACTAGAAATATATGGGCAGCAGTGGGAATGGCCAGTGAGGCTTATATGGGTTACTATTCTTAGTTTATCTTTGAGAATCAATAGGGGAGCTTATTGTGGTCTAGGAAAGGTTGCTCAGAAGTGGTACATTTCCAGGTGAGATCTGAAGGGAGGAAGTGGGAGGTGGGAGGGAATTTGTATAATAATATCACAGGGTTGTTGGGTGAGGAATAAATGAGGATGGGAATAATTGAAAGGTGGAGAAAAGGAAAAAAAAAACCAACAAAAAAGGAGCCCAAGAAAGGAAGGAGTAGTTAGTCATTTCATATTTAATCTAGAAGTAACAAGATTAGGGTTTATTATTTTCCTGTTTCCTGCTTCAGTAGTCCAGGGTTGGAAGCAGGATGCTTTCTAGGCCCGGGGTGATTAAACAGCTGTGGTCTCATTCTTAAAGGGCAAGAGGTTTACATGTATTTGACTAATCCTGACATGTCTGATTAAGACTAGACCCAATCAGTGAAACATTTTTGTTTCACAATAAAAAATAGGGAAAATTTTCATTACAATCCATATGACTGTTGTAAGTGTCTGTGTCCCATTTCAGAAATAAAGGACAGGAAGAAAACTGATCAGATGACAAAAACCCTTCCAAAATTCTCAAATAGGTGAATGTTCCAGAAATCCAAGAGATGTGACAAACTGGGAAAAAAAGTGCATTCCAAAAGGTGTCACTGATAGAATGAATACCAGAATCTCAGGGATGGAAGCTTTGTTCCTTGAAGTCAGCTTGTCCAATCTGTACCAGAGAAGGAATCTGCTCAGCACCATCCCTTATAATCCCATATCTTCTAAAATATTTTCAGTCATGGGAAAACTCATTGCCTCTTGAAGCAATTTATTTCACTTTGAGATGGCTCTAATTGTGGGAAATGTTACCTTATAGAAACCTAAATCCCTCGCTCTGTTTGCAGTTTCCAACCTGGTTCTGCACTTTCCAGGCCAACGAAGTATAGTCTCACTTTTACATGACAGCCCTTCAAAATGCTCTTAGGTAGCAATAATGTTTCTTCTCTCTTCTCTTCTCTAGGACAAATATTTCTAGTTTCTTTAACTGATGTTTACATGGTATAGTTTTGAGGCTTCTCAGCATGATCGTTATCGTTCTCTGGATGTTCTCTTATGTAAATCATTGTCAAAATGGTGCCCAGAACTGAATATGTCATTATAGATGTAGTCTGACCAAGGTAGGGGGAAAGGTAATAACTATTTATTTAACACCTATTATGTTCCAAGAGCTACTTCAGGCTTTACAAATACTTCATTTGATCCTCACAATAACTACGTGAAGTAGGTACTATTATTATTTTTACAGATGAGGAAAACTGAGACAGGCAAAAGTTAAATGACTTCCCCAGGGTCATACAGCTAATAAGTTTGTGAGGCCAGATTTCAATTCAGATCTTCCTGACTGCAGGACTAGAGCTCTATCCACTGTGTTACCTAGCTGCCTCTAGGTAGAGGGCAGAGGGGCTATTGCTTATTACCTTCCTCATTCTGAAGTCTCTGCTTCTATTTATATAACATAGGCTTAAATACAAAATTTTCTTTTGGCAGCCATATAATACTATATACTATCTAATATACTCTATTATTTTATATATATGTATATGCTACATTACATATAATAGTAGATTTCATATTGAAATCTAGGCAATTCTGGAAGGAATAGTGTCTTTGATATTATTCTGTATTATCTGGAGATTGGGTGATGAGCTCTGTGTTCATCAAGTACTCCCGGAGTGTAAATGGGGGGCGGTGTATGAGGATTGGCCTGGGCTGGGGTGTGGCCAGGAAGTCTTCTAGGAACTGCATTCCCGGACTGATATGAGGTTCTCCCTGGACTGTGCTCAAAAATAGCCCCAGACACTGACAAGCTGTGTGACTCTGAGCAAGTCACTTAACTTCTATTTGTCTTAATTTCCTCCACCGTAAAATGGGAACAACATCACCTACTTTACAAGGTTGTTGTGTAGATCAAATGAGATAATATTTGTGAAGTGTTTGCACACAGCCTGGCACACAGTAGGTGCTATTAAAAATGCTTCCTCCCCTTCCCCTCCCTCAGTGCATACAAGCTTCTGTTGCTTTGGCTGTTACTTTGTGTAGACCTGGGTTGGTAAAATGCAGTTACTGTAATTTCTCTATAGATTTCTTGATCCTGTGGCTCAATTGATAGAACACTGGATCTGGAATCAAGAGGACTTGAGTTCAAATCTTGTCTGAGACACTTTCTAGCCATATGATCCTGGACTAGCCACGTCATCTCTATCTGCCTTAGTTTCCTCACTTATAAAATGGGGATAATAATAGTACCTGTTGTGAAGATCAAGAGATGATATTTTTAAAGTACTTTGTAAACCTTTAAGATCTATATAAATGCTAAGTAGCTATTATAATTTCTCTCCCTTTCATCGTTGCTGAACAGTTTCAAGAGAGCTGGGCTGTTCTGCTTTCACTCACTCTGCCATCTTTGACCTAGGTCTATATACAACCATTTGGGAAGTACTGACCCTTCTCCTATTGTTTCTGGAAATATGCCGTACTTTTATATAGTGATTTACAGAATGCTTGCATAAGTTATTTCATGTTATCCTCAAAACATCCCTGTCAGGTAGTTATAAAATTATACCTTTTCCTCTTTTTCAGAAAAGGAAATGTAAGCAATAAGAGATGGTCATTACTCTAAGGGATTATTGAGATCCTTCCTTCCTTCCTTCTTTGCTTCCTTCCTTCCTTCTTTGCTTCCTTCCTTCTTTCTTTCCTTCCTTCCTTCTTTCTTTCCTTCCTTCCTTCTTTCCTTACTTCTTTCCTTCCTTCTTTCTTTCCTTCCTCCCTTCCTTCTTTCCTTCCTTCCTTCTTTCTTTCCTTCCTTCCTTCCTTC
>CM053582.1:524604004-524623309 GCA_028627135.1 Pseudochirops cupreus | reverse complement strand
TGAAATGGTTCTGTAATAAACAGACTATCGAATACATCCCCGTCTCTCCCTCTCCCTTTTTCTCTCTCTCTCTTTTCATTCAGCTGGTTGCTGAGCCACAAACTGTGCTGGTCGCAGCAATCTTGAGTCATTTGGGATTGTCTTGGAACATCGTATTGCTGAGAATAGCTAAGTCATTCACAGTTGTTCATTGTATAATATTGCTGTTACTGTGTATAATGTACTGGTTCTGCTTGCTTAACTCTGTATCAGCTCATGTAATTCTTTCCAGGTTTTCCTGAAATTGTCCTGCTCATCATTTCTTATAGCATAATAAATTCCATTACAATCATACACTACAACTTGTTCAGCCACTGTGGAACTTCATCTTAGAGGAATAGGATGGCTGTAGGGGTTAAGTTTTTTAATATAATTCTTTTTGAGTAGAGGGAAGGACAGCTATGAACAAAGGCACAGGGACAGGAAAGTTCAGTGCATGCTTAGGGGACAGAGAATAGTGTTCACTTTGGATGAACCATAAAGTACATGGAGGAAAATAATATAATAAGTCTAGAAATATAAACGGGTATCAGATTGCAGATGGCCTTAAATGCTAGGCAAAGGAGTTAGTCTATTTCACTCTGATCTCAAAAGAAGTGTCTTTACTTCTAAGGCTAATCACTCTACTTGTGCCTTTGATCCTATTAGTTTCTGAACCATCTAAAGCCTTGTTTCAGCAACCATCCTTTCTTTTTCACATAATTTCAATTTCTCTCTCTTCATTAGCATCTTTCCATGTGCTTATAAGTAAAGTCATATCTCCTCAATTACTAAAGAGTCTTCCTGTGACCATTCTAGCCCATCTTTTTGTAATTTTCTTAATGGTTCTTCCCTTCATTTCCAAACTTCTTGAAAATTGTCTATACCTAATTATACCACTTCCTCACTAACTTCTTTCTTCAGTTTCTTGCAATCAATGAATCAGCTAGTCAATCTGCAAACATATATCAAGTGCTTACTGGTCAGATACTGTACTAATTGCTGGGAAGAAAAAAAATTCAAAATAGCCCCTCCTCTTAATTCCACTCCATTCAGGTAATGGAAACAGTAGGTATGGAAATAATGATATGCAAGATAAATACAGAGCAAGTGTACTCACAGGCCTACTAAAATTGATCTCTCAGCGGTTTTCAATAACTTAATTGCAAAATTGCATGACCTCCTATTATTTCTCATTTTCTGGCTTTGAGCCTCTTCCCTTCTCTCTTCATATTTCTTCTTGGTAATCTTATTTATAGTTATAGTTTTCCAATCCCTTCTATATAGGTGACTCAGAAATCTCTGTCTTTAATTTTCACATCTCTTCTGAGCTTCACATTCAACATATCTTTGCTTACATTGTTCATTGATTAATTCAGTTGGTTTTTCATATTTAGAAGTTTCTTTTGTTTTCTATTTTTTCAGTAAAATAATCACAAATTGATAAGTCACCTACTGCATGCAGAACACTGGGTTATATTCTGTGAGTTAGTAAAGCATTTAGATAAGAGACAATCCCTGACCTTAAGGATCTTACTATTTAGTAGGAGAATCAGACACGTAGGCAGTATAATATGCTACATCCCATGATAAATGCATCAGAAAATGCAAAACAATGTTATGTGGCTGCTAAAGATAAAAAATAGTAAATGATACATATTGGAAGGGACAGGTACACACCATTGCATTGTTGGTGTTGTGAATTGGGTCAGCCATCTGGAAAACAATTTGGAACTATTCCCCCAAAGTTACTAAGGTATGACTACCATTTGCTTCAGATATATAATTTTTGCACCCATTAACCCCTCCCCAAAAGAGGAAAATGATCTGTATGTATGAAAATTGAATATTTATATCAGATCTTTTCTTGATAGCCAAGAATTGGAAACTAAGGAGATGTCCTTCTTTTGTATTTGATATGTATCTCCAACTGCTTAATATAGTGCCTGGCACATGATAGGCGGTTAATAAGTGCTGGTTAACTGACTTAGGGAATAGTCAAACAAATTATAGTATATTAATGTAATGGAATCTGCCATAAGAAATGATGGAATGGACAGTTTCAGAAGAAACTGGGAAGAGCTCTGTGAACTGATGCTGAGTGAAGTGAACAGAACTAGGAGAGCAATTTATACAACGATGCAAACATTATAGAGAAAAACTTTGAAAACCTTCAGTAACTCTGATTAATGTATTGATAAAGCATGAGTCCAAAAGAATGAAGATGATACATACTGCTCAGCCTCTAATGGAGAGTGATGAACTTAAAATGCAGAGACACATTTTTCAGACATGGCTAAAGTGAGAATTCATTTTGCTGAACAGCAGTTGTGTATTTAGGGCTTTATTTTTTTTTTCTAATTTGCCTTTTCTATTTCCTTAGTATGAGAGGTAGACTTATTTTTTAAAATAGGAAAAATAAAGAATGAATGTGATATTAAAAATGTATTGATAAAAATTGAAAAGAAAAGGCATACAATAATAAAATCTGTCAAAAGTTAGGTAAGACAAATGTAATAAACTACAGCAGATAGGATAGGATACAGGGCATTTGAACTCAAGAGTAGTTTAGGAAAGAAAGGCAAAAGTATACAAGCACCAACTTCTAGCATGTATTAGTACAGGACACTTTGGGAAACCGCACCTTAACTCAAATGTATATTTCTGATGGTAAAATTTTCTGACTCTTTATCAGGTCAATGTGGATAATTCTGAGTCCCTGCCTCGGTCTTTGGACACTTATTCAATTCATACTTTAAAGGTAGCCACACACTCTTAGTATGCTTAAGGATGACTCTAGTTTTCTAGCAAACCTTTGCGAAACCATATTAAAAATTTCCTCCATAGTTTCTCCAGAACTATTAAAATATGACTTCTCTGCTCTAAAAAGTTCTTTCCAAAATCATTGGAAAAGTCCATTGGAAAGATAGGTGATAGGTAAAGTAAAATAAGACTTTTCTTAGGGAAATGGATTAAAGGTAATAACCAGACTTAACTCTTGTCTAGATAAGATCCTCATCTCCCTACCCACCTGAAGTAATTGTCCACCTAGGGCAGTGTCCTTTTTTTTTTTTCAAGGTTAAGATACTGATTACAGAAAGTAAATTTTTACAATTCTGAAGATAAATTATCCAGGGAGGAACTAAGTAAAGACTGTTCTGGAATATTTTGATGTATCATAATCTTTTCCTTGTTCAAGATTCCTATAAATGTTACCTAAAATTGTCCTGGGGAAGAGAGTCATGTTGGAATGTACAGGGAACTATTTTATTTTGGATCTCATCCTCTCTACAAACTAGAATTGGCTTGGATATAGATTAGTGATACATCAAATAAAGTTGTTTATGGCAGATAACCATGAATCAAATAATACAGTATTAGTATTAATAACTTTTTCAAGATCTTGTGGAAGACTTTTAGAGTTTTTGGCAGAGGTATTTTTAGATTCTCTTCTTGACAAAGGCATATTTAGAGTTAAGATGAATGGTTGGAATATCTTCCTATTCCCATCCTCCCTATTCAGAACCGTATAGACTTGGCTGCCCTGAGTCCTCTTTCTGGTTTGTGTTGAAATTACCAAGAAGGTGTTCTTGTCTGTTTCACATCTCTTTCCAAATGGAGAAAAGAGGAGTCTCAAAGAAATGGGAGCCAACCTAACAGTTGTTTCTCCTGCTGTTTTATCTGTGGCCAGATTCAGCTTTTCAATTTGCAAAGCAGCACACAAAAGAAAACTCAGTGACTCTAGCAGCTTCTGCAGCCCAAAAATGACATGGTGCCAATAAGTGGAGACACCAAACTTTTCATTAAACTGATGACATTGGTAGGAAATATGAGTAATTGAGTGATTCATTGGGAAACTGATTCTTTTCAAGTACAGTAAGGATTTTTTTGGTAGATTCTGAAGTTATTTTTTGTTATAGAATTTTAGGAAGTGGCTGAACTATGAGATTTTGTTTACATAATTGAGAAAAGAGATTTAGAGCATCTTAACTGCAAGTGGCCTTAGAAATAAGCCAGTCTCACCCTTTGATCTATTTAAAATGTTTTTCTGTAAGTGACAGTCTTAACAAATATAAATAAAATAACCAATAAAATATAGTTCTACTTTATAGTTAATATACATTCTAAAAAGAAAATCATTTAATCTTTAACAAAATATTAAAACAATTATTTTCTCAATGATCATTTCCCAATTCTTTGTGAGTATTTATAATTATTTTATTTTTGATTAGTTGTATTCATTCTGCATAGTTCCATTGTTTTGCTTTGTGTCATGTTGGCAAATCAAAAAATTTTTGAGTTGACTTAGAGTTGATTTCTATTTTATTATTATTATAATAAATAAAGAAGCTATAAATACATTTTAATGACATCCCTGAGGTAGATAATAGTTGAGAGAAACTGTTGTCAAAGAAAAATGGAATAATGATAATAGAGAAAGGAAACCTACTAAGTTTTTACTTTGCTTCTCTTTTCTCCAACTTTGGACTTTGAAGATCAGTACAAAGATAATTAGAAGTTGAAAGTTAATATAAGTGAAGAGATGGTAAGAAAGGACCTATATCTCCTCAATGAATCTCAATGCCTAGATGAACAACATTTCAAAGTACTAAAATATTTGATGATATGATTGTTGAGTCATTATCACTGATTTTTTAAATATGCAGAATGTTAGAGATGCTTTAGGAATGGAGACAAGGAAAAATCTTGGTTTTCAAAAGAGGGAAGAGGGTAGAGTTTGGGTTGGTAAGGTTAACTTTGATGCCTGATTGTAAAGCCAAGCATGAGCAGCTCTCCTGAGGACAGTTGCAGTGAATAACTTTAAGGTTCTGATCACATAGTAGAGTGAACTCTCTATTCAGCAATAAAATAAGGGAAAACATTCACAACATATTACAACTTATTATTAAGGTGACCATGTAGCCTTAAACAAAAGGTATCATTCAGTAAGTCACAATCTTCTCTTCGATATAAAGTACCCTTCTAAAAATCTTCTTTCATCTTGACTGCAGACTGGCTTCCAATCATCCTTAACTCAATCATCCTTAAGGGGTACAAAGTATGAAGGTCCTCTACCCCTAGATCATAATAAGTCATAATTTCATCAGTCAGTACTAAGTAACCAAGTAAAAAAAGTCCTTTCATCTTGATTTGAGGCTGACTTCCAAACTCCATGGCTCCTCTTCCATGCTCCCAGCTCTTGACTGGATTCACCCAACTGTCCCCTGTATTCATAGGTAGGCAGCTCTCAGCTCCTGTTCTAGCTCCTGTTCCAATTCCTGTTCCAGCTTGAAGTTCATGGTGACTAGTCCAACTCCAAGCCCTTTGAAGTTTCTGTTTCTGTGAAGACAAAGCTTAACAGAACCACAACAATATTTACACACATTAAGCTTAGCAGAGTTACAACAATTTTCACTGCTGGCACTATCATCAATTCATTTTCTGCCTGTGAAATCAACACAGACTAAAAGACAGGGTCTCTGCCTGAGAAATTAACACAGACCACCAGGCAGGACTTCTGTCTAAGAAACCAAACATAAAGTACCAGGACCTCTGAAAACAGCAGCAAAACCCTCATTTAGGACTTCTGTAAACATACAGCAGTAAAGTTCTCTCTCATGACTTCTGAACCAGCAGTAAGCTACCAGGGCTTCTCTAATAGCAGCAATGTCCTCTGTCAGCAGACAGGTCTGACAAAGTAACACCAACACAGACAAAACAGACAGACAAAGTGCCAACAGCACAGGCATCCTTCCTCTCAGTTCTGCTCCCTAAAGTTTGTCTTTGAGCTTTTATATGCTCTGCTCCTTTCTGTTCTGCCCTTCCTCTTACATCCTTCCTGTTCTGGTGCTTCAGGCAAGTTCCTCCCACCTCAGAATAACAGGTGGGGCTCAAAGGGACTTGAATAGCTAAAACAAGGAGCTAAGTACTCCTTTTCCTTGCCATTTAACTGACAATATTAGGGAAAATGTTACCAAAGAGATTATTTTTGTGAATGAGGAAGGAGAGTTAGATCATTAAGATCAAACATAGATTTATCAAGAACAAGTCAGGTCAGATTAATTTTGCTTTCTTTTTTAAAACAGGGTTATTAGACTAGTAGTTGACAGATTAGTGAATTTAATAGCCTAGAAAAACCTAGAACAGCCTAGAAATAACCTACAAAAGCATTTAGTGAAGTTTTTTATATTATACAAGTAGATATAATGGAAACATGTAAATTTCATCTTGGATGGAGGTTTCTAATAGAGTATCCCAGAGATCTGTCCTTAATTGTATTCTGAAAAATATTTTGATCAATGACTTTTCTTTTTGATGTAAATGACATTTATTAATTTTCGGTGAATAAAAAGTCATGATACAAAAAATCAAGATTAAAAATGAATTTAGTTAATGAGAAAAATTTAGAAAAGATAAATGTAAAGACCTTCAGTTGATTAAAATTAGGAGATGAAGGAGACATATTTAGATAATAGTTCAAGAGAAAAATGGAGGCATGCTCCATATTCAGTGACAGTGATAGATAACAGATGGACAACCTGAGTGCTACATGAGAAATGTTAAAAAGATTTGAAGGAAGATTTCTGGACCAGGGGACAGAGTCATATTAGAATTTTTGAGATAACATAGACAAGAATTGCTCAGGATGAAAGAGTATGGATGTATTATTAGCTGCGCTGTTAGAGGGAATGCCTGCATTGAAATAATAGATTCACTGAAATATGTTAACTTGTACCTTTTGAGCATACTATTATTATTTATTTCAAGTTTTATTGTATTGTGGTTTGTGAATAAAATGTATGCATACATTTTCTACCTTTCTACATAATTTTCAAATGACTTTTTCTCAATCTTCATCCTTCTTGACCACTTTGTAGCCTTTGACACTGTTGATTATTAATTTCTACTGAATACTCTCTCCTCAAGGTTTTCATGACATTATTTTCTTCTGGTTCTATTTCTACCTGTCTGCCTGCTCCTTTTCAGACTTCTTTGCTGGATCTTTGTAAATGTCACACCCACAAGCCAAGTTGCTGTCCTGCCTTGTCTTCTCTTCTTCCTTCTAAACTATTTTGCTTGGTATTCTCATAAACTACCATGTGTTCAATTATCATCTCTATGCAGATGACTTTCAGTTCTATATATTCAGCCCAAGTCTCTCTTCTAAGCTCTAGTCACGTATGCATTTCTAACTACCTTTGTATCTTGGACTAGTTGCCAAGGCAGTTCAAACTCAATGTGTCCAAAACAGAATTCATTATCTTCCCCAAACTCCACTTCTCTCTACTTTTATATAGCACACCATCTTCTAAGTTACTCAAGCTTATAGCTCCAGTTTAACATTTAACTCCCCTCTCACTCACCACACATACCCAATTTGTTGTTAAATATTGTTGTCTCACCTTCACAACCATATGTGACCATTTTTCTCTACTCATTTAGCTATCAACATAGTACAAATCCTTATCACCATTCTCATGGATTAATGAAGTTGCTTTCTAATTTATCTCCTTGCCTCAAGTTCCTTTCAACTCCAATCCATCCTTGACTTAACTGCTAAAGTATTTTTTTTTTAAAGAATAGGTTGGAGCATTTTATAACCCTTCCCCAATGTCTTCTACATTTAATAAACTCTAGAGTTTTTCTATTATCTTTAGGATCAAAGCCCTCTGAGGCATTAACCCATTATAATCTGCAACCTTTTGCCATTTTAGCCTTATCTAATTTAGCTACAGTAGCCTTCATCTTTTTCTTTACATAAAATATTCCATCTCCTGACTATGCTTTTGCACTAGCTTTTTCCATGCCTGGAATGCTTTCCATTCTTACTTCCAATCCTAAGATTCCTTGACTTCCTTCAAGATTCAGTTCACTCAGTTTTCTGTAGGAAGCATTTTCCATTGCAATTTCTTTACCTATTAACCCCTCCACCCCAATCCCTTCTATAATTATCTTCTATGTACTTTGCATATATCTTGTAGATATAGATTTACATAGTGATTCCCACATTAGAATGTGAGCTTCTTGAGGGCAGGAATATTATTTTTGCCTTTCATTATATCCCTAGCACTTAGAAGAGTTTCTGGCATATTGTAAATGGTTAATAAATGCTTATTGTTTGACTGGTGACTGACTTTTTCACATTTTAGAATATGTTTAATTTCTGTAAATGTTTAGTGCATCCTTGAAAGAAATACATATTCTTTAAATTTTTCATTGTTTGCTCCATGTATCTATTAGATACAGCTTATTCAATACTCTCATTTGTAACTTCTTTATTTATTATGTCCTAATAGGAGTTGAGTTGTGGAAATCTGCTTGCATTTTCAAAATTATATTAGTGTTACTAATCCATGTAAGATTGTAAAGTTACTTCATAGGTTAATTAAATTATTATTTGGTATAAATTTATATTCAATATGTTTATTATGCCTTTAAATGATATAATTTTATTTTTTTCTTCACACTTGTGTGATTTCAACCTTTTCAGATAACATCAATGAATCTTTCAATTTTCTTATTACTATAGTTTAATAAATTTTAGTCTAGCCTTTCAACATCACTATTTCCACACATATTTATATTAAATGTGTTTCTTTACTATAACATATCATTGTATTTATTTTTGAAAATCTATGTCCTTGTCATTTTATGGGATAATTTAATCAATTTACATGTAATGTCCCAACTGTCAGCTTTGACTTACCATTCTTTGTTAAATTATTTGTTTTCTCAGAAGTAAACATATGTTTTCTTATTTTTGTTACTTATACAACTAAGCCAGACATTTTAGCAATAGTACAACTCTTGCCCTTTTATGCTATTAAATCTAAAATCATCTATAATACTTAACTTTCCCCTTTTCAAAGATAGGAACTTTTCCTTGGGATTGTAATTACTCCTTTCTTTTTGCCCTTTTTCCTGAATCCTTGCTGTTTTGCTTTTATTTCTCTGAAGTACCCTGTTATATTAAAATATCTTTTTTATCCTCTTCTTTTTTCTCCTCCATATTGTTCTTTTTAAGCCCAACTGTATCAGTCAGTAATTTAACCAATACCATACTATGATTGTTTTTGTTTCAACACAGCTAATCATGTTAAGATTTTTAACTATAATTAAGTACTTATTAAATATCAAATATTGAAAGCCCTTAACTCTCTAGGGTATCTCTTTAGAGCAATTCCAATGGATCTTCTTGAAGTATATATCAGCAAGCACCTTAGCATGCCCAGGATGGCTGCTAGCACAGGTCCTTAGATGGGCTTTTCTAAAGGAAAGCAACTCGAAAGGGTTAACAATCTCACTTTAATCAATCAGATTTATATCATTTTATATCATTTACCTAGTTTATATTTATATTTGATGATATATTTGATGATATATTATGTATTTATTATATATATTATATCATTTACCTAGTTCAGGGGAAAAAAGTCAGCATCCTGAGCTTCAGAGAATACAAACAGAAGTTACAAGCAGACAAAGAAACAGACCAGCAGACAGGGCTTCCAGCTGTCTGACCATTACATCCATACCTAGTCAGTTACCAGAGAGGGAAGCATCAACATCTGGGTTTTCAAAGCCAGGGGGCCTCAATGGCTTTCCAGAGTCTCATCTGGCCAAATCACACAACTCTTTCCAAAGTGAGCCCCAAAGCAAAAACTCATTTCAGGGTATGTATAGCCTTCTCCTGGATCAGAGAATGTCACAGCTCTCTTGACTTACTGCCCAATCACAAAGTAATAAGGCATGGGCATTCCTGAAGAACAAGCCTCCTGCCACAGGCTCCATGTGACCACATTCAGCCTGTTAGGGGGCAGAGGTTCTCAGAGCCACTTAAGCCTATCGAAGGACCTAGGGGCAGGGAAGATCTTCAGATTCCCATAACAAAGTCATATTTTGTTCCTATCCTTTGAAATCTTTTTGCCTTTTAAGTGGTTTTATTTTATCTATAAATGCAATGTATAGATTTGCTAGAAAATAGATTTTGAGATAGAAACTTGTGTTCATCCAAAAAAACTGTTTTTTTTTTTTTGACCAATCCCACCTATGGTATTCTAGATGAAAACCTGCCTGAAACTTTCTTTTCTGGAATATTCCTTGCATGAATCTTTCCATACTTTAAACTTCCATTTCCAAAAGTAGCTTGTCAATTAGCAACCTCCTCACTTTCACATTAAATATGGGAAACTAAACAGGTACACAGGTTTTTCTAGTACTCCATATAAAGCACCTAATTCCTTTAAGCATACTTGAGTTCCTTTGATACCCTAAATAATGAGAGACTCATGAATCCCCTCCTCAAAGCAGGAAGAGTCATGATAGCCAGAATTAGCTGTGTTCCAAATACAGAGATTGACTTTTTTCAGGGCCAGCATGAACTTCATTTTACTCATGCCTTTGCTTACAGATCATTACTAGGAAAGGCCTATTGCTTTCAACATTTAATAGCTAGACTAATTATTTTAAAAGTTATTTTCTACCTACTTTAGTAATTTCATGTTTTGCAGAACATGTAAGGGAATCCTATTTGGTTTTTATATGTAATCTTTTATTTCAGTTTGATATGTTTTTTTTTCCTCTTTATTGCCACAGTTTTAAAGTTTTCCTGGGTAAGATGGTTGTTGAGTTTCTTCTTGTTGGCATAATTTTATGATTCTTTCCACTTGCAAAGTATTACTTATTTGTAATAGTTTTGGGAAATTTGCTTTAAAATGCCTTGATTTGTAATGATGAGTCTTTTTTCTTCTGGGAGGTAGTTTTTGAATTATTATAATTCTGAAGTTCTCTTTCTTTAATTGGTAAAACAAATATGTAACTTTTTTATACATTGCTTCAACATCTATGATCTATTCTGACTTTGGTTTTCCATTTCAACTGTATTATCTGCCTTTACTTGCCCCATTCTATAATTTCCACTTTGATCACATCCATTTGACACTTTCATGTTCTCTATGATTATTTTCCATCTTCATAAGTTTTTCTTCCACAAAAATCTGGCTCCGATGCCTCAAGAACCTATAGATTCTTGAATGATATTCACATAGACCAAAAGCTACATTAAGTTATACTAAACAAAAAATTGTTTTATTATGGGCCCAGAGACAGATTATGTTCTCTGAAGATCAGCCTACTTAAGAAGGGATAGGTTTAACATCCCAAAGGACAACAAGATTTGAATGAAACTGAGTAAGGAGGGTCTTAAGTCCTTAAGCAGTATGTGCAAAGAATCACAGCTTTTAGATCTCCTACCTGTGTTTAATAGCTCATTAACGAATGACTATACACCACTAAGAAAATGGGAGGAAACGTATGAGTTCAGAAAATATATCACTGGCCTATCACAGAGGCAGTGTATAATAGAGCTGGGAACTTTAATTAAAAAGAGAACTACCTGATGCTGGTTTTCCTTTACCCAAACAAGAATATCTAATAACTCCCCAAACTACCTTAATGACTTTCATCCTTTAAAAGGTAGATAAGTTAATTGGGGAGAATTTTATTCTGGATATTATTCTTAGTAACAGGGAAGAAATGGTTGTTGCAGTGAAAGTAGGGCAGATGTGACCAACTGCTTCTATGAATTTGTGATAAAACAGGGGGAGATAATAGGCATGACCTAACATATACTCTTGAGTTTGTGGAGAAATTTCAAAGGGTTTAGAGCAGTGGTTCTCAACCTTCCTAATGCCACAACACTTTAATACAGTTCCTCATGTTGTGGTGACCCCCAAATACAAAATTATTTTCATTGCTACTTCATAACTGTAATTTTGCTACTGTTATGAATCATAATGTAAATATCTGATATACAGGATTGTTACAAATGGAACATAACCCACAGGTTGAGAACCGCTGGTTTAGAGAAAGAAGTCAATAGACTAATAGGGGGAAGTCAGTCCAGGATAAATGGCAAACTATAAGGAAATAAATTTTGAAGACACAAAGGGAAACAATTCTGTTGAAGAGGGAAAAATGGCATTTTTTTTATGACAAGACTATATATGGAAACATGGGAAATCAGCGACAACTTAAATTGTAGAATTTATATATAGAGAAGATGGAAGTGAAGGCATGTAACAGGGTATGAATACCATAGTATGTCACAGTCCCATAAAAATAGTATCAGCAGTGCTAAAACTCAGAAGGAAGCTAGTGAGGAAACATGATAAGGGACTGGATCTTTATTAACTTTATTGGTACAGAGAACTTTCAGATAAAGAAACTCCCTCTACCAGTGCAGATCAACACATTCTCTACAATTGTCTTATAGTGTTGTCTAGATCACTTCTAGGTTAAAGGACTTACCTAGAGTCACATAGCCAGTATTTGCCAGTGGAAAGACTTGAATTCAGGTCTTCCCAGATCTAAGGATAGCTCTCTGTTTACTATGCTATGTTGACTTTCAGGTATGCTAAGGACAAAATATATTTTTTGAAAGTTCTTTTGAGCCAAGAGGAGGATTGAAGAAATGCCAGGACCATTGCCTGCAGTAAATAGGATGATAATAACTGACAATATAGAGAAGAAAAAATTGCTTAATTTTTGCCATTTCATTTTCTCTGCCAAGGAGAATGACTTTTGCATTTGAAATGACTGAAACAAAAATGGCTAATAAGGAACTGATACCAAAGAAAAATAAGATGATAGTAAGAAAGCATTTCAGTCATTCAATAATCAATTGTTAAGTATCTACTATGTATCAAGGCACTATGGTGTGTGCTGGAAACACAAAAAAAGGCAAAAGGTCCTTATCCTCAAGGAACTTACAATCTAATGGAGGAACTTACATCCTAATCATCTTTGATGAATACACATCAACCAGTCCTGATGAAATCAGAGTACCTTGGGAACTGAAAATTTGCAGAAGTAATTGCTAAGCTGTTGTCAATGATATTTGGAAGAGCATGATTGGGGTGGCTAGGTGGCACAGTGAATAATAGAGCACTGGCTGTGGAGTCATGAGGACCTGAATTCAAATGCAGCCTCAGACACTTGACACTTAACTAGCTGTGTGACCTTGGGCAAGCCACTTAACCCCAATTGCCTTGCCTTTCTTCCTGCAAAAAAATAAAAGAGCATGATGAATGGGGGGGGGGGGTGGTGTTCTACAGGACCAGAGAGAACAAATATCCTGGTTTTTGTAAAAAGGAAGAGAACAAAGCTGCAAATAATATTTCAGGGAGCTTGATCAATTCCTGGAAAAATTTTTACAATGGGTCATTAAAGAGATGTTTAGTGAATATTTAGAAGTGGAAATCATGATTACAATGAGCCAGAATAGCTTAAAAAAACAGGTCATGTCAAACTAACTTCGTTTTCTTTTCTTGACAGATTCACTAAATTGGTCTTTCACAGGAAAAGCTGCAGATTTTTACTTAGATTTTTAGCAAGACGTTTGAAAATGTCTCATGCTCTTATGGAAAAGATGGAGCAATTTGGGTCACATGGTAGGATAATTAGATGAATTTGGAACTAGATGAATGGCTGGATTCAAAGAAGAATAATTAAAGATTTGACATACTCTTGGCTGGATATCTCTAGTGAGTAGACCAGGGAATCTGTCCTTGGCCCTGCGCTTCTTCACATTTTTATCAATGATTTGAATAAAGGTATAAATTGCATAAGCATCAGATTTGAAGGTAACACAAAGTTAGGAGGGATTAATAACTTCCTAGATGACAGAGTCTAGATCCAAAAAGATCTTGATAGGTTAGTGCCTTGGTTTGAATCAGATATAATAAAATTCTGGAAAGATGAATGAAAACCTTACACTTAGTTTTAAAAAATCAGCATCATAAGTATGAGTAGGGAGAAGCATGGTTTGAAAGCAGTTTGAAGAGGATCTGAGAAGGTTATAGAAGCTTACTATAAGTCAGCAGTATGATGTGGAAGCCAGAAAATATAATGTGATCTTAGGCTGCATTAAGAGCAACATATCTTCCAGTAATGAGATAGTTGCTCTGTACACTGCCCTGGTCAGACCATGTCAGGAGAATGGTGTTAAGTACTGGGCACTACAGTTTATGGAAGGGATTTCTAAGCCAGAGAGTGTACAAATAAGGGCAACTAGGATGGTGAAGGGTGCTGAGTCAATATCATGAGGATAAGTTAAAGGAACTGGGGATGTTTAACCCAAGGAAAAAGAGATTCAGGAAGGGCATGATAGCTATTTTCAAATATTTGAACAATGTGGATGCAGAATTTTAGTTGTTCTTTTTTGTCCCAAAGTACAGAATCAAGAGGAGGAATTGAGGAGAAATTTTAAGGAAGCAAATTTAATCTTGATGTAGGGAAAATTTCCTGAACAATGAGAACTACCCATGATGGGAATTAACTGGCTTGGGAAGTAGTGAGTTCATGTTTATTTGAGGTCTTCAATCATAGGCTATGTAGTGATTTGTTGGGTATGTAATGCTGAATATTTCTTTTCAGGTATTGGTTGGATTAGAATAATCAACCAATAAGCAATTATTAAGCTCCTACTTTGTACCAGACACTGTAGATGACCACTAAAATATCATTGAATTGAAAAAAAATTTGTGATTATTTGACTAGTTGAATGCAATCACCAAGAAGAGGATATCTCCAGAAATATTTATGATTTGTTATGAATGGTAAAAAGGAAGAGCTTTCAAGAATTAGGTATTGCAGAGAACACATTTTGTATCTGATGTCTTGTGCCAACTGAGGGGTTGGTAATATTGTTCTAGGTGAAACTATGGAATTTGTACTTCTCTATGTGAATCTGTGTTCTTAATTGCTCTATGGTTGTAGTCCTTTTGTGTTTGAAGAGGACCAAAATGACACATCCATGTTAGGGTCAAGGTGCAGTGTATCTGACTGTGGCTGATCAGACTAATACGAGCTTGGAAGGCTCTACCATAGGTTGGGCACAAATAGTCCATATGAACATTTGGAGTGGAGATGTCTCTAAATTTGCACATCTCACATTTCTTTTGACTGCTACAATTCTGCTTTGCTTATAGAGTACAACACTGTCTTTGATTCAGGTGTGCCATGCTGAATGGTCCTGTGCCATGTGTCTCCCATGTCTCACAAATGATTCCAAAGTTCTTCAGAGAGACCTCGAGAGTGTCTTATCATTTCTTCAGAATCCATGTGACCATTTGCTTTGTGTAAATTCTCAGTAGTCTTTTAGGCAAACACTTAGTATTTGAAGAATGTGGCCAGCCTATTGGAGTTTTTCTATCTGCAGTACGTTTTGAATGCATGGCAGTTTAGCTGAAGGACCTCACCATCTAGTGCCATATCTTACCAGAATCTTCCTAAGACAGTTGGAAGCACTTCAATTTCCTGGTGTGTCTCTGGTGTATGTTCAGTTTTCACAAGCATACAACAATGAAGTCAGCACATCTCTGTAGACTTTCAGTTTGGTGGGCACCTAAAACCTTCTTTCTCCCACATTTTCCTTTAGAGTCTTCCAGTGCTGAGCAAGCTTTGGCAATGCATGTGTCAACCTCATCATCTATGTGTAGTTTTATTGCATTTAGGTAAATGGAAGACAGTGTTGGTGATGAGGTTATGAGATATGCAAATCTTCATTAGTAAGTGTCCATTGCTGTTTCTGATTCCATTCCTTCCAAGGACTCCTTGACAAGTCTGATAGTCTGTGCCAACTCTGGCATTAAAGTTACCCAGAATTATAAGATTGTCCTCTTTTGGCACATTTTTGATGAGGATATTCAGGTGTTCATGAAAATTTTCTTTGACCTCATGTAATGGTGATGGGAATTTGAAGATCTTTCCTGTCCCTTAATAAGTCTAAGGGAATTTGAAGATTTTCCCTGCCCCCAATAGGTCAAATGTAATCACATGGAGCCTGTGGTGGGAGGAGCTTGCTGAATGGTGGAGCAGAGCCCACAGGAAGCTGGGAATCAGACCAACTAGACAGTGCAAGAGAGAAGACTGCATGCAAGCAGACAGCTAGGCTTATGAATGTTGGTTTGTGAGAAGGCTAAAGGATGGTATGGCTCTCTGCTGTGTTGTGGTGTATTAGCTTCTATGTTGCTATGATGGATTTGGTTTCCTCGTGTAGAGATTTGGTTTTCTGATGTCTGAATAAATGTTTTACTTCTGCCTTCTATATGGAAAGTCTGTTATATTTTGCAATTGAGAACTGTGATGGCATATTCACACAGTCATTGTTGGCACTATGAATATTGTGTTACTGCTGCACCTCATCAGGGTTCGTGATAGTGGGAATATACACATTAATGATGGTGGCATGGTGCTTTCCCACCAGTGGCAATAACATTGTCATGAACTTGTTGTTTATACTTTTTGGGAGATATAAAAGCTTGTTGACTAGATTCAATTCAATTGTGAAACCTCTGCTAGCTTCATGGCATTGCCCATCACTACAGCAACATTAGAAAAAAGTGTATTCAGTGCTAACTTCAGTAAAATGGCTTTCATTTCCCAGCCTTGTTTCACTGAGGGTTGCTATTTGGAAATAATATCTGCTGAGTTCTCTCACAACAACAGCTATTTGTCTTTCAGATCTACTGGATTTTGTGTTGTTCTTAAGTACACATTCTACAATGGTGAGCAGAATCATTTTTTTTCCCCATCAGACAACAGAAATTTTTTTTAACTTAAATACAAAGTTAGAAAGAAATAAAAGCATGTCATATGCATAGCAGAACATAAAAGAGGATTCAAAACGTGCAGCAATAAATTTTCATTTCAAGAATGTCTGTGTGATAAACACCACTCATGTTGAGAATTATCCATCTTTGCTTCTTTGTGAGTTTCTTTTGTTCTTTGCTATGTACTTTTTTACTTTGTTCTTTTTTCCCCTTTTCCCCAACCCCCTCCCCCAGAAGGCCACATTAAAGTTTAGATATGTCTCTCTATAGCTGTAAATATATACATGGAATAAAGATGGAATCATCTTTACAAAAGTTTTTGTACATTTTTTCTTTGTATATTTTGACCACAGGATGATATTCCCACCTGCTGTAGTAGGTGTAGTGGCAACCACACTGGCATACCTGGGATGGCTGCTAACACAGGCTCTTAGACATGCTTTACTAGGAAAGATAGCTGTTCAAGGGGTCAACAATCTTTTTTAATTACATTCACTAGTTCTGGGGGAAAGTCAGCACCTTGAACTTCAGATATAAAGTCCAAACAAAGAAAATAGAGAAAATACAAGCAGAGGAATAAGGACCAACAGACAGGGCTCTGACTGCCTGCATCAACTATACAGTTTAAATACATCCCTGGATTGAGAGAGCCTTTACATCTGAGCAGTTGGGGAGCTCAGAATATATGGACATGCAGAATCTCGACCAGGGAATTACAAAATCCTTCTCATAAGCAAGCCCTCAAAGGAAAACACCAACTCAGAGTATATATATATATATATAACACTTCTCAGAGCCAGAAGGCATCACAACCCTCTTGACTCAATGCCTAATTAAAAATTAGCAAAAGGTGTGAAAGCCTTCCTACAAGCAAGCCTCTCCTAAGCAAGCTTCCCTTAATGGGCTCCACATGAGGCCTATTAATGGTTGAGGGAAGATTTAAAATCCCGTTAACATTACAGTAAGCAAGCCAGGCTTGGGTAAAGCAGATAATTTTTAGGGCATCTTTTCTAGCCTCTTCAGATGTAGTCCTTAAAAAGGCTGGTAAGATAACAAGGGGCTACTGAATCCAATTGCTGCTTCAGTTCAGTGAGAAGATGACTATGGACTGGGCCACCTGTGTACAGGGTTGTGACTACAGCTCCCAGTGTATCCATATCTACTGCTTCATCACTTGCTTATGCCCCAGGACTTTGAGGTAAGTAAATATGTTAAAATGGTATGGGTGATGTCTTTTTACTTTTAAGTAAATTGGATTTAGGTGAGGCAGAATTGCACAAAGTTATTGGTCTTACTCTCTCTTCCCCAGTCATCAGAGTCCAGTGTCAAGACAAAAGTCAAGATGACTAGTGATGGCCTAGGATGAGATGGATGACCTTGGTGTCTTAGATGTCTAACCTAGAATTCTGCAGTGCCTACTTAAATCACCTTCATGGCTGTTAGAATAAATTGTTGTCATATGCTGAGTCCCCTGGGGGATGTCTTCACCCTCTAACTCACTGATGGATTTGAGGCCCCTCAGTTACCTTCAACTTGCTTTAGCCTGATTGCTGAAATTGTTACCAGATGTGGTCATTGTGCATACTTCAGCTTCTTGGAGCCATACGTGAGAGTTTGGTAGCAGGTGGACAAAGGCAGAAATCATAACTGAAAAAAGCTTGGCAATCCTCACACTAAAGGTACTAGTGTTGGCTGAATACATGTGTACATCCCATTATACCATATAAAAGTTTGAAACGCAATAAGGAACCTGGCTGTTTTTGGTCTTGCTTCTGTCTCAAGCAATGGTCCATACCTTGCTTTGGAGCACTATATTGTGCTAAAGCATTGCTAAAGTGCATGCCAGAGTCAGGAATTGCAGGACTGAATGTGACTACGTAGCTATTGCTAAATAATTTTCTACCATTTATCCTTTTTCGTTGCTTTATAAATAGTGTTCAGCATTCTGTGGTGAGTCTTGAAGTGATTATTTTTCATTATGCCATGTTGCCTCTTGAGTTTTAATTTTGAATTTATTTTAAATAAAATTGATAGGCAGCATGGTATAGTAGATAATTGGATCTATTTGGAGTCAGTAGGACCTGAGTTCAAATCCTATCTCTGACATACTGTTGAATATGGACAAATCACTTAATTTCTCTGAAGTTTTTCTCGTCAGTAAAATGGAAGGAAAGACATAATGGCCTAAGGCATGGAGGACAAGCCTTGGAGGTAGGAAGATTTGGGTTCAAATCCTGCTTCTAAAGCATCCTAACTGTGTGACAATAAGCAAGGCACTTAACTTCTCAGTGCGTCAGGCAGCTCTTTGAGGCTGTAAGTTATGGAAGAACTACCCATCTGCCACAAGGACAGAGGAGTTACTGAGATGGATGAAATCAAAGATCCAGACTAAAAAAATGGAGATAACATTTTTATTACCTCCTTCACATGGTGATTGTAAGGCTTAAATTAGTATCTGTATCAGCAATGCAGTACTCACAATGCCTACAGTAACTATAAATATGCTGATATAGTTATTAATCACAAAATGGAACAGGCTCTCTACATAAGAAATATAGATAGTGCATTCATTTAAATACCAGAAAACTGAGTCCCAAAACCAGAAAGTCAAAGCCAACCCAGTAGTGATGAAGTTGGCACATGTGGTCAAAGTAGTAAACACCCACATCCTCAA
>CM053582.1:524579820-524603504 GCA_028627135.1 Pseudochirops cupreus | reverse complement strand
TCCCCCACCCTGGTCTTGCCAAAGCTTATAGCTATGGTTTTTACATTTGTGTGGTTGCCAGCTCAGCCCAAGGACCAAAATGAGCCACAACTTTCAACTAAATAAACCCTGAAAACTCCAAGTTCATTTTTGGCCAGGTTTTTTAACCACACTTGGCTGCTATCTGTAGCCAGAGAATATCATTTATCTTTTGTGTTCTACTTCCAAGGGGAAAAATCTGGGCTGACAGATTGCTTCATTTGGGAGAATTTAGGGGAAGAGTTAGTCCATATGAACAGTGGCACAAAGTGAAGTGTGGATTCAGCAAGTGTCTGGCTGGAAACTCAGAGATGATTAGCTCCCTTCCCAAAAAAATTAGATCTTGAATGAACAGAATGATTCTTTTTTATTTCCCTGAAAATTCAAGGCATATAGCTAATATCTATCTAATGTATTTTTTTTGGCTGCTCAAAGTTTATTAGTTTTTGTTGAGTACTGTAAAGCCAATCACAAGCAGCTCTCCTGAGGACTGCTACTGTGAATAACTTTAAGGATCTAATCACATAGTTTAGTGAACTCTCTATTTATTCAGCAATAAACTAAAGCAAAACATTCAAGAAACTAAAGCACAACATTCACAACAATGTACCATAACAATGTATTACTAAGGTGGCCATAGAGTCTTAAACAAAACATATCATTCAGTAAGTCACAATCTCCCCAATCAATATAGAGTACCCAAGTAGTCTTCTTTCATTTTGGTTCCAGGCTGGCTTCCAATCATCCTTAAGCCAATCATCTTTAAGGGGTAACAGAAAGTACAAACACCATCCACCCCTAGGTCATGATAAGTTACAATATCATCAGTCAGCCTTAACTACCCAGGTAAAGTCTACTTTCATCTTAACTTAAGGCTGACTTCCAAACCCCATGGCTCTACTTCTACACTTGAGCTCTTCTTCAACTCTCCTAGCTCTTTCCAGGATTCACCTGACTGGACTGTTGCCTGGATTCACAGGCAGGCAGTTCTCCCAGCTTTTGCCTGGATTCACACATAGGCAGCTCTCCATTCCTGTTCCATATTACAGCTCATGGAGACTGCTCCACTCCAAACTCTTCACAGTATCTGTTTCTAGGAAAACAAAGTTCAACAGGGCTACAACAATATTTACACACATTGCCAGCACTATCATCTTCATTCACTTTCTGTCTGAGAAATCAACACAAATCAATAGACAGAATGCTTCTGTCTAACAAAGTAACACTAACACAAATCAACAGCAAAGTCCCAGGACTTCTGTAAATAGCACTAAAGTCTTCTTTCAGGGTTTCTGTATCAGCAGGAAAGTCTTCTTTCAGGGCTTCTTTTACAGTTGTCTTCCAACAGACAGAATACTTCATTCTTACAAAGTAACATCAATACAGATAGACAGAGTGCTAGACATCACAAACACTCTCCCTCTCAGCTCTGCTTGGTCCCAGCTCATGCTTGAGCTTTTCTCTGCTCTGCTGTTTCCTGTTCCACTCTTCCTGTTCTACCCTTCCCATTCTGCTCTTCTGGCAAGCTATTCCCACCCTGGGCTCTTTGTGATGATATTAAGCCTATTAAGGGCAGGGAAGGTCTCCAAACGCCCTTAGGCAAATTAAGGGCAAACAAATGTATATCTTTTCCTATAAAGACCTGACACAATCAAAGGCAAGGCTCAAAGGCACTTGAATAGATAAAACAAGCAACAAAGTACTACTTTGCTTGCCATTACAAGTACAAAGTAAACAAGTCACTGAGACTGCTGAAAAGCACATAGGTGATTCAGATAGTAAAAAAAAAAAAAAGCCAACCCAATAGCAGTGTGGCTTTTTTTACTCTGGTTTGGGTTTTTGGGGGTTTTTTTGGTGTTTTGTTTTTTTTTCCTTTTAAAAGAAAAAAACACGCACACTATAACTACTTCTATACTTAAGCAGCCTATCTATTCTAAGGAATAAGTGGAAGAGGGAAGAGGTAGGAGGGGAGGGGAGGGGGAAATGGGTTCTGATTCCTAGCATACTTCAGAAAGGAAGGGGGGGGGGGGGGGAAACAGCAAGGAGGGTGCTGCTGCTCATGCAGAAAGTCCAGTGCTGGTCTTGCTGGGCTTGCTGACATGCCACTTCCTCATGGTCTCCCGAGCCAGGTCTCAGGTGATTGTGCCATAAGCAACCTTGAAAGTTCCTGAGTGCTCTGTGGATTCCAATACAGTTGTCATGAATGGATGACTCCACTTCCAGAAGAAGCTTGTCCACCATTGACCTGAGTCTAATTTGGGAAGACCAGGATGGTGGAGGATTACTTTCCCAGAGCAATCAGAACTTCCATAGAAGCTGTTGCTGGAAGTGGAACCCAGATGCCTTTGAAAGTAGTCATTGCTACAAGTGAACCACTGGATAGGATTGCTGCCATGTTACCTGTTCTACTTGTGATGATGTAAACCTTAATGGTGGCTCCCAAGCAGCCCCGTCAGACAATGAGCTGCAATGGACAATCATAAGTGACCTGGCTCGGGGGAAGGGGGCTTTAGGTCACAAGAGCCCATTGGTAAAGGAGATTATGGGAGGATATTCCATGGCAACAAAAATGTGAGAGTTCTTTGGGTTTTAATTATTATTTTTGATACAATTAATATTTATCAAACTCTTCTGACTCCAGTATTCCTGTGATAGCCTGTATTACAAAAGGCTACCTTTAGCTATAAAGAGTGGAAGTAATTAAACTATTCAATGGCAAATCTGAGCATACAGTTGATGTTGTAAGTCTCCCAACTGCATGCAATATTCACCCTGATCATAATACCATTATTATGGTTATGTTTTTATATCTGGATTAAAATGAAAAATTCAGCATCTGGATTTTTCCATGTTCCATGTTTAACATTTTTCCTTTAGTAGCAGCATGTTAGTGACTTAGGGATTATGTAATTCATTTCAACAATTATTAAGCACCTACTATGTCTGATGCAAGAGGTATCACAGTGTAATGAATTAAGAAACTGCCTCAGGATCAAGTCAGCAAGATCTAGGTTAAAGTCTCACCTTACACCCATCACTGACAATATGATGCTGCCACAAATTATTTAATCTTCAAAATCCTTGGGTAACTCTCTAATACTATAAGTTGTAGAGCATATGCATGTAATCACTGATAAAGTTCCTTAACAAAAACTTTCTACATGGAAGAAATCATAGCCACTGTTAAAAAATAAAAAAGTATGCCTACATATGTATATTTGTGTGCACATGCACATACATATACATGTGTAGATTTTGGTAAGGTTTTTCTAGATTTGTAATTTCATTGGTTTAGGGAGCTCACAGATCCTGAATAATGTACAAGACACTGTATTAGTATTAAATGCTGGCAATACAAACATGTAAATATAAAAAAAAATCCCTACCCTCAAAGAACTTAAAATTCAAGACAGGATAACACATGATGTGGATAGGAACAGCATGTGGTGAAATGTGCTAAAGACAAAAGAAGGGTCTAAAGTACAATTAGAAATTTATGAAGAAGAGGCTACATTCAACTTGGAAGAAAGGTAGTTAGAGAAGACTCATGGAAGAGGCAATACCCAAGCTAGACCTTGAAGGAAGAAAAGGATTTCAACAGACATCAACATGGATAAAGTACATTCCAGGCATATGGGACAACATGGGCAGATGTGCTACAAAGATGAAGATGAGAGCAATCTCAAAATAATCAACTGTCCAATTTCCCTTGACTATGGAACCTACAATGTTCAGTAGTTTACAATCAGATAGGGAAGATAAGTTGGAGCCAGCTCAAGAGGAACCTTAAATTTCAACTAAGGAATTTGTGTTTGGTAATTGGTAATTGGAAATCAGTAATAGAAATTTTAAAGTCTTACTAGAAGTTCTGCAATCCCTAGGAAAAACCTTTGGGATACAGACAGGGAGGTGACTCATAAATTAAAAGTGAAATTAAAAAGGAGATTCAGAAGAAACTAAAACTCTTTTCAGTCTTATCAACCTGAGCTTCAGTTTCCAGTAGAATGGAAGCTCCTTGAAGGTAAGCACTTCTCCATTTTTCTATTTGTATCCCATTGTCCATAAAAGTGCCTGGCACATAGCAGACACCTGCTTGTTGATTGATTAATTTCCTCACAGATTATAATCCCTCACCTGATCAACCTCTCCTATTTGACACCTCTTCTTTCTAGGTATTCAGGATACCACTCTGTCCTGGTTCTCCTCCTGTCTATCTAACTGCTTCATCCCTGTCTCCTTTGCTAGATCCTCCTCCAGATTATATCCACTAGCCATAAGTGACCCTCTGGGCTTTGTCTTGGGCCCTTTTCTCTTGTCCCTCTATACTAATTCATTTGGTGACCACATCAGTTCCCACGGATTTAATTACCATCTCTATGCTGATGATTCTCAAAATTACCTATCCTGCCCCAAACTTTCTGTTAACATTTCATCTTACATCTCCAATTGCCTTTTAGGCAACTCAAACTGTATGTCTAATAAAGATCTTAGACTCAATATGTCCAAAATGGAACTGATTACCTTTCTCCCTAAAACTTTAACCCATTCATTTTCCCTATTACTGTTTAGAAGCAACACTATCCAAATGCTACCTCAGGTTTACAACCAAGAAGTCATTTCGGACTCCTCACTATCTCTTATCCCCCATATCCAATCTGTTTCCAAGCCCTGATGACTTCACTTCTGCAACATCTCTCAAACACACCCCATTCTCTTCTCTGACACTGCCACTACTCTAGTTCAGGCCTCATTACCTCATGATTAAATTACTGCAATAATCTTCTGGTGAATCTGCCTGCTTCAACTCTCTCTCCCCTCCAATTCACCCTCCATTTGGCCACTAAAGTGATTTTCCTAAAGCACAGGTCCAGTCACCTTTCCCTACTAAATAAAGTCCAGAAGCTCCCTATTGCCTCTATGGATAAATACAAAATGACCTATTTAGCATTCAAAGTCCTTCATAATTTAGCCACCTCCCACCTTTTCAGTCTTCTTATACCTTATTCTTCTACATGTGCTCTTTGATCCAGTGACGCTGGCCTCCTGACTATTCCACAAACAAGACACTCCATCTCTCTGGGCTGTTGCCCATGCCTCATAATTCTCTCCCTCCTCTGTTTCAACTACTGACTTCTTAGCCAAGATACTGGAGTGGTTTGTCATTTCCCTCTCCAGCTCATTTTACAGGGGAGGAAATGAGACAAACAGGGTTAAGTGACTTGCCCAGGGTCACACAGCTAGTAAGTGACTGAGGTCAGATTTAATCTCACAAAGATGAGTCTTCCTGACTCCAAGTCCCACACTCTGTGCACTATGGCGCCACATAGCTGCCCCTGTTGTTTCCCCCATTAGTTCCCTGAGGGCAGAGACTGTCTTTTGCTTTTTTTTTGTATCCCCATGGCTTAGTACATTGACTGATACATACTAGGTCCTTGATAAATGTTTATTAATTGATTGATTAACTATCTAATTAAACAAGATGAATTCCAAGATCTTTATCAGATAGAAATCTTCAACTATGTGACCCTAAGATTATATAAGCCAACAAATAGGTTTAGGAGAGGTGTATTCTAGTCCTGGTTCTGCCAATGACCAGTACTGTGAATCTAGCCCAGCCATGTGATCTCTCCAAGGCTTAGTTTCTTTAGTTTTAAAGAAAGGAATAGAGGAATAGATTAAATGATCTCCACAGTTCCTTCTGGATCTAAAATTCTAAGTCTATATGTGAAAGAAACCCATCTCCTAACATCACATCCTGACACTCCACCAAACGGTATTCATTTAAATGTTAGCTCTCTGCCTCTAACCTAACATGGAAATTCAGTTTCCAAAAACTGACATAAAATAATGGATTCTTCACAGATACTAAGAAGGACTTTTCAGTTTTGCTGCCAATTGTAAGCCTGTTAAACTGCACACCCTTCTGATGATAAACTTTAATAATGTGATTTATCTTAAAGCACCTAAACATCTATACAAATTGGATTTACTTTATCTTTCTTTTAAAGAAAAACCTTATTTGGTTTTCCAAGTTGTCCTTTTCACACAATATTGTTCCTCTTATGATAAACTGAATTGTGTTTTTAAAAAAAGAGGAGCTAGGTTCATATGACTCTGGAAAAGAACGTTATTGTGCTGTTTCTTCCGGGATCCAACATCTACGTCTCTGTCTATGGACGATACAGACTTCTATGGGACAGTTCTCTTTCTTCTTATCACTGACCTTGAAGGTGAATATAAATGGCTTAATCTTTATGACTCCAGAAGCAGGATGGTCATATAGCTCACAAACATCCCAAACTTCCTATCCACCTCCTCGCTAATGTGGTTCACACAAATCAAGAGAAGCATAACAGGTTGTTCCTTTCAAATGCTTTAAGGAGATTTTCATTAATAATTTGTGTTTTCACATCACCTACATTTCCCACTGTGTCTCTCCCTCTCTCCCAGAGACCTGTCCCTAATAATAAAGGAGAAAAAAAGGAGGAAGAAAAGGTCAGCAAAGCTAACCAACAAACCAAAAAAATCTAGTGTTCTATGGAGCACCAAATGCGTGTAACTGTGAAATTATGATAACGAAACTCACCCTCCTTCCAAAAAAGAGAGATGAAAAGATACTCTCGTTGCAAAGCCTGGGGGTAATCGGTGTGGAATACTACGTGGCATTTTAATGATCCCAGCTACCAATAAATGGAGTAAGCTGCTAAGGATAGTGAGTTCACTCTCACAGGCAGTCATAAATTGGAGACTGGGTAAGAATATATCAGTTGAATTAAATGAACTCTGGATCCTTTTCCAAGTCAGTGAGTACAGGAACCTATGAAATGCATGACATCAATTTGTTATGGCGACAGATGCTACTTAATATCAAATCTGATTTCTATTACTAAACATGAAACAAATGGCAACATGGCACAGTGGATAATGCAACAGCCACAGAAGTGGGAAGACCTGGGTCCAAGTCGTCCTCTTTCATACGTTAGGCTGACCTTGGACAACGTATTTAAACTCTCATTAGTCCTGAAAACTCTCTTAAGAGTCAAAACTACAGCCAGGGTTCTGATCTGCCTCAGTAGAGAGATTTTCTACAGTGGGAGTTCCCCAAAATGGAAGTACCCAATACCAGTGAAATCACAGATAAAAGCAAAAACAATAAGTGATTATATGTGAAAAACAAGGAAATATGGAAACAAAGGTCTGAAAAACATGTTCTCTTGGGATTCCTTCCATTGCCACAATTTTTTTCAGTTTCCACAATCTAGTCAGTAGTCCAGGTTTCCTGCATCCATGAAAAAAATCTTTGAGAAACTATAACACTATTCCCAGATATGATAGCAGAGACAGACATTTTTAGAGAATATAGGAGGCATGGTTATGATTCCCCATGTCTTCCACAGAGGATTTGTTTGGCACCCTTCTTCTGATTTGCTCAAAATACCTGATATTTTTAATATCATATAGCTTCCCAATCCTCCACTAGACACTTGTTTCTCAAAGGTTATGCTAATACAGCACAAAGTTGTGACAGGTTCTACCTAACTGGGAGGACTATTCTCCATTTTTTTCATTGTACTACTTTCTTCTAATTCTATTCTTATCTGTCTTCCTAGTTCTATTCTAATCTGTCTGACTGCTCTTTCTCAGTTTCTGTTGCTGGTTTGTCTTCCATATCATACCCCTTTAAGAGCTGGTGTTACCTAAGAGTATGTCTTGGGCCCTCCTCTCTTCTCTCTCTATAATCTTTATACTGATGAGCTCTTCACCTCAGATAGGTTTAATGATCATCCTTATGCAGAAGAATCAGAGAGATATGCATTCAGTTCTAGTATGTTCTGAGTTTCAGACTTTCATTAGAAAATGCATATTGGAGGTGGAGGCAAGATGGTGAGTTAGAGGCAAAAATCTAGCTAACTCTACCAACATTTCCCGCTTAACAACTAAAATAATTCCTCAAATCACTTTTTGGAGCAGCAGAGGCAACAAAAAGTCAGAATGAGACTTTTTTCCAGCCTAGGACAACTTAGAAGGTAGGTAGGAGAGATTTGTGAAATGGAGGTGGAGGCCCGTCTAGAGCATAGGCATATCATACTGCTTCAACACAAACAGCCCTGAAAGTAGCTGCAACAGCAGCATCAACAGCAGCTTTGAGAGCTCTCAGATGAGAAACAGTAAGGGGGTTGGACAGCTGGTCAGAAAAAAATTATAGGAGACCCTTTGCTGGCACTGATCGGCAATTTTATTGCCCATAAGCAGTTCTGGGTCACAGTTCCAGGGTGGTGAGGAGTGCTTGTGGTATGTCACCAAGAATCACCTACCCAGCAAAACTGAGTATAATACTGCAGGGGGGAAATGGACATTCAATGAAATAGAGAACTTTCAAGCATTCTTGATGAAAAGACCTGAACTGAATAGAAAATTTGACTTTCAAACACAAGACTCAAGAGAAGCATGAAAAAGTAAACAGGAAAGAGAAATTATGAGGGAATTATTAAAGTTGAACTGTTTGCATTCCTACATAGAAAGATGATATTCGTAACTCATAAGACCTTTCTCAGTATTAGGGTAGACAGACAGATGAAAGAAAGAAGGAAAGAAAGAAAGAAACATGTACATAGATATGTATGTGTATATATACATATACACATACATATACATATATGTATATATGTACAAATACATATACATATATACATGCGTATATATGTACACACATACATATATGTGTATATATATACATATATATATACATGTGGGAGGGGTGAGTGTGTAGACAGAGGGCACAGGGTGAGTCGAATATGAAGGGATGATATCTAGAAAAGAAAATTATGGGGTGAGAGAGGAATGTACTAGGAGGAGAAATGAAGAGGTAGAATATGGTAAATTATCTCACATAAAAGAGGCAAGAAAAAGCTTTTACAATGGAGGAGAAGAGAGATGAGGTAAGAGGAAATTAGTGAACCTTACTCTCATTGAATTTGGCTTAAGGAGGGAATAACCTACACACTAAATTGGGTGTGAAAATTTTATCTCACCCTACAGAAAAGTAGGGGAAAACAGGATAAGAAGGGGGAGATGAGAGAAGGGAGAGCAAATGGGAAGAAGGAGTAATCAGAAGCAAACACTTTTGAGGAGGGACAGGGTCAAAGGAGAGAACAGAATAAATAGGGACAGGATAATATGGAGGGAAATACAGTTAGTCTTTTACAACATGACTATTATGGAAGTGTTTTGCATGACTATACATGTATGGCCTATATAGAATTGCTTGCCTTCTCAATGATGGTGGGTGGGGAGGGAGGGACAGAATGTGGGAATCAAAGTTTTTTAAATGAATGTTAAAAATTGTTTTTACATGCAAGTGAAAAATAAGATAAACAGAAATGATAGACAATAAAGAAGAGAAGCAAAAAAGCACAAGAAAATAAAAAAGAAAATATTTTCATTACACAAGCAAAACATATGGATGTCAGAGTAAGGAGGTGTAGAGACAATCTAAAGATCATAGGATGTCCCAAAAAACAAGACAGAACAAAAACCTTTAACACCATAATGAAGGAAATAAAAAAAGAGAACTGTCCAGAACTTAGGAACATAAAAAATGAAATTCCACACTGAAAGAATTTACAGATCACCTCCAGGAAAACACTAAGGCTACGAACTCCAAGACATATAGTGGCTAAGTTTAACAATTTAATTCAGAAACAATAAGTTCTGAAAACCATCACGAAAAAGACCTTCAAATACAAAGGAAAGGATATTTGAATAATGCAATACTATTCCATACCCAATTTAAAAAATGAGCAGGGAATGGAATAATGTGTTCTGACGAGTACTAAAGCTCAGGACACAGTCCAGGGTGACCTATCCTACACATCTGAGTCTAACCATAGAGGATAAAAGATAAACATTCAATAATAAAGAAGAGTTTGAAACATCCTTCAAAATAAAAGCAGAACTGAAGAGATTGTTTGCATTTTGAACACTCCAAACATCAGAAATGCAGGAGGAGTAATAAATGCAGAGAGCAATAGGAACAGTGACAACAGAAAAACCAGCAAGAGACTACTTTCTAAACGTACACAAGGAGATGGAGAGAAGGCAGAAATCTTGGAGAGACATCAATGAAGAAGTGGACAGGGAGGGGGTTATTATGGACAGAACCCAGTGACAGCCTAACTACAGGTGAATACCATTAAAATATGGAAGATTTATATACCTGAATGGTAGGGGGGATTTCATGTAAATATAGTAAAGTGAGGGCAGATAGTAAACTAGGGCAAATCAAGGGCCAGCAATGATAGGAAGCTAATCTCTATGATTTCAGAAAGGGAAATGCCTACAGTGGAATGGGTAAAGGGGTGGGGAGACTGAAAAAGGGAGGAAAGGAAGGAAACCTTACTTGAGAAGTGGGAAAAGTTTCCATAGATGAATGCTTCTGTGTGTGAAGGGAAATTAGAACTTTACACTGGATGAGGCCTAAGGGTTTGGGTGCCTAAAGAGCCTACTTCTGGGAGGGGGGACGTTGAAACCACTGGGTACAACGATGATCTGGAGAAGGAGGAGAATATGGATGCAGGGAGGAGATTTTCAGGCAAATGGAGGAAAGAAAAAACCAACTAGAGAGGGAGCAGGGCCTTATCCATGGAGTAGTGTCCTTTCTGACACCTATAATAACTGACATTGTTCTGAGAGTGAGGCATAATAGAAAAGATAAATCCATGGCATAAGCCCTACAAGGAAATGATAGAAAGCACTCAGAGGACAGAGTGTAGGATGGATATTTTGGAAGAAGAATACAGACAAAAGAGAGGAAACAGATTATTATGGGAGTTATGAATCATAAAATAAGGGTCTAGAATAAACAGAAACAGAAGGTAAAGGAAATCCTTTTTTGAAAGGGGCACAATAAAATAAAAGTTTAAAAACTAATGAACAGGACAAGCTACAGGGAAAAAAGGGAAAGGGGGACTGACTTACTGAGAGGAAGAAAGAGGAAGTAGAAATATGCAACCAAATAAAAGCAAGAGAGAAGAACTAGTTAAATTAAAGCCAAAAGAGAAAGGGGTAAAAAAAAAAAAAAAAAAAAAAAACAAGTAGAGAGGGTGAGGTGAAGGGAAAAGAGCCAGTGGGAACAAGGTCACCTTTTTTAAAAAGATTGAAATGAAGTAACTGAAGGATTATAATATTGTGCTTACAGTAGAAGAGGGAATTATAATGTTAAAAAGAACTATTTTAAAGATCAATGAAAGAAAATACAAGCCTAACTCATAACTTTAAATGTGAGTAGGTTAAACAATTCAATAAAACGAAAAAGAGTGACAGATTGGATAAGAAAACAAAATCCTACCCTCTGTTACATACAAGAAACACAATTAAAAAACAAAGATGAACACAAAATAAAACTAAGGGAATAGAAAAAAATATACCATGCATCAAATGAATGTTAAAAAGAGCTGCCTTTATGCTCACAAAGTAAAACAAATATTCAAAATGTAAAAAGAGATAAATAAGAAAATTATATTATGCTTTTAAGGAACCCTGGACCATAAGTCAACACCAATAATAAACTCATGTGCTCCAAATGCCTTAGTATCCAAATTCATAGAGGAAATATCTGAACTTCAAGAAGACATAGAACTTATATAAAAGAGACTTCAATATCCTTCTACCAGTTTTTGAAAAGTCTAATGGAAAAATAAACAAAAGGGAAAATATAGAACTGAAAAAATTTCTAGAGAAACTAGGGTTAAAAGGTTTATTATATTTTCTAAATAATATCTGCACCATGTAGAACTTTTTAAAAATCACCCATTACTATGGTACGTAGATATTGCAAACAAACGTAAAAAGGTAGAAATGGTCAGTACATTCTTTACAGATCATAACGCAGTAAGAATGGAAATTGGTTCAGGGACCACAAACAAAAAATATGGACCCAAATGGAGACTTGACAATGGAATCTTGAATAATTAATAGACTAAAGAACAAATCATAGGAACAATTAATAACTATGTAAAAGAAAATTATAATGATGAAAACAACATATCAAAATTTCTGGGTTGCAGATGAAGCAGTCCACAGGGGAAATATTAATCTTTACAATCATACATTAACAAAATTCAAAGAGATTAGTGAACTGAATATGAATTTTAAAAATTAGAAATCTAAGTAAAATCTAAAATAAGCACAAAAGAGGATACATTAAAATTAGAGATAAAATAGATAAATTTGAGGGAAATGTGGAAATGATAAATAAAACAAAAATCTGTTTTTTGAAAAGACTAAGAAAATTTATAAACCTTTAGCTAATCTGCTTAAAAAGAAGAGAACAGAAAATTGAATCAATAAAACACCAAATGAGTAAAGTTAAATCACAGCAAAACCAACAGAAATTAAAACAATAATTATAACACAATATGCAGAGTTATATGCTAAGAAAACTGAGGACACAAAAGAAATAAAGGAATACCTTCAAAAAAATAAAATAAAATACCAAACTATCAAAAGAACAGATAGAGAGTTTAAATAACCAAATCTCAGAAAAGGAAATCTATCTAGCTCTAAAGAAACTACCGGGGGGGGGAGGGGGGGTAAAGCGGGGGAACCCAGCCTTAATGCATTCACCTTTAAAAATAGTTAGGAACCCATAGTTTACAAATTATTCTCAAAAATTGAGAGGGAGCCCCACCAGAAGCCTTTTATGAGACAAATGTAGTCCTAATGCCTATTCTAGAAAGATAAAAATACATAAAGAAAATTATAAGTAATCATTAATGAATATTGACTGAAAAAAACTAAATAAAAATATATCAAAGAGATTACAGCTATTTATCCAAGAAAGCATTCATTATAATTAAAGGGAATTTATACCAGGGATGCAAGAATGGTTCAACATTAGAAATACAATCAACATAATTAATCATATTAAAACCCAAAACATCCCAAACCATATGATCATCTTAGAAGGTATAGAAAAAGCCTTTGACAAACTAGAGTACTTTTTTATGCTAAAATTCTTACAAAGTATAGGCATAGAGAGATATTTTTAAAAGCAAGTATCATATGTAAAAAAAAGATAAACTAGAGTCTTTTCCAATAAATGTAGGTTTGAAGCAATGATGCCCACTCTATTGACTATTGTTTGATATAGTCATGTAAATGTTAGCAATAGCAATAAGACAAGAAAAAAGAAAAAAGGAATAAAAAGAAGTAATGAAGAGATAAAATAATCTCTGTTTGCTAATGACATGACAGTTTACATGGAAAACCCAAGGAAAGCAGCAAAGACATTAGTTGAGACAACTAATAGCTTACACAAAATTTCTAACTACTAAATGAGTATTCAAAAATAAATACCATTTCTATGTAATAAGAACAAAACACAAGAAACAAAAATGGAATGGAAAATTTAACTCCATATAATCACAAAATGGATAAAATAACTGGGGATCAATCTCCCAAAGCACACAAAATACGTGTATAGAGTCAATTACAAAGAATTCCTTTAAAAATTAAAGAACAATCTAAATAGATCAAGGAATGTTGAGTACTCCTGGCTATGTTTTCCCAATATAATAAAAATAACCACACTACCAAAATTAATTCACACTTTTAATGTTATACCAATCAAATTACAAGAATGTTCTTTACAGAGCTTCATAAAATAGTAACAAACATAATCTGAAAAAAAAAAACAAAAGATCTAAAATGTCAAGGGAAATAATGACAAAAAAGATGAAGGAGGAATAGCACTTCCAGACCTCATACTATTTCATAAAGCTGTAGTCATCAGTATCATCTGGTTTTTGGCTAAAAAAAATAAGAGATAGAACAACATAACAGACTTGACAAGGGAGATTCAGAAACAGTGGGATTTAATAACCCAATGTTCGATGAAGTAGAAAACGTAAGTTACCCAGGGAAAACTCTTTATTTGATAAAGGAAAAAAACTGCTGACAAAACTAGAAAGCAATATGGAAAAAATTAGGCTTAGACAAGTACCTTACATCACACTCCATAAATGTTCTAAATGGATGAATGATCTTAATGTCAAAGATTATACTATTTAAAATTGAAAAGAAACAGATTGTGTGTCTCTCACAGTTATGAGTAAAAGATGTAATATTAACCAAATAAGAGAGAGAGTCAATTACCAAAGATAAAATCAATAACTTGGATTACTTGAAACTGAAAAGCTTCTGCACAGACAACATTAATATATCTAGAATAAGAAGGGAAGTGATCTAAAGGGAAAGAATATTTTTATAAAATTTTTCTAATAAAGGTTTGAAATCCTAGATACATAAACAATTCCTACATATGTGTGTGTGCATGTGTGTATATATATATATATTAGCCATTCCCCAATGGATAAATGGATAAAGAATAGAAACAAATATTTGTCAAAAGAAGAACTGCAAAGTATTCACAACCACATGAAAAATGCTCCAAATCACTAATAATAAGAGAAACACAAATCAAAGCAACTATGAGGTTTCACCTCACCCCCTAAAAATTGTCAAAAGTGGCAAAAATGCCAATAGTCAATGTTAGAGAGGTGTGTGAAGATAAACATACTAATACATTGTTGGTGGAGCTGTGAAATGGTACAACAATTTTGGAAAACGATTTGGAATTATGCAAATAAAATGACTATAATGTCCATATCTTTTGAACCAGAAACTCCATTACAGGTCTTATAACCAAGGAAGCCACTGATAAAAGAAAAAGTCTTCATATATTTTTATATATTTATAACAACACTTTTGTGATAGCTAAGAATTGAAAACAAAATACGTTTCCATTGATTGGAAAATAGCTAAATAAATTGTGATACATGAATGTAAGAAATATGTGTGTGATGAATACAGAGAAGCATGGAAAGATATGTATGTATTAATACAGAATGAAGTCAGTAGAGCCAAGAAAACAATATACATAGTAAGTACAATAATGTAAATGGAAAGGATGACACACAAAAAATGCCGAAAGTAAATATAGCAAAATTATAAAGATTAATCAGGACCCAAATTAAGAGACATGAGAAGATACACCATCCCCAACACCTGTCCCTTGTGGAGGCAGGAAGTCCACAAGTGTTGTGTATTTCACATGCTTTGGGACTTCCTCATTGTTTCAATCAGTTATATTGATTTCTTTTCTTCTATTAAAAAAAACCACCATTTTGGGGGACGAGGGATATACATGGAATACTATAGAGATGTTAAGAAACAGAAAATATCAATAAAAACTGTTTTAAATGTATATTGGATATACCAAATAGGATGCCCTAGATACCTTAAACTCCATATATACAAAAGAGAATTCATTATTTTCCCCAAAAAAACTGTCCCTCTTCTAAAAATTCCCTCTTTCTATTAAATGTACCACTATTTTTTTAAATCTCTAAGGTTCATAATTCAAGTATGGTTCTTGACTCCTTACTCTTCCTTACCCTATATTTCCAGTCATTTGCCAAATCTTGCTGTTTTTTCTTCATAGCATTTCCCACATCGGATTCCACTTCTACACTCAAAAGTTCAGGTCCTCATGACCTCTAACCCAAACTATTGTAAAGACCTGCTGAATTATCCCCATATCTCCATTTCTCCCCACTCCAATCCATCTTCCAGATCACTTCCAAAATTATTTTCTCTAAGAGCACTTCATACTATGTTACTTTTCTACTCAATAAACTCCAGTGGCTCCCTATTATCTCTAAAATCAAATATGAACTTTTATTTAGCTTTAAAGCCATTTACAACCTAGTCACCATCTAGATTTCTAGCCTGATTATATATTGGCTATCTTATTACCCTTGGCGGTCCAATCAAACAGACTTTCTTTGTGTTCCTCATACAGGACACTCCATTTCCCATATTGTTATCTTTGAACTGGTCATCCCACATGTCTAGAATATACTCCCTCCTCTCTTATTCCTCATGCAATTCCTCTCTTCCATCAAGCACTAATTACTACATGAAGTTTTTTCTGATTTCCCTAAATGCCAGTTCCTTCCCTTTGTAAAATACCTTGTATTTATTTGTGTTTTTTCTGTATACATTTGTATGTATATGTGTTGTCCCACAAATAAAATGTAAGATCCTTAAAAGCAGAATTTTTTTCATTTTTTTGTATTTACCTCCCTAGAACCTAGCCCAGTGCCTACCACATAATAGGTACTAAATGCTTGTTGACTGATACATATCCAGTGATGGATCATATGTCTAGCATGAATTTAAGTGCGTTTAAAGATCACCTAACCAGCATAGTAGAAGTGTCAACTACTCTCAAAAGCCATAATAACATTTTATAAGGGAGGAACTCTGTATCGATAGAAAGAGCACCACATAAACAAAAACAGATTCTTAAGCTATTAGAGGAAATATCTTCTCAATATCCAAAGGAGTACAGGAGCTAGTATTATCCTTTCCATTTTATAGATGAGGAAATTGAGCACACACATAATAAGCAGTTGGTTTTATAGTAACAGAGACAGGAATACATCCTGGTTAGGCATAGTGGCATAGCAGAGAGAGTATTGAACTTGTCTTGAGAGACTTGTCTGATTTCAAATCCAGCCTCTAACACTGCCTATTTATGTTACCACAGACAAGTGATTTAACCTCTCTAGCCTCAGTTAAAATGGAGATAATATCTTCAGGACCTATCTCATTAGAGTAGACTAGGATGACGGTCAAATATTCTGCATGTAAAAGAGTCTGCAAATCTTTACATGTTACATAAAAGTCAGCTGTTATTAGTACGATTATTACCTTCCTACTTACAATTTGGGTTCACTCACAAGCAGCTAAATTGCCTCCAATAAATCCACCAAAAACTTCTAGTATGGGATAGAAGATTAAACTTGGGAAAATAAAGAATAATACAAAGCATTCATGATCCAGAGAAGTAGATGATAAACAAAAGTTTGCATAGTATTGTTTTACATGTGTGTCTGTGTCTGTGTGTATGTATGTGAAATAGTGGTCTTCTCCAGTGTGGGGTAGGGAGAGAGGAAGGGAGGGAGTTCAAAACTTAAAATGTAACCAAAAAAATAATGTTTTTTAAAAAAATAAACATGGCAGATCTTCCCAAATCTGACTCATTTTGAGTAGGAATATAATGTTTAAGTAAAAATAACCAAGTTGATACCCAGGGAGCTATTTTTCCCCAGAACTGCGTAGGGCACCTCCAGTGCTGGTTAGGTATTGTTATTTATGTATCTCTAGATGTAGACTGGAAGCAATGAAATAAAAGCCTTATATTATGAACATTGCCAGGAGCTCCACTTCAGTAGTTAGCTTGCTGTTGGCCTATACATAGAGGTGTATCACTAGTAAATGATACTTATTCATGTCTACAAAATTACTAAATTTCTAACTCCAACCTCTCTTCACATCCTCCCTCCATTTTTTCCAGAAGCATATAGATAAACTCTTCCATGTTTTATAGGAGCCTGAACGATATGGCACCATGCCTTCCATCAAAGTACCATTAGTTTTAATATTTCATAGAAGATGAAGATGAAATAGAACCCAAATGCTAGCAGAAAGGAAGAAAGAGCAATGGAAAGGGCAAGGGAAGAGAAATTAATATCCAGTATATCTAGTGCTGGGCTAGGAATCTGGAATATATGGGTTCAAAGCCTACTTAGATACTTTGGTCACAATTATTCCATGAGGTTCAACTATGTAGGCAAGCTAACTTTTGTTCAGTCATTCAGTTGTGTCCCATTCTTTGTGACCCCCTGGACCATAGCATTTTGGATCCTTCTATTCTCCACTACCTCTCAAAGTCTGTCCAATTTCATGTTCATTGTTCCCATGGCAATATCTATCCATATCATCTCTGCTGTCCCCTTTTCCTTTTGCCTTCAATTTTTCCCAACATCAGAGATTTTTCCAATGAGACCCATCTTCTCATTATGTGACCAAAGTATCTAAGCTTCAGCTTCAGTATTTGACTTCAAAAGAAATAGCCTGAATTGTTTTTCAATTATTGATTGATTTGATCTTCTTGCTGTCAGAGGGATTCTCAAAAGTCTTCATCAGCACTACAATTCAAAAGAATCAGTTCTGCAGTGCTCAGTTTTCTTTATAGTCCAATTCTCACAAAAATACATAGCTGTTAGAGAAAAAAATATAGCTTTGACTATATGGATCTTTGTTAGCAAGGTGATGTCTCTGTTTTTCAGTGTGCTGTACAGATTAGCCATAACTTTCCTTCTAAGGAACAAGCATCTTTTAATTTCATGGTTGCAGTTGCTGTCTGCAGTGGTCTTTGAGCCTAAGAATATAAAATCTGACTCTGCTTTCATTTCTTCTCCCTCTATTTGCCACAAAGTGATGGGACTAGTTGCCAAGATCTTGTTGGGGTTTTTTTTATGTTGTTTCAAGTCAGGTTTTATATTCTCCTCTTTCACCCTCATCACAGGCTTCTTAATTCCTCTTCACTTTCTGCCATCATAATGGTATCATCACTTTCTGCCATCATAATGGTATCATCTTCATGTCTGAGACTGTTCATATTTCTCCCATTAAGCTTAATTTTGGCTTTTGATTCACCCAGTCAGGCATTTCATTTGATGTACTCTGCATATAAGTTAAATTAATAAGATAACAATATACAGCCTTGTTGCACTCTTTTTCCAAATTTAAACCAATCAGTTATTCCATGTTTTATTCTAACTATTGCTTCTTGGTCCACATATAGGATCCTCAGGAGACAAGTCAGATGATCTAGTACTCCCATCTCTTTAAGGACTTTTTGTTGTGAACCACACAAAGGTTTTAGTGTAGTCAATGAAACAGAAGTAGTTGTTTTTTGGAATTACCTTGCTTTCTCCATAATCTAGCAAAGGTTGACAATTTAGTCTCTAACTCCTCTGCCTCTTCAAAAACCAGCCTGCTCAAACCAGGAGAACATTGTACACAGTAACAGCCACAATGTGCGAGTACTGATTTTGATAGACAACAATGCAAGGGCCTAAAACAAAGGACACACGATGGAAAATGCCAGTCATATTCAGAGAAAGAACTATGGAGTCAGAATGTAGAATGAAGCAGACTATTTTCTCTTTTGTTTTGTTTTGTTGTTTTTTTCTTTTTCATGGTTTTTCCCATTCATTATAATTCTTCACCGCAATCTGACTAATGTTAACATGTGTTTAATAGGAATGTATGTGCAGAGTCCATATCAGATTGCAAGCCATCTTGGGGACAGAGGGGGAAGGGAATAGAAGAAAATTTAAAATTTATGGAATTGAGTGATGAAAACTAAAAATAAATAATTTAATTTTTTTTTAAAGTCTGCTTTTCTGGTAATTCTCAGTTCACATATTGCTGTAACCTCACTTTCAGGATCTAAAACATAACTTTACTGGCATGTGAAATGAGTGTAATTGTTTGGTAATTTGAACATTCCTTGGCATTGCCCTTTTGGACTGGGACATAAACTGATCTTTTCCAATCCAGTATTGTTGAGTTTTCCAAATTTGTTGACATATTACGTGCAGCACTTTAACAGCATCATCTTTTAGGATTTTAAATAGCTCAGCTGGAATTCCATCTTTCCACTAGCTTTATTGTAACCGAATTAAACTATGAACTATGCTGTGCAGGGTTACTCAAGATAGACAGGTCATAGTGAAGAGTTCTGGCAAATGATCCACTGGTGAAAGAAACTGCTAACCATTCCAGTATCTTTGCCAAGAAAACCCCATGAATAGTATTAAAATAATAAAATAAATAGGAAAATAAAAATAATAAAAGATATGCTCCCCTCCCTTCCCCCTGGATCACTGCATAACAGAGTGACTTGCACAGAAGTAAGCTAAAGCTAGGGTCAAAAGATCTCAGGAGTCCTGACACTCCTTATATCTAAGAGTACAATAGACTCAATAGCAATTGGGAATTGGGGAGGTTCCCCTCTCTTTCCAGGTCAAATAATAAAAAATAAGTGCCAAGGAAAGGTCCAGACAAAGTTCTTTAAATTTTTGAGGAAGAACTCACTTTCACTTGGTATGAAGGTAGAGGAGGAAGGGAAAAAGGTCAAGGAAGACATCATGCAGAGGGCAGCAATAGGATTAGAGAAGAAAAGTTAAAATGAATAAATGAGTGGATTTAAAAATAAACATTTGCTAACTGCTTACTATGTGCAAAGTACTATACTAAATGACAGGAATATAGATATAAAAGAAGGCAGTTTTGTCTCTCCAAGATGGGAGACAATAAGTCATATAGAAAGGTTCCATAGTCCTGAGAGTCCAAAAGCAAAAAAGATGGCAATGTATCTTCTTTAATATCATTTCTACTGATAAAATTATAGTCATTTCTAACATCAAACCATTTGACAGTACCAATAATTTTGGTGGAAAGAGTTTTCTTTTCTAGGTCTTCAGTAACTATAGGACTACAGAACCTCAAAGAGGCAAGTCACATACGCAGGTTATCTCAAGTCTAATGGCTGCAGAACTCAATTGAAAGTAGAGCCATCACTCTGAGAAGGAATGGGGTGGGGTGTTGCCTTTGAGGTCATCTAGTCTAGTCCGATCCTTTTATTTTCCAGATAACAAAACTGAGGCTGAGAGAGATTAATTTATTTGGCCAGGGTCATAGTGCTAACAAGTGACTGCGCTGAGATTTTAATCAATGTCATCTGACTCCAAATACAGTATTCTTTCCATTCCCAATGCCTATCTGTGATGATCTCTTTGGGGACTAAGCCTCTTTTAATGAAAAAGAGAAATTAATAAGCTACAACAACAGCTAATCATTTAATGTTTATTTCAAAGGTAATGAAAATAGGTGATGAAGCATTAAAGTTGATAGTGTAAATGAACAGGGTATGGCAAATGTAGTTTTCTCAGAATCTAGCAAGATTTTCTAAGTCTCTTCCTTTCTGGATCAACATATCTACCTCTCTTTCCCTATGCCTTTCTCCTTTTTGTTTTCCTGCCTCTCCTTCTCCCTCTGTCTCTTTTTCCCCTCATCTATTCCTTCCTTAGGGACTGGAGGAGTTGGTGCAGCTTCCGGAGATGCCCTTGACTCCCAAGAGTATTTCTCAGAGAATCTAGATGACTGTCATTATTTACAGAACAATAAAATTTACCAACAGAGCAGAACTCCCAAATGCCAAACAAAATCTCCCCACCCAGTAAATTTCCTTTCCATGTGTTTTACCACAGCCCTTTCATTCTTCTAGATTGTCACTCCCCCAACACTATCTGAAGCAACAGAATGGACTAAATGGGCATTTCTGAGGTGTACATATATTGCCAACTTAACTCAGTGTCCCTGGAATAAATAAACTCTATCCTAGCTTAAGAACCTCACACAGCAGAGCAATAGCAGGACAGTTATTTTCAGGGTTTTGTTCATCTGAATGTTATCTGAGTTTCAAAGAGAATTTCACCCAGAAATTGAATGAGCCTACACTAAGTCAGAAAATGATCTCACCATAGGGTCACTTGCCAACATCTTGACATTAGCCAATTTCCTCATTTTGTTACTGTAATCTATGCAGTGTCCTGACTTGCAGCAATCTCTATGAACCATGACTGGGAAATAAGTCAGTCTCCTTTAATGGAAAATTCTGTTGAAACGGAGATTTCAGGTAGTTTTCCCTTGATCCAATCACAAAGCTATGTTGGAAGCTTTCCCTGGGCATTTCTGTCGCCTTCTCCCCTTTCCTTTCTATTTCTTTGTGTAGATGGAAAATCCACCTAGAATGCATTTAAAGTAAAAGAATATTGTGACAAACTCAGCCAAACACAAAGCACTAAATTCATGGTTCCAATGAGAAATGCCTTCAGGACCATAAGATGACAGTTAATCAAATGAGTTCTGATTTCTGATGCATATTTACACCTAAATACTCCAAAGATCTATAATGTCATCCATGTTGAGACTCCCTCCACTGAAGTAGATTATAATTCCCTTCTACATCTCAGTAGAAGATTTTATGAGTTGTGAGGAGAGATAAAGCAAGGAAGAAGGAAGAAGAGGAAGAGCAAGATGGAGAGGGAGACACACAGAGAGTGGGAGAAGGAGACAGAGATGAGAACAGAGACGAGAGAGAGACAAAGAAGAACCTGGTCAGAATCACAAAATCTCAGAAGCCCAACCCATCTCAAAACCAGAATCCTCTCTACAATAGCCCTACAAAGTGGTCCTCCAGCCTTTACTTGGAGTGACAGGGATCTCACCATCTTATGAAGTAGCTCATTTGATTTTTTATAATATGAATGTTAGAAAGCCATTTATACCTGTCTTTATGTAGTTTTGATCCATGGCTCCTAATTCTACCCTCTGGCACCAAGCAAAATCAGTCTAATCATTCTTCCACATGACAGCCCCATCCCTTCCCAGCCAAATCTTCTCCAAACCAAATATTATCCTCCCATGAAATGACCTCAAGTCCTCTTACCCTCCTGGTTTGCCTCTGGATTGACACTCTCTACCTTGTCTACATCCTAAAATGCAGTGCCCAGAACTGAATGTAAAATTAGTTTATTTAAAGTTAATTATATTTGGTCCTCAAATGACAGATGTACAGTCCATCACCAGTCCTATACTTTAAGCCTTTCCTATTCATTGATCCTGTCAGAGTTTGTACTTTAATGATATGCAACCAGATATTTACTATGGAAAGGAAGTATATAGTTTAAACCCTCATTAAGACCCTAGAACTTGTAGTTATTCTTTTATTTCTCCCCAAAACCCAGGAAGAGATGGAACATGTACAAATTAGACTGGACTAGCAGAGTTCTGCCCACCCAATTATATTAAACATCTTCAAGGTAGACAGAGTTTGGGCAATAACTGCAAAAGAAGAAAGCTTTGTGTAAGAAATTACTCTAAACATTAAATCAATTAATGTCTTTCTTTCCCTTACTCTCTATTCTGCTTTAATGGGAAAGAGGAGAGTTGACATAGGGAGTGACAATATGGATATGACTATCCAAAGGCCATGCCAATCCATGGCAAATTTTCTCTACTCTTATTTTTCCTTTGCTCCATTTGCAAACTGTATGCATTGTTGGGGTGGAGCCAAGAAGGTGGAGTAAAAGCAAGAACTTGCTTGAGCCTCTGCTCCAACTACCTCCAATACCAGTAAAAAAAAAATTACTCTAAACAAATTTTAGAGCTACAGAATCCACAAAGTAACAGAGAGAAACAAATCTCCCACTGAAGGCAGCCTGGCAGGCCAACAGGAAGGGTCTGTCACACCAGGCAGGAAGCGGAGCACAGTCCTGTGTGAGCTATATGGCCCAAACCCAGGTGGCCCCACCCAGTAGCACATATAAGCCAGAGGAGACTTCAGGAGACTGAATCACTGGCAGCTGTGTCAGTTTTCTGACTTCTCAATCCATAAACACCAAAGAGAAAGTAAAAGGTCATTAGGGAACTCTGTTAGAACTGGGTGATGGAGGAGCATGGTCCAACCTCTGCCCCCAGGGCAAGAGGCTATGGAGGCACAGCAGCTGCACCTGCTGCTGAGTGGCTGCCTCCATTGCTCCTGGCCTGCAGATCACAGGGTGACAAAGCAACCCACCATTCAGAGGATAATTGCTGTTGCTTTGACCTGCTTGGATCTGGGGAGGAATGCCAGTATAACGGCAAGCAAAGAAGTAGTAAACACCTTGTTTCAGATATTGAATTAA
>CM053582.1:524531157-524579720 GCA_028627135.1 Pseudochirops cupreus | reverse complement strand
GGTGGTCTGTTTACAAAAGTCCTGGAGGAGGGTTTTGGAGGTCCTGAGACTTTACTGATGATTTGTGTTGTCCTCTTGGACCTTGTTTGTGGCTCTTTGTTGATTTCTATACTGATGATTTGTGTTGAGTTCTCAGACCTTGTTGGTGGGTCTATGTTAATTTCACAGGCAGATAGTGAATTGGTGGTGGTGCCAGCAATGTGCATGAATGTTGTTTTGGCTCTGTTAAGCTTTATCTTCCAAGAAAAAGAAACTGTGAAGGACTTGAGGTGGACTGGACATTGTGAGTTTCAGTATGGAATGGGAACTGGACAAGGAACTGTACGAGGAGCTGGACAAGGAGCTGGACAAGGAACTGAGAGCTGTCTGCCTTTGAACCCAGGTGAGAGTTGTGTAGATTTGGGCATGAGCTGGGACCATGAAAGAGGAGATGTGGAAGCTGAGAGCCAGCCTCAAGTCAAGATGAAAAAAATCTCTTCTGGGGTACCTGATGCTGACTGAGAAGATTATGATTTACTATGACATAGGGGAGGAGAACTTTGACCTTTGTACTTTGTGTCCATTAAGGAGACAAGCCTCCTTAAGGAAGATTGATTTATGGACTTACTGAATGATTGTACTTTGTGTCCCTTAAAGAGGAAAGCCTCCTTAAGAATGATTGAATTAAAGACTTACTAAATGATTGAGTTACTAAATGATTGTACTATGTTTGGAACTATGTTGCCACTTTGGTGAAAACTATGTGGCTATTTTAGTGATGTTGTTATGTTATAACATTATGAATTCTGTACTTTGATTTCTGTGAATGTTTTGCCTTAATTTGCTGCTGAATAAATACAGAGTTCACTATACTATGTAATCAGAACGTTGAAGCTGTTCACAGCAGCACTCCTCTGGAAAGGTGCTCATGCTTGGCTTTACAGCCAGTGAGCCAAAGCTTGTGGGGGCTGTAGAGAGGGATCCCTCCTTATAGCTCTAGCAACTGTGAAAACCCCAGTGATTTGGGACATAGCTGTTTCCACTCTGGAAGCAGAGTTCTACTATGACAAAGAGCTCAAAAGTCAAGTAATTGGCTGGAAAGATGAGGAAGCATAATCATACCATGGAATCCTCTTTGGGGGACAAAAAGGATCAAAATATGGAACCAGAAGAAGAAAACAAAGGCAAAACTCCTTCATCAAAAGCTTCCAAGAAAACTATGAACTGGTTATAAGCCATGGAGGAGCTCAAGAAGGATTTTGAAAATCAAGTAAGAGAAGTGGAGGAAAAATTGGGAAGGGAAATGAGAATGATGCAAGAAAACCATGAAAAGCAAGTCAACAACCTGCTAAGGGAGACCCAAAAAAATACTGAAGAAAATAACATCTTAAAAAATAGACTAACTCAAATGGAAAAAGAGACCCAAAAAGCCAATGAAGAGAAGAATGCCTTTAAAAACCAAATGGAAAAGGAATTTCAAAAACTCACTGAAGAGAATAATTCCTTCAAAATTAGATTGGAGCAAATGGAAGCTAGCGACTTTGTGAGAAATCAAGATACTATAAAATAGATCCAAACAAATGAAAAAAATAGAAGGCAGTGTGAAATATTTCATTGGAAACCCCACTGACCTGGTAAATAGACCCAGGAGAGATAATTTAAAAATTATTGGACTACCTGAAAGCCATGATCAAAAAAAGAGCCTAGAAATCATCCTTCAAGAAATTCTCAAGGAAAATTGCCCTGATACTCCAGAACCAGAGGGTAAAATAGAAATGGAAAGAATTCAACAATTGCCTCTTGAAAAGATCCCAAAAGGAAAACTCCTAGGAATATTATAGCCAAATTTTTGAGCTCCCAAGTCAAGGAGAAAATATTCCAAACAATCAGGAAGAAACAATTTGAGTGTTATGTAAACACAATCAGGATAACACAAGATCTAGCAGTTTTTACATTAAGGGATGATATGCATTGTTTATTACTAAATGTTTCTTTGTTCTTTTAAACTAACCTATTGACTGTTCTAACTTTTACATGGTTTTTCTAGACAAAGGTAATATCATTTTAATTGTGTTCTGAATGAATATTTTTATTATGGAGAATGCAGCCAAAAGGGAAGCCAGTGACTGCTTGACAACACATAATTTAAAAAGCAAGAGATCTTTATCTCAGTTCTAGTGACCAGAGGTTACCTGGAGAATCAGTTTCTATAACCATTATTAATAACCAGCACTAACAAATTTCCCCAAAATAGGGGGAAAGAATGACTACATGAAGTTTAGACCATTGCTCTGGGCTAAAACCACAACCTTATCTCTTTATTAATAGAAGGCTAAATAATAATGTGAGGCAAGGGCTGTAATCTAAGACAAAAGGAAGGAGCAATAGAGGTATGACCAGAGGGAAGGTTATGCTCAAAGCCTAAGTTCATGGGAGATTCAACTCTATCCCTCCTGGTTTTGAAAAGGAAAGTTCTCAGCCAAAATCTTCCCTCAGTGACAGCTGCTTACTACAGGTATATCCTATGAGAATTCATAGTCACTTTCACACACTAGAATAGGATATGAGTGGAGGTTCAGGGTACTGGATATGCATTTAGTCATATTGCATGTTCTTTATTGTAAGTTTTATAACTTGCTAAAATAACTAGAAAAGCTACTAACTAGTCATATAGTCAAAGAAAGGGATAACAATTTTTTTCCAGTACTTAGAGAATGTCATGATTTGGAGGAAGATTCCTAGCATATTAAATGAACGCCTGGTGGGTTGTAACAATTGGTTGCAGAGCCCCTTCACAAGCCATAGGTAACATTTTTCCCTTTCATTTTCTATTAAAGGCCAAGAAAATGAAGGTGTAAAGCTAGAAAGACTCAATTAAATAAAGGACCAAGTTGGAGGATTAAACCAGGTCAAGGAGCTCTGGCAGAAATTTTTAAAGGGAGATACAGGTTTTCAGTCTTTTTAACCACTCTACCCAAGGGAACAATGACTCACAGATATCTATGATTGGAACTGGCAGACTGGTTGGCAGGGAATACCAGGAAAATACACCAGATACCTAGTCAAAAAGATGCAAAATGGCACCAAATTACCTCCCTTGGAACAGTTGGTTAAGGTGTTCTATAGAAGACTTGCTTAGTCGTTATCTAGGAGCAGGACAGTAAAGAAATAGTTCTCTGCTTTTTCCATGAGCCTGTGAAAGCAGTGTACTAGAAAGTACTTCATAAAGACATTTAGCTTGCACCTGGGTAATACCAGATGTGGAAGACTAAACGGGGTTTAGGGGAAGTTAAGATTTCAGAATTTACCAGAAGCACTAGGATGCCAGACTTCTAATGCTATATTTTTCACTTTTGATTTCATCTAGTAAATATAATGCACATGTAAATGAGCAGTGTGTCAGGAAACTGGGAAAGAGATAAGAATTACAATTGGATGTGGTCTGAACCATTAAACAAATCATGAGATATTGTCAGGAATGTATTCATACCCTTGGACAAAAGCATTGGAAAACACTGGGAAGATTTGGGGGAGCAGGAAGAAGGGGGAGGGGAAATTGGAAAAACTGACATGGCAAGCACATGAGCAACAGAAATGAGGTGGTCTAGCTCAAGCTTTGAGTACCATCTACTGGTTTGATTGAATATAACGAACCATTGGAACAGCTGTTAGTATGTCTGGTGAGTCACTCAAGCCTAAAGTGATACCTGATAGCTTAACATTATATAGCACATCCAATACTTTCTTCAAGCCCCACCTCCTAGTGGTATTAATCAATCAATAAGCATTTATTAAGCTCCTACTAGGTCCCAGGAACTATGCTATCTGGGGATACAAAGATAAATGTGAAATAGTCCTGTCTTCAAAGAGCTCACATTCTGTTAACAGATGAAACACTAGTCCTGCCTTTAATGAAATGAAGCAGAGGGTTACAGGATGATTTACAGAAAGACAAGAGTGATGGTTGCTGGGGCAGCTAGGTGGCGCAGTGAATAGAGCACCAGCCCTGGAGTCAACAGGACCTGAGTTCAAATCTGGCCTCAGACACTTAACACTTACTTGTCATGTGATCTTGGGCAAATCACTCAACCCCAATTGCCCAGCCTTCCCCTCTCCAAAAAAAAAAAAAAAGGCAAAAAAAAAAAAAGAGTGATGGTTGCAAATGTGGAGCTAATTAGGTAGTGAGCCTCACATCCGAAGTAGTACTCAGATCAATGAGATCACAGATCTATCAAAGTATTGAAATTTACTAAAGTCCTCAGTACATGTTTTCCTATATGTCAAATGGAGGATAATAGAAATTTCCCCCATCTTCTATTCCTTCCTTCTTTGTCAGTGGGCTACTTAACCCTTACCTGTAGGTTGTCTCACCCTAGATTCTATAACCAATCCTATCCTTAGGCAAGGGAACCCTAGATCAAGATCTCACTGCCTCCCCATTAAGTCACTCTTGCTGCTGGTCCTGCTCTCACCCTGGCATTCAGTTCACCAGTAACTGAATTCTTTCCTTGTATCTAAGTTCCCATTTTGCTAAGTCCCTAAGGCTTTATGAAACAAATTCAACAAACATTTATTGAGCAGTAACCTACAAAACCTGTCTTTGGTTTCTTTGTTCTAGAGACTTAGCAGTGACCATTGTGTCAACCCCAGATCCAAACCACTCACTTCTGGATCTCTCTTCATTCTAGGTCTTTCTTCTGTGTTCCCTAGGTCTTTCTTGGACCAAATCCACCTTGAACTTCCAGCTTCTGCCTCCTTCCCAGGTCACAACTCCACCTGTTGCTCTTGCCTTGAGGGGTGGGCATCCTAAGCCTCATAGAAGACAACATTGCTATATGCTATAACGTAGGACCTTGAGGGAGGGTCTAATTATTTGCCTGCTATAGACCTCTCTCCAACCTCTAATACTCTGTCTGTACTCTCTCATATTCTCTCCTTCCCATTAATACTGAACTCTCCAGCTTATACAAACTCCATTCCCAATCCCCTACTGACTACTCCCTTACTCACATCCTGCTCCACTCCACTGAAATGCCTCCTTCCAAATTATCAAATTCATCTTAACCCCTCCTGGATTACTACCTTGTTGTGGTACAGGGATTTGTGTAACTCAATGAAATTATGAGCTATGCTATGCAGGGTTACCCAAGATGGACAGGTCATAGTGAAGAGTTCTGACAAATAGTGATCCACTGGAGAAGGAAGTGGCAAACCACTCCAGTATCTTTACCAAGAAAACTCCATGGACAGTATTAAAATGATAAAGGAGTTGACAGTGGAGAGAGGGGACTTCCAGGAGCCAAATAAGAAGTCACTCTCTCTCTACCTTATTGACCTCTGAAAGCCCAGAAAATATTGCCCCAGGAAAAACCCTGGAACAGGTGGGCCAGCTAAAAAATGGGGTGCAGCACTCTTGAAGCCTAGGAAGTTTGGGGGATTAACAGGAAAGGTCCCTCTCACTCTGGGGGAGGAGGAGCAGTTCAGGATGGGAGGCATCCCAGAAAACCAGCAGCAAGCACCACCTCAGCAAACCAGGAGGAGATCCTGAGCCCCATGGTGGTAGAGCATGCAAGTGCCAACATCAGGACCCCCTAATGCCTCAGCCCAGGCAGAGGAACAGGCAGACACCAGCTTGGAAAACCACCATGTGCACTGGCATTCAAGAGAAGGGAGAGGGTAGATAGGAGGGAGGGAAGAAGTAGTAAGGGTAAAGAGAAAGAAAAGGGAAGGGACTGATAGAAGGGAGGGCAGACTGATGGAGGCAGTGGTCAAAAGCAAAACTCTAGTGAGGAGTGAAAGGGAAAAAGGAGAGCCAAAAGCATAAATGGGGGGGGGGGGAGGATAGAAAGAAAGACACAAATGCTAACCATAACTCTGAATGTAAATGGGAAAAACTCTCCCATAAAATGGAAGCAGATAGCAGAGTGGATTAAGAGCCGTAATCCTACAATATATTCTTTATGAGAAACACATTTGAAGCAGAGGGATACACACAGAGTAAAAGTAAAAAGCTGGAGCAGAATATATTATACTTCAGGTGAAGTGAAAAAAAAAGCAGGGGTAGCAATCCTGATCTCAGACAAAGCAAAAATAAAAATAGATTTAATTAAAAGAGGTAAGGAAGGAAACTATATCCTGCTAAAAGGTACCATAGACAATGAAGTAACATCATTACTAAACATATATGCACCAAGTGGTATAGCATCCAAATTCTTAGAGGAGAAGTTAAGGGAGTTACAGGAAGAAATAGACAACAAAACAATACTAGTCAGGGACTGCAACCTCCCCCTCTCGGAACTAGACAACTCTAACCACAAAATAAACAAGAAAGATATTAAGGAGGTGAATAGAATTTGAGAAAAGTTAGATTTGGTAGACCTCTAGAGAAAACAGAATGGGAATATAAAGGAATATACCTTTTTCTCAATGGTACATAGAACTTACACAAAAACGGACCAAGTATTAGGGCATAAAAAACTGACAATCCAATGCAAAAACGCAGAAATATTAAATGCATCCTTTTCAGATCATGATGCAACAAAAATTCCATGTAATAAAGGGCTATGGAAAGATAATCTAAAAAATAATTGGAAACTAAATAATCTAATTCTAAAGAATGAGTGGGTCAAACAACAAATCATAGAAATAATCAATTATTTCATCAAAAAGAATGATAATAAGACAACGTAACAAAATTTATGGGATGCAGTGAAAGCATTCTTAAAGGAAGTTTTATATCTCTAAAGGTTTACATAAATAAAATAGAAAAAACATCAATGAAAAAATCTCCAGGGTCATATGAATTTACAAGTGAATTCTATCAAACATTTAAAAAGCAATTAATTCCAGTACTATATAAACTATTTGGGAAAATAGGCAAAGAAGGAGTCCAATCAAATTCTTTTTATAATACAAATATGGTGCTGATATCTAAACTGGGACGAGCAAAATCAAAGAAAATTATAGACCAATTTTCCTAAAGAATATAGAGGCAATAATTTTAAATAAAATATTTGCAAAGAGATTACAACAACTTATCTCAAGGATAATAAACTATGACCAGGTGGGATTTATACCAGGATTGCAGGACTGGTTCAAAATTAGGAAAACTATCAGCATAAATGACCAGATCAAGAACAAAACAAACAAATCACATGAGTATCTCAATAGATGCAGAAAAAGCATTTGACCAAAATACAAAACCTGTTCCTATTAAAAACACTAGACAGCATAGGAATAAATGGGGTCTTCCTTAAAATAATAGGTAGCATCTATCTAAAATCATTAGCAAACATTATATGTAATAGGGATAAGCTAGAAGCATTCCCAATAAGATTGAAGGTGAAACAGGGTGTCCATTATTGCCACTGTTATTCAATATTATACTAGAAATGTTAGCTTGAGCAATAAGAGAAGAAAAAGAAATTTAGGAAATTAGAGCAGGCAAAGAAGAAACAAAGCTATCACTCTTTGCAGATGATCTGATGGTATACTTACTTAGACAATCCTAGATAATCAAGTAAAACATTATTTGAAATAAACCAATATAGCAAAGTTATAGGATATAAAATAAACCCACATAAATCATTAGCATTTCTATATATTACTAACAAAGTCCAACAGCAAGAGATAGAAAGAGAAATTCCATCTAAAGTTATTGTAGACATTATAAAATATTTGGGAGTCTACAAAAACAAATCTAAGAACTATATGAACACAATTACAAAACACTTTTCACATAAATAAAATCATATCTAAATAATTAGAAAAATATCAGTTGCTCAAGAGTAATCTGAGCTAGTATTATAAAAATTACAATTCTACCTAAATTAATTCATTTATTCAGTGCCATACCAATTGGACTACCAAAAATTATTTTATAGAGCTAGAAAAAACAATAACAAAATTCATCTGGAAGAAAAAAAGGTCCAGATTATCAAGGGAATTAATGAAAAGAAATGCAAGTGAAGGTGGCCTACGTGTACCAGATCTTAAATTGTATTATAAAGCAGCAATCATCAAAACTACTTGGTGCTGGCTAAGAAATAGAAAGCTGGATCAATGCAATAGGTTAAGTACACAAGACACAACAGTCAATGACTATAGTAATCTACTATTTAATAAACCCAAAGACTCCAGTTTCTGGGATTTATTTAACAAAAGTTGCTAGGAAAAATTGGAAAATAGTATGGCAGAAACTAGGCATAGACATCTTACACCACATACCAAGATAAAGTCAAAATGGGTGCATGATTTATATATAAATGCTGATGCTATATGCAAATTAGGAGGGCAAGGAATAGTTTACCTGTCAGATCTATGGAAAAGGGAAGAATTTATGACCAAACAAGAGAGAAAGAACATTATGAAATGTAAAATGGATGCTTTTTATTACATTAAATTGAAAAAATTTTGCACAAAGTAAATGCAATCAAGATTAGAAGGAAGCAGAAAGCTAGGGAACAATTTTTACAGTCAGTGTCTCTGATAAAGGTCTCATTTCTAAAATATATAGAGAAATGAATCAAATTTATAAGAATATAAGTTATTCCCCAATTGATAAATGATCAAAGGATATGAACAGGTAGTATTCAGAAGAAGAAATTAAAGCTGTCTATAGTCATATGAAAAAATGCTCTAAAACACTATTGATTAGAGAAATGCAAATCAAAACAACTCTGAGGTACCACATCTCAGATTGGCTAACATGACAAAACAGGAAAATGATAAATGTTGGAGATAATGTGGGAAAATTGGAACACTAATGCACTGTTGGAACCGTGAACTAATCCAACCATTCTGGAGAGCAATTTGGAACTATGCCAAAAGGGCTATAAAACAGTGCATACCCTTTGACCTGGCAATACCTCTTCTAGGTCTGTATCCCAAAGAGATCATAAAAATGGGAAAAGGACCCACATGCACAAAAATATTTATAGCAGCTCTTTTTGTGGTGCAAAGAATTGGAAATTGAGAGGATGCCCATCAATTGGGGAGTGGCTGAACAAGTTGTGGTATATGAATGTAATAGAATAATATTGTGCTATAAGAAATGATGAGCAGGTGGACTTTAGAAAAACCTGGAAAGACATATGAACTGATGCTGAGTAAAATGAGCAGAACCAAGAGAACATTGCATACAGTAACAGCCACATGGTGCAATGACTGACTTTGATAGACTTAGCTCTTCTCAGCAATGCAAGGATCTAAGACAACTCCAAAAGACTCACAATGGAAAACACTATCCATATCCAGAAAAAGAACTTTCATGTCTGAATGCGGATAGAAGCAAACTATTTGCTCTCCTTTTGTTTTGTTTTGTTTTGTTTCTTCTTTCTCGTGGTTTCTCCCATTAGTTCTAATTCTTCTTTACAGCATCACTAATGTGAAAATATGCTTAATATGAATGTATAAGTAGAGCCTATTTCAGATTGCATACCATCTTGGAGAGTGGGAGAGGAGAGGGAGGGAGAGAAAATTTAAAACTCAAAATCTTATGGAAGTTAATGTTGAAAACTAAAATTAAATTAATTAGTTATTTTTTAAAAAGAGCTGACATTGGAAGATGAGTCCTTCGGGTCAGAGGTTTCCAGTACTCAACTGGGGAATAGTGAGAACACTTACAAGTAAATCCAGTACTAATGAAGAAGCTGGACCAAAGTCTAATGGAAGCTCAGCTGTGGATGTGTTTGGTGATGAAAAGAAAACAACTCATTGAAAAAGACCCTAATGTTGGGAAAGATTGGAAGTAAAAAGAAAACGAGACAGCAGAGGATGAAAGGACAAACATAAATTTGGATGGACTTCAAGAAATAGTAAAGGATAGAAGGACCTGGCATGCTATGGTCTGTGGAGTGGCGAAGAGTCAGACACAACTGAATGACTGAACAACAAATTTTATCTTAAACCTTTTCCTTTCCTACTACATTCTCTGGTTCATAATAATCATAATGGTTAATATTTCTGTAGTACTTCAATGTTTGCTAAGTGTTTTACAAATATTTTCTCATTTGATCCTCACAAGAACACTATGAGTTATCCCCATTCTACAGATGAGGAAAATGAGGCCAGAAAAGGCTAAGTGACTTGACCAGTATCACACAGCTAGTTGGTGTATGGGTCAGGATTTGAACTCAGGTCTTCCTGATTCCAAGGCCAGCAATATATCTACTATTCTAACCACCTAGCTGCACCTCACTGATACCTAGATCCCTGCTTATGACTCTGCATACCTGGCTACTCTTTCTAGTACTGGTTGCGCATTCACTCATATCCCTAACTCCCCTGTCACGACAAGAAGTCAGAATACTACTTGTTCTCCATTTGCCAGTTCCAGACTCACCCTTTACCACCTTCACTCAGGAACTTCTCCTCCTTCAAAATTCCTTTAAACAAGTGTATTACCCAGTCAAGATACTTGTTGTTGTTATCTATACATCACCATGACACTCTCCTTCCTTTCTCAATGATTTCAGTATCTACTTTATAGTCTTTCTCTCCACTGCAATTCTACTCTCAAATTGGGAAATATTAGGACACATTTTTATACTCCTCAAGTGCTCTAAGTTCCAGGTTTCTCAATGTCCCCAACACCCATGACTTATTCCTCCACTCCACCTTCACTACACAGAGTAATGCTCACACCCTTGCTTTTATCGTGACCCACAAATATTCCAGGCCCATGTTAATGAATTCCAAAATTTCTTTATCTGAACATAATAGTTTATGATTTCAACTTTAACTCTGACTTATGATTTCCCAGCCCAGTCCATCATCCTCATTGCTATCTTTAATCTTTCCAGTCCTCAGTTTTTTCCCTGCACTAACTACACTCTTTTCCCTTGTTGCACTCCTTTGTGAATCAATTCAATTCTGTTCTGTCCTTTGCACTTGAATCTTTTGCCTCCTTAGCCTATATCTATCATGCCTTACCAAATCCCAATTTCATAATGCTCTCATTTTTCACTATCTTTGCTCCTATTCATGTTCTGCTTAACAGAACTGGAGAAAATTGCACCCCCAAAAAATTGTGCTGACTAGGTTCACTACAAATTTCTGTTACATAATTTCAACTCTGCCTTCACTGAAGCAAATCAGTCCTTTTATAGTTTCCTAAATGATTCACTCTCCCACTCATCACAGCAGTATATAGAACTTTTCCATCCTTTCTCAAGCCTCTCATGATACTTCCTCCATCTGTTCATCTGAGAACCCGGCCTTATATTTCACTACAAAAAAGTTGAAGCTACTCTCAGTCACCTATTTTCCCCTTATCTTCATCTCACATTATTTGAACATCTTCCTCCACTATCTTCTCTTTCACCCTTACCTTGCATGAAAAAGATGGGCCTTCTTTCCATGCAAACTTGATTCCATTCCATGCCTTCTTTTCTAGCAGACTGTTCTCTGTCATTCCCACTGTTTCATGAATCTTTCATCTCTCCCTAGCTACTGTTTCCCTGCTACCTATAAATATGTAGATCTCCTCTCCATTCTTTTTTTTTTTTTTGCTTTTTAGAGGGCAGTTGGGGTTAAGTGACTTGCCCAAGGTCACATAGCTAGTTTTTGTGTTAAGTGTCTGAGGCCGGATTTGAACTCAAGTTCTCCTGACTCCAGGGCCAGTGCTCTCTATTCACTGCACCACCTAGCCGTCCCTCTCCTCTCCATTCTTAAAAAAAAGAAGAAAACTAACTTGATCTGACATTCCCCACTAGCTATCATTCTAAATCTTTCCTCCCCTTCTCAGCTAAACTTCTTTTTTTGTTTTTTGGGTTTTTTTTAACTTTTTTTGGAGGGGGGGGGAAGGCAAGGCAATTGGGGTTAAGTGACTTGCCCAAGGTCACACAGCTAGTAAGTGTGTCAGGTGTCTGAGGTTGGATTTGAACTCAGGTCCTTCTGACTTCAGGGCTGGTGTTCTCAGCTAAACTTCTTGAGAAAGCTTCTACACATATTGCTTCTACTTTCTCTCCTCTCGATCTTTCTTATGCCATTTACAATCTAGCTTCCATCATTATACCTCAACTGAAACTGCTCTCTCCAAAGTTACCAGCGATCTCCATTTTTGTCATGTCCAACTCTTTATGACCTCATTGGAGTGGTTTGACATTTCTCTCTCCAGCTTATTCTGAGACAAACAAGCTTAAGTGACTTGCCCAGGGTCACACAGCTAGCAAATGTCTGAGGCTGGATTTGAAATAATGAAGGTGAGTCTTCCTCACTCCAAACCCACGGCTCTATTCATTGCACTACTTAGCTGCCCACCAAATCTAATGACCTTTTCTAAATTCTCATTCTCCTTGACTTCTCTGCAGCCTTTGAAACTATTGATAATCCTTATCTTTTTGATACTTGCTTTTCTCTAGGTTTTCATGACACTGCTCTCTCTTGGTTCTCCTCCTACCCTTTTGACTATTTTTTCTGTCTCCTTTCCTGGATCTTTATCTGTCATGTCTTCTAACCACAGCGGTCCCCCAAGGCTCTAGCCTGGGCTCTCTTCCCTTTCTATTTATACTACCTCACTTGGTGATCTCGTCAGCTATTATGGGCTCAAATATAATCACTATATGGATGATTCCCAGATCCACAGATCCAGCTTTAACCTGTCTCCTAAGTTCCAGATTTATATAACCAATCACCCTTTGGATATCTCTAACTGGATATCCTATAGACATCTCAAACTAAATATGACCATAATAGAGCTTATTCTTTTTTCCTCTCAAAACACTCTTCTCTTCCCAACTTCCCTACTACTTACAAGTAGACCACCATCCTCCCAGTCACACAGGCTTTCAGGGTCATCCTCATTTACTCACTTGCACTATTTTCACTAGCCCAAAATTTTCATTTTATAGATTAGGAAACTACATCCTGGAGATACAAAGTGACTTGCCCAAGGTGACAAAGAGAGTGACAGGGGCAAGATTTGAACCCAAATTCTCTAATTCTGAATCTGATTCTCTTTCTACTATTCCATGTTTCCTTTTGTACTTCCCTCATTTAACACATCCCGCCACCCTCTGAACCCTAGAAATGCCACTCCATGAGATTTTGTAAAGATAAACATAAAATCCACAAGGTACTTTGAGCTCCTTGGGAAACAGTAGCTAAGGAAGTATTGCTCATCTTTTTCTATTGTTAACAGTTTCTGTCAAAACTACAAGCTTCCTTTTCATGCTGCTGCCTTTATGAAGCCAAAAGGTATATATAATCATGTGTTAAACATCCCCTCCTTTTACAGCAGGTTCTAACAATAGAGTTGACTTATTAGGAGATCTTTGCTTTCCTACCCTCCAGGGAAAGCTTTTCTGTGAATACTTAAACTATGTTGTGAATGTCATTTCAAGCTTTCCTTGCCATGTCATGTGATTATAACTCAGTTTACTTCACAGTAAGAATATGCAAATAGGCATGGCATGTCTTTATGCTGAGATAAAATATTACCATAATTTTCTTGCTAGTATGCCAGTTATTTCATGCTGAGAAGATTCTACTTAGCAATCCATTTCTGTCATGTAGGCATCATATGGCAAGCTAATACACATGCATATGCACACACACACACACACACACACACACACACACACACACACACACACACACACACACCATCAGAAACACTAAAATTGCCAAAAACTAAAAGCAGGCCTGAATTGTGCATGGCCTTTTAGTGGGGGGGGGGGGGGGGGGGGGAGAGGGGAGATTGTTCCCAGCCAATAATATTTGCCCAGCATATTCTAGGAAAAAAGAGGTTAAATAGATTGTAAGATCTGTCTCATCATTTGGAAGGTCACTGATTTCTCCAAATAGAACACCTTAAGAGTGGGGTGTCCACATAAAAGCAATGGCCAATAGCATGTGATCCCAGTTATAGGGGGAAAGGAAGAACCCAGTCTTTCCCCTTCTATCAGAGGTATATTCTGTAGTCTACATACTTACACAGCTAGAAATCCAACCAGAGTGAACTTGATCCATTAGAACAGACCCTTGATAGAGATGTCTACTGGACAAGTTTCCTCTGAGACAGTGAAATAAAAGGTTTGGCTTGACTGCTCTACACAAGTGGTTGGGGGAAGCAGCCTCCTGACTTGATGGATAGCTGACTCAGGAGCTAACCTGTCTTCTCACAGCAGTGCTCAAACATGAGAGATCAACCAAGAAAAATAGTGAAGCTTTAAGCCACTGGAAATGAAATTAGATAACTACTCCTTTACTTTGGAGGACTTTTTTTTCACTTGGTTGTTTTTAAAAATAAAACTTAATAACTCTCCTTTTGTGATCCATTAATAAAGTTTTTACTTCTTTTTTGACTAACAGCTTTTGGAAGCTCTAAATTGGGTGATTTGGGGAAAAAATAAGAGGCTGCCCAATTCTTTTTAAACAGACTGAAAGAATCTCTTTAAAAGAACAATTAGGAATTTTTAAAGCTTAACAGAAAAAAAAATCCATAAAGTAACTGCTAATTTACTCTAGCCTACATATTAGAAGGCACTAAATTAGCTAATTCACATGGTATAAGGAAGGCACTTCTCCACCCTGTAAAAGTTTAAAGTTTAGAGAAAGATTGAAATACAGATCTACAGAGAGCATATAATGTGTATGGTTGGATGACATATACTCAAATGAGTATTGCCCTTTCAAAAGTCACCCAATTTGGAGGCTAGATGCTCATTCTGATGATACTCTGGCTACTCCCATGTTCTTCTGGAATTGTCTTTCAGAAGCCATGAAAGTCTTTTCAATATCCTTACTAGTAACAAGTCTTCATTTTTTAGGGTTGATTTGATTTTGGACCGCAAACAAAATATTTAAGATCAAAGAGATAAATGTGCTGATGAAATCATGGAATCAATGTTATTTATGACTCAAAATGTTTCAAAGTGGTAGCAAGGGGAAGAAGGCAGGGGGTGGGAAATGAAATGGCAAAGATATTCTAAGCAAAAGTGATAGTCATTAAGATAAAAATATTCATTAGTCATTCAAATATATGGGAACTTTCAAAAAGGAAACCTGGGAATGTTCACTTTTTTTAAAATTGTTTTTAATAGCCTCCATTTTGGGTAAATCTAGAAACATGTAGATAGATGTACTTATAGATGCTACATATAAAAAGAATCACTTCCATCCATCATGCTGAGACTGGGGTTCTTAATAGTTCTTTATATCTAGCTAGAAAAAAAAAAGGCTAGTATTTAAGACTTCTACTACCCACTGAGTCATTTTCCAAAGACAATAATTGGGTCACCAAATAGCACGAGCTATTAAAGCCTTTCACTGGGTCCAGAGAGATATATCTAGGGTGATCAAATAATCACCTAGGATTGCCTCCTCCTGCTACTACCACAAGATTTTTTTTTAAGTTGGAAGTTTCTATGTATTCTGTGTATGGTAATATTTCCATTAACTGTCAAAAAAAAAAACAAGCTATTACAAGACAACATTGATAAATGGCTTCCTCTAGGGGAGATACATGCATCATTTAACAGATGATGCTTATCCTGGTTAAATGAAGTGCCCTCAAACACTGTCTTTGCAAATATCAGTCCCTTGTGAGGTGGGTAGGGAGAGACTTCACGCAAAAAAATCCCACCGAATTTGTGATAATAACAGACATTAGCATAGCACTTCAAGGTCTGCAAAGCACTTTACAAACATCATCCAATTTGATCCTCACAACTAGAGCCTCAAGTAGGCAAAACTGTGCTTGAGAAAAATCCATTGAAGGGGAGGACTGTTGGAAGGAAGAACAGCAATGAAGAGAGAGTTCCACTGAGCAAAAGAGCTTTAAGAGGCCAAATAAGGAAAGGAGCACCAAGGATATTATCCCCATGTTACAGAAAAGGAAACTGAGGCTCAACAACGTTAAATAATTTGTCCATGTTCACATAGAATGTGGCAGGGGTGAGTTTCAGTCCCAGGTTTTTCTCACATCAAGCCCAGACCTCTTTCCACTAAACTACATGTCCTCACAGAAAACAAACTGTATTGTATTACCATTCTGCTAGGCAGCTTGGTGGTGCAGTGGGCAGAGCACTGGACCTGGAGTTTAAATCCTGCCTAAGATGATTCCTAGCCATGTGACCTTGGGCAAGTCAATTAACTTCCCTCTGCCTCAGTTTCCTCAGTCATAAAAGAGAGATGATAATAGACGTATATCTCATGGCTTTGTGGGGATCAAAAGAAATAAATCTGTAAAGCACTTGGCACTATACCTGACAGGCTGTAGGTGCTTCATAAATGCTAGCTGTTATTATTATTATCAGGGAACACAAACAGCTCTCCTTTCTTTCTATATTGATTTTTAAAAAACTACATCCTACTTATCCAAAATAACAAGAAACTAGATCATTTTGCAAAGCTACTGGAGAACAGAGTGGAAAAAAGATGAATCAGCTAAGAATACAGAGAACAAGTGGACTTAAAGTCATCAGAGGTCACGAGGTCAGTCCCAGACAAATGCCCCTACCCATAACCTATGGCAATGCCAGTGGTCACCTTTGAGGACAGTTCGATAGCATAGAAGATAAAGTGCTGAGCCCAGGGGTGGCTAGGTGGTGCAGTGAATAGAGCATCGGCCCTGGAGTCAGGAGGACCTGAGTTCAAATCCAGCCTCAGACACTTGACGCATTTCACTAGCCATGTGACCTTGGGCAAGTCACTTAACCCCAATTGCCCTACCCTCCCCCCCTCCAAAAAGCAAAAAATATATAAAATAAAAAATATACAAAGTGCTAAGCCTGAAGTCAAGGAGACTCCTCTTCCTGTGTGTGACCCTGGGCAAGTCATTTAACTCTGTTTGCCTCAGTTTCCTCATCTGAAAATGAAGTAAAGAAGGAAATGGCAAGTCCCTCCAGTATCTTTTCAAGAAAACTCCAGATGGGGTCCCAAAGAGTTGGACACAACAAACAACTGAACAACAACAAAAATTTAGACGTTCTTTCAATCCTGTTCTTGCTTTGATTTTATTATTGCTAGGGTTGGAAGAGGGCAGTGGTCGCCTGAATTTTCTATAATTCAATTCTCTATGTTGCTTTGGCTGTAAAGGATTCCCTTTTGAACCAGTCTGAGCCACATAGGAAACTCAGTCTCAGACTGGTATAATGTTAACTCGTGTTGAGAAAACTCCCTTTAGCCGGAGCATTTGAGTAACAGTTAAGTATTACAGCTTAGAACTCTACACCAGGTTTCTGGATCCTGACCCTCGCCCAGGTTACTAACAATCTCTGTTCTTTGTTGACCAAGATCTCTTAGAAATAATGTAGTTCATAGAACTGTTGATCGCTGATGGTCAGTGGTGAAACTAACGTCACAGGAAGTATGCTATAGAAGACATGGGAGAGTTGTCCTTCAGTCCTTCAAAATGCACCACTCACTAACCCCTGTGATCTCATACAAGTCATTTAATATGAAAGTCTTCTGTTGATTAAGCTGTAAAATGGGGACGATAATACTTTATCTACCTGAGGGCTGGGAGTTAGACCATATGGTCATTCATTTATTCATGAATAATTTATTAAATGCCTACCAAGTCCAAGGCATTATGATAGGTGCTGGGAATACAATGACAAAAACAAGACAGTCCCTGTCCTCACAGAGCTTAAATTCAAGGATGGATATCACAAATTAATGAATATAAACTATAGACAAAAAGTAACTTGGGGTACTAGGAACTAGGGAGTGGTATGGGGTCAGAAAAGGCCTCATGAAGAAGGTAGCACCTGAACTGAGATTTCAAAAGGCATAGGCAAGGAAGAAGACAATGCCACGCCCTGGGGACCATCTTTGCAAAGGCACAGAAAGGATGGAAATTGTAAATAAGCTAGCATGAAAGATAAAGCGAGTGAGGGGAAGTAATGTGAAACAAACCTGGAAAGACAGGCTGAAGCTGAGCTGTGAAGGGCTTTAAATGCCAAACAGTAGCATTCCTCGAAGTCCTTTCCTACTCCTGCAGCTTTGGTTTTATGAAATAACTTTCTCACACCTAGACGCCTATTGAAGAGCGGCAAAGATTTTCACCACTGACTCGACAGTGATGAAAATCAATTACTTCTCAGCTTTAAAAAAAAAAGTTCTACACAAATTCAAGTTAAGCTGATAAGCTGTGAGAGTTGAGAAATATGCCTTCATAAAATGAATGGCAAATTAAATGCTGAAACCCATGAGGGAAAAAATGTCCCTCAGTCGACTTTTATCATTCAAACATAAAACTCAAATCAAAAATCAAGCTTTTCTTCAACTCAGGTCCCAAGGAATTTATGAAAAAGTTTATGGCAGATTAAAACCTACTTGGGCCTTCCTTTATTACCTTTACTTCTACACCTCAGGTTTCCCTAATGATTTTCCCTCCCCGCCGGCCACATCATCTCCAGGACACTAAACTGCCTGACTTCATCCTTCCTGTTCTCTAACACAACTGCCAGAAGAATCTTTTGTCAAGGGCACACAATGCTATCTGTGCTGTTGTGAGCAGTCTGTGAACAGGCCAGAGACTTAAGTAGGTTGGCTTTGTGGGAATTCTCAACAGAACAATCTAACGTCAAAGAACACCCCAGGAAGACATCAATAAAAAGGCAAAACAGCGAGTAAAAGAAATGGTATTTCTATTAATAACACTAATCATTGATGTTGTAACTGCTTCTTATTATGTAGATTGGATGACAGAAGGAGAGGCAAGAAAAGGGATCCCATCAGGTTTGGGCTCACCTTGAGGAGGACAATCAACCACAGGGAGGAGATTAAAGCACCCTCTGCTATTAATTCCAAAGTGAGGGGAGAATGAATAGTCCTCATTCAAATCAGAAACAGAAAGTGGATAGTGGCAAGGCTTAGGTCAGGAGTGAAATTGATTTTTTGTAACTCAGATTACAATGCTCACATTTCTATAAATGAAGCCTGCTTTGCTTCCAAATATGGTCTTCATTTCTCCAATTCTGACCTAAAGTAGGACATTGGTTATCAACTATCATCATCCATTTCTTTTCTCAGGTAATTTTTCAAAGGATAACCAAACATTTTGACTGGTAGGCAAAACGTTAGAGGGGAACAATCAACCCACAAATTAGTCACAGCAGGAAAATAACATGAATTTTAAAACTGTTCAAAAATTAAAATTTAATCAAGATTCCTTGCTTTTGTGTAATACTTATAATCATGAGCAATAGGTATATGATCATGATATGTGGAGAATTCCAGATCACCAAAAGATCACTGCTCTATGACTTGATAGTTAGATCCTACGGCTCATGGTAGTTATGTGACTTGCTCAGAATCATGCAGCTAGTAAGAGTCAGAGGTAATTAAAACCTGCTTTCCTTACTCAAGCCATATATACTTTATCTATCATCATAATCATTATAAATTATATTTATATGGTAGTATAGAGTGTTTTAACTTTTACAAAGCAATTTTTTCACAACAGTTCTGTTAAGTAGGTAACAAAGTTATTTTGATCCCTGCTTCATAAGAAGAAAACAAATTCAGTGGTGTGATAACTTTCCTGAAGTCAGAAAGCTGGTAAACAACAGAAAAAAAAAACCAGGAACCATAATCATAATTTATATGGCATGTGTTTATATTAGGACTTTAAGATTTGTAAAGTATTGTATACTTATTATTTCACTGGATCCTCACAACAACCCTGTAAAGTAGGTACTATTATTATCTCTACTTTACAGATGAGGAAACTTGAAGCCCAGGGAGTTTGTGACTTGCCCAAGGTCACACAGCTAACAAATATTTGAGTGAGGATTTGAACTCAAGTCTTCCTGACTCCAAGTCTAACACTGTATCCACAAAATCTATAATATGACTTAGCTCTCTAGATTCTAGTCTTCTTCTTATATCAAACTGCCTCCCTTAAGTGACATATGGAGGCAGTTCTTTACAGTGTTGGAATATCTGGCCTCAAATTCTGCCTCTAATACTTATGTTCTAGGAGACATAGGTCATAAGTATTATGATCTTTTATTGAAGAATTCATTTAGCCTGCTTGAGCCTCTGTTTCCTACCCCGCAGAACAAGATGGGTGCCCTAGAAAACTTCTGAGGTTCCTTCCAGATTGCTAGGTGACACAGTGCAGAGAGCACTGGACCTGGAGACAGGAAAACCTAAGTTTAATACTTACAGTTGTGAAAACTGGGACAAGGTCACAATGTGTATACCGATAAGTAGATGCAAATCATATAGAAAATAATGCAAAGCAATGTCAGAATAGATAGAGTAGTAACAACTGGGAGGGGGAGGAATCAGGACTCCATTCCCTCAATATAGCACCTAAATCACAAAGCTGTTGAGAGGATCTAACACACAAACACTTTTATCAAACATACGGGTGAGTTAACATATGAAAAGCACTTTGCCAAACATAAAGCCCTACAGAAATACAACATATTATTTTAAAGACATGGCACCTAAGCTATGTCTTAAAAGAAGCTCAGGATTCTAGGAGGCAGAGGTGAGGAGAGATTGTATTACATACACTGGGGGAACAACCACTCAAAAGAATGGATTTGGGAGACAGAGAAAAATTTTAAAGTATCCTATATTGACCAAAACCTGAATAGGTAGAGATTAGAAACATTCGCCTTTTATAAACTTCTTGGGCATGCAGCCTATAAATTCTGAGAAGATGCTGGACCAATGTCATAAGTGAAAATTAATCTAACCAAATTAGAAACATTCAGATGACTTCTGGTGCTAAGATGGCAGAGTGAGGAAGGCTTCCTCTGAAGCCCTCCCAAATTCCCCTCCAAACAACCAGAAAACCACCTCAGAGTTGGTCTAGGAACAGGGAAGCCGCTCACCAGCCTGGCAGGAAAGGTATGTCTCACTGGGGTGGGAAGGAAGCAAGGTCCAAGAGCAGGAGCAGCAGTCAGCCTCACAGCAGGGGGAAATTCCATTTAAAGTACCTATAGACAATAAAAAATACTTGGTAGTATACCTGCTGAGACAAACACAGGAACTATATGAACACAATGATAAAATACTTTTCACACAAATAAAGTCAGATCTAAACATCTGGAAAAATATTAATTGCTCATGGGTAAGCCAAGCAAATATAATAAAATGACTATTCTACCTAAATTAAATAATCTACTTATTCAGTGGCATACCAATCAAACAATCAAAAAATTGTTTTATGTAGCTAGAAAAAATAACAAAATTCATCTGGAAGAACAAAAGTTCGAGGATATCAGCGTAATCAGTGGGGAAAAATGCAAAAGAAGGTGGTGGTCTAGCCATACCAGATCTCAAACTATATTATAAAGCAGTAATTATCACAACAATCTGGTACTACCTAAGAAATAGAGTAGTAGATCAGTGAAATAGATTGCATATAATTTACATTATAGTAAATTGCCATAGTAATCTAGTATATGATAAACTCAAAGATCCAAGCTTTTGGAACAAAAATTCATTATTTGACAAAAATTTCCGGGAAAATTGGGAAATAGTGTAGCAGAAACTAGGTATAGAGCAATATTTCACACCATATGGTCAAAACAGGTACATGATTTACACATAAATGGTAATATCATAAACACATTAAGAGAGCATGGAATAGTTTATCTGTCAGATTTATGGATAAAGGAAGAATTTAGAACCAAAGAAGATATAAAGAGCATTACAAAACATAAAATAGATAATTCTGATTACATAAAATTAAAAAGGTTTTGCACAAACAAAACCAATGCAACCAAAATTATAAGAAAAGCAGAAAACTGGGGGGAGAAAGATTTTCACCAAATATCTCTGATAAAGACTTCATTTCTCAAATATATAAAAAAACTGTGTTAAATTTGTAAAAAATGCAAATCATTCCCCAATTGGTAAATGATCAAAGGATATTAACAGGCAGTTTTCAGACAAAGAAATCAAAGCTATCTGTAGTCATATGTAAAAATGCTCTAAATCACTATTGATCATAGAAATGCAAATTAAAATAACTGTGGTATTACCTTACATCCATCAGAGAGGCTAATATGACAAGAAAGGAAAATGTTGGATGTTGGAGGAGATGTGGGAAAACTGGGGCACTAATGCATTTTTGGTAGAGTTGTGAACTGATCTAATCATTCTGGAGAGCAATTTGGGACTATGCCCAAAGAGCTATAAAAACTATGCATGCCCTTTGATCCATAAATACCACTGCTGGGTTTATATCCCAAAGATAACCCAAAAAAAGGTAAAGGACATATCTATACAAAAATATTTATAACAGCTCTTTTTGTGTTAACAGCTAAGATTTAAAAATCAAAGAGATATCCATCAGTTAGGGAATGGTTAAACAAGTTATGGTATATGATTGCAATGGAATATTATTGTGTTATAAGAAATGACAAGCAGGATGATTTTGTAAAATCCTGGGAAGACTTACATGAACTGATTCAGAACCAGGAGACCATTGTACACAGTAACAGCAATATTATTCAATGAAAGGCAATAATACAATGATCTAAGACAACCTCAAAGCACTAATGATGAAACATGCTATCTGCCTCCAGAGAAAGAAGTGAGATTGACTGAATACATCCTGAAATTTGCTATTTTTTCACTTTAATTTTTTTCTTTTATTCAAGTCTTCTTGTACAAAATGACTAATATAGAAATGTTTTACATAACTGCTTATATAAAACCCATGTCTGATTGATTACCATCTAAGGAATGGGAAAGGGGGAAGGAGGAATAGAATTTAGAACTCAAAACTTTAAATAACTTTTTTTTTAATTTAAAAAGAAACATTCAAATCTACTCAAAGTACAAACAAGATCTTTATCAATCACATCCTCAAAGCCAAGGGCTCTGGAGAAAGCAGCTTCCAATAGTATCAGTTAAAAAATGAATATGCAAATACATGAATATAACCCATAACTGAAAGCTGAAATCTTTGCAAAATTCCAGCTGGGGAAGATGACATTTGCAAGCTCACAAAGAGCTACCTTCATATTACCAGACAGCAGCCCTTTGATTTGAAGGTTGATATCTGATGCTGAAGAGAGAAGAGAAGGGGGAAAAAAGAAAGAAAGAAAATGCACTCGAGGAAATCTTAACTTTCGTTTGGTTTGGGGGCTATTTGTTCCATTCAGATTAAGTAGCGGAGCTACAGTGAGACAGAATGTTTCAAGACCATGTATCATTTAGTTCTCCATTTCAGTGCTGACCTTGGATACTTCTATACTTCTATGTTTTTAGAGGACAATTTGTTATTCTAGTCAGGAAGTGTCCTCAGTACTGAAGAGACAAAAGGCAGCAGGAGACTTTTTTTTCATGATTCAATGTCCAGTGTTATTTCTACCTTGCAAAAAATATATGTATCAATATCAGCAATATGCTGATAAATGTTTAACAACCAGCTCTCTGGGAAATAAAATGTATACAGGACACACTTTTAAGTTTAATCTACATGATTAACATTGTCTCTGTCACTTCCTTAAATCTAAACAATCAACAAAGGGAGATATATGTGTGTGTGTGTTTATATATCTCTATATCTATATCTATATCGATATCGATATGTGTGTATATCTAGATATAGATATAGATATATAGACATATCTCAAGCCCTGACTTGTAGAATTTGCCAATTTATGACGGGTAAATGCTCACACTGAAAATTAAACAATTTGTTCTCTAGGGCCAATTAGACCTGGCACGAGTATATCCCTGATACACTATAAAAAGAAGTGGTTAAAATTCTAGGGGCAAGGAAGTGTGGGTGGGTGGGTATACCCTAAGGTTAGTAAGAAAATATAAATATTAGTATGTCTGATACTCTGTCAGTAACCATGAGTTTTCAAGTACTATACAAATATTTTGAGATTCTTCTCTTCTATTTGATGTGAGACTATTTTTTAAAATGCAAATGGTATCAGGGCTGAATAAGTGAATAGATGAAATACTTAGAGAATCTTAAGTCAAAATTTTAACTCCTCACCAAGAAAAGAATAGTAAAGCATGAGGAGGATTCTCTAAGTGCTGGAGGGAGAGAGGAATGCCCTTCCCTGCTCCACTGGACTTAGACCTATGAACTCATGTTCCCCTTATGTTTGTGTCTGGGTTAGGGCTGCCTACAGTTCGTGTCTTCTTTCCCTGGGTAAGAGGTCTTGTGAGATCTCAAATGGCAGCTAGTGTCTTCTCCCCAACATGGGCACCAAGTTGCAGGGAACAATTTCAGCCACAGTCACAACAGGAGTAACAAGGGTAGCAACAGAAGTGACAGCAGGTTTGAGAGGGAGAGGGTCACTTACAGAGAAACCGCAGAAAAGAGCTCACTCTACTTTCATTGGACTTTCATTTCATTCAGTAAAGGTGAAATAGAGAAAAAAACTAATGAGCAGCCCTATGGCAAAAGCCCCAACAAAATTTGAATGCTAGCCTCCCTACTGATTGTAATCACGATTCTTTAGTGCTTAGCATTCCCTTTCTGTGTGGGGAAAAAAAACTGGCTGTTCCATAACTAGAAAAAAGAAAAGGATAACATACAAAAATGTATCAGTTTTCCCTTCTGCCTTATTATAACTTGCTTAGTTTTTTTATTATTCTGGTTTTCAAGAATCATTTTTCTATTTTATGTATAGTATGTTTTAATAAAGAACATTTAAATTCAATGCAATATATTAAAATTTAAGCACCAGACTAGGCGATGATATAAAGTTTAAATATGACTTACTCCTTGCCCTCTAGAATGGGGATATTAGACCAACAGAGATATCTATAACACACAATACCATTATAATATGTACAATAGAGAGAATTAAAAATAAAAGTAATATATGACACCTGAAGGGGAAGGTCATTGCCAAATGGATAGGTCATGAAAATCATTCTGAAAAAAGTAGCATTTGAGTGAATATTTAAAAATCCTTAGTAATTTGACAGGAAAAAAAGGAGGGGTAGGAAAGTAGGAAAGGGATTACATATATAGGAAACAGCCTAAGCAAAAGCATGTAGGCATGGAGATTCAGGATCTATTGGCAGACAGAGAGTTGTCTAGCATGGTTGGCATAGAGACTGCATGGAGGAGAGTAATGTGTATTAAGGCTAGAAAGGTAGCGTGAACTATTCCAGTATAACAATATACTTGATGCTATAACAATCAAAATAACAAGGTGCTACTTTATAGAGGCAGACAAAATAAAACAAAGCTCATTTGGAAGAACAAAAGCTCTAGAAAGCTGCCTACGCTAGGCGCCGCTACTTCCCCCCACTTCATTCTGCTAAATCCTCTGCAGCCTGGCTTCTGACCTTAACATTCAATCAAAACACTTCTCTCCAAAGTTATCAACAAGTTCATCATTTGGCATAACTGTTGACATTTTCTCAGTCTACATCCCTCTTGATCTGTCTATAGCCTTTTCACTCTTGCTCATCCCCTTCTCCTGGACAGTCTCTCCTCTCCATGTTTTTGTGACGTTTCTCTGTCCTGTGTCTCCTCCAGCATATATGGCAGAGTCTTTCTCAGTCTTTCTTGCTGTGTCTTCACTTAGGTCACATTTGCTAATTGTGGTGCCCTATAAGGGGCTCTCCTGGGCCATCATCCTTCTGCCTCTATATTATCTCTCTTGGTGACCTCATAAGATTCATAAGTAAGATTATCATCTCCATGAAGATGATTCCCACATCAATATATTCATCACAAATCTCTTTCCTATATTTCAGTCTCACACCTGCAACTGCCTTTTACATCTCCCAAACTGGATGTCCCATAATAGAGATCTCAAACTCAACATGTATGAAACAGAATACATTATCTTTCTGCAAAAATCCTCTGCAAACTTGGTGGCACAGTGAATGGAGTACCAGCCCTGAAGTCAGGAGGACCTGAGTTCAAATCAGGCCTCAGACACTTGACACTTAACTAGCTGTGTGACCTTGAGCAAGTCACTTAATCCCAATTGCCTTGCTTTCCCCCCCAAAAAAAAGAAAAAAGAAAAAATCCTCCTCTCTTTCCAACTTTCCCATTACTATCCAGAGCATCACCATTCTCCCAACAACAACACAGATTCACAGCCTTAATGTTACACTCAACTACTCACTTGCAATTACCACATTTATCCAATACCTTGTCAAGTCTTATTATTTCTACCTTTATGATGTCTCTCATTATACATCCTCTTCTCTTCTCTGACACAGCCACCACCCTAGAATATAGTAAGCATTTAATAAATGTTACTCATTGTTGACTGACTATAATCTCAAGAAAAAATTGGAAGTGAGGGGAGTAAGAATAAAAGGAGCACAACAATCCCAGAATTAAAACTATACTATAAAACAGTAATCATAAAAGACTATTCAATGCTGACTTTAAAATGGAAAACTGATTAGTAAAAAAGATTCAACAAACAATAAACTAGAGAAACAAAGACAGAAGTGAAACAGTCCCTGCCCTCAAGACAACATGCGCATACATAGATCTAATAGTTAAAACCACTAATGGCACTAGAGATATACCCTCTCCCTTCCCACTAAGGAACCCCTAAGTTCTACACTCACATGTTGTGAAATGGTTCAAGTCTTGGAGAAATCTGGTCTCTACTGAGAGTGATTAGGTGATTTTCTCAAACTCTTTAGTTCTTTATACCCCAAAATGGGAAATTAATTGGAAAATTAATGAAAATTAATTTGGTCCATATCTAAGGTATCTCCAAAGTGGGGAAGAAAATAGAAAGATACTTAACATGCAATTGGAATCAGGTATGGGAGAGCTATTTATTTCCTCTACATGAAAGAAATACTTAACACACATAAGACTTATAAGATATACTGAAAGACTTATAACAAGATTCAGTAATGTAATCATTGCTACATTTTCCTGGGACATTAAGTCTTAAAACTATCAAAATACAAAGCATTTGGCAAAACTAATGATAGATATTTTATAATTCGCTTCAGCTCAGCACAGTTCCCTTCAAATATTGTCACTAGCAGCTATGAAAACAAGAAAGACCTCATGTAGAAGGTAGTACTTGACCTGAGTCTTGAGGGAGCCCAAGGATTCCAAGAGCTGGAGGTGATGGAGGGAGACTATTCCAGGGATGGGGGGAAATCACTGTGAAAGCTCAAAGAAAGGAGATGGAATGACCTATGTGAGAGACAACAATAAGAATAAAGGAATGAACATTTGTTAAACACTTAATATGTGTCACGATGAACTATAGAGTGGTTAGAGAGAAATGTCTAATAGTCTGGAAAGGTAAGAGGGAATAAAGTTGTAAAGAACTTTCAAAGAGGAATTTCTATTTGATCCTAGAGATAATAAGGAGGAAGTTTGCTGAATAGGAAGATGACATGATCACATCTTTGCTTTAACAAAATCATTTTGGCAGTTTTGTGGAAGATGGTTTAGAAGGGAAAAGGCTTCATGAAAGATGAGCAATTAGGATGGAACTGTAATAGTCCAGGCCTGGAGTGATGAAGATCTAAACTAGGGTCGTTGACAGGTGAGTAGAGAGAAAAAAAACGTATGTAAGAAATGTCATAAAGATAGAAACAACAATACTTGGCAAATTGCTAAATATATGGAGTCAGTAAGATTGAGGAGACAAGGATGACCTTGAGATTGTAAACCTGGGATACTGAAAGGATGGTGGTGTTTTTGACAGAAATAGGGAAATTCAGAAGAGGAGTAGGTTTGAGAAGAAGATCATAAGGATAGACAATCATAACTCACTTAACAAATGAAAAAACTGAGACCCAAGGGAATTACATGAATCATTGAAGAATGACTTTAAGCAGCCAAGGCTAAAATGGGGAAAGAAGGAAAGTGGTATATAATAGAAAGGGATTGAACAATGGCAGAGAAAGAAACTTCCATATCCTCTCAGGGTACCAGAGAACCCTTGTGAAGGTAAAGTGTAATAAACCTGACCCTCAAGAAAATGGGGCCCTAGCAACTATGTTTTATGCTAGTTACCCCCTTATACTTATACAATCATTTGTATCCCTGATACTTAGAACAGCTCCTGGCACATAGTAAGCACTTAAATGTTTTATCTATCAGTTGACTGATTCATCAATCTATCTAAGAAAACTTGAGATCTAGCACATTTCCTAGACCCTGAATCAAGCCAAGTCAGTTATGGATGGTTATAGAAGAATTGTCTATAATCATCATTGATGAGTAAAGATTATACTCTCTTCTTTTCCCGACTTTGGGAATCATGGAGAGTAAGAGAAAAAGTGGATGCAGTAGAGAGGTAATAAGAGATGTTGTGACTTGAGGAGGGTGTCAAATGGAATATTGATTAAAAAGTTCAAGGATGTAGGAGAATTTATCACACACACACACACACACACACACACACACACACACACACACCACAACATTCCTAACAGGCTAGGCAATGGGTCAACTAATTTGGAATAGAATTGGAAATAAATAGAAGTTACTAAAAGGGAGTATAATAGGCAGGCCACTTTCACCTAAGAGGACGAGTCTCCAAAGAGAAATACTATAATGGAAGGTAAATTTGTATGACATGTCCCTTTGATGTATGACTTAAGGAAATAATCTATCCCAGACTAGCTGACATAGCAAATGATCTTAAGAGAGAGCTAGGAGGTGGCATATTCCATGCAAATCCAAGAACTTTGAGAACAAGTGTGTTCCCCAGGCCATTGACCCTGCTACCAACCCAGCTCCTGCAGCCATCATCTGGGGAATCAATTCCTAATGAGAAGAGGACAGCCACCCTCACCCTCCAATTACTGAGCAACCATCTGTGTGTCAGGCAAGTCAGCTTAGCTGAAATAGGAAGGTACCTTGAGGGTGGGACAGAAGATGTCATGTGCCAGGAAAGTCAAAACCACCACCATAATCTTAGCCACTTTCTCCACTCAAACCTTAATAGAGATAGCCCAGGAACCTGAATTCAAGAGACTTAGTTAAAGCAGTACCTGAGATTCTAGCTCAAGCTCCCGTGGTCATCACTGAAGGAATCAATTACTATGGGAAAGAGACATATCTTCCTCATCATCACTAATATCAACTGCTACCAATGGAAGGATAAATCTAAGAGCCCTACAAGTGGCAGCACTCTCCAAGACTACTAGATATTTTTCTAGCCCAGCCCTTGAAGTTATCATCCTAGAGAGCAATCCTTGTGGAAGGGCAGCCTGGCCCCTGCTTTTGCAGATGCTATAGCCATCATGGTTGAAGACTCATTATTTCTTGCCATCAAAGTCCTTAGCATTGTCAAGTGACTCAAAATCAGAAACTCATATAATTTTATTAATAGAAATTGTCATGCATTACCATTTTTTGCCACCATACTCAAAACACCATGGGATTCTTCCATCTTGTAGTTGAATCGTACCATATGTTGTTGTCTCAATCAGAATGTGAGCTGTTTGAAAGAAGGGCCTGTCTTGATCTTTTTCTAGCTGTATTTCCAGTACTTTGCACATAGTAAAAATTTAATAGATATTTTTAATCCATTCATTCTAAATAGAAGCTGGAATAGCGATAATTTGGTATGTTCTTCCACAATATTTCTTCCCCAAGTATATATAACATTTACATATGATGATAGTTTGGAAGATCCATTATTTCATGAGTATTATCATTCTATACAATTTGATACAGATTAAAAAAAAACATTCTTGTGAGTTGCCAAGGTCAAAAAATGTCTTCTGGTTGCCAACTTTCCATTGACAATCCTTTTAGGATTTGGAATCTGATGCCAGACACTAGGATCTCCCTGAGCCAACCTGTGTTAGATCTATCAGAGGTTTCATTAAATTAACATTGTCTTTAGAACCTTAGGTCACTTTAATACTACAGTGATGCATTAGAGTAGGACTTTAGTGGATGATTTGTTTAAATTCAAAAAAAGGAATGGTGCATCACCTGAACATACATCAAAGTTTTGGTTAAGAATGACACTATCTAGGAGCAGCTAGGTGGTGCAGTGAATAGAGCATTGTCCCTGGAGTCAGGAGGACCTGAGTTCAAATTCAGCCTCAGACACCTGACACACTTACTAGCTATGTGACTTTGGGCAAGTCACTTAACCCCAATAGCCTTGTCTTCCCCCCTCCAAAAGAAAAAAAAAAAAAAAGAATGTACTATCCAATTTAGAATTGTGCAAAACAAATAACTAAAACATCCACAGCCTTTGACTCAGAGATTCCAGTGTTAGGCATGTTCCCCAAGGATCTCAATGACAAAAAGAAAAGTCCCATATAAATGGAAATACAGCAGCACTTTTGTGACAGCAAAGAATTAAAGTCAATGTCTATCAATAGGGGAATGACTAAACAAATTGTGGTAAATAAATGTAGTGGGATATAACTGAGCTATAACAAATGGTGAATACAGAGGCATGGAAAGACGTATGAACTGAGCAAAGCAAAGTAAACAGACTGAGGAAAAAAGCATACACAATGACTACAACATTGTAAATGAATAGAACAACAACAAAACAATTAAAATGAAGCAAAATTATAATGATGAAGCTTGGCCCCAAAGACGATCTATGAAAAGTCACCTTCCCCTGCTTATCTGCACAAGTGGGAGGACCATGGATATAGAACATGACATAAAATATCAGAATTTTTTATTATGTTCATTAGTTTCATGGGATTTTTTTTCTTTCTTCTTTTTTTGGGGGGGTCTTATAAGGGGGAGAAATACAATTGAAACTATAAGTCATGTAATAACAAAAGACATCAATAAAAATGTATATTAGAAAAAGAATGTTCCTACATACAGCTATATTTGTCTATATTCAGTATTTGTGTGTGTATTAAGCATAGATATAGACACAGCCATACAGATAAAACTAGGAACTTTTTTACATATTAAGGATGGTTATCAATGTAGACATAGATACAGATATCAATACAGATAGGACAGCGTCCAGATCTATGACTTCATTGGTACAGAGATTTTCCTAGTTAAGGAAACTCCCTCTACCAATGCAGGTCAGCACTTTCTCTGTAACTTATGGTTTTAAGAGTTACATAGAGAACAGAGAGATTAAGCGACTTGCCTAGAATCATAAATCCTATTTGTGCCAGAGACAGGAGGACTTCCTGACTTTTAAGTCCAACTCTATGCACCATGCTACACTGCTTTCTCTTAATAGATATACAGATACATAAAGAAATAAGAGAGAAATACAGAGAGACAGAGACAGAAAGAGAGAAAGAAAGGGAGAGAGAGAGAGAGAGAGAGAAAGGAAGGAAGGAAGGAAAGAAGGAAAGAAGGAAGAAAGGAAGAAAGGAAGAAAGAAAGAAAGCTAGGAAGGAAGGAAGGAAGGAAGAAAGAAAGCTAGGAAGGAAGGAAGGAAGAAAGAAAGAAAGAAAGCTATAGATGACATAGAGATAGAGATATAGGAATAGTTAAGTGATAGCTAGAAATAGAGATAGGGATAGGGATAGATACAGAATCAGACAGACATATAGATACAGGTACCAGTACAGATGCAGATACAGATTCAGGCATAGGTAGAGATGCAGGAAGTCCCAGAAATTAACAAAAAGAGAAAAGTAGGCTGGATTACATTTTTGAGATTATAAAAATCTTTTAATTACCCTAAACTTCTCCTTGAAACAGAGTCAATATCTTCACCAATATTCTTCCAGTATTGTTGTATGGCCAAGAGACATGGAACACTACAGTCTCCAAAGATTTGAAAATTAATATCACACAGAGCACAATGGAAAGGCACATAGCAGGCTATAACATACTATAAACAGGAAGTTACAACAGAGAAACAGAGTAAAGGATCAAAGAAATACATGAATAAAAGAAAAAAAACTGAAGGACTGGTCACATGACAAAAGAGAGGGAAAACTGTTAAGCAGATCACATGTTCCACTGGTATATTCATGACCTTAAGAGAATCGAGGAAGACACCAGGATGCTTGATAGACCACCTACAGAAAACTCATGAAAGAGTATACAATGCTCTTAGAGAACAGGCAAGCATGACTGAGGCAGATGGAATACCCACTTCAGCAAGCCAACAGATCCACATGAGTATTTTAACACACCTATACATACAAACATATACACATATATGTGTATATGTATATGTAATATATGCATATGTAATGTATACATACATATATATACATACATACATATATAGCAAAAGACCAACAGTCTCAGTAATATTTTCCTATTGATGTTGTTCATTGCTTAGCCATTTAGTCATTTGCTATCTTCATGACCCTCTGAACCATACTGTCCATGAAGTTTTCTTGGCAAAAATACTAGAGTGGTTTACCATTTCTTTCTCCAGTGTATAGACATATATACATATATATATATGTATATATATATATTTATATATATATATACACACACACACACATATATATATATATATGAACTAATTAAGATGCATAATATCAGTTGTTGTTTGTCCTTTTTCAAAGTAAACCAATGGCATCATGGGGTGATGTCTTGACTAGGGAGTGAATTGGATTTAAGTGAGGCAGATTTTCATAAAGTCATCAGCTCATTCTCTTTCTTCCAGAGTCATTAAAGTCCATTTGCAAGACAAAAGTCAAAATGACAGATGATGGCCAGGATGAAGTGGAGGACCTTGGTGTCTTTAATGTCTGACTGAGCTCTAAGCATTCCACAATGCCTGTTTCAGCCACCTTCATGACCACTGGAACAAATTGTTTCATCTGTCCATTCCACAGAGGGAAGTCTTCACATGCTTAAAGTAGATATTCTACTAACTCACCTATAGGTCTGAGGCTTGCATGTTATCCTCTACCTGGTTTAGCCTCTCTACTGAGATGACTTTGCCAGGATATGGCCATTGGACATGTTACAGCTTCTTGGAGCATCAAGTGAGAGTTGAGTGTATGAGGTATTCAGGGAGGACTACCATAACATTAGTAAAGGCAGCTAGATGACTCAGTGGATTGAGTGTGGGGCCTAGAGTCAGGAAGACTTGAGTTCAAATTTGACCTCAGACACCTCTAGCTGTGTAATCCTGGGCAAGTCACTTACCTCTCTGTTTGCCTTAATATAGTGGAGAAAGAAATGGCAAACCATTCTAGTATTTTTGCCAAGAAAACTTCATGGACAGTATGGTTCAGAGGGTCATGAAGATAGCAAATGACTGAATGGCTAAGCAATGAACAACATCAATAACAAAATATTACTGAGATGAGTAAACACAAAAAATTTCTAGAGAACCCCATAGAGATAATCTCCCAAATCAAACTCCAAGCTTATTCAATAGCTCTCTATTTTGCAGCTAGAAACATTTCCAACATGTTCAGTCATCTCTTCCCAATGGGAGAAATCCTTAAGAACTTATCTATTTCCGCTTATTTTGTGATTAGACACTCTCCCCAACTGCTATAAAATGTTAAGTGATTTTTAATTTAAGAAGTATATTCCTAATTCATCCTTATTTTTATATAGTAGTAAATTAACTAAAATTGATTATAACTCCCCTCCATCATTTAGCAGAAAAACCAAAAATGTGACAGCCTTCCTATATTTCCCTAAATTTAAAAAACAAAACAAAACTTGCCATTTTGGAGCAATCTACAGTTATTAACTGGAAGCTGGAGGACTTTTGTGGCAATTGGACACATTCATGATCCAAATTAAGGAGCTTCCCTAGACACCTGAAAAGATCCATCATGCTGAGAAATCAAAATTCCAGCTGATCAGTAGCAGCTCAGTGGACAATATCCATAGCACAGGTATGATGCCCTGAGCCCCTTCATTTTGACTTGAAATAAGACTTTTGAACAGTTGAACCAGGCATGAATTTGTTAATTCAATGAGCCATAATTTCCTATCTTCAGAGTAATTTACTTTGAGTGGCTATGTGGACATCCTGATGGTCACATGAGGATCTTGAGCTGTCCCCATTTAGGCTGCCCCTCTATTAAAGAAAAGAAGTGATTTATAATATTATGATCCAGGGGAAACATTGCTAAGAGTGACTCCCCATTCACATAAGCATCTTCTCTATGCCAGTGTACCAGGGTCTCCTCAACAAATTAGGACAGAAAGCAATTAATACCTCTCCTTCAATACACTGCAGAATGTTCTACCCATGACAGATGTTTAATACACTCTTATAGAATTCTGTCAGTCTCTTTTTCTAGAGTACTTACATTTTCCTCCTCAAGTAAAGATATTGTTAGTCCCCAAAATATCTCAAAATTATTGCTGAAATATCTGTAATTCTTCATTTTTAAAAATTCAAAAAAGTTCACTGCCTACTGGAAAGTTTGTTGGAATTTAAAGACACAAAGATCTTCTGGGGAAACTTCCACTTTAATCCTCATTTTAGCTGATTCACCTAAAGAAATGTCAACTTCAAGGCTTGGGCAGTACAGCACCTTGACCTTCATTCTCCAAATACTCCTCTGTTTCTTTGAACTAAAATTTATTGAGGACAGAACCTACCTTTCCTCAGGATTTTATGTGTGGAATGTTTATTCTGTTAGTCATTTTTCTTATGGGTGATTATTTGCAACCCACAAGTTTATTTCTTAACTACCTCAAAAATTAAATGCTTCTATTCAGTGGCCCTTTATTGAATATATAATTTTTAGTCCATTGTGGCCAGAAAAAGATGTGTTTAATATTGCTTTTCTGCATTCGTTTTTTGAGGTTTTATGACTATATTTGTTACAAGGGTTTTCTTTTTCTACTTTTGCAGTGGGGAGATGGAAGGGAGAGAAAATAAATGCTTATTAATTTTAAAGAGAAAACATTATCATTATCATAATTATTACTAACAATAGCTAGCATTTATGTAGCACCTTAATGTTTGCAAAGTGATTTACAAATATCATCTCATTTGATCCTCACAACAGTCCTGGGAAGTAGCTATTATTATCCCCATCTTACAAATAAAGCAACTGAGATAGATAGAAGTTAAGTGACTTGTCCATACTTATTTGGTAGCAAGTGTTTGAGACCAACTCTAAAGTCAGGTTGTCCTGACTCCAGGTCCAAGGATGCTTCCTCCCTCCAATGATAATGACTGCAAATGAAGCATTCATCCTACCCATGCCTTGTAACTCTTCTCCTCTTGTCTGTGTCCTCCTATAAATCAGTCAGTCATGGGGAGCCCATCCAACATTTGAGGAGACTTCCTCTAGACCAGCACTTCTCAAAATGTAGTCCAGTTTAAAGCCAAGCACAAGCAGCTTTCCAGAAGAATGCTACCGTGAACAGTTTTCCAAGGTTCTGATTACACAGTATAGTGAATGCTCTATTTATTCAATAACAAATCAGAGCAAAAATATTCACAGAAAATCAAGGTACAACATTCACAACATTATAACTTATCACAGAAAATCAAAATACAGCATTTACAGCATTACAACTTATCACTAAAATGGCCACATAGTTTTCACCACAGTGGTCACATAGTTTTGAACAAAGTACAATCATTTAGTCAATCACTTAGTAACTCAATCATTCAATGAACTCAATCATTCAATTATCCTTAAGGAGGCTTGCCCCCTTAAGGGTCACAAAATACAAAAGTCAAAGTTCTCCACTCATGGGGCACGCTAAGTTACAATATCAGTCACTACTCAGCACTCTCTCAAGGAGTAGCGTAAAATACACAGACCATCCACCCCTCAGGCACAAATAAGTTACAATTTCAAGGTCATAATTAAGTTACAACTTCAATCAGTCACTACTCAGTAGCCACAGAGAGATCTCTTCATCTTGACCTGAGGTAGGCTCTCAAATTCCCTGGATCCCCTTCTATGGTCCCAGTTCCTACATGGATTCACCAAACTGTCACCTGGGTTCAAAGGCAGACAGCTCCCAGGTCCTTGCCCACCTCTCCATGCAGTCCCTGTTCCACACTGAAGCTCACAGTGTCCAATTCACCTTAAATCCTTCACAGTCTCTGCTCCTTATACCATCAAATGCTATATATACCAAATACCATCTTATACCATTTTGATGGGAAGTCAAGACTTAACAAAGCCACAAACAGACAAAATACTGGCACCACAGTCATGCTTCTCAGTCTTCTACAGCTCAGGCTGGTCCTCAGAAATCCTCAGCAGCTCTGGTTGGCCCTTGGACTCAGCAGAAGTTTCAGCTGGTTCCCAGAATCAAAGTCATTTCATCCATGTTCTCAAGATAAAAATCATTCTCTCCAGCCTGGGTCTCTCTTCCTCAGGCTCCAGAACATGGCTCCAAGAAGATCTAAAATTCCAGCTAGAGTTTTGCCTTATATACCTAGTAGCTCCTCCCTATTCTACCCCTTCCTGTTACATCAGCAACTTCCTGTCATGTCAGCAACAGGGGTTCATACCTTTTGTCTCTTAACAGAGGCTAGATCTAGTTAATTTCAAACTAGGTGCTAAGTACCTGTTAGCTTTGTCAATACAAAGGGATCACATTACATTACTATTACATCCAGGGACACATGAGAGTTCCCAAGACTCTATTAGGGTATCCAGCAGGTCAAAACTATTTTCATAATTATACTAGGATGTTTTAATTTCAGTAAATTAATGACTAGATATTCAGTAAGTAGAATTAAACAAATATGGGCAGATATAACCCAATAAACAAAAGCTCTTTGGAAGGTCCTCAATAATTTTTAAGACCCTGAGACCAAAAAATTTGAGAAATTTTCTCTAGATCCCATGACATTTTATGGAAAAGTAAGACAAGGCTTTTAATCAGTCATTCCTTGCTGTTGTTGCATGTCCTGGATCATCTTTTTTTCTGATTATACATGTCTCTAATTACTTCCTGTACCATATTAAAAGAAAAATCAAGAGTTGGCATTAGACCTTAAATTACTGCCTGTTCATACCTGTTTTACTAGAAAATAGGATTGTTTGCATTTCAAATCCTTTTGGTTTGTCTTGAATTGTTAAAACGTCCCTAGCTTTCATGGATCATTGCAATTATCTTTGATTTTCTATATATCTTCTGAAACATTTAAGAGTCCTTAATGGACTACTGTTCAAGGGTATTCATCAAGTTTATCCCCTTTCTCAGTTTGATGATGAAAGTGGTCATGACTTGGACAGTGAGCCACCTAGTTGCATTAACTGTGCTCCAGAGATATTGTTAAAAAAAATAAAAATAAAAAGAAGAAGAAGAAGAAAGATTAGAGTTCACATCATGGATTCTGACCCTAGTCAGATTCTACATAAAATTTTTCACAGCAAGATAAACGAAAGATATTTTGTTTTGTCTTTCTTATACCATTTTGATATTTTGACATTGTATAATTTGAAGCCAGTAACATCACAAATTATCATCTTACATAGTTCTATGCAATCTACCTCAAAACACTATCAGAAATGGGGTATCTAGGTAAGAGCTTTAAATTGGACTCAAGACACAATTTTGTATTCTTATGATCATTTAAGCATTCAATAGGCAAATGGTACTGAACATTTAAAAGTGGGGTTTCAAGGACATCCTGGTGAGATGAAATAGGGTTAAATCACCAGAAGAATGCTGTCAGAATTGAATTCATCTTCACTTTTTAGGATTTCCTTATGCTGTGAAATATCTCCAGCCAATATGGTTCATTGTGGCCCAGTATTCCATGCAATTACACCCTAAAAAAATAAGCAGCCTTAAGGCTTATATTGGCTGCCTAGAAATATTAAATACTATATCTTGTCTTGACTGTTTAAAACTAGAAGATAACCCAATGTTGAGACTTTTATTGGCAAAATGAGGTCAGGGACTAGAGTACTGAAATGCCAAGATTATATGATTCTACACTGATCAGTCCTAGTCTTCTCAATTGACTTAAAATGAATTAGGCAAATGTCATTATTTTGTATTGATATTAATTCTATATATAGCCCCATATTCTATTAAGGCATGTGAGGTAGACATTTTTCAAAAGAACTAACAATCAATCAACAGGCATGTATTAAGCAGCTATGATAAGACAGGCATTATGCTAGACCTTGGCATACAAAGACAAAAATAAAAACAGCCCCTTCATTAAAAGAGCTTACATCCAGCAGGTGAAACAACACGTATTCTGTAGTATTCTCTTGATGCAAAACACAACAATATGATTGGGAGATGGGGCACCAGGTTAGACCTAATATCAAAGATTTATGGTCCATCTAGTCTTTTATCTGTGACACTGGTTCCAAGTGAGTCCTTTTAAAAGGAGAATGTGCTCATTGCCCCTATTGATGTCTATTTTTTTTAATTAGGAATGTGACTCCAAAGTTTCAGATTTATCCTAACAGTTTTTTGAAGTAACATAGTCTCAGCTCTAGTCAAAATTTAGTCATTTGTCCAGAATCCCACAGCTAGTCAGGACAGGCAGTCAGGACTGGAAGACATCTTCTGAAGCCCATGCCACAGCTCTTTGTCTGGTTGCTGATGAGCTTCAACTCTACCCCCAAAGAACTTTCACAGATGAAGGTGCTAGTTGAGTTATCCCTGCTCCTCCAGGCTTTATTCTTTCTCCTCTAGCCAAGTGCCCTGCAAACAAACAATTCACTAAGAAAATCCACTGAGCCCTAACTATGAGAAAGGAAAGTCACTTTAAAATGTTCAATTACTCATGAACCACACAAAGCAGCATGCAGTTAGCAAGGGAAATTAGGAAGAAACAAGCTTATTATGTCTTCCTATTTGTAGCATCCCCTACTTTTGGTATTTTTCTGTCAGGGAACCAGTCTATTTCACGTTTAAACAATTCTGATTTCACTTGGATTCCTTGCTGGAAATGTTCTCTCTTCTGATCAAGACCTTTGGGAAATGTCAAACAGGGCCAAACAAAGACAGTCTGGGCAAAAGTGTGTGGCCATTCTCTATGCCTGCAATGCACACCCTCTTCATGCTCTCTCAGAATCCTTGTCTTCCTTTATGGCTCAACTCAGATGCTACTTCCTCCCCATCTTCTACCCCCTTGTGCCCTCTCTTCTTCCTCAGATTGTCTTATATTATAATCATGCAAGTATATCTCCATTCTCCATGTGTAACTCTGTTTGATTTTGGTTTCAACTCCACAGACAAAGAGGCAGCCCTCCCATCTCCATGCCCCCCCCACCTCCCCCACACACACCTTCCACCACTACCCACACTCCCTCCCTCTCCACTCACCCCCACCTACCCCCCACAAGCTGATCACTTCTAATTTGTTCTATGAAATTTGGATTCAGTCAATAGGCCTTTAATTTTTAGGATCCTGAGATAAAGGTTGCACAACCCTAGTTACGGTTCCTCCATTAATTTTTCCTAAGCTATATTCCTTAAACATCTCTTCTTCCCAGAAGACATTAAGAACTAAAAGTATGGCCACTGCATACTTCTTTTTCTATTATGGGATCTCAAAAATCCATTTGGAATTAGTTTCAGAAGAAGGAGGCATATTATCTTCATAGACAAAGATAAATTGAGGAGAGCAACCACAAAAGAATAATAAAATCCCAAGACAAAAATAATCCCAAGACTACATTTCTACCATTGCCCCAAATGCTAGTCCATCAAAAGTACCAAATATCCTGTGAGGGGGCCTCATTTTAGTGAGAAAGAACAATCTGTCACGGCACAGAGACCATATTGCTCTTCCCTAGGACCTCACATAGGGAGTATTTAGTCACCCCAGTTCTCCTCTTGGCTTGTGATGACTTAGAGAAGATCTTACCTCCACAAAGGTATACGTCAAAATATGCACCCATTTCTTGGGCATGCTACAAGCAGTTCTATAATACTCACACATAAGACTGCTGAAAATGATGACAGGCAAATTCTCATCTGTCTCTTAGAGAATATTGTTAGAGATAGAATCAAAAGATCTTGGAGAGAATGAAAACTGTGACCCCAGCAGGCAGGAATAGTGTCTAATTCTATCAAGTAGCTAAGACATTTCTAGCAAACCCACTTGTATTATGATAATTGTGATGTTGATGACATTATCATGACTGATTATCTTTAGTGGTGCTGATGAAGGTGTTGTTGATAAAAGATCAGTGGGACAATTGATTAAGCTGGATCCACAAGGTTTAAGTGATCATGAAAATATAACTCAAGAGTGAAAAAAGAATGAAAAATACACACTGTGCAGAGAGCTTTTGTAAAAGTTGCCTGATATAATAATCCCCATATGATATATAGCTTCATTTCCATTCTTCTTGCTGAAAATGCTACGGACCATGACCTCCACTTACCATTTGATAATCAGTAAAATAACAAATTTTACTTTACTGAGTTCAAGTAAAATAAATAAATTCATTGATAGAATAAAAAAAATATTTCATTAGAGTATATGGTTATTTTAACATTCCCTTCTGCCAACCCTATCCCAACCTACCCCCATTAGCAATATTGTTAGATGTCTTAAAATATGTAGAAATATTCTACACCTCAGTTATCCTCAGGGATTTTTAACTGTTGTTTTCATGTACATTAATAATTTCTTGTGTAATTCTTCCCAGGAGAATGTACCAAAGAAAGTATGAATACATTTACATATGTAATTGCTAATAAACCTCCCAAGAAGAAAATATCCTTCCATCCAGGTAGAAAGGGATCACTGTAAATCAAAGCATAATGAATATCAAAAGGAACAGAGGACTGCTGACCTGTGTGCAGAAGCTAATTAAAAATATAAATAGCAATTTGAGAAACTATCCTGGGCTATTTTCATGATGTCACTCTTTTTAAGCAGGTAGCATTTAAATTAATACAGTCAATACTCTGTAATGTTTCATCCATTTTATGAGTTGGGAATCACTAATTGACTTTCTCTCCACCACCCTACAGGCTTTGGGCTGTCTCCTCATCTCTGCCTTCTTCCCTTCTAGTCATAGTGTGTTCAAGAAATAAAAACTATGAATCAGGAGGAAAGAACATAAATCTATGTGGGTACAAATATATGTGTATGTGTGTGTATTATATATATGCACATATATATATATATATATACTCATGAACACATGTGTGTGCATATAATTTCAAAGCCAATTATAAGTGAGATTTGGAAGAATTTATGCTACTGCTCTCTCTCTTTTAAAATATATGCAAGTGGCTGCCCTTTTCCCATTATAAATGTATAAATGATATCTAACGTCATTTGGCATAATGCATAATACTCCATAAAAGGTAATGCACCATAAAACATCTTAAATCGTCTCAGGTTCAATCCTAGCTTGGTTAAAGGAGCAGTACTCTACAGTCAGAAAACCTGAGACTGAGTTCCAGGTCTGATATTTACAAGCCATGTTAATCAGTCAGTCAACAAGCATTTCCTATGTCCCAGGCACTGTTCTCTGTGAGGACTGCAAAACGTTTAACCTTGCCAAATTTAGCTCCCCAATCTGAAAAATGGTGATAATAATACTCATACATCCTGCTGCATAGGATTATTGTAACAAAAGCAAGTTGTAGACCTTAAAGCATAAATTCAATGAATTCATCAAATATTTACCAAGCACCTACTGTGTGCTATGCTTCATATTGGCTGAGATAAACATTTAGATGACTTCTTAGAGTTTACAATTTCTTCCACAAATCAGTAGGGGAACATTATACATGCACAAATAGTTATAATACATGAGAAGTGTACTATAGAAACATAAACACCATTCTATGGGAGAGGAAAGGAGAGATATCTCAATTCTTATAACATTAATCTAAATATAAACTGTATCTTGAAAATGAAATCTTTGAGATGAAAAAAATCATTCAAAAAGAATGTATTAAGTACCCACTATGTGCCAGGCACTACTCTAGGCCATGGGGAAACAAACACAAAAGCAGAACAGTCTCTGCCCTCAAAGAGCTTGTGTTGTGACCAAGAAGATGACATGCACTAGAGCATAACCAATGCACATACAAGACAGATGTAAAGCAATCTAAGAGGAAGACACTAGAACTGGGGAGGGCTTCACAGACAAAGAGGTCATATGAGTGGAGTCTTCAGCCAGTCAATAAGCATTTATTAAGGGCTTACTATGTGCCAAGCACTGTGCTAAGAGCTAGGGATAGAAAGAAAAGCAAAGACACAATCTCTACCATCAAGGAGCTTACATCCTAATAAGGAAGACAACATACAAACAATTATGTATATACATAATTTCCATAAAATATTGAGTAGGTAGAAGGTACTCTCAGATGGGAGTGCATTGGAAGTGGTCAGTAGACCAGAAAAATCTTCTTGTAAGAGAAGGTGAGATTTGAGCTGATTCTTGAAGGAAGCTAGCAAAGCCAATATATAGGCAAAGGAAAACAGGGATTCCAAGAGGCAAAAGTGAGGAGAGAGAGCATTCCAGGCAAGGAGAATTGCGAGCACAAAGACACAGAGGTGAAAAATGTAATATTGTGTGTTTGAGAATTAGCAAGATGATCAGCATGGTTGGACTGCAGAATGTGTGAGGAGGAATCATATATAATAAATCTGGAAAGGCAGGCTGTGGTTAGCTTGTGAAGAACTTTAAATGTCAGACAGAGAAGTTTACATTAAGATAATAGGAAACCACTGGTGTTTGTTGACTAGGGAAGTAACACTGCCAGATCTGCACTTTAAAAAGTCACTTTTGCAGCTGTGTAGAAGATGAATTGGATAAAGGAAAGGATTCAGGCAGGGAGCCCAATTATAGAAGAGCATTACAAAAGTCAAGCATGTATAATAGATGATGAAATAAGGGAGGTTAATGAGTGGAGAGAAGGGGACCTAGTCAAGAGATACTATGAAAACAGAAACAAGATTTGGCAACAAGTTAAATTTGGCAACAAGAGGGAAGAGATGAGGATGACACCCAAAGTTAGTGAACATGACATGGATAAAGATACAAAAAAAGAGTTAGGAGAGATAATACAGGTTGGAGGAAAACCAAGAGACAATCATGCTATGAAAGCCCATAAAAGACAGAGTATTAAGAACAAACAGTTAGCAACAGTGCAAAATGCTGAAGAATGGTCAAGAAGGGTGAGGATAGAGGTTTGGCTATTAAGAGAGCATTGATAACTGAAGTGAGTAGTTTCGCTTTGAGTGATGAGGTCAGAAGCCAGATTGGAGAGGGTTTTAAAAGAGGGTGAGAAGGAAAGAAGTGGAAGTATCAAGCATACATAGTTTTTTTTCAAGGAGTTTGGCTGAGGAAGAAAGGAAATAAATAAGACGGTAGCTTAGCATTGGTTTTGTCATCAAAAAGCCCGAGTATAAATACTGTGTCTGTGAGTGTGAGACCTTGGATAAGCCACACTGGATCACAGAATTTAGAGGTGGAAAGGACTTAACCCTCCCTTATTTCATAACCTATTATAGAGATGAAGAAAACAAAACCCTGAGAAGAGAATAAGTTACTGTCCCCACCCCCAGGCAATAATACTTTCTCAAAATAGTAAAAATTATATATCTTTCTCTTCCTTGAAGTCATAACTAGCAAATTTATACCTTAGCACAAGTGGCACAAAACATGCACGAAACAAAACATTTTTAAGACTAAGTCATTTGGAATTATAGGAGTAGGAATGGACCAAAGAGGGCAGCTAGGTGACTCAGTGGATACAGTGCCAGGCCTACTCATCTTCCTGAGTTCAAATCTGGCCTCAGACACTTACTAGCTGTGTATGTGATATGGATCTGGGTTTAGGGTCTCTTTTGCTTTTTTAAAGATATAAGTTCCCAGGATTATGGCCCCTAAACAGCCCCACTGTCCTTGTGCACCATTATTTAACCATAGATAATATAAACATTTGAGCTTAACCTGTAAACACCACACTGTGCCTGCTTTATGCTGACACATAATGATACAACCAAAGTTAATGTAAACTTATGAACTTATCGTTGGCATGATGCCTTCTTTGTCTGCTTCCCTATAAATCAAACAAGCACTGGCCAGTAAATACAGAATGAGAAATGAGAAATGCTGTGGATGCTGTAGAGGCAGATGCATCCCCCTACCCCATCTCCCCAGCCACCATGAGACGTAAGAAGAAAGGTGGATGCTTTGAGAATGAAGTAATATTAACCCCTTTGGATGTCTCTACTATCTCTTTCAATCAGCCCAGAGCCAGCCAACCTGAAGGGAGCTGAGGAGCTCCCGTCTAACAGCTGGGCACATCACTTAATCCTATTTGCCTCAGTTTCCACATCTGTAAAATGAGCTAGAGAAGGAAATAACAAACCATTCCAGTATCTTTGCCAAGAAAAGCCCAAATGGGGTCACAAAAAGTTGGGCATAGCTGAAATGACTGAATATCATCAACAACTAGACCAAAAAGCCTGACTGGTACATAGAATCACCGCTGTGGAAGGACTGGTAATTTCTTGTTTTAACTAGTTATTCTTGCTACCTGGGCGCTAATATCAATTGTTTATGTTTCAGTCCTCCTGCTTCAAGATGCTATCAGTACCCTACATATGTCAACATCCTAGCGACAAAACCCCTATTGCCCTGTCCTATTTTTAAATTCCATTTCTCCCTACCCACAGAAAGCCTATTGATAAAAATTTTACAATCTCTTCTTTCCTTCCCTACCCCTTGGGGCAAGTATTAAAAGTAGCGAGAGATAAAAAGACCTAGGGGTAGAATCAGAGCAGAGCAAAAATATCTGGATAGTGCATCAAATGGATAATAAGCAACTAAATAATCAAGTGTTAGTAAGTGTCGACTGTTTGTGAACTTTTCTGGGTTCCTCAGAAGACAGGCAAGATAGATAGATAGATAGATAGATAGATAGATAGATAGATAGATAGATAGATAGATAGACAGATAGATGATAGATAGATACATAGATACATAGATACATAGATATATAGATACATAGATAGATAGAAAGCATTATAATTTAAAAGGGATTGGATTTTCTTCTCTGTCTAGACAGAGAATGCCTGGAAGAGTGAAGAAAACTTGTATGTTTAAATAGAATATTTGCTATGTACCATACCTTAAACTGTTATATCCCTAGTGTGTACAGAGTAAGATTAACATATACCATTTTGCAAGTAAACTAATTAATTTTATCTACCTTCCTCCTCAGTCTCTTTCAATTAACTATAATTTAAACTTTATTTGAATCTCCTCATAGAAATAAAGCTCACAACCCAAGCCCAGAAAACCAGAGTGTATTCTTGGGGATGAAGCTACAAAGTATTAGATAGAAAATTGAGAATCTTGGTGGTTTGCAATCCAACCTGTTTCAAATTCTATTATGCAAAGAGGGTAAAACAAGGCATATGGACCTTACTAAATATGCTAATCTATATGATTAATTTCAATATCTAAATGAAAATCATGTTCCTTAAAACCATGAATAATGGACCAAGACAAGTACATCAATTCACTCCCAGCACCAGACTAGCATTCAATAGACAGTTCCTTTTGTTGTGCTTCATCTCATTTAATTTCAAGCTCTTTATGAGAGCAAAATGAAGTGGAAGGATGAAGTGATTCTCTGGCTGGCTCAGGCTACAAAATCCTCCATCTAAACAAAAGAGGTTGGTGGGGTTTGTTTGCTTGTTTTTATTAGGAATTCTACAGACTAGTTCTCTTCCTTGATTACATTCACCAAACAGCTTCTGAAATATACAATTCGTATTGTTTATTCAAATTCAATTTATGCAAATTATGAAAATTTTCACCTTATATGTGACACTATTTTGCTTATTGAATGTTTCCAATATGCCAGGCACAGTAGTAGGCTTTGTTTGAAAGTCCTGCAAAGGCATAAAAGATGTAACCCTTACTCTAAAGGGCTTGATTGCAAATATCTCTGCAATAGATGAGACAGGCAATATGGACTTTAAGTGAGGGAAATCTGGGTTCAAGTCTTGCTTCTAATGTAAACTAACTACATGGCCATGGGCACAAATTACTTAATCTCACACAGTGCCTGCAGGCTCTATCACTCAAAAATAATGAATGAGTTGCCCATCTATATCTATGGAGGGTAGTGAACTACCCTCTTTTGGTAGTAAACTTTTGGTAGTAAACCAAAGTTTCCTAGACCTACACTGAGCAAAACACACGAAAAAAGAAGGCAACTGACAACATATATCTCTACTTTCTAGTACAAAGATCATAATACACTACTAAATGATTCAAATGTTAGCAAACAATGAGGACTCTGCCTTATTTATCTCTGCATATTTTCTAACACCCAGCAAAGACTATCACAACATGGTAGACCCTCAACTGTTTGCTGAATGAATGAAAGTACAGTCATCTCTTAATCATTTTCAGAGCAATTATCCTCCCTGTGTATTACCCATAGCAAATTTTTAATTAATCCCAAGACAGTTTTTCCCTGCCAGCCAGTATGCTCTATTACCCATATATTCTCAAGTATTACAGTTTCATTTTCTTATCAGCATTCATAGCAAACAGGAAAAAAAAAATTAAATCCTAAAAATGTACCTATGGCAGTCCAAAAGCAATGAGAATGAGAATGTTTAAAAATTTTTAAATCACTGCTACCCTCCAATAACAATGACTTCTTACAAAAGAAAAATAGGCAAAACTATTAAATAAGGACTACTCTGATGAGACATATATATGACTTTAGAATAATGTTGGTGATATTTGGATAAAGACAAGAACTATAAAAAAACTAGTTTAAATCTCACATCTGTAACCTTAGCAAAACATTATCTATCTCTGGACCTGAGGATCCTTATCTATAAAATAAGGAGGCTGGACTAGATAGACGCTAAGGTACCTTCCAGTCCTGAATCTATCAACTGCCATAATAAGTCAGACCAATGGTGCAGCCCCAGCCCACATCTCTGAAGTGTCCCGCACACAGTAAATGTTTAATAAATGCCTGTTCACTTAACAGTGATGCCAACAAACATAAAATCATAGACTTCACAGTCTAAAGGGAAGGAACATCAGAGGTCATCGAGACCAAATCTCTAATTTTACAGCTGAAAAAACTGAGGTCTAAAGAGGTAAAATAATATACCCAAGGTCACACAGTAGCAGGGCCAAGAGTTAAATCAAGTCTTCTGCCTCTAAAGCCAGTCCACCTTTCACTGGACAGATTGTTACTTGATGTGGAATTATATGATGTCCGCCTTGGGTTGGTTTCTTTATCAAGCTCCTGTCTGCATCCATTATTGAGGGATATGGTTTGAGGTATATGTGAGTCATTGAAATGAGTCATATCTTTCTACATGTGTATTCCTAAAGATAGTACTTTTTTAGTAAATATAGCCAGCGTGCAAGAAACAACACTGGAAGGGGAAAAAATTTCTCAATTTTTCAAATCTGTCTCTGTTCAATTTTTCTCATGACTTCTACATCATGTAGAGTATGTTCTCTATCTTGTCTGTGTCTGTACTTGAGATATTTAAAGACAGTAGCTTCTCCTCCATGACTGAAATATGCAATACCACCAAAAAAGCATCCCTATTCTAGAAGAGCTCTCACTATAAGTAAAATGAGTACAAGAACAGATACCTTTTTTGGATATGCCTTTTTGTATCTCCCAGAAAAGTCTTCTACTTGTTAACTCAATGATTAATGATGTATAATTTGACTTAATTTCTCCTGGTTAAGAAATATTTTCCTGCGGGGCGGAGCCAAGATGGCAGCATAGAAGCAGGAAAACTGCACAGCTCCCCCACTACCACCTCAAATACCCATAAAATATGACTCTAAACAAATTTTAGGGCTCCAGAACTCACAAAATTACAGAAAAACACATCTCCCCCTGAAGGCAGCTTGGCAGGTAGGACAGGAAGGGCTCATCACAGCGCTGGGAGCCAAAATCAGCCTGGCCTGAAACCACAGCTTGGCACCAGGGCTGCCAGGACAAGCCACAGCTGGAGCCTAAAGGAGAGTGGATCAGCAGCAGCTGTGGCGATTTCCAGAATTATCAAGCCATAAGAAATAAGGACTAAGTGAAAGGTTAGTGGAAGTTGGCTAAATTTGGGGGAGAGGGTCTGGCCGAACTGCCTCCAGGGCAAGAAAGCAGCAGAAGCAGAGGCCCTGAAGCCACTTCCCCATGGCTGCTTCAGAAGCTCCTGGCCTGCAGATTGCAGGGGGGCCAAGCAATCATTCAGAGGCTAAATGCTCTTGCCTTAAGCTACCTGGATCAGGATCATGGTCTTGGGTGGTGTTTCTAGGTGGTGTTTCTGGGGTGTGTTCTCAGTGAGCCAAAGCTGGTGGGGGCTGCAGAGGCCTCATAATAGCTCCAGCAGCTGCGAAAACCCCAGCAATTTGAGAAAAAGCTCTCCCCTCTGGAAGCAGAGTTCCACAGAGCTAAAAAGTCAAGTAATTGGCAACATGAGCAGGCAAAGGAAACAAAGTAAGAACAGCAATCCAACTTTAGATTCCTTTTTTGGGGACAAAAAGGATCAAAGCATGGTATAGGAGGAAGACAACAGAGTCAGAACTCCCTCACCAAAAGCTCCCAAGAAAAATACGAACTGGTTACAGGCCATAGAGGAGCTTAAAAAGGATTTTGAAAACCAAATAAGAGAAGTGGAGGAAAAATTGGGAAGAGAAATGAGAATAATGCAAGAAAATCATGAAAAGAGAGTCAACAACCTGACTGAAGAAAATAACACCTTAAAAAATAGATTAACTCAAATGGCAAAAGAGGCCCAAAAAGCCAATGAGGAGAAGAATGCCTTAAAAAGTCGAATTTGCCAGATGGAAAAAGAATCCCAAAAGCTTTCTGA
>CM053582.1:524467813-524530657 GCA_028627135.1 Pseudochirops cupreus | reverse complement strand
GGGGGGGAGGGTTGCTGGAAGCACACACTTCTGTAAAGGGACAGGGACAGGGTAGAGAATAGAACAAGGGTAGGGCGGGATAGGAAGGAGGGACATGTAATCAATCTCTCACAATATGTCCATTGTGGAGATGTTCTGTGTAACTACACATGTACAGCCTGTATTAAATTGCTTGTCTTTCCAGTGGGGGTGGGTCATGAGGGCAGAAGGGAAAGAATCTAGAATTTAAAGTTCTATAATCAAATGTTAAAAATATATATGTATATCTATATATTATTATTATTATTATTAACTACATGCAACTGGGAAGTAATATATACAGGCACTGGGGTAGGGAGATCCATCTTGCCCTACCAGAAAGTCAGAGGGGGATGGGGGAGGACATAGGAGAGAGAGCTGATTGGGGGAGGGGTTATATAGTGGGATGGCTGTTTTGGGGTGGGGATGGGGGAAAGATGGGGAGAAAATTTGTAACTCAAAATCTCATGGAAATGAATGATGTAAACAAGAAAATAAATAAATTTTTTAAAAAAAGAAATATTTTCCTTCCCAAATGATAAAACCTGAAACAGTTTGCTTTATCGAGGAAAACAACCTCTAGAGTAGAGTTATGTTACATAATGATGATACTACTGATCCACTTTGTGTAGGACATGAGCTTTTAATTGTTTTTCCAGCAGTAGAAATGGATTCTTGCTATGCTATCTTCCCTCTCTTCTGATTCACTTTGTGTCCAAAGACAGTTTGTTTGGTTATGGATCAGGGGCTATAACTAAATGTCAAAACTGACTGACCTACTCAGCAACAAAATCTGCAGTTTTGGCCTCACCAACACCATGCTTCATCCAATTGAACTAACTTGTGAACACACATTAAATATCCACAGGTTATTCTGCATCAGTGAAGGAAAACATATTAGATGCAAGATTTCCCTAGTAGATGAGGCTTTTTTATACAGGCATGCTGGGTTACTTAAAACACCACTAGGGAAGATAAGGTCTATGGTTTTGGAATATAACATACCATGTCTTACCTATCCCCCCACTAAAGTCTATTCCAAAGCCTCATCATGATGTAGGCATGATCTTGGATTTTAGAAGGTGGATATATCACTGCACATGACTGTGGGGGTAGAGAAACACCAGCATCTATGGGAAAGGATTCCATTGCTGCTAGGGAAACTGCCCATCCCTTTAGAAACAGACCATGAGATAACTTCCTACTCTAACTAGCTATTCTTGATAAGAGGTACTAAGATTAATTATTTTACCTCACACTTAACAAAAGTGATTACTATGTTAAGAGTGGGGGGTGGGGAAGAAGTCCCCAGAGATAGATGCTTTTGGGAAGCAAACAAAGCTTAAAGCCAAACTCTCTCCAAAAATAATGATAATTTTTAAAGTATCCTGTCTGAACTCTGAGATACCACCTCACACCTATCAGATTAGCAAACATGATGGAAAATAACAAATGCTAGAAGAGATGTGGGAAAATTGGGACACTAATAAACTGTTAGTGGAATTGTGAACTAGACCAACAGTTCTGGAGAATGACTTGAAACTATGCCCAAAGGGCTATAAAACTGTGCATACCCTTTGACCCAAAGGGTCAAATACTAGATCTGTATCCCAAAGAGATCACAGAAAAGGGAATAGGACCCATTTGTTCAAAAATATTTATAGGAGCTCTTTTTCTGGTGGCAAAGAATTAGACATTGATGGGATGCCCATCAGTTGGGGAATGGCTGAACAAGTTGTGGTATATGGTTGTGATGGAATAGTGGAGTCAGCCTGTAGGTATCTTCACTCAGGCCAAACCTCAGTCCCTAGAGGCCCTGACTTTTCTGAGGTCCTCTCAAGTTATCTTAGGACAGCTGCTTTACCCCTTCATTTTTGCTACTCCACATTCATTTCATTTTGTGGCGATTTTCTGTCTTTTTAAGAAATGATGAACAGGGTGGTTTCAAAAAAACCTGAGAAGACTTAAATGAATGAAGCAAATTGAAGGGAGCAGATTCAGGAAAAAACTGTACACAGTAACAGCAACATTGTAAGGATGATCAACCGTGAAAGAGAGAGAACTACTCTGATAGACAATGATCCAAGATAATTCCAAAGGACACGTGATGAAAAATGCTCTCCACCTCCAGAGAGAGCTGAATGCAGACTGAAGCATACTTTTTAAACTTTACTTTTCTTGTTTGCATATGTGTTTTTCTTTTGCAATGTGGCTAATATGGAAATGTGTTTTGCATGACTTCACTTGTATAATCAATATCATATGACTTGCCTTCTTAAGGGGTGGGAAAGGGGCAGGAAGGAGGAAGAAAATTTAGAACTCAAAATTTTTAAAATTGAATATTTTTACATGTAATTGGGAAATATTTAAAGAAAGAAAGAAAAATGTATTGAAGTATCTTACACTGTTTATCTAAAAGAATCCTTAAAGATCGTTTTCCTCAATGCATCTACTTTACAGAGGGGAAAACAGAGACCCAGAATTGCTTTTAGAGTACAAACCAGAATCCAGGTCTCCTGACTCCCAGGTAGGTACTCTTTCTTGTTCAGCCTTATTCCTGAGATTTATAATCCCTGCCCCTACCACTATCTCCTTGCTCTCTTAACTTATATATGACAAGCCACTGAGCAAAGAGAAAAGGGCCCTTCTGACCATAACAGGAAAGCCTGAGGAGCTGAGGAGAATATAACTTTAAAGCAAAGCCCCCATGTCTGAGATACTAGCTTCCTCCCACTGTTCCCCCAGGCCTGCTGAGGCAGCTAAGAACTCCTAGGCCTGGGAAATCACTTCCTTTGCCCAAGGCTGCCAAGCCTATGCCCACTGAAAGTATTTCTCTCAGCACAAAGGGCAGTTTAACACATTTTTCAAATTGGTACCCCCCACCTTTGACCTACATCCACACTCCCTGATCCTAGAGAAAGGTCATCACTGGGTTCCCTTCTCAGGTCTTACCTCCAAAGGACCCTTCCCACTCCCCATGAGCTGATTTAGATTGAGGGGGTACTGCTGAGCAGCCTACTACTCTTCCCCAAACTGGGCCACCCCTATTCCAAGGCAGAATGTGTCAGGGGCAGCCCCTGAAAGGCTGCTTCTATTGGCACTGGGGGAACCAGTTCATTCCACCCCAGGCAGGGCCAAAGCTCTAGCCCATCAACTATAGCTCTACCCCTCTCTCTTTCCTCTCCTTACCCTAGTAACCTCAGAAGTCAAATTAGGAAGGAGAGAGGGGGAACAAGCATTTCTTAAGTACCTACTATGAGCAGGTGCTGTGCTAAAGAGCTTTACAAATATCTCATTTGATTATTTTAGTAGGAGTTCAACTGAGAATCTACTCTGGCTCACATTTGGGCATAAGGCTCCACCCTAACCTTCCTTAGGATGGTCAGTGGTATCAAAGGCTGGTGAATGTTCTTTCTATTGAGGCACATTTCCATACCTTGGATAAAGCTGTGCCGCCCAGGCAAACCTGTCTCCAGTACAGATTATAGCTATGCTCCTGGCTCCCAATGCAGTGCCTTTTCTTCTACACCAGCTAGTGAGAGCACACGGTACTAGGATAGTACACTGTATTTGGTTGGCATTGGGTAAGTCACTTTACTTCTGTAGGCCTCAGTTTCCTCATTTGTAAAGTGATGGGGTTGGGCTATATGGCCTCTAAGGTCTTTCCCAGTTCTAAACCAATTGGTCCATCGCGGAAGAAGGTGGCCTAGACAATGAAGTCTCTGAACTGGGAAGCATGCTTATGTTTTCACTGTGACATCTCTAAGCAGGCAGTAAGAAAATAAGACACTAATGATGAAGTTCCCAATTAGGGCAAGTTATGGAAAAATCACTAAGAGGGTACATTTTACTCAATGGTGAGATTCTCTAAAATAAAGGAGAGTGGTGCATGGAAGCAGTAAGAGTTTGCCAAATAAGAACCTGCTTCTGGATTCCGATTTACCATGGATCAAGAATCCCATGCACAGTTTATGCCATGGTATAGTCTGAATTGTACTGGCAGGTCAGGGCCAAGCCACTCAATTTTTCTGTCAGTTTAATTATAGCTTTATACCTAAAGTATCACTACACAGCCCGAAGTCTACAAATGTGGTCCTGAGGACTCTGGCTTTGTCCATTTCAAAGGTTTTCTGGTGTTGCTACTGTCACCTCAGTGGCCGTGGGCTCAGCAGTTTTGTGGGGGCTCTTGAAACTTCACCAAATCCCTCCCTGCCTGCCTGCCTGAGATACATACTGCCCCAATGAATGCAGCTGGCTTGATAAGCGCTCAGGGCAAGGCTGACAGCAGCATGGCCCCTCCAATCAGCAATGGATAAAGAACTGGCCTCCAATCCCAGAAGACCTAGGTTCAAGTCCCATGTGCCACATACCAGCTGTGTGACCCTGTACAAGTCACTCAACTTCTAAGTATTCCAGATAGCTCTCTAAAACTATAAGACAAAGAGGTGCCAACTTGTACCCAGGGTGTTTTCTCACTTAGGATTTCCCTACTCCAGTGAAGTAAGTCCAGTCCCTATATCTATCCTTTATTTGTGTGTTCTCTCCACTCCACCCAGCCCAAAACCAAATATTACGTAAACTCCAAAAGGGCAAAAACATTGTCATTGCATTTGCAGTGCCTGCTGTGGTGCCTGGCACAAAGTAGGTGCTTCATAAATAAGTGTTTGCTGATTGATCATTTCTGTTCCCCAAGATCTCAGGTCTACCATGGAAATGGCCTGGTCCATGTGTAGGCCCATTCGTGGTTGTGGTCTCATGTTCACAGAGTTTCTTGCTAGCAGATCAACCTGTCAATGAAACTTGATTAATTAGGAACTTGTGTGAGGCAAAATGCCAAGGCACTGTCTTCACTAGTGTGACATCCTATTACAATAGTTAAGGCATCTTAAGTGCAATGGCAATATAATGGGCAGTGAGTGGGACAAAACCAGCCCCAGACAAGCCCCCTCAAGGCCAAGTTCTTGCACATTTACAAAGGGCCTGCCTTTGTCAGTATCTATCTCGTTCAATACAAACCAAATCGTAAAAGGAAGAGTGAATGTCAGAGCGAACAAACAGCTGGCATACATAAAATGAACCCAATCTAGCCTTTTCTTCTATACGCTCACAGGGAGTTGATAATTTTATTGTTAGGAAAAGTTAACAGTAATAACCAGTAATTAAAACACAGCATTCTAATTTTTTAAAATTATATCTATTGAGAAAAAAAGCCTTTTGAAAAGGTTCCCAATATGTGGCTGACCTCAATGACCATAACATGGAAAAATAATAAAAATGCCTCAGGGACATCCGCTTTAAGGGAAAGGCTGAATTAAGCTTTCCTAATTTAAGGACAATTATTGGCCAAACTTCTTGGAGGTTGGGGGTTGACTTCCGCCTTTGAGTTTAGCTCCAATTCCTTCCTATTTTTAAGGTTGTTGGGTTTCTGGAAGGGACCCCTATAAATCAATAAACATTTATTAAACACCTACTATTGCCAGGAACCGTGCTAAGCGCTAGAGATACAAAAAGAAGCAAAAGACAGTCCCTGCCCACAAGGAGCTTACAATCTAACAGGGAGATGACAAGCAAATAAATACATTCAAAGGAAGCTGTATACAGTACAAATAGGAAATAATTAAGAGGGAAAGCAGTGGAATAATTACTTTTTAATACCTTAGCAGAACTTAGCAGGAGTAGAGTACAGCACAGAAAGGTGACCCAAGAAGGAAGGAAGAACTTCTGAAAGGGGAAGTAGGAGGAAGTTCATGGTTTTTTGTCTGCTGTTGCCTGGAGCCAGTCCTAGCAAAAGGAGAGAGCAAATTTGAGAGCCAGGGTAATGAGAGCAGACAAGGAGAACCCATTGCCAAATATGGAGGATTAGGGATTTGAGAAAGAAGGGTGGGGGGCCCTACCCTTTAGGAGACAAAGGAAGAAAAGAACAAACTAAGAAGCAGCCAAGCAATTCCGAGTAACAAGAAAAGAGCTTCAGGTCAGCAAGAACCTTTCTTCTTGGAGGCTGGTGAGCTTTGGCCAAACACTTTGGAATGCACAGGCAAAAGGGATGAGAAAATGCCAAAAACCTCAGCAACAGGAATTCATTCGTCCATTAACAAATATTTCTAAAGAGCCTAGCACACAAAAGTCTGAGTGCAGTTTTAAGCTACAAAAGCTTCTCTAAGCCTACTACCACATTCAGACTTTCACTGGACGCTGTGCTGAGCGCTGAGGTGCAAAGACCAAAATGACAAAGTCCTTGCCCCTTAAAAGCCTACATTCTGCTAGGGGGTGGACTACAATATTTACTCAAATAAGTAAACACAAGGTAATTGTTGGAAGGGGAGAAATCTGTCTCACAGTGACTTCTGGCTTAGAGTTCAGAACATAGACGAGGATCTTCTGGTGCAAGACCTGCATTCTAAGTGAAATCTTTTTGGGTCTTGGCCTAGAATTTCATTAGTGTGAGGGACTCTTGGTAAGGAAACTCCCTCAACCAATGCAGAATGGCAATTGTTCTGTAGTTTCTAATATTAAAGAGTTTCCTGGGCATTTAGAAGTGACATGACTTTCTCAAGGTCACAGAGCCACCAAGTCTCTGAAGCAAAATTTGAATCCAGATCTTTCTGACTCTGAAGTGAACTCTTTATCTACCTATGACAGTTGGAGCCCTGCAACAGACAAAATGACCCTAATGAAGTCTCTCTTAACCACAGGATTCTAAAATTGTCAACAAGTAGAACTCAAATGGAGGCAACAAGGGGTCACAATGGATAGAACACTGAGCCTGGAGTCAGGAAGACTAATCTCCCTGAGTTCAAGTCTGCCCTCCGACACTTATTAGCTGTGTGACCCTGAGCAAGTCACTTCACCTTGTCTGCTTCAGTTTCCTCATCTGTCAAACGAGCTGGAGAAAGAAATGGCAAACCTGTCCAGCATCTTTGACAAGAAAACCCCAAATGGGGTCACAAGGAGTTCGAAATGACTAAACAACAACAACGAAGAACTCAAGTGACTTGCTAAATGGCTTCATAAAAAGCAGTCAAGCTGCTTACAGGTAAACTTTAAGCCTCAATTTCTGTGTTAGTGCCTAATCTTTACCATAGGTGCCCACCAATCTTTTTCTAGTTATTTTTCCTTCTTTGCTTTATTTTTTTAAAGAGAAACATGTTATTTTTAATCTTTTAAAAATCACTTTCTTGTGAGTTTTATAAGGCAAACTGACAGAAATCAAGGAATGTTTTCAAATAGTCTTTACTGACTCCAAATCCTTAAAAAAAACAGAATTTGTCATTAAAATTAGTTAAATTAGAAAGTGACATTCCACCCAGGCCGTCTTCTTGCCATCTACCCTGTCTCCCAATAGACCACTGAACCCTGCCATCTTCCCCTACCACCACATATGGAGTTTCCCCTCCTTTCTAGTTCTAGAACCCAAACCAAACTGTTACTGGAAAGGTATGATCAACCAAAACCACTTTTGCCCCATTCACTATCTGTGACTTCCCATACCAATATACCCCTTCCTGCTCCCCATTGCCTGTATGCATTCTCTTTCTCCTGACCCGTTCTTGACTTTCTGGACTTCGTATCCGTGTTTCTGCTGCTGTCTCATCTGGGAACATCCATCAGCATCTGGGGCCTTCTCACCCTAGAACATTCAACTACTCCTATGGCCTTCTTACTCTGAAGTACCTTTCTGCAAGGCCTACCCTCTTCTCTCATTGAAGAGTTTCTCCTAGGGTTTCCATTTTGTGGAGCAGCCTTTGTGGCCAGCCTTTATTCCCTTCCCAGGCATGCTCCCTGGGGTGTACTAGAGCCAACTGAAACAGCTCACAAAAGCCAATTTTAAAATTCTCAGTGTGCACATACTCACCTTGGAAACCAGTAAATGCTACATATTAGGGCTTGATTTACTGTCTTGTTGACTTTATAGACTTAAGAAAATGATGGAGAAATGTTAATAATGCAGATTAAACTTTAAAATGAGTCGTGCTTACATTTTCTTTTTCAGAGAGATTCTTGTTAAACATTGACAAGCACACCTCTGCCTGTTCTTGCGTTTCTGGACTTCAAAACCATGTTTCCTCACCTGGTACATTTATTCTACCTTATAAGATCATAAGGTATCATTTTGCTTTGATATTTATCCTTCTTTCACTGAATTTCATTTTGGTGTCTATTTATGGACAGAACTGCCTCTGCTAATGCCTTCCCTCTGATATCACCTCCCATTTACATTTAATATATCTTGCATTTACCTAGGGGTTTGCTCACTGTCTCCCCCACTAGAATGTTAGCTTCTTGAAGTCAGGACCCCTGGTTTTACCTTAATTGTATCCAGCAAGGCTCAGAGCTCTGCCTGGCACATAACAAGCTTTAATAAGTATGTGTTGTTGTTATTGTTGGCACAGAGTTCTTGATAACTGTGCCAAGAGGCTGAAAATTCTAAGAGGTCCTACCAAGCTGGGAAGATTTTCAATAAAAAATTGTGCATCTTTGATCCAAGGACCAAGGCTAACTTAGTTCTGAATGGATCTTGACCAGAATGTTGGCCACTAAACAACAGGCAGTTTTGGTCGTAGCAACTGATGAAATCATCTACCAAAATGGAGTTGCAATCAAATTTACATATGCATCTTCAAATAGAAAAACTGTTTTGAAACATTTGCCTCCAAAATAAAAACACAGTATGAATGATATCACTAGAAAAGAGTTACATTTAAATGCTATACTGCCTCTCTTCAATTGCTGGACACAGTCTTAAAAATCTTGAACTTTCTAGGGTTGTTAAAATCTTTACTGAACTATGTGTTTGGTGCTCTAGGCAACAGTGCTGTTTCCAAAAGTCTCTGTTACAATATTTATTATTAAGGCTGGAAAGGAGAAGTCTCTGATTAAAGAGATATTCCTTACATAAATAGCAGCAATAGATAAGCCCTCAAGTCCTGTGCAATATGCCAGGAGAGGTGCCTGGAATGCTAAGTAGGAAGCAGAGCTATAGAGCATTCAGATTTTTGCCTCAGATCTAATTTGAAAAATTTCAACACAAGCTCACTCCAAGGAGAAATTGTATTAAGCACAAACTCATTTATTTTTTTTCTGCTGATGAACACAGCCATGTGAACAGCTGATAAAGTTGTCACTCTCTGCAAGAGGGTGTCAGGAATGCAAACTTATGAGCTTAAATTTCAAACTTCATAATTACCCTATTTGTTAATGAAATTATGAGTTTGTTGTTGCTACTGCTTTCATCAATGCATTGGGCTAAATGGGTTTTTTGAGGGTTCTGTTTTGTCTTTTAATTGTCATGTTTAGGGCAACTGGCAAGGAAGAGTACTCCAATAAAAAGAATATATATTTCATGTAGCATCCTTTTGGAAAATGATTGCAATCCTGGGTGATATGTGCATTTCTGGAAGAGTGTCAAAAACACTTAACAACCCAGTTCTCAGCATGAGCACGCTGAGTAAGCGGGTTTAAAATCTGTGTGAGAATGTTGTGGCAGAATTCTTGGCTGTCTCCTATTACTGTTTTAGAAAGAAGGATACTCAAGCAATCCATTCTCAGGACACCTCCTAATGGGCCTCCAATTCACAGGATCCTTCAATTAACACACCAGTGAGTATGTTAAAGCCATAACTGAGCCACAAAGGTCATTTTTAAAACCATTATGCCTACAAAAATTTTAATCAGCACCCCAAACATGTCCAGTTCACAGTCATACTATTTTATCTTCTTTCTCCAAATCTTTTCCTGCCCCCGCTATTATTCCTCTCTCACTAGAGACTAAGATAAGAACACAATCCTACATATTTAGGATCTCCATGAAAGCAATAAAATTCGAAGTTCAGAAATTCAGGATATTAATTTTCTCATTAGGCCTGCTTCCTGGTTTCTTTTAGGCCTCAGGCACCTATGCTAACTTGAAAAGATGCTATAAGGAAAACCCATTTAAACCTGGTTGTACATTATTGTGTAAGTAGGCATGTTGCATAATTCATATTATTAACAATATTTATAGTACTAAAGGGGAGACCAAATGGTACAGTAGAAAGAGCTATAGTCAGAGGATGTGAATTCAAATCCCATCTCTGGTACTTTCTATTGTGTGATCTTAAGACCAGTCATTTAACCCCGCCCCCTTGACCTCAGTTTCCTCATCTACAAAATCAGGGGCTGGGATTAGGAGATGATCTGAGGCTCTTTCTAATTATAAATCTATGCATGATGTATGTATGATTTTATGAGAAGATCTTACAGAATCAACACTTTATAAAGTTAAGAAGATGTCAGTGCTATCTCTGACACATACTGACCATATGATTATGGGCAACTCCTTAGCCTCTCTAGGTCCCAGACAATATCATAAGTAACAAATGAGTCACTGGCTTCTGTCAGTAGAGGGAGTTTCCACACCAGAAGTTCATTAAATTAATGAAGTCATAGGCTGAATCCAAAATAATAATGACAGAAAACAATGAAAACAATGTCCCATATTAAGTTTTGACACAAATGTTGTGAAGGAAATACTATTTTATAGGTATGGAAAGGAAAGTTTAAGGAACTAAGGTTTTAGAGCTAGAGCTTAGAGATCATCAGATTCAACCCTCTCATTTTACTATGAAGAAACTGAGGCCCAGGGAGGGCAAGTTTGGTATGGTATGGTATGGTATGGTATGGTATAGCATAGCATAGTATAATAGAACTATACAGATCAGACTAACAATAGCCATAGATGTATGTACGTCATTTTAACTAGGTAAAATGGACAATTGTTCTAGTTGTCCTAATTATCAGAACCACTCTAGGTAATACAAGTAAAAACACTGACTTTTTTTTTAAGTCTGCACTATCTAATAGGCAAAGACAGCCTCAAATTCTGTGAATAAAGAGCAGATGTGGCCTTTACTCTAAGGAGAGTGATCTACAGCAGGTCTCTCAGAAATTCTCCTTTTTTAAAAGAACCAAACACATAATAGCAACAAACACGTCAGAGAAAGATAGAAAAGCAAACAGGGTATCTTCTATTTCAGTTCAAGGACAATAAGGGAAAAGGTACTGCACACAGCTATCACCACCTACTGGAAACAAAAATAAATGATCCTCTGGGCAGCAAATGCACTGTTACTAATATAATTGCTCTGGTTCAAACGTTCCAGCACAAAGCAATGAATCAGCATTACCCAGAAATGCTGTGGTCTTTACTCAGTAAACAAAGGAGCTTACTATAATGAGGTTTAGCTCTAAGCTGCTAAAGATTTACTGGACATAGAAATACTTGGATTGTTTTAAGAAAATAACACTAGCAAAACATGAAATACTGTATACCACTAGATTTATATAATGTGAACCTATTGGATCTTTGTAGAGATGCCTTATACATATAGATGTATTTGGAGTCTTCTGCTTCTGATTAAAATAAAATATTGCTTGAATTAATGAATGATGAAGCATTTATTAAGTACTTAATATTGTAATAAACCCTAGGAATACAAATACAAAAGTGGGATAGTTTCAGTGATCTCAAGGAACTCACATTCAAATGGGGAAACACGACACACCTCAGTGGGTTTCACTGCAGGTAGGAGGAGTGGAGGGCGCAGTAGTCCTAAGGTAGATCATATGGTAATACCTAATGGGTCTGGAGGGTGCGCAGGCAGAGCAAATGGTCAGGTCCTATTGTCTGTCCTTTTCCTGGAAGTATTATAGTTAGTGACTGTCTGCTTATCAAAGCTGTGTGAACAACAATATTACCCTGTCAAGGGGAGGTAATGGGGAAGACACCAAAACGAACAAACTGTTTCTTACTTCAGCCTACTGCTCCACTCCAAGCTCTTTGACACTTCTGTTTCTAGGAAGACAAAACTTAACAGAGCTACAACAATATTTACACACATTGCCGGCATTCTCATCTCAATTCACTTTCTGTCTGACAAAGTAACACAAACCAACGGACAAGGATTCTGTCTGAGAAATCAAACAAAAATCAACAGTAAAGTCTTCCTTTAGGACTTCTGTCTAAAAACAACAGATGGGGTACCTTTATCTGACAGACCAACAGACAAGAGTGCTATAGAATCATAAGAGACTAGCAGCAAGAATAGATCAGGATAACTGGTGACCATAGGTGTAGTGGGAGACATTGGCCTTTTTAAGCTAAGGTCTCTCCAAGGTCTCAATTTGTCTGAGGTAACACCCCTTTAGTAGTTAAAGGCAAGGTAAGAATCGAGGCCAAAGATGACCTAATTTGCCTTCACAAAAGAATCAATCTGAGAGGGGAAGACCCTCAGAGTTTCTGGCTAGCATCAAAACAATTGTTATTTACCTGGCCAAAATTAATAGATGACAAAAAGAAGAAAAGAATAAATATAGCTTGAGTTCTACCTTTTATTAAAAAAATTCTAAAGTGTGACAAGTGAAATTCAAGATGGGTCAACAAGGTCAAGTACTTAAAGAAAAAGATTCCAAACTGTATTTTCCTGGAATGATAAGTTCTGGGTTGATTCAACCCTGGAAAAAGATCTAAGACACCAGAAGGAGGCATTGTTTTAAAGGATTTCTTTAGGGTCATAGTTCCGGGACTCATCAGGATAGTAAGTGGAAACAAAAAAGAAAATGTTGTCCTTTTACTCTCATACAAAACCATGGTGCACCTGCCCAGGAAAACATTCATAAAATTCTGTCCACCAGATCTGGACAGAAGGCACAAAAGGAAGTTTGTACCTAAGATACACACTCCTCAGCTTAGCACTAAAGACCTTGCAATCTGGTTGCAGCCTACTTTTCCAGACATTTCACACTAATTCCCTTCATACATCCTATGCTTTAGCCAACCTCAACCACAAACCATTTGAATGAACTCAACATTTCATCTCCTACCTCCCTGTTCATGCCTATGATATAATCATTTAATTAATAAGCATTATTATGGGTCTGTTGTATGTCAAGAACTATTAGCTGTTGAGGCTACACAGACAAAAACTACATAGTTCTTATCCTCAAAATGCTAGCATGCTATGGGAGAGCAACATGTACATGAATAATTATATGCAAAATATTTAGATAGTCAAATATTGTTTTTGGATGAACTAACTTGTAGGGCATCTCTCAGTCTGATGCTTGACTTGTTCTCAATTTTAATTTTATTGACCTGAGTTCTAAAATGATCCAGGGACACATTCGGATATTTCTTTTCTAATTAATAAAATAGCAACCGCTTTCTCACTAGCTAATTAATTAGCTGGACCCTCAGCCTTGGATCATCAAACATTATTTACTGGATACAGAAACCTCCTTTCCCTAAAGTAGTTTCTTATATGCAATTAACAAATGAAATCAAAAGTAAGTTGATAGTAACTATTTATAATATTTTGGCTACAAGAAAGTTCATAGCAGGGGATAGAGCCAAGATGCCAGCACAGAAGCAGGAAAATTCCGTGGCTTCCCCCATAATCACCTCAAATACCTATAAAATATGACTCTAAACAAATTTTAGAGCTAGAGAACCCACAAAGTAACAGAGAGAAACAAATCTCCCACAGAAGGCAGCTTGGCAGGCCAGCAGGAAGGATCCATTGCAATGTGCTGGGAGCCAAGCCCAACCTCCCCCCCCCCCCCAAGAGCCCATGGTTTTAGCCCCAGGGCAGCCCTGATCAGCTGTGGCTGGAGGGACTTCAGGAGAGTGGATCACCAGCAGATGTAGAGGCTTCCAGAATTATCAACCCATAGATGCCAAAGAAAAAGTGAGAGATCAGGGGAACTCTGTTGGAACTGGAGGGGACAGAGCGTAGTCCAGCCTCTGCCCCTGGAGCTAGATGTAGTGGAGGTGCGGCAGCCCTGCAGCCGCCTCCACATGGATGCTTGAAAGCTCCTGGCCTGCAGATCACAGGGGGGCCAAGTGAACATTCAGAGGGTGTAACAATAATGCAATATTCACAACACCCACAGTGGTTATGAATATGTTGGTATAGTTGTGAATCACAAAATGTAGCAAACTCTCCACATGGAGGGCAGAACCAAAGCCTTTATTCAAATACCAGAAAACCGAGTCCTAGAACCAGAAAGCCAAATACATTACAGTAGACACGAAGTTGATACACATGGTTAATGCAGTGAACACCCACATTCCCAAGCCTTCACAATAGAACAGGCTCCCTCAAGCAGGGATCCCTCTCTCACTCACGATAGCAACTCTGCCTAGTTCTTAGAAGTTCTTAGCAAAAGCTGCAGAAAGAAGGTCTCAGCAAAAAGTTCCCATAAAGAGGGTTTTGGCTAAAGTTGCAACCTCCAGGTGCTCACTGAGAGAAAATCTGACTGTCCTGTTGGTTCTCTTCCTAATATGCAGTATAGCTAGTCCCCATTCTGCCTCTTCTTGTTACATCAGCAACTTCCTCCCAAGGTGTTAACTACTTCTGTATTAATTAAATAGCTTAACCAAGGTGTTAACTTGAAACAAGGTGCTAAGTACCTGTTTACTTGCCAATACAAAGGGGCATGGAAGATCTTCAAATTCCATTAACATTACAGAAGGTAATCACTCTTGCTTTAACATGCCTGGATCTGGATCTCAGTCTTGGGTGATGGTCCTTAGGTGTGTGACCAGTGAGCCAGAGCTTGTGGGGGCTGTAGAGACAGTGTTCCCCTAAGAGTTTTGGGAGCTGTGAAAACCCCAGTGATTTGGGACAAAGCTGTCCCCTCTGGAAGCAGAGTTCTACTGTGGCAAAGAGCTCAAAAGTCAAGTAATTGAGTGGCAATATGAGCAAGCAAAGGTAGCAAAGCAAGCACAGCAATCAAACATTATATTCCTTTTTGGGGGACAAAAAGGATCAAAGCATGGAATGGGAGGAAGACAATACAGTCAGAACTCCTGCACCAAAAGCTTCCAAGAAAAATATGAATTGGTTACAGGTCATGGAGGAGCTCAAAAGGGATTTTGAAAATCAAGTAAGAGAAGTGGAGAAAAAATTGGGAAGAAAAATGAGAATGATGCAAGAAAATCATGAAAAGAGAGTCAACAACCTGACTGAAGAAAATAACACCTTAAAAAATAGACTAACTCAAATGGCAAAAGAGGCCCAAAAAGCCAATGAGAAGAATGCCTTAAAAAGTGGAATTTGCCAGATGGAAAAAAAATTTCAAAAGCTCACTGAAGAGAATAATTGCTTCAGAATTAGATTGGAGCAAATGGAAGCTAATGACTTTATGAGAAATCAAGATACTATTAAACAGATCCAAATAAATGAAAAAATAGAAGGCAATGTGAAATATCTCATTTGAAAAACCACTGACCTGGAAAACAGATCCAGGAAAGATAACTTGACAATTATTGGACTACTTGAAAGTCATGACCAAAAAAAGAATCTAGAAATCTTCCTTCAGGAAATTCTCAAAGAAAATTACCCTGATATTTTAGAACCAGAGGGCAAAATAGAAATTGAAAGAATTCAGTGATCTTGAAAAGGTGAGATATAGATATAGATATAGATAGATATATAGACATAGATATAGATATAGATATATGCATATATATATATAATTTTTTTTTACATGCAACTGAGAAATAAGATATATAGGCACTGGGGTAGGGAGATCCATCTCGCCCTCTCGGAAAGTCGGAAAGGGGATGGGGGAGGATACAGGAGAGAGCATATTGGGGTAGAGCGTATACAGTGGGATTGCTGTTTTGGGTTGGTGGGTAGGGGGAAAGACGAGGAGAAAATTCGTAACTCAAAATCTTGTGGAAATGAATGAAGTAAACTAAAAGTAAACATGAAATTTATAAAATAAAAAAATAAAAAAACAACAACCAAATGTAGCTGAAAATGAAATAATACATTCCGTCTAGAGCAGATGGCTCAAAAAAAAAGAAAGTTTGTAGCTAGTCACCTAAAATCCTCAGTATAACAGCAGATAACCCCTCTTCACTGCCAGAAACAGTTTCACTATTCATGTCGCTCCACATACTAATTAAAATCCAGTATTTCTTCTCAAGATTAAATTTAAATTCAGTTTCTCAGAAAATGAGTTACAATGCTCTTTCTCCCCTTTCTACTCTATTCAGTGATAATAATAATGATGATGATAATGATAGCTAACATTTATACAGTACTTACTATGTGCCAAGAGCTCTGCTCAGCCCTTTACATCTATTATTTCATTTTGATCTTCTTTTTTTTTGCTTTTTGGAAGAGGGAAGGCAGGGCAATTGGGGTTAAGTGACTTGCCCAAGGTCACACGGCTAGTGTGTCAAGCGTCTAAGGCTGCATTTGAACTTAGGTCCTCCTGACTCCAGGGCTGGTGCTCTATTCACTGTGCCACCTAGCTGCCCCTCATTTTGATTTCCTAACAACCCTGCAATGTAGGTGCTATTATTATCCCCCTTTTACAGATGAGGAAAGTAAGACAAATAGAGACTAAGTGACTTTCCCAGGATTACAAAGTTAATAAGTATCTGAGGCTGAATTTGAACTTGGGTCTTCTAACTTCAGGACCAGGGCTCTATCCACTCTGCTACTAGCAAAGCACACCCTTTGACCCAACTACCCTTCTGCTAGCCCTATACCCAAAAGAGATCAAAGAGATATGGAAAGGCCTTATAAATACTATGTACATATATATATATATATATATACATATATATATATATATATATATACACAAACATATTTGTTTGGCTGTTTATTTATCTACTTATAGCAGCTCTCTTGGTGGTAGAAAAAAAAACTAGAAACTAAAGGCATGTCCATAAATTTAGGAATGGCTAGATAAGTTGGATACTATTGTGCTATAAGATATGAGAAAATAGATGATTTCATAGAGACATGGAACAACTTATACGAACTGCCACAGAGCAAAGTAAGCAAAACTAGAAAAACAATCTATGCTCTAACATAAATATTATAAAAGAACCAAACAATTTTGAAGACTTTTTATAAAGTGATGAACAATGAAAGGATCAAAACCAGGAGAACAACAACAGTGTCTGGACAAACAGCGTTTAAGAGCTGTGAGAACTCTGATCAATACAATGACCATCCATGACTCCAAAGGACCAATGATGAAACACCTTATGACAGAGAGATGGCATATTGGGGGTACAGAATAAGAGACATATGTTTCTATACAGCCAACAAGGGAATTTGTTTTGTATGGCTATACAATTTGTTACAGCAAATTTTTCTTTTCTCTTTTTTCAATAAGAGATGAGAGGGAGTGAAAATAAGATTTCCATTAATTTTCATGAACAATTTAAAATAGATGGAGGGGCGCGTTACAGATGTGGAATGTTACGTGCCCTTTCAAAAAAGGCTTTTGTATGATTAGTTTTACTTAATTTACTCATTTTATTTTGTTACAAGAGACCTCTCCTGGAGTTGGGGTGGGCCCCAAGGATCAAGAAAAAGGGCCCCTAGACCTTGCCTAACCACTGAGCCACTTCTTAGAACAGCTTGCATGAAAACAGTTCTTATAACAGTTGTGTGAGATGAAAGAGTTCGGAGTCTGAATCTAAGGTTGGAAAAGGTCTTTATTCTTTCTCATGAGAAAGGACTGTACCCCGTCGCCCAACATGGCGTCTGCAGGGAGAGAGCAACATATAGACACCAGCCTATGGTTATATAATCTTCCAATGCAGAAACCCAACCCCCCCAACTGGCTTTAACTCTTATTGGTAGGGGGGCTGTTCCACAACCTAAGCACGGGAATCTCTCTGAGACAAAGGACCCGGAAAAATGTTGAAGTCCAATGAAAGCAGTCTTGACCTTATTTGGCATATATCTTCTGCTGTGTTGGCTCTGGGGGAGGGGTCTCCATTGCTCTAAGCCCCAGATCGCTTGAAGGTCAGGTGACTTGACCTTGGGCCTAGTGAATACTGAAGCCATTCTAGATCTGATTTTTCAGAATGGGGCAACTTCACTATAAATTATCCCTCACACAATTGACTACCCTAACCACAACTATCAATCCCCATCCTCAGCCTGTGTCAAGGACCAGAAACAGCTTTCAGTCCCACAACCAATCAGGACAGGATCCTCATTAACATCTTATGAATATTATAATGAACTTCCTAGAGCCCAAGTCAGGCCTTTGCCTGGTATCCCCTGGGAAATGCTAGAGGAATGGCCAGAGACCTCCCTTGACTCCTCCCTAAAGGCACAGACTTACCCACCTACTCCCCTGTCTAATGATTATATAAGCCCTCTGTCCTCACACACCTGCAAGCAGCCAATCTTCTGATCTGCTTGGTTTCTGCCACAATAAAGCTCTCTTCCAAACCTGAGTCGGGCCAAGTGTTTTACTTAAGACTCAAATAATAAAAGAGCTCCTATTGTAGAGTCAGGGTCATCTCTAAACAGAAAAACAAAACTTTTATTTTTGGAAAAAGTTCTTGTTAACATGGCATTCTAATGGACCCCCACTCATATGTACCTCTCAGAATCCTAGAGCAGTTCTTAACCTGCAGTCCATGAACTTGTTTTTGAAAAATAATTTGATAACTGTATTTCAATATAATTGGCTTTCTATGTCATTCTATGATTTTATTTTATGCATTTCAAAACATTTTTTTTCTGAGAGATTGACAAAGGAGTCCAGGACACACACAAAAAAGTCAAGAATCCCATCATGGAAGTGAGTGCTTTATCTCCAAATTATTTACCTACGCAACTATTGTTTTCATTCAGTAAAAAGCAAATTCTTTTAGGTCAGGGTCTATTTTTCATTTTCTTTTTGTCTCTTTTGAAAATAAAGAAATATATTTGGGGACAGACTCCTAGATCCAAAGAAATTTGGGGGGGCCCTAACTTGTTTGCTGTTTAATTTTTGTCTCACAGCCCTTTGTGGGATAAATGTGTTGTTTTGCATTGCAAGCTCCCAGAGGACAAAGGCTGTGTGTCTGTGTGAGTTTTCATATGACATGGAGAGAGAGGGTAACTTAATCGGTAGTATTTGATGTCATTAACCTATCATTATCATCAGGTTCTTTCACCTGGTGCAAGGGAGAAGTATTAGGTTAATTGTGGTTGTTAGTCACCTGTGAGAGAAGTAAGATTCAATTCTCCTTTCACCACAGTGATGTCTGTTAATTTGTGAAGTAGGAGAAAAGGCGGATACAAAAGTTCCCTAAGGGTTAAAAATAATATTAAGGGTTGCTTTCTCAGTACCTTGGGAAGCCCTCCTGAGCCTGAGAGCATCCTAAAGTAAACTTTCCCCTTGTCCTAGATCATAAAATTCCTTATCTCTTTCCCCCCCCCCCATCCTGGGTCATAAAATTTCCCATCTCTCTTATCTTGTGTCATTCATCTTCTTCATCCTGTCCTTAAATCTCCAACCCTAATTAGAAACTCCCATTAGAAACCCTCTAGGCCGTGTAGCTTTCTGGCTATATAAATCTGGTCCTTTTTCTACATCATTGCCTTTGTTTAGCTCCTTGTTGAATCTCAGGCCCTAATGTTTTTGTGTTAATAAAGCTCCCTTTGGCTAAAAAGAAGGATTGAAATCTTTCAAAACTGAACCAGCTGTCCCAACTCTGACCTCGACATTAGGATGAGGGAAGGCCAGGAAAGCAAATACCTCTAAATTATCCACCCTAATTACTCCATTCCTCCCCCCCTTATAGCTCTGATAATGATTATGATGGTACCTAAGTCACTTTATAGGAATTCATGTGTTACCTGCAAGGTGACACAGAGGGATATGCCTAAGTCTAAACAGATGTCTAACTCCATTCCTCTTAGTCCTAGTAGTCTTGATTTTTAATAATAACATCAACTTCTCCCCTGCTGTCCTTCATCTCTGTGGCCCAGACCACAACCTGGTCAGCCTCAGACTTATCTTCTGTTGGCACCATCCTCTTCAGAGGGCTGTCAGTAGTCTGGGTGCAATGGGCCCCATACCTAGATCCTAGGGGTAGCAGATCCAAAGAATCACTGTCCTTAGGAGAGAAAGTTCAGGATGCTTAAGTAGTATGTTGACACAAACTCTTCTCCTTTGGCCATTTCAAAAACTTGGTTGTGATTCAGACTCTGAAAGGATAGCTACAGGATCCAGACCTGAAAGACAATAACGGTCAGATCTCTTTGAGGCATTAACATATTTTGGTTTTTTAACCCCTAAGGTGGTCAGAAACTAGTTCCAGCAGAAAAATCATCCAATTTTGGATCAAATTCCCATTGCTGGATGGTGTGGTAGAGGAGGAGGTGGGTAGGTAGTAAACAAGAGAATTGTTGGCAAACTGGGAGCAGGAGAAGGGAATGAAACACAGAAGCACTGGATTTAAGAGCTGGAAGGGAAGTTAGAGGTAGCTCCTCCACTTTACAGATGAAGAAACTGAGACCCAAATAGAGTAAATTACTCAATCACCCACCCAGTGAGGTCTAGACTGGAATCCCAATCAGGGCTTACTTTACTACATTAGAATCCCTGGACTTAAAAGTAATTGTCTTTGTTATGGAAAGAACCCTCCTTAGATGAGCCAATGAATTAGAACTGGGTATAAATAGAACCAGAACACGGCTTTACATGCAAAGCTATTGTGAGGGAGTTGGTGCCAACCTAAGAAATGTGTATAAACAGGAGGAGCTCTCTCTGAAGGGAAATTCTGAGGGTCTAGAAGCAGAGGGCATGTCCCACACACCTCTGAGAAGTAAAGGTAGCAGTGGACAGACTAAGGGTCAGCAGCTATACTGGCGTGTGAAAATGGACGTCCCGAGAAAAGGGCAGACTCTCCCCCGATTCCCTAGTAGCCAAGAGTTTCCAGTAGTTTGAAATTGGCCTCACCCACAGAGATGCCAGACAAATGTAGCCAGGCAGCGATCCCAACTTCTACCTAGATCAGGATCCTTCCTAATTGGAGACTTGGAGAGTGACGTAACCGGACTTTTTATCCAAATATATGGCTCTTCGTCTTTTTTGTGTCATGGGACCCTTTTGCAGCAGTGCGGTCAATAATTAATAATGATAATGAAGTAGGTAGCTTTATATAGCGCTTTACAAATAACAAGCGTTTATACTGCGTTGTAAGACTTGAAAAGTACTTTACAAACGTCTCATGTGATTATCAGTACAACCACGCTTGAAATTGGGGGGCATTTGTTCTCCCCATGTTACAGATGCTGAGACTGAGCTAAGCAGAGGTTACAGGTCTGGGGAGATCACAGAGGTAGTAAGTGGCTGAGACAGGATTTGAATTCATGTCGACCTGGCTCCAAGCCCCTAAAGCCGCCCCAGGCTTAATAAGAATAAATTGGGTGCTAAAGACTGCATAGTGAGTTAGGAGCTTAAAGTATTTGGGGTAAGGTTCAAATGTAACACTATAAACCCGCAGACAATGGAGATCGCCGCTCTCTAGGAACTGTCTGGAAACGGGAGGAAGCCCAGGAGAGGGCGAAAGGGAACAAAGGTATGTCCCTACCTAACATGGACGCGCCTGCTTCCTAGGCACCGCACCGCCCCGCGCTGTGACGCCAGAGTGCGTCTTCGCGTCTGGCTTTTCAGCGGCTGCGCCTGGCTCTTCTCCCTGCGCCCGCCCTTCCGCTGGCAAGCGGCCTCCTCCTGATTGGGTCTTCCCGACTGTTCGCTCTGTACGTGACCTCCAGGAGCTGCGCACGCCGTGCGGGCTCGGAAGGCAAGAAGGAAAACGAAGGAAGTGGCGGTGGAGGTGGAGGAGAAGGGCGGCGCGGAGGGTCCGGCATTTGCGCGTTTGAGAAGATCAGGAGGCCGCGCGCGCATCTGAGCTGACCAGCGGGGGTGAGGTATCTCCGATCCCCTATCCCACCTTCCCCTCTCCCTTTCTCGGTCTGCTCTGGCCCAGCGGAGCTATTGAGGACCGTTGGGGCTGCGGCTGTCTTTCTGCGTCATCGCCCACCCCCATCCTTATTCTTCTCTCTTCTTCCGAAAAAGGGGCACAGGGGCCAGGAGTCCGGGGAGGGGCCTAGCCGCACCCCCCTTTGTTTTGCCGACGTTCTAGGATAGTGGGTAAAGACTTCTCCAAAATTAGGCCATAGTAGTGGTCACCGATGTCGTACGCATCGTGTTACTGAGGGCGAAATTGAGGTCCGGGGAGGGGGTGAGAAATGCCCGCGGCCTAACGTCCGCAAGTAAGGGGCAGAACTTGGGGCCTTCTCGCTGTCCCAGAGTAGAAGGGGGGTGGGCTGGGATCCACCCGGAAGGTGGGGGCGAAGATGTGCTGAGTCACCCCCGCAGGCAGCCGCCGCGAGGCTCCCTTCCCTGGAGCGCTGCCCAAACCCCAGAAGAACCTTAGGGAAAAGGAAAGGTTAAATAAGCCCCCAGAAGGTCGTAGCACTTGGGCGGGGCCTGGCACGGTGGGGCTGAACGTATATTTGCCTGCTTGACCCGCAGACCTTAGAGATCTTCCAGCCAGACTTCCCTCGTTTTACAAACAGAAGGCTCAGGCCAGCAGGGGTAGCATGACTTGTCCAAGAACAGATAAAAGCCTAAGTGCAAGTCCTGGGCGTGAGTGCTCATCCTCTCCGTTAGCCCAGGCTGCCCACCCCCGGCTTCCGTGGGAATAGAGGAGGGGGTGCTAACAACTTTCATGGTCTTGGGAGTAAAGGACAGGAATTGCTCCCCACTGCACCCCACCCCCTTTAATGCAAGAGGCGAGTGTGTGTTTTGTTTCTGGGCTCCGGCAGCAGTGTAGTTCGCCAGACTTGCTGGCCTCCTTCCTCTGTCTGGGGAGGAATTTACATGGGGTACTCTGGTCCCTGACCTTGACCTTGTAGGGATGTAAGCACTTATGATGTAATTGGATGAAAGCGTTCTGAGCACCTCTTTCACTAATGGTATTCTCTGAACTTAGTGGTTGGGTGTTGTAATAATTAGCCTGATGTCACAGCCCTCTTCTAAACCAAGGACAAACGGCCATCTGTGAGTAAAAAAGGACCTGCCCCGCTGAGGAGCCAACTGACCAGCTGGGCAATGCAGCTTTCTTTCTTCCTTTACCCTCCCTCTGACCACATAGGCTGTCATGCCCTTACCTGTTGGTGCTCTGCCCAAAAGGAGTATAAATTTTGATCTCTGGAAATTTTTATGAAAGACCAACTTTAACCCGATTCACTCCTGCTCTGATTGATTGGCCAACAGTAAGTCCCAGGCCGAGCCCAACTTGATTGGCTCAGAATAAATGTGAATAGCAGTTGTTTCTATTTTGGCCAGAAACCCTCTGCGGCTTCCCCTGCCACATTGATGTTTTTGTTGATTATGTAAAGAGTTTATTCTCTGCCTTATTTCCTGTTTAACCTTAATCATTGAATGGGCTTTGCCTCGTTCACACTGAGACCTGCTAAAGACCTTAGCTTAAAAAGACCAACGTCCTCAACTTCGTCCTGGGCCATCTCCAGTCCTGATCTATGTCTGTCCTCTGGACCCAAATGGCTCCAGAGGAAAAAGTGAGGCTAGTGACTTTGTACAGCCCTCCCTCACTTAAATCCAATTCACTTGCATGTCATGGCATCACCTCCCTGATGGCATGGCCCTCTTCAAGAACAAGCTCATCCACAGCAGGGTCTCTCTTTTGCTTTGCTTTGTATCCCCTACTACTTAGGACAGTGAGCCTGGCACATAGTGGCAACTTCATAAAATGTATGTTGATCAATTGGTTGACTGTGGGGGCAGTTAGTGCTACTATTACTAGTCTGTGGAAGAAATTGATAATAGGAAGTTGAGGCACCTAACACCAGTTTCCCAGCTGATTAGCATCATAAGCTTTGGAGTTATCCAAGCACCATCGGAATCTGACCCCAGTAAAATGTTGTGATAATTTTTAGTGTGAGGGAAAGAAGTTTAAATTTTCCTAAGTAGTTAGGTGAAAGTTCATTGGTTAAACCTATGAAATGTGTTATGAATCATTCCTCATGTTGATACATTGTTTGTGAAAGGACATCGTGGTTTGTGGGATATCTAAATGAAATTATTACTGTTTGATACTTTCTAATCCTTGTTCATTTACAAAAACCCTTTGATCTTGAGCAAATTATTCTACTTAGATATTACTTAACTCCTTGAGAAAATGGATAATGCCCTATGATGTTAGCATTCACTTAACCAATTAATTAGAACTGTGCCATAAAGGATAGATCAATCTCATAAACTACAGTCATTTTAAAATACAATCACCAGTCCATATTTTCTTTTGGACCTGAAACCTCTGATTTAAGGGACCGTTTTTCCTGTGCCTTCTAGTATAAAGGTCCGAGATTTTTATAAAAGGCATTCATTACACTGAGTATGACTGGTTCTTGACTCACTTCAAAAAGTTTTTGCCTACTAAGGGCTAGATAGGTAAATACTGTAGTTTTATACAAAGAAAGCATAAAATCTTTGTCCATAAAGCACTAAAATCTCATTCAGTATTAAGTGGATAATAGTTAAGCATTCAAACTTACACTGCCTTTTCATATAGTATTAAATACTACAATGAATTCTGTAGGTGGTCAGCATTAGGGAGAGTGACACGGCTAGAAGGGCAAGAAGATGGGACTTGATAAAGGATGGTGATTGTGTAATAACCAACAGCAGTTGTTTATCATCTAAATTTAAAGACAGTGGCAACTTTTATCAGTTTCATTTCTCTCTCCCAGTGTATCTATTGGAATTCCTAGAAAGCAAATAGGTTATTTAATACCTTCCCTACAGTACCTGGCACATAGTAGTCACTTACATAAATGCCCTCCCCTTATTCATGCTTAAAAAAAAAACTACATAGAGTTGTCTTGATTCTCATACTAATATATTTAGTATATGAGGCCAACACCATCTGATATTACAGGGAGGGGACCTAAGGCCCAAGAAGGGTGAGGAATACTTGCCAGCTGTGGTCGCACAACTACTAAGGAGCAGAAAGCTTCCCACTTCCTACTCCAGAATTTTAAATAAAAATTTAGAAGTGCAACCTCTCTGAGGTTTTCCATCCTACCTCTTTATTTACCTAATAAATCTCAATTTTTAAAAGCATTTCAGAAATAATCAGTGAACCTGTTGGAACACCATGCTGGCAGCAAGGTTTGTGTGTCTCCGGACCCTGACCCTACCTTCTAGGACTCTCCACCCACCATTCACAAAGACCTCTCCTGTTTTGAGGAATTCCATTCTGAAGACAAATCAATGGCTCTTACAATCCAACAGGGTATGTAAAATTTGGATTCGCTTAACATTTGGTAGTATCTTCTTTAAAAACATAGCATGCACTAAACAGGAGACAGCATGAACTCCCAGTCCCTTGATATCTAGTACAAAAGCACTTCTGGCACAATAAGAGTACTTACAGCATGGCTAGAGGCACAGTAGTTACCCAGGAACCCCAGAGTTTGTTGCTGTGGCATGATGAAATGGCTAATCTGTCTAACATACAGGTTCTCGTGTTCTTTCTTTTTCTATGCTTGAAATCTTGTCCTGACAAATCACCTTTCTTTTTCAGTGGTAACATGATCAAAAGCTTTTTTTTCACCTGCTCCTCTTATCCATTTTATTCACTGTTAGATCCAGTGAATTCTTTAATTTGCCATATTGCATCTGATAGTCTTTTTTTGTCAGCTTTATATTTGGAAAAAGTGATAATGCCACTGTAGTCCAAAAAAGATTCTTTTAACTTTACAGAAACTTTATTAAAAATAAAAACAGCTGTAGTTTGTTTTAGGGACTTGTGAATTAGATATATATGAGACATTGACTTTATTAGGCATACTAATTAGCTTTTCTTTGACATTTATTCAACAAACATTTAAGTGTCATATATACAGTGTGCAAAGTATGGTGCTAAACAAGACATGATCCCTTTCCCTGTGTCACACCTACAGTCCAGCTGTATGGATATGGGGAGAAGGGAGAATTCCAGGGGAGCACAGAATAAGCATTTTTATAGTACCTGCCATGTGCTAGGCAGTATGCTAACTGCTTTACAAATATTTCATTTAATCCTCACAACAGTCCTCTGAGGTAGGTAATATCTCTATTTTACAGTTGAAGAAACCAAGGCAAACAGGTTAAGTGACTTGTCCAGGATCACATAGGAAGTATCTGAGGCTGGATTTGAATTCAGGCCCAGCACTCTTATCTGTTGCGCCACCAAGCTATATGTGGCACTTAAACAAGTGTACAAATATGTAGTAACTCTACAAGTCATGTGATTGCTGTACATTAAAATACTTTGAGAGGAGCAGAAGAAAGAAGATCATTTCCAAATGGGAAGATCAGGGGAAGCTTCATGAGTAGCCAGCGTTAGAGGCAAGATCTGAAGGTTACATAGGATTTTCAGTGAAACATCATAAATGAAGGGTACTTCTAGGATGAGAAAGACTAGTGTATCTTTGACACAGCACTGCTGAAATGTAGTATGATAAAAGAGATAGCAGGTGGTCCCATTTGCTAAGAAATGACCATTAGGTGGGGGAAATAAATGGCGAGACATAAACCTAGAAAGGTAGAGAGAGATTCCCAGACTTTAGGCCTAAGCTAGGTTTAAATTTCAAAAACTAGTATAAAACTGTGAACGATTGTTTGAGTAGAGGCATGACATGATGAAATTAACCTGTGTATAAGAAGGGTCATAGAGCTGAAGGTTTTGTCAGTGAGTAGCAGGATGAATGGTGGTGCCCTTTGACAGAAGCAAAGAAACCAAAGGGAGGAAGTTTGGAGGGAAAGCTAGATACTCTTTTGGACGTGTTGTTAAACTTCAGGTGCTATTAGCTCATTCATGGTGTGTCTTACATTGACAGTTGGAAATGCTTTTCTGAAGCCCAGAAGTGATAGTTACAATAGTTGAATCTGTGGGGATGAATAAAATGGCTAAAGGAGGGAGTGTATATGAAGTAACAAGCATAGCACCTTGGAGTATCTAGAACAGGAAGAGGCCTGAGGAGTGATCAAGGAAGCAGGAGAGCTAAGAATGGTTTTACCTCTAGAAAGGAGGGGGAAGACAGCATTTGAGATGGAATGTTTGCCATTGTCATTGTTTCAGGAGTTAAGGAGGATAGGGTCTGAAAAAATACCTTTGAATTTGGTGATAAAGAGGGTATTGATGTGTGAAGAGAAGTCTTAGAAGAATGAAGGTGTCAAAAAGATGGTGAAGATTCAGAATTTGGGGGATACTAACTACATAGGTAATTTCTGAATCTAGATGATCAGATCTACCTTCTACTCAACATGCCAGTCCTGCATTTCCCTCCACATCTACTGGATAGCTCAGCCTGGATTTTCCAGTGGAAATAATGTAATAAATACAAAGTGAACTCCACATTTTCCCACAAAACCTACTCTTCCTCGTCCTTATTTCTCTGTTTTACTACAGCCCTACTAGTCTTCCAGACTCTTCATCCAGAATCTCTCTTTCCTCTTCTCACTTGTCACATAACCCCTCTGTTACATTAGTTACCAAAACTTGTTCTCTGTATATCTAATGGAACAGTCTCATTGGTCCCACTTGCCTACTCAGCCTGGCAGGGTCCTCCGTATTGTGACTGTAACCTAACCTTTAATCACTCTCACAGTGCTCCCCTTCACATGAAGCAAAACAGCAGTACTTTCCATCCCTTGTTCTCGTCCTCTTTTCACCTCTCTCCGTATCTTTGTACTTGTTTCCCCCCCTTCCCCTGCCAGTGCCCAGAATGGAGTGCCTTTTTCTCTTCCACCTTTCCCCTCCCAAAATTAACCTTCTTGAAGCCTTTTTTCTCTTCTGTCCCACCCTCAAGCAGGAAATAACCTTTTATACCTCAAATTCCACAGTAGTGTATGGATCTTGTATTCCTAATTTGCGTAAATGTTTTATCTTTCCCACCAGCCCATAAGCTTCTTGGTGGCCTGTATCTTATTTCACCTTTGTATCCCCAGCTCTTGAACATAATGGATGCCCCCCCTACACACAGCACAGTAGGTACTCGATAAATGTCTGTTGACTTGAATTTCAGATATTTTATGTCAGATACATTATCATAGTAACTTAAAATAAAATTCCATCAACACATTTTGTCAGTGTAGAAATAACACTTCACAAGCTAGTTAGATTATTTGTAACTCACTTTTTTTTTCTTTTTTAAAAATATATCAGGGCTATGCCACCAAATCAAGATATGGGATCCGACGTGGAAGAACTGGCCAAGAAATTAAGGAAGCAGCATTTGAACCATCAGCAGAAAGAGTGTTTAAAAGTAGGCAACAGTCTAAATCTAAACTTTTTTTCAACTTTGATAGTATCATTCATTGGTATTCAAGAAATTACTAATCCCAGAATTCTATAACTGTTTAATTCAGTAGCCAATTTGGAAGGGAAATGTGGCATACTGGATTTTACTCTGTGATTTTAAAGAGAACTCTCCCAAGAAATAATGTTTGTATGACTGTCTTCTCTAAACAAATGATCTTAAAAGAAATAACTTAAAACTAAATGTGATTTGCATTGTAAAATGGTAACATTTTGTTATTTATTGATTGTCTTGGTATAGAGTTAGGATTTAATTTGCTGAAAGGCAAAAGTACCTGAAACTTTTTATTAAGCAAGTTGAACCATTCTCCGGCCCCTCAGTTATAAAAATTGATTATATAAATTAGCATTCACTTCAGGTAAAATTATATTCAAAACCTATTTGCTTTTTAAATTAAAGATTTAAAATATTATGATCAGTCTGCTACAAGGCAAATATTAATACTCTTTCTCCTAAGATAAACTTTACATTATAATTTTTACATGAATGCGTGCTGATTCAGATGCTAAGAGTCCTTTCCCCTGTCCTCTGCAGTTGATCAGATGGGAAGATGGTTTGTTGCTGGAGGAGCTGCTGTTGGTCTTGGAGCACTCTGTTTCTATGGCTTAGGAATGTCAAATGAGATTGGGGCTATTGAAAAAGCAGTGTAAGTAAATCCCCTGAAGTATTACTGGCCTTAACTTAAGTTTTATTCTTTTCTCACTGCATATATCATCAGTCACTTGAGGAATATTTTGCTACCAGTCAACTCTAGAAATTAACATATTAATAAAAGTGGAACTGCTTCTTGCAGCTTTACTGAACTTGACTAGCTAAAACTAAATCAAAGTGTAATAAGTGCTCAAGATATTAAAGTCCATGAAGTTAACCCCCCAAATATTCTTAACTATCTGTCATATTTGTTCCTTACAGAATTTGGCCACAGTATGTGAAGGATAGAATTCATGCCACCTATATGTATTTCGCAGGGAGTGTTGGCTTAACAGCATTGTCTGCCTTAGCAGTTAGCCGATCACCTGCTCTAATGACCTTCATGATGAAAGGCTCTTGGTTGGTAAGTCATTTGGAATTTTATCTTTTAAAGCTCTAAAGGATATGTTGAAGATAGAGAGAGTTATCAGTTAGATAAGCATAATACTTTGGAGGAAAATCAGTGAAAGGGCAGCTACATGGATGTATGAGGTACCTGAAAAGACATCAAAATAATTTACAGCATTGAAATCAGTTCCTTTCATAAGGATTACCTAAGTCTTAAAATTATGTTTAGTATACTCTAGATTTTTTTAATTCAAGAATACATCTTAGGAAAACTTTTATCAACAGTGTAAGTTATTGGCACTTAAAAGATAAGGCATCATTTATTTTGAGAATTACCTAGAAGTCTTTTTCCCATACAACTTGTTCTTGATAACTGAGGAATCACTATAATATGACAATGTCCATTTATAACATTGTATGAAGAATTGATTTCTAATAAATTTTTGTAAAAAATGACCACATTTCATACAATAGACTACAACAAAATATGCATTTGGTATAGCATGTTAATGTACTGATATAATTTGGGGGTGTGGGGTTCATTGGTGGTTTTCTGGAATAGAAACTCTGTACCTCGTAGATTGGACAACTCATCTGTACCATAAAATCTAATAGAGATTCCTGAGCACTAAGGGGTTAAGTGACTTGCCTGGTGGTCAACAGCTAATGGGAGCTGAATGTACTGCTTTGAAAATCTCCACATGTCCCAGACTGCTCCTGTTCTTCAAATTTGTTGCAAAGAATTTCTAAGACTCATGTTAGCAGTAGAGGGAGCCATTGCTAAACATATTTAAAGAAAGTTCAAAAATTGGAAAGATAACCCCATATCTGGATTGAGGTTGGGAGGTATAATATTTCCTTTTTTAAGCCTTAAAGATAAAAGGTAATATTTAATACTTCTGGGTTTACAAAAACAAACCAAAGCAAGGATTATTTTTCCTAGTAATACTCTGCATCTTATAGACAATTGGAGCAACTTTTGCAGCCATGATTGGAGCTGGAATGCTGGTTCGGTCAATATCATACGAACGGAGCCCAGGTCTCAAACATCTTGCTTGGATGTTCCATTCTGGTATGTCTTCCATAATTTAAAAATATATTCTTAATGATCTTCAAGGATTGTTCTCTATGGTGCTTTATTATAGAAAACAATTTATGAAGAATGTCGTCATCTTAATTTAAAAGTATTTTGTGATAAGATTAATGTCCCTTTATAGATAAGTAGAACAAAATTTTCAGTCTTTAAGGTTGTATTTTAATACTTTACAAAAGGTTGGTGAAGACGATATTTTTAATCTTTGTGAAAAGATAATGTTTAAATCTGAAAGCCCTAGAGAGCAGGAATAGTGTCTTTCTTGTCTGACACAAGAATAGCAACTATTGAGTTTAGAGTTATGTATGTTAAGGTACAGAAATGGATGGCTTCTTAAGGCAAAAAATGGCTGGAATTAAAATACTATAATCTTTGGGATTTTTTTCTTTCCCCCCCACCGCCAAAACCAAGAGATTGTGTTGAGGTTCTTGAAATTGCTGTTGGCTTGCCAATTAGTTTCTAAAGGCAAGACATCTTCAAGAAGCCTAGTTGTTTTTATTAGTTTTCATGGTAAAGTGTTTTTCAGAATGTGTTATGTGCTGCTTCATGGGTTTATAATACTTGTCGACTCTTAAGTATAGATGAACAAAAGTCAATTTCAGGTGCCTCATCATGGCATAGAAAGTGACCTCAGGTTATCTTAAGCCAACATTGAACATTGACTCTAGTTTCATAAGCTCAGAAGACTTGGAGCATGGGCCCACAGACTTACTGTCTTCTGTCTGAAGACTAGACTGACTGAAGTCAGAGAAGCACATCACAGAAAGATTATCTATTGCTGGATACTTTCAGGGGCCATGACAGCGTAGAATTGTACTGTGCACATTGTTTAAAGGGATCAAAGGGTATTATGGATCATGCTGATTATACAGTGTGATAGTCCTCATGTTACCATTGTATGAATTAGCAGGCTTCTATTGTATGACTGTTTAAAAAAAATTTTATAATTTTTTATACAGAATTACTGGGGGGTCTAAGAATTTCTTTAATTATTTTTGAAAATGTTTAACATAACCATCCTTTTTCCTTATGCCTTATATTTCTCATTTTGCATTCTAGAATATTGTAATGTGAAAGCATAATGTAAACCGTTCTTACCTTTCAATTCACAGACATTAAATTCATATACTACCTACTGCTAGGGACACAAACACAAAAATGAAACAGCCTCTGTTTTCATAAGTAAGGAGCTTGCTTTTTCCACTGAAATGTACTTGAAATTGTCAATCAACTCCAAAATTCTGCTGTAAATTGCAACTATAACAAATCATGAACGCCCTATGAGAGACTTATGTTCATTGACAATTTCCTGACTTTAGTGAGAAGAAATATTTTAAGTTAGTCATTATAAAAAACTACACTAAACATCTCTTTTATTTAATAATGGAAATGGTCCCGGGAAAATTTTACAAAATTGGTTACACAGGCAATTTAGTATAGAGATAAATTGTTAGCTCCAGAAGACATCACAGTTTACTTTTGCTTTTTTAAAATACTAATGTCTTTGTCCTTAATTCTTAGAAAAAGCTTACTTACATATGTGTGACAATAAAATAAAAATCCTTTTTACAAGCTGAAAGTGTAGTCTTCAAATAACTGGAACATTCTTCCCTAAAGGTCCTGTGGTCTGAGTAAAGTTATCATTATCCTTCCATTTATTCTATTTTTCCTTTCAGCAATTGACTTATGAAATCTGTTGCCATGTTCCTCCTTGAGCTGCTCATTTAAGCTTGCTATGTTTCAACATTGGTATACGGTTGTATTGTTATAAGAAATTTATCTTTGGGATTGCATCTGTTTAAAAGGTTAAAGAAAATTTTCTTCATCTAGATTGATATTCTCTTAAGTCTTACTTTTTGGTAATTAGTGACATATGTTACTGTAATTCAGGGAGGTCCGAGAATGTTTTTGACAAAAGTGACAGTTCAGTCTGTAGCATAATTTTTTGAGAATCCATATGGTTTTGTGACTGTACAACTACTAGCTTTATTCTTAAGTAAAGAAAACTGTCTGGCTAAATTATTGTATAAGATATGCATTGGTTTATATCATAAGTATTAGCTGGCATTTAAATGCTTTTGTTTCCCTAGGTGTCATGGGTACAGTGGTGGCGCCTCTGACGTTGTTGGGCGGCCCTCTGATCCTCAGAGCCCTCTGGTACACGGCAGGCATTGTGGGTGGCCTCTCTACGGTAGCCATGTGCGCTCCAAGTGAAAAATTTCTAAACATGGGAGCACCGTTGGGAGTGGGCCTGGGTGTCGTTTTTGTCTCTTCTTTGGGTAAGCATGATTGCTTTTGGTATATTTATTTTGTACCCTGATTTATAGCAACTTGAATAATTTAATTGGGAGATTGGTTATTTTTAGGAGTTATGTAAATGCATTTAAATATGTTACATAGTAAATGTAATTTTTATTGGTTGACATCCTATGAAATAGGCTTTTAAATGGATATTATTACAGTTGGTCTAAATAAATATCACTAGTCATCGGTTATACCTGTGGACTAGAGGCCACATGTGGCTCTCTAGGTCCTCTTGGGTGCAGCCTTTTGGCTAAGTCTAAGTTATATAGAACAAATCTTTCTTAAGGGGATTTACTCCGCGAAGTTTGGCTTTAGGCAAAGGGCTGTACTTCAGTGGACCAGAGGGCCACAGGTAGCCTCGAGGCCCCAGGTTCTCCACCCCTGAAAAAGGCCTAATAAAACAGGTGAGGCATAGAGCTTTGTAACATAATGGAAAGGGCACTGGGCCCCAATCCTGGCACTGCTACTTGCTGCCTTGGTCAAGTCACTTAAACTGACTGGACCTTAGGTTTCTCATCTCTAAAGATGAGGGGGTTGGATTAGTTGGGCTTTTTGTTGTTTTTTGTGTTTTTGCTTTTTGTTGTTGTTTTTTTGTTTTGCTTTTTGGAGGGGGAAAGCAGTGCAGTTTGGGGTTAAGTGACTTGCCCAAGGTCACACAGCTAGTAAGGGTTAAGTGTCTGAGGCCGAATTCGAACTCAGGTCCTCCTGACTCCTTCGCTGCACCACCTAGCGGCCCCAATTAGTTGATTTCTTAAGGTCTCTTCCAACTCTAAGTCTTAAGATTCTGTGAATATGGGGATAATTCATGGTTTTTACAAAGAACGGGCAGCTAGACGGCACAGTGGATAGAGTGCAAGGCCTGGAGTCGGGAAGGCTCATCTGCTTAAGTTCATATCTGGCCTCAGACACTTAACTAGCTGGGTGACCCTGGGCAAATTACTTATCCCTGTTTGTCTCAATTCTTCATCGTTAAAATGAACTGAAAAAAGAAATGGCAGACCACTCTGTTCTTTGTCAAGAAAACCCCAAATTGGGGTCACAAAGAGTCAGACACGACTGAAAAATGACATACTAAACAACAAAATTACAAAAACTAGCTATTCAGTGTTCAGGTTTTCTGTTTTGATTGTCATGAAACCTAACTTAATGTCACAATCTCTTTAATTGTGTTGCTTAATGTGTAGGTTACTTATTTTCTGGTCTTGAGAATAAACAAATGAGAAGTACATGAAAGTTATCAATTTAACTATGCTAAAATTGCTTTTTCTCATTTTAATTTTAGGATCTATGTTTTTACCACCTACCACTGCACTTGGTGCTGGTCTTTATTCTGTGGCAATGTATGGTGGATTAGTTCTTTTTAGCATGTTCCTTCTATATGATACCCAAAAAGTCATCAAGCGTGCAGAAATAACACCCATGTATGCCACAGAAAGATATGACCCCATTAACTCGTAAGTATTTTCCAGTGTTAGAAAACTGATTTTTTTTTCATGTTTTTATTTTTTTAAGCAGTATTGAATGAAATAATCTTTAAACTTTTAAACTTGAAAGAAATATTATATAGTTTTATCTGATTGATTTCATTTTTAATGAGTTCGAATTACTTTGAAAAACTTTTATTACCATGTTGCTACTGGCATTATACAATTATATCTATTTTCATTCTTTTCAGAAATTTATTTGAAAAAACCAGTCAGTTTCTATATAGATAGATAACTTTTTTTAAAAAATTCACCTTTTACTTTCAGTTCCAGGTTCTTTCCCCTATTCACTCCCCTGCCCATTGAGAGGGCAAGAAAAACAAAACTCCATTACAAATATGTAGTCATGCAGAACAAATGTTTTTATTTGGCCATATTCAGGGAAAAAAAATTAAGAGAAAATACTGTGCTTCAGTCTTCACCCTGAGTCCATCGGTACTCTCTGGAGGTAGATCACATTTTTCACCATGAGTTCATTAGAATTGTAGTGGATCAGGGGCATCTGGGTGGCACAGTGGATAGAGCACCAGCCCTGGAGTTGGGAAGACCCGAGTTCAGTTAAGGCCTCAAACACTTACTAGCTGCAAGTCACTTAATCTGTTTGCCTCCAAAAATAAAAAAGAAGAAGAAATTATAGGGAATGAGGGTTACTGAGTCTTTCACAGATGATTATCTTTACAGTATTGTTATTCATGTATATATAGTTCAGCTTCTGCTCTTTTCACTTTGCATCAGTTCATAAAAGTTTTCTCAAGTCTTTACTAAAGCCATCCTCTGCACCAATTCTTTCAACACAGTAGTATTCAGTCATATTCCTATTCCATAATTTTTTACCAGTTGATGGGCATCCTCTCAATTCACCATCACAAAAAGCTGCTATAAATATTTTTGTACATTTAGGTCTTTTTTTTTTTTAACCTCCTTGAGATGCAGACCTAGTAGTGGTATTGCTGAGTCAAAGGGTTATGTTCCAAATTGTTTTCCAGAGTGGTTGAACTAGTTCACTGCGCCACCAGCAGTTCATTGGTGTACATATTTTTCCATAATACTCCCCACCCATCCAGGATTTGTCATTTTCCTTTTTTGTTATGATAACCAATCCGATGCATGTGAGATAATGCCGCCTCAGAGTTGCTTGCATTTCAGCTTTATATAATCAGAATTATTCATTGACCTTCTCTGAACCTCTCTGTCTGATCATATGAATTACCTTATTTATAGAACTGATAGGTACTAGATAGACAGTAGATTTTTTTTACTCAATTTTACCTGTAGTAACATAGTTATAACTATATGGTATGGTAGCATGGTAGAGTCATTCTATTTAATAAGTAAGTTGTATTTACAAAGTATTAAAAGATTTTTAATTGGCATTAATGGTATTTAAGAAGACTAATGGTTAGTAGTAAAGATGCAGATAGCATATTTGAAAACTGTCCAAAGCACATGTAGCAGCTGAAATTCAAAAGAAAAAAATGTTTGCAATAAATTTTTCTTTCAAAATTTCTGAGGTCTTTTAAGTGGTAGGAATATAGTGATTTAAAGTGATTGTTCATTAGGTTTTCACAAAATAGCAGATGTTCTTTTTGCTTCCTTTTAAAACGTGAAATATAGGTTACATTCACTTCTGACACTCAAGTTTATGCAAACTCTTCTGCAGCAAATTTGATGTTTTTATTTTTCTTCTAAAAATAACATTTCAATTAGTAATAAGCTCACAGTTCTACCATGAAAAATGTTGGGGGGTGAGGGGAGCCAGGAAGGGGTGTTAAGGAATATCATTTATGTATGCAATGTCAAACTAATGTCTGACGAGGTTTTTAAAATTGTGTCGCTTTGCTTCATTTTGGTGGACATAAACCTGATCAGTTGCTACTTCACAAACTTACTATCTTCAAGGTAAAAAAAAATATAGTAGAACTTAAGGTTAATTTGTCCTTTTTGAACACTACCCCATTCCAAGTCAAATACAAGGTCAAGAAGAAAAGTGTTACTATTTACAGATGCCTACTCATCTATTAAAATCATTTTTAGAATTTCATTTTCCATTGGAATAGTTGCTTCTAGATAATCTATCAAATAATTGTCATTATCACATTATTATCAATTTGTTTTTCTCTTTTAGCATGATGGGAATCTACATGGATACGCTAAATATCTTTATGCGAGTAGCCACCATGCTAGCAACTGGAAGCAACAGGAAGAAATGAGCTGATTGCGTTTTGAACCATCCAGACTTTGTCGGATACTCTAGCTTGTGTTCTTGGTGTGTATACTTATTAAATCATTTCTTGTACAAGCACTTTGGTTGAAGTCCAAAGTTCAGAGCCACTTCAGCATGGTTAAGATATTCCAGTAAATGTGATGCTTCAAGTTCTACCTTCCTTGAGAATAAATTCAGCACTTCTCTTGCAAATGAGCACATAAACTTTCCAGTTTTCATCTTTGAGTAATTGCTAATGGAAAAGGATCAAACTTTTCAGTAGTATCACTTTATTTCAACATTCTGTGGGTTGCCCATATTTTTACTTGTTTCATAGTATTATTTCACACAGATATTGCCATCCAAAAAGGAGTGTGTACAAGAGAGAGTTCTGCCCCGCCCCCTTAATGTAGAGGACTTGTCTCTAGTTTTAGATTCAGCGGTAAGAGTGTTGAGTAATTGCCACTTGCTACCTGGCAATGGATAGGGTTTATCAGGTCTAGTTACTGATGTATAACTATCTTTAACATAATTAGCACCCACCTGATATTTTCAAGTGAAACATCTATCCTTAAAAGACAAGCTAAGTGTCATTGTGAAAATACCTTTGGAATATCAATATAATACTCATATTTCGAATATAGGGAAGGTACTTGGCAATCCATCCAGTCTCAAAATGTTAACCTCCCCCAAGTATTCCTATCGTAGCTTATAAGTTCTGTTTTAAATCATCTAGAGCTACTTATTTTGAGACATATTTTGCTTTAAACTTAAAGCTTCAAAAGCATCAAATAGGTTGCCTATTCCAACCTTGCAGTAAGTGTATTGACACATATAGATGTTGCTTTTTCAGCATAGGTCAAAGATTGTGGCTTGTCTTTGTCTTTTACTTTTTTAAGACGATCCTGCTTGTTGTTTAGGATAAGGAATCATTTTCCTTTCCAGCACTATCAGAGATCAATGTTATTGCATCCCTTCCCCACTAAATGCTAAAATTAGAGGCCAAATTAGTTCTGTCTACTTAAAATAACGTTTATATTAAGGTTAATTTTTCCATAGATTCTCCCCCAGTCTATTATTAATTTAGAAATAATGTCCTTGTAAGTAAAGCTTGTAAATTTATGACACAGAATAAGTTATTTTTGAAAGTTTTTTAATGAATGAAATTTGAGCCTGTAAGATGATTGCAGTGATACTACTATTTCTGGTGAGATGTGATTGTCACCAGTTCTCCAGAAGTAGCTAATCTATCCATTGAAAAGATCTGATGTGCTTATTTCTGAAATAATAAAGATCGAGCTTGATAGTTGATTGGTCTGTAATTTCTCCAGTAGAACCACACATACACAAAAGGAAATGGTTTGGGGCTCTTCTTGGGGAAAAACAAACCCATAGACATGATGCTATCAGTGTTTTATACTGTGGAAGTTTTAAGTAATTTTAGATTTACAAGAAAAGAAAACTTTTGAGGGTCCTTACTTCAGTCATGTCCTTACCTTTAGAGTAGCGGTAGTAGTTTACTGCCGTTATGCACAAGAGGTAATTTTCAGTTTTTAGAGGATATAATTTTTCATGTAGATGAGAAACAAACATCTTTAAAAGGTGATATTTCTAGGAAAAATGAGGTAAATTTTCCCATCTAAATGTGCTCTGATCAGGGCAGAGCGCAGTAGGCTTTCCTGGGTACTAAATCTTTCAATACAGCTTATAGACAGTATTAGCTCTCTTGACTTCCTATGCTGATTCATTAAGCTCTGAGTCCACTAATGAGCAGACTTGTTGAGCTATTCCTACATCTTGTATTTAACGAACTTGTTCATTTTTTTAAACAGTTATAGAACTTTACATTCCAGGTATCCATATTAAATTTCAGGTTTTTTGACTCAACCGGACTTTCTAGCATGTCAAGACCGTTTTGGATCCTGAATCCAGCCCAGTGTTTAGTTCCCTCTTCTAACTGAGAGAGATTAGTTCCTGTTTCTTTATTTCAAGTATGCAATGATCTTTGGCCTATGTTATTCTTCTACCTTCCGGCCTCTTGATAGGTCAAGATTCACTTTTGCCAATTCATGTCTTTTTTAAATATATTGTTGTCACGGGGTGGGGGAGGACGGGAGGGGAGGAGTGTTTTAAGGAATACTTCATTGTTCCCCTTAGGGTGGAAAGATGAAGCATTTTGAAGCTTTTTTTCATCTCCTAGGAAGAAAGCCAACCTGAATACAAATCCTTGTGTTCAACAATACAAAAAAAAAAGCCGTATCTGACAGCAATATATTTTTAAAGTATCCTTTGCGTATCATCTGCCATCTCTGAGCTTCTGGTCCCTCCAGCCTTTCCCATGAAGGAGTTACTTTTTTTTAAGACATGGGGTTTCACAATAAGAAAAAAAAATTATATGTACAATGTAAATGGAAGGAAAAGGCACCAGTACAACCATGACCCTCTACCCTTAAATACCCTCAACACACCAAAGTGGTCATCCAAGCTCTGATTAAAGACACCCAATAAAGAATAAATGACTAAGGGGCGGCTAGGTGGCACAGTGAATAGAGCACCAGCCCTGGAGTCAGGAGGACCTGAGTTCAAATCCAGCCTTGGACACTTAACACTAGCCATGTGACCTTGGACAAGTCACTTAACCCCAATTGGCTTCCAAAAAAAAAAGAATAAATGACTATCTCCTGAGATGGGCAATCCATTCCATTTCTGGTTAAACTCTTAATTGTTAGATTTTTTTCCTTACTCCTATCCTCTGATTTTAGTTCTGCCCTCTAGGGCCATGGAGAGCTAGTCAAATCCATCTTCTACATAATTGAAGATGGTTACCATTTGGCCCAAACCTACACAAATACCCAAAGTCTTCTCCCAGCTAACCATCGCCAGTTCATTTAATTCAAAGCTTCTTAACTCGGGGTTCACAGACCACTAAGGAGTCTGAGAATGGATTTCAATATCCATGAGCTTTATTATTTTAAATATTAACTTTCAGTATTTCCTTTGTAATCCTATGCATTTAAAGGCATTGTCCTGAGAATGGGTCCAATAAGCTTTACCAGACTGCCAAAAGGGGTCTGTGACCAAACAAGTGTTACAACCTCTGCTTTAATTGATTCTCATATGGCAAGTTCTCAGGGCCTTTCAGCATCCTGGTTTCCTTCTCAGGATATACTTGAAATTATCAGTGTATTTCCTACAGTATGGCTCCAAGAATTGAACATGATACTCTAGGTATTATTTGACTAGGGCAGAGGTACAGCAGAGTGATCATATCTTAATTTCTGAACTCTGCCACCAGGAATGAAGCTTAAGATTCAATTTGCCTCATTTGGTACCATATCACATGGTAGCCTTTGTGCTCATACTTCATGAAAATCCCCAGAGCATTTTAAGTTGTGCAAAGTGCCTTTAAAATATCTTGTTTAATCCTCCCAACAGCCCTATTATTCCCATTTCACAGTTGAGGAGACGGACTAAAAGAGGTTAGGTGACTTGCCTGGGATCAAACAACCAGTAAAATGTTGGCAGGATTAGCTCAGGTCTTCCCAACTTGAAGTCAAGAGCCCTATCTGTGGCTCCACCTGCCTTTTCCAGATGAACTTGCTGTCCAACTGTGCCCCTCCAGCTTATGTTTGTACAGCTGATTTTTTTTTTAATCTTGGTATAAGATTTTTTCCCATTAAATTTTATTTTATCCTATTTGATTTGGGCCAATGCTCTCGCCTAGCAACATCTTTTTCAATATTAACACTTCATCTAGTGTGCTTGATATCTCTCTTGCTCCTTTTTGTTATCTGCTAGTTTCATATATAGGTCATCCTATGCCTTTATCTAAGTCAGTGGCTAAAGATAAAACAGCTCAGGGCCTAGCAGAGATCCCTGAGCCACTCCACTGGAGTGGCTTCTTCTTTCCTAAGTGACATCAAATCAGCAAGGATTATTCTTTGCATCTGGTGCCTATGTACTTGTACAGAGTAGGCATTCTATCAGTGTTTATTGGATAAACGAATGATTCCCCCTACTCTCGTAACAGACATGTTTCTGCCAGTGACATGGAGCAGCTGCCCTTCTAAGAGGGCAATTTTTTAAGTAAGTTTTTATGTCTTTTGTTTTTTACATCATCCGTTTTCCCCAGTATCCCTCTACTTTCCTTTCCCAAACAAACAACCTTCTCATATGACAAATAGTATTTTTTAAAGGCAAGAAGAAAAAAATCAGCACAACTAATCAATGCATTGAAAAAAGTCCAAAAACAGGCGCGATGTGTTACTGGTGGGCCTCCCACATCCACAAAGGGATATGCCAAGTTATGCTTGATCTTAATAATTTTGCTGCATTCTCTATTTTTTGGTGTGTGGTGGTTCCTTTTATGTACAGCGGTGTAGTTACTGTATATATTCTATATATTTGGCTCTGCTTCACTCTGTATCGGCTCACGTAGCTGTGTCTGTGCTTCTCTGGATCATAGACATCATTTCTTACAGCCCAGTAATATTTCATTATGTTCATGTACCACATTATTTAGCCATTCCCCAGGCAGTAGGTATCGACTTACACTCAATTCTTTACTATCACGGGCAGAACTGCTATAAATATTTTGGTGTATATGGAGATTTTCTTCTTATCAATGGTTTCCTTATGGCCCTGTGAAAGCCTCCAGATCAGAAGATATGGAGATTTTAGTCACTTTACTTAGATAATTCCAAATTGCTTTCCAAAATGGTAATATCTTTTTACATGTAATTGAGGTTATGTCATTTCACAGCTCGACTAAGGGTGTATTAGTATGCCTGATCCATAATCACACCACAGTCCCTACAACATTGATTATTGTCATTTTTTTTGTCATCTTTGCCAATGAATATTGATAATAATAATAATAGCTAACATTTATATAGTGCTTACTATGTGCCAGGCTCGGCGCTAAGCGTTTTACAATTACTCATTTAATCCTCACAACAGTCTGGGGAGGTAGGTGCTATTATTATCCCCATGTTACAGACTGGAAAACTGAGGCAAACAAATTAAGTGACTTGCCCAGGGTCCCTCAGATTCTGAGGCTAGATTCCTGACTCTAGGCCCTGCACTCTATCCACTCTAGCTGCCCCTTGTGTAGGGTATAAGGTAAAACGTCAGTTGTTTTGATTGGCATTTCTCTTATTAGTGATTTGGAGCATTCTTTCACGTGGTGGCAAATACTTTGTAGTTCTTTTAAGAACTGTTTGTTCCTATCTTTTGACCACTTACTGGACAATGCTTACAGCTACATACACTGATACATCAAAGAATTGGAAACCAAGTGGATCCTCATCATTTGAGGAATGACTTAAATTATGGTACATGAATGTAATAGAATATGATTGTGCTGTAAAAAATTATGTGTGTGATGAATACAGAGAAACATGGAGAGATCTGTATGAACTGATACAGGGTGAAGTAAGTAATGGCCAAGAAAACCACATACCACAGTAGCCACAACAGTGTAAATGGGAAAGAACTACACACGAAAAAACATCAGAAGTGACTCAAAATTACAAAGATCCAGGAGTACTTGAGTGAAGAGATATGAGACACCTCCCCAACCCACCGCTTTGTGGAGATGGGAGGCCCATGGCTGTTACACATCAGATAGGTTTCAGGACTCTTTCAATGTTATGCTGATTGTTTTTTCCTGTAAAAAAAATGCTATTAAGTGGGGTGACTTTCTCGGAGGAGGAGGGGGAAAGAGGAGGGATACTTTAAATAATTATGATGATGTAAGAAGCAAATCATCAATAAAAATTATTTGGAAAAATTATTTCAATATCTTGGATTCCAAACTCATCAAAGAAATTTGATATAAATTTTTTTTTCCCATTTGACCCTTTCTCTTCTTATCCTAGATACATTAATGTTGTCTGTGCAAAAGTTTAACATTTTGTCTTTTGTACATGGCTCTATTCCTTGTTGGGTTAAGAACTCATAAGTTCTGCCTTAAAATATCTTGTGTTTGTTTTCAATTCATGATGCACATATTGATTCTGAATATGTATTTATTTGTTCACATGGTGCCTCCCTGGATAGAGCGTAAACTCCTTCAGTGTAGAGATTATTTGACTTTATGTATTCCCAGAATCCGACACAGTGCTTGGCTTAACATTCTTGTTGATTATTTATTCCTCTCTCCCAGACTTATAAGTGAATTCTTTAAACAGGATAACAAGCATTTTATTCCACGCTTAGAGACTGAACATAAGATTTAAGCATTCCTAGCAGACAGCACACAGAGGTGCAAATTTATAATAGGGTGTAAATGACTGATAGCCCAGCCTGTCTTGAGCACAGATTTAAAATATAAGTAAACATCAGGAAAGACAGGAGGAGCACATGAAAAAAATGGGTGAGTGAAGAAAAGAAACTTGGGTTACATTAATTTCACAATTTTGTCCAAATCTAGAATTCTTCTTTTTCAGGGCGAGGTGGGAGAAGTCCCCTCTCCTACTTGGGTCTTAAAGAATCTTAAAGAATGCCCTCCCTCTCTCCCCCCCATTCCCTCTCTCCCCCCCATTCCGTCAGTCACTCACGGAAGCAGAGACAAATGAAAAAAAGTAGGCTTCAGACAGTTTTGTGTTTTCTAAGTGTGATAACAGATCTGCCTGAAAGAAGGTGTTAGCTTCTCTCTCCTGTTCACCACCCCCTCCTTGGTGCTGGTGAAAAAAGGAAGGGGGAGTGATAGGAAAGGACTTTGTGAGGCCCCTTCAGCTCTAGTCCTGCTTTGTTAGGATTAGTGATCTTTACTGATGATTAAAGCTAGACTTGCCATAGTCGTAGTTAGAGAGTTTTTACCAGGTCTTAGATGGGGTCTCCTTATACCCCCTCATTGGGTAGAGTGGAGAAGTGAGCCCCAGTGAGGAGAAGTGGTTTGCTGAGGACAGAAAGTTAGAAAATAACAGAGCTAGGACTTAAAAAAAAAAAAAAGCACTTTTGAATCCTTACGGCAATGGTCTTCCCACCACATTTTTTACCATCTACGTGACATTCAGTGCTTTAATTATTTCAATATCACATATGCTTTCTAATTCGAATTTCTTAAAACCAATATTTGGCTGCAGTAGGGCAGGACCTCACTTCAAGTCAGTGAGCATTAATTAAACTCCTACTGTGTGCCAGGCACGATGCTAAACATTGGGAATACAAAGAAGGGGAGAAAAAGCCCTTCCCTTAAGCACCTCGCAATCCAAAGAGGGAGATGCTATGCAGACTACTGTGTACAAACAAAGCAAACAGATCAGTTGGGTCTAATTACAGAAGGAGGGAGACTTTTGAAGAAGATGGGATTTTAACTGAGATGAAGTAAGTCAGGGAAGCTTAAGAGAAGGAAATGGGGAAAGAATTCTGGACATGAGAGGTAGTGAAAATGTACATAGGATGTGGAGTGGCCTGTATGAAGAACAAATGTGATGCTACCGGATCAAAGACTATATGGAGGGAAGTAAACGTGTAAGAAAACAAAAGGGCAGGAAGGGCTGTGAAAGCCAAGCAGCGATTTTGATCCTAGGAGTAATAGGGAGCCCCTGGAGTTTATTAAAATGGGATGGGAGTGATACAGGCAGTCCGGTGCTTCAGGAGCATCACTTTTAGCCAAGTGGAGGGTGGGCTGGAGTGGGGAGTGATGAGGCAAAGAAGATCAGCCAGAAGTCTGGTAGGCACACATTGGTAAGGGCTAGCATCAAGAGGATCCTGTGTCAAAGAAGGAAACGCAATAGAGATGTGAAGGTAGAATGCCAGTTCTTGGCAACTGTTTGAAGATGAATGATAGAATGAGGAGTCACACCTTATTTTGCAGCCTGGATTGGTCTGACCCAACCTCTAGAAGCTCAAGGGTGACATTTGATGCCCCTGTGGAGAGACAAGATGAGTTAGGAGCACAGATTAAGGGGAATGTGTGTGCATTCTTTCTCTCTAATGGACCACTGGCATTTGTAAAATCCACAGTATGCTTTCTTACAACATTGCTCATATTATGCCCTGTGGTGAGAATAAATGGGTTGCTTTGACATAACTGACTCCGTTTTGTGACTGAATTGTTGTTATGTAGTTTTTCTGTAATAAGATAAGCACTTCAGTGGTATAGTTTGATAACAATGTATATGCCTTCCAGATTTGGTAAACTACTAATGGCATGTATGTCTATCCCCCAGATTTGGCAAGCCACAATTAGTGGTGTGTAACCCCCAAATCTGTAACTCCCAAATAACTCACAAACACTGGCTAATGAGGTTACTTTGACTCCTTTAACACCCAATACAGTGCCCCTAATACCCCTTTTAACATCTAAAACATTGTCGAGTTCAAATTCAATAAATAATTCTGTAAAAGAACCTCAATTAAGGTAAATTCAGGAGGCCCAGATATCTCGACTGGATTCATCAAATTAATTTGGTGGTGAGGAATTTTCTTCTAACCTCATGATGTGTATCCAATAAACCTACTAACTCTTTTAAGTGTTTCACTCATCATCCCTCTTCTGTGTACTTCTGGGAATCCCTGGCATTTCTAAGAAGTGGTAGAACAGTCTTGTCTACTCATATTTGTAAAGAAAACAATGTGTCACTGGGTGTTAACAGGCTCATTTTTTTATAGCTACCTTGACTGATCCACTCTGAGTCATCAAAAGTACCTCATTGCTACAGATTTTGAAAAAATGAAACACATTTTCTGATGTGAAACCATATCCTTGTGAGAAAATGAAAAGAAAAAATATCAGGTTATTCATAATCTGATTTACAGATGAATTATGACTCAGATATACCAACTTCTATATTTAATGAGATTATAAAAAAATAAACTTTTCCCAAGTTCTATCTCTTAACGATTCTTGTGTTTAGTGACCTTCTGGTTCCATATATGCCCTCCTCATTTACGCAAATGACATTTGTTGAGAGCCTTCTTGGTGCGTAGCACCGTTAGGCAGTTTAGTTAAGATAGGTTTACTGCCCTCTTGAGGCTTACCCGCAGATAAAGGAATAAATAAACATAAACCAGTTACTGAATTTACAACCCAGTCAATCTGTGAGTCATCTCCCTTCATTAGTTCAGACCACAACTTTTCTATGACTTTCTCACCCTATAAAATTCTTGTCTATATTTTCTCATAACTTCGCCAAGATAAATGTGTTGATGAATAACTCAAAAGGCTGTCCAACTAATTGTATAGCAAAGTCCGGACAATAGGACTTTTCATACATTAGTTTGGTTTTTTTTCCCTGCATGGAATATTAGGATAATCTCTGAGTGGCTGTCATGCAATTAATGGCTAATTGCATAATATTCTTAATCATAGCAAAAGCTAAATTTCAGCATAATCTCATGCCCAAATGCACCTAAGGGTTTTTACTGAGTCTTTTAATATTTCCGTGGGAGTGTTCCATCAAAACAACATTATTTCATGCAAGTCTATCTTAGTCATTGTTCTTGCTCTCTGTCCAACCTATCTTTTTCCAATCATATATTTCCTGGTTGAGTTCTTTTATGCCATTTCTTCATTATTGGAAATATACTGCAGCCTACTTATGTCCACCATGTATCTCTCCTTTGCCTTTTAGGCAACTAGTCATTTCAATTCTTTTAAGATAGTGGTGTTCCATAATTCATAGCCATTTAATATCACTTAATAGAATATTGATGCTGAAAAGATGGTTTTGCATTAAGAAGGAACTTGGGACTATTCGAAGTGCTATATAATTTCCCCAGTACAATCCAACCTACTCTCTTCCTCCAGTTCAATTCTGGGTCCAAATCATTATCTGTATTTTTTAAATTTATGTAGTGATGAATTAACTCAGTGGTCTGTCCATCCAACTATATGGCAATAGGAACTTTTCACCCATTCAAAAAACATTTGTGGATTATTAAGCAAATCTCTTGAATGACAGGATCTCATTGACCAAGCCTTCTAGTATTCTTGGGCTTTGATGCATTCAGCACCATGTTATCAAATAAAAGCAACTGGAAGAATTTGCCATCTCTTTCCTTCTATTCAGATTCTGCATGGGACCTCTTCCATAGCAGTGGCAAACATCTTTGGTGGACATATATCTCCTTGTTTGACGTCTCTACCTAGATGGCTCTTGGGCACTCAACATCCAAAACAGAATACTTCTTTCCTTCCTAAATCCAGTGGTATTCCCAGCCTCTCTATTTCTGCCAGAGGCCCTACTATTTTTCTGATTGCCCCAGTCCACAATATAAGCACCACCTCTGATTCTTCATTCTCAGACCTCCCAATATCCTTTAGTTGCCAGTTGGTTTTACTCTTCACATTCTCTCACATCCATCTCATTTCCTCTCAGACCACAACCAGCCAAGTTCAGGCCCTCATTGCCTCCGGGCTGTTCATTGCAATTCCAATTGGTCTCCCTGCATCTGGTCTCTGCCTTCATCAATCCATCTGCCACAAAACTGCCAAATTGATATTCCTAAAGCTAGGTTATTCCTATGTCAGTCCCTGGCTCAAGAATTGTGAATGGCCCCCCATTCCCTCTAAGCCAAAGGATCTAATTGTAGCAAAAGCTAAATTTCAATTAAATGCTAATGAAAATAAGTAATTTTTCCCATCCAAGTTCACAGACCCCCTGGAGTGTATCTACACACCTCTTTGTGGGTCCATGGGCTCCAGATTAAGATCCCCTGTTCTAAGATTTTAAAAAACTGTCATTTAAAGCAATTTATAACCTCTGGTATTTTCCAATTGTTTTGTATCTTCTTTTCTTGGAGACATCTTCTATAATACTTTGCTTTCAAAATGGTGTTGCCTACAGCATGTACTTACTGTACACAGAAGGCACCTGAGTGTCATGAATACGGTACGCAGCTTGGAATTAAGACAGTTCAAATTCCACCTCTTATGAGAGGTGAGCTATGTAATCACTGGGCAAATCACTTAACCTACTTCAGGTGTCTCAAAAACTCCCCAGGACTTTACCTTCTTCAGTACAATTTTTCCTTCCTCATATATCACAGTGGGTCTCAGAATCCAATGCAGCTCCACTGTCATCAATGATGAAAACAGTTTGTCATCAACATGCTTGCAAAGATGAAAAATGTATTACATAGGCACAGAGGTGAAAAAAAGGACGTGGCTTCTGCATTCAAGGTGCTATTAGTTAGAAAGACAGGATAAATATAAATCAGGATGAAATAAGTACACAAGAAATTAAACAGAGCCATGGGAGATTCAGCAACAGGGAGAATACATCATGGAAGAGATGACTGAAGCTCTATCCTGAAAGAAAAGAGGTTTTATTAGACTAGAGATATGAAGGGAGACTGTTCTAGGACTGGAGAGAGGAAGATAAAAGCAGGATGAGATCAGGCAATAGCTGGCTGGTTGAAAAGAGAATGATGAATATATGGAGGTTAATTAGTGTAAAATGAAGTAGGAGACTGATCAGGAGCTATCTCAATAGTCCAGAATAAAGTTATGGGGCTGGGAATAGTCATAAGGAAAATACATCAGATGTGAGGCTTACTGCAAAGATCAAAGTGACAAAATTTGGTAAGGGATTAAACGTAGGGTAGGACAAAGAGAAGAGGCAAAACCACCTCAATTCCCAGCTTAAGGTGCCACCGGAAATGGCAGTGCCATAAACAAAATCAGAGAAATTAAGAAGAGGTTGGGATTATTTTTTTCCAGGATGGAGAGAGGAAGGATGATACAGACAGCCATTGACAGGTTGTGTTAAGGAGTCGGTCAAAGTAAAACTCAACAAACATTTATCACACCCTGAGACCTAAAGATTCTTACAAGTCTTAAAAGTCTGAGGGCATGTTTCTACTTACCCTGTATCTACGTTGTGGATAAGTACCTGCTACTTGTATTATTATGCCAAATGCCTGCAATTATTGTGTAAAAAGAAAAACCAGTCAGTGTCAGCAATCTCCATAAAATGCCCCACAAGAACAGGAAACATTTAATTTTCTACCAACACACCAAGTCTCCTTGGATTTTGCCTGGATGCTTTACAGAAGTGAAGGGGTGGAGAAGTTTGATGTGAAACTAGTCTCATTGTTACAAGTTTTATGTGAACACACCTCCTAAGTGGAAAGCCCCCAGTGAATTAATCGCGTGCACTCCGGGTCATTCTGGGACTCTCTGAGTGTGGCAACACTCTAACTCTTGCCAAGGCTTGTGAAATCCCAAAAAGCCTTGGTTGATGTGCCTTCAAACCCCTCTCAGAAAGCAGTTCCTGGTCACAGACAATGACCAGTTACTACATCTCAGCACCAGACAAACATCTCTTCTCACTTGGGTCCCACTGGTTCCTCTAAAAATGTTCCTCACTTGACTGTTCAAGAACTAGACATCTGAGGAGTTTGCCTCTGGTCCCTAATTCTACCTCTTTTCTGGGAGGAAAGGTCTCTAACTTCACCTGGTTGTCTCACAGGAAGAACTCTTATTTGAGGTAGCAAAATGGCTTAGTGTATGATGATAGAGCACTGGACTTGTCAGGAAGACAAGTTCAAATCCTGCTCAGACATTTACTTATCCGTGACCCTGAAGAGAGAGAGAAGGAGATGGATTTCTAGGAAATCCTTGGAGGGTTCTTTTAGTCTGAAAGAATTCCCAGGCACAAGCAATCTTGGCAGGATTGTAAACGTTTATTGTTACGCTGACTGTGCAGTGGGTAGGGGGCCCTGCAAACTTACAGGAAACTGAGGCATACATTATAAAGCCATAAAGCTGTCAGAGGTTAATTATGCTAACTAGGTGAGTGAGGGTGGGATTAGGGAGGAGTTTAGGAGTGATCAGTGCTTAAAGGGACATGCACTTTTTGTGGCAACTGCACAGGCGTATTGCCCATAATTCACTAGGAGAAAGCCCACAGGGAGGCTACCAGGAGGTGCGGTTTTTGCCTTGACACATCACTAGGTCACCTGTGGTCAGGGCTGACTGAGATATGTCCAGTCTGTTACTTATCAAGGTCTTTTCTTTGACCATATGAATGTTGGGAAGGTAGGCTTGATTGTTTCAGGAGGTGCCAAGTTTGGAAGCTAGACTGATTGGGGGCTTCAAGTTGGGAGGAAATTATCTCTCTGATAGTGTATTTAAGAATTTTGGGTGCAGCTGGCCACTTAGAACAAAAGGACTATGCATTTCTCTAAACTAAAGGGTTTGTTTAAATGCTTGGGTGATGTATTCATAGGTATGGCTAAACAATTAACGAACTGTAGGCTAGGCAGAGTGCTGGATCAGGGAAAAGACTTTTAGGCTGGGGGAAGTGTGATATTACAACTTGGCTTATTACAAACTGATATTACAGACATTCCTGAACACAAAAATATGATTTTACAAACTGAGGTTACAGACAAAAGCATTCCAGACCCCATCAACCCTAGACAAGTGACCTCAACTTCATTTTCATCTGTAAAATGGGAATAATAATAGCACCTATCTCTCAGGGTTGTTGTTAAAGTACAACATAAATTCCATTATTATCATTATTTCAGAGACATCATGAGAAATGCATTGGTTTGGGGGTCAGAAGACCTAGGTTTACATTTCAGTTTAGCTACTTATTACCTGTACAACCTGGAGAAAAGTTACTTAGAATTTTGGGGATCTTGGTCTCCTGTAAAATGTAGGAGTAGGATTAGAGATCTCAATCTACAATATGTTACACTCTACAATATGTTACTCAATCCAATGTTCCTCTGGGAATTTCTAAGTTGGTTTTGATGACCTCCTGAACAGTACCCTCCCTGGACAGCCAGTGAGATGCCTGAGAATCTATTTCACATGATCCTTGGAAGTGCTGTCCTGGTGTCCTACCTATCCAGGACTGCCCCCAACCTTTAAAATTAGGCCTTATTATGCCTAATCTTCTGTGATTCCTCTTAGCCCTCCTTCAGAAGCATCCCCTTCTACCCAAGCTAATTCCACACATCCTCAAGCATTCTGCACACTAAAAACTCATTCTCTCTCCCTTACAGTCTTTCAGGTCCACCATAGTGACCAAAATGTTCCCTAACAGAGAATGCTAGGATCACAGAGTCCATCAGTAAAACAGGAAAAACACCTATGGTGGCAGCTGTACCAGCTAGGCCTTCAGGCCCAAGCAAGGTGTTGAAATTTGAAGCCAAAGGGAAAAAAAAGTAAATTTTGTGTACAATAAGGTTGATGTATTTCCTTTTAGTCTTTGTAAGGTTGCTATATTTTGTTTTTCTAAACAGCCAAAGTGATCACTCTCCATTCAAATTGTGCTGAAACTAACAGGAGTTGCTGCTAATGCTTATCCTCACCTATCCCTGAATATTTTTAATCTTCTACAAAAGCCAGAGGGTGTTTTTCCTCCTGGGTAATTTAAGAAGTTGACTGCTGCCTTGGAAATGTTAAAAGCAAATAGAATTATAACACAGTTTCTCAACCTCATCTTTTATTCTTGTTACATAAATGGGCTTGGGAAGCAGCGGTTCTCAACCTGTGGGTCGTGACCCCCTTAGGGGTCAAACAACCCTTTCACAGGGGTCCCAGGGGTCGCCAAAGACCATCAGAAAACACATATTTCTTAGGAATAACTTAGGAACCGAGATACCGCTCCTCTATCCGTCTCCAGGTGGGTCCTCCCACATGCAGGTATGCCCACATATTAGTATTAAAGGGTCTTGGCATTAGGAAGGTTGAGAACCACTGGAATCCTATCTGCTCTAGAAATAAATTTGTCATAGTCAATAGAATGCTAGTCTTTAGACCTGGGTTCAAATTCTACCTCTTATTTGGACCAGCTGGGTACCTCTGGACAAGATTCTTTACCTCTGTGTGTCTGAGGAGATTCTCTAGGATGTATATATACTAAATCGGGGGAGGAGGTAGAGGAGGGAAGTTTCCTAGAAAAGAAACAGGGACTAGACCTGTGATTTCATTGGAATAGGGGACTCCCAGGTGAGAAATTTACCTCTACCAATGTAGTTGGCACATTCTCTATAATTTATAATCAGAGATTAAAAACTGTCTATAACCCCGAGAGCTTACATGATGTCTTGGAAATCACACAGCTAGTACGTGTCAAATGAAGGACTTGAACTTATGGCTTTGAGGCTGGCTCTACTCACTCTGCCATAGAATTCTCTATTCTGAGGAAATCACAGATGTCCTTGTATACAGGGAAGGACATTCTTCTGGTTACATGCTTAGTTGGACCCATTTTGTGTTTCCAATACCCTTTTTACCTCCAGGGTCCAACCATAAAAACCATGAAGAGAAGCACAATTAAAAGAGGAGAGGGTGGGAGATTGGGCTAAAGCTGCCAAATTATCTGGGGCTAGATGAGATTCTGTAGTTGAGTTTCCCTCAAAAGAAGTAAAAGGTTCCAATTCTCCATACAATTATAGGAGTCCAATGGAGTCCATCATTCTGAAGATTAGTCATTCAAGAAGTTTTTTTAGTAAGATAGTCATCTCTGTCTGACTCAAACCTTACCCACTGCTCAGTTATATTAATCATAAGTACTTATTGCTATAGTTTGGAGAATTCCAATTACATCAATAAGTATAATGAAGACTTCCTATACACAAAACTCTATGTGAGGCCCTGGGGCTACAAAAAATTCCTCAAAGGGCTTGAAATTTAGTAGAGAAAACAAGACATATAGGCTAATTCGATTCAACAGACACTTTTTAGATGCCCACCTTGTGCCAGGCAAGCAAGCAGGCAAACAGAGCAGAGAGACAAAAGAGAGAGAGAGAAAAGCAGAGAAATGGTGCAAAAACTCCTCACTGCAGCTGAACCAAATCAAAACGTAATTGGGAGATGTTTAACAAAATAACAAAAACATAATACGATGTAGATAACATTAATTTGTGATTTTCTAACTCAATATGCCACCCACAAGGATTTATTTCTATTTGAGTTTGACTTTACCAATGTAGTGGATAGAGTGTTGAACTCTGAGTGAAAAAGAGCAGGTTTGAAATCCCAACTTTGAGTTCCTGGCTGTGTAACTTTAGTGAAGTCATTTGAATTCTCAGTGACCTGAGGATTCCACCCCAACCCCTGTAGCCATCTTCCAGAGAAGCAACCTCCGTGGAGACAGTAGGGGGAAGGAGGAGAGGAACTGCTTCTGTGGAAGATGCAGCCTCTGCCTTTTCAGTAGGAAAAGAAAGTTCTTGCTGTGAGTTGTTAGAATTCTAAAATGGCTCAACAAAATTTTTGCTGCTGCACCTCAAGGACCATAGGAGCTTTCCATCTGACTTGTAGCTGAAAACTCTTCTATGTACTGTCTCCTCCTATTAGAATGTCAAGTCCTTGAGAGTAGAGATTTTCTTGCTTTTCTGTTTGTGTCTTTGGCCCTTGGCACAGGACTTTGTATATAGTAAGTGCTTAATAATTTTTTTTTTCATTTTTTCATTGAGGCCCTCCCTAAAATTTATCTACCAAGTCAAAGGTAATTCAATAAGCATTTATTAAGGACTGACTGTGTAAAGTGCTGAGAATATAAAGAAAAGCAAGAGACTGCAAGTCCTCAAAGGGCTTGTAGTCAAACAGGGGAGAAAAAAATGAAAAATATGTACAAACAAATACATACAGGAGAAATTGGAGATCATCTCAGAGAGAAGTGTTTGGTCAATTTGTGATGTGTCTTCTTTAAGAGAGTTGCCATGCTACTGACAAAAATCATGAATCTTTTAGAGTATTTCTGTTTGCACTGGTCACTGGGGATACAGAAAAAAAAAAGAGAAAGAACCACAGAATCCCTGCTCTGAAGGGTTTTACAATCTAATGTAATATGATATGGGCAAAAGGGAGGTCCAGACCAAGAAATTTAGGGAGGTTTTGAAGGAGAGATTATTTCTGGGTAGGGGTATGAGAAGAGAAGGCAGAAGGGTGACCCTGAAGGCTCCACAGAATAAATATAATACAAGAATTGCTAAAGTAACAATAAAGACAAAAATGTTAGAGACTTAATTCAGCAAGCACTTAATAAGCATCTATTATGTACTATATGCTAGGTGATGGGTGTACAAAAACAAAATATGAAACCGTTCCTGACCTTAAGGATCTTAAGATTCTACTAGATGTTACTAAGCACCACATGATCAATAGCCAAGTAAGTGAGTACACATAATGAGTGCTATGAGCTAGAAAGAGAACTCTAGGGAGCCTCTTCTAGCAAGGAAGTGCCTTGGAGATCCTGGAGCATACATAAACATTCAGTGACTGCTTCTAGGTGGCTAACCACATGGTGAGGGGAGGTTTTTTTGACTGGTTTTGGTAGCATTCAAGAAGGCCTATTAGCTTCAGTAACTTCCTCTTTTCCGTTCTTTGCCTCATTGGCTGAGCACTAATGGATAAGGTACAGGTAGGTATATATGAAGAGACCCGCAGGTTGTTGCCTAGAGGAACAAGGTGTAATCTTTGAGGCCAACCTTCAAGACTCCAGTATAGAAGCAGAACTCACTTGGCAGTCATGCCGCAGCCTGGATATGAACTTGATGAAACCAATGCCATAGAGGAACTGAGCTAAATTTTGAGGTTCGTTTCCTGCAGAGACCAAGATGGTGGAGAGAGATTAGATTCCCAGGATGTTAGGGGAAATGTCTCTATGTTTGTTGTTGCAAGCTATAGCTTTTCCTTTGGAAGAAGCTAATTGATGTGAAGTGATGAGAGTGAATGCTAATTATTGACTGCTCACGATGGAGGGAACATAGCCAGTGGCTCAAACAGCAAAGGAAACAGATGTTCCCTAGATGTACTCCTCAGGGTACCTGAGAACCCTGGTAGGGAGTTATACCCTGCCTGGCCTTGAAAGGACAAGAGCATATTTGTTATAGAGGAATGATGCAGAAAATCGGCCATATATGACTATTGTTGTTTTGCCTATGAGACCACTAATAGGAAGCAGCAGATACATAAGAAAATGGAATAAGCCAATTTTTGCCTTTCTTTTTATTCCCAGTGCTTAGTACAGCCTCTGGCATATAGTTTTATGGCAGTTAGGTGGTACATTGGATAGATAGCTAGAACTGATGTCAGGAAGACTTGAGTGCAAATCCTGCCTTAAACACTGTGTGACTCTGGCAAGTCACTTAATTATAGCCTCAGTTTCCTCATTTGTGAAATATGAATTATAACAGCACCTATCTCCCAGGGTTACTATGAGGATCAAATTAGATAATATATGTAAAGTACTTTGCAAACCTTAAAAGCATTATATAAATGATGATTATTAGTGTTTAACAAATGTTCATTTATTCTAAAATTTAAAAAACCTATAAAAGGGGGAAGGGGAGCTGGAGGACTCGATTAAAAAAAAGGTGGGACTTCTAGGAAGGGATGAGTATTAGGGAGCAGCCAAAGGAAGGGATTAGAACAGAAATGTAGATAAGGCAACAGAGAAGAAATAGGAAGTTGCCCAGAGACCTCAAGGTGGGGCATGACTCTGGGAGAGTTGCCCTGAACCCTCAGGCTCCTGACTATTCCTCCAACTTTCACTTCCAATTTTAGACCTCGAGATGTGATGCTGTGAACGCTCCCTTGGGGGGAAGTGATAGAAGCTCTTCCTCTGACTCTTGCATTTTGACTCATGCACCCCAGCAAAAGCTAGGGCCAGAGGAAGCAGCAGGGGGCGAGAGTGGCATCAATGAATATGCCGCTGCAGCTCCTACTGATTTCCTAGTAATTAAAAGCCCTGCCGGTTCCAAGGGGCCAGAATCAGTTCAGCCTCAGTCTTTTCTCCCAGCAGAGGCTTTAATCACAATAGATATTAGAGAAGGAGGTCTAAACTTTGTGTCACAGACCCCTTTGACATTCTAGTTAAACCCATGGATGCTTTCTCAGAAGAATGTCTTTAAATCATAAAATAAAACACAGAATATTACGAAGGAAACCAGTTACATTGAAATAAAGATGTAGGGGCAGCTAGGTGGCGCAGTAAATAGAGCACTGGCTCTGAAATCAGGAGGACCTGAGTTAAATCTGGCCTCAGACACTTAACACTTACTAGCTGTGTGACCTTGGGCAAGTCATTTAACCCCAATAACCCTGCCTTCCCTCCTCCAAAAAGACAAAAAAAAAAAGATGACATTTTCTTTTCCTTCTCATCCAAGTTCATGAACCCCTGGTTAAAAAACCCTGCATTAGGACAATGAAGAGATGGCACCTAGGCTCCTAGGTGCCTAATGCTATGGGACACATTCTTCCCGGCCGTGTCAGTAACCGCAGCAGCACTTAGTAGGTAGAGAGGCCAGCCCAGCTAGCAAACCTTAACCACTCTGATTTGTGTTCTTGTCTAGAATTATAAGTGTTTTTTCTCTTCATGTAAGCCCACACAGTGCTTCACAGAATCAGAGCAGCTCACCAAACATAGTTCTAGAAATGCTGCAATGGATAATTAATGTCATTTTCAAGTCTAAAATACTCTAATTGTATTAAATTTTTTTACACTGTGCAAAAAACCGTATTTCATTTTATTTAAACGATTTGTCCCTTAAACTCACAACACAAACAACAATTCTTTCTATTGTGTTTCAGATTTGTTTTTGGTTTTTGTCCAGTTCCATTTATTCAGTCACTTTCAGGTAGTCACATACAGCATTGCACAGCCTGAAGAATTTTTTTCATTTTATCTTTTTCCTCCAATTTGCTAAATTATTTATTTTCAGTTTTCAGCATTCACTCCTGTAAGTTTTAAATTTTGTCCCCCTCCTTTCCTCCCCCCTCCCCAAGGGGTTTGCAATCTGATATGGGCTCTACACATACATTCCTATTAAGCACATTTTCACATTAGTCATGTTGCACAGAAGAATTATAATGAATGGAATTGTATTCAATTTAATTGTAGGATGAGAGATTGAAAGTTGGATAGGACATAATGGTCATCTAATCCAACTCACCAAAGAGGAAGTTCAGGGAGGAGAGTACTGAGGCTCACAAAGGTTAATAAGTGACTTGTCCAGGCAGAACCAAGACCTTATGAGTCCAAACCCAATACCCTTTCTATGAAGTTCATTAACATATTTTCACAGCTTCTTAACCTGACATCTGTGAGATTTTTTTTAAAAAAATTTGATAACTATATTTCAACTGTCTTTTACCAGGCTACCAAAGAGGACACAACACCAAAGGTTAAGAACTCCTTTACTAGATAATTCTATCACACCTAAAATGTAAGACACCCTGGTCTCTCAATTTATATTCCTTCATTTTCCCCTAACGTTTCTTTACTTACTTCCTATAAATAGTTTTTTTTAACACAATCATCTTTAGATAATCAGGAATTAATTAACTTTCCTTAGTTCAGTAGCTTAACTATCTTAAAATCAACACACTCCATTTCATCTTTGACAGATTTGCTTTCTTACTGATTATTTTTCTTTTTATCCTAAGAGATTTGTAAAAACAACTCTCTTCACTTTATCATTTTGCTTTTTCCATAGTCTTTCCTGCTTCCCACCAACTTTGCCCTTTTGATAATTCCTATGCTTACCTCATCACTTGAGCTGTGTGAAAGCATCTTAATCCTTCATGGATCTGTGTACATACCTGCCTTGCCTCATCAGTCCTTCATTCCAGAGATTCCTAACCGCCTCTCTGAAATATACTTAATGTGTTTCCCATTGGTTTACTTATTCATACTTAATGTGTCAATCAAGTGTGTTATCTTGGGCAAGTCACTTAACCACCTTGGGATTCAGTTTCTTCTTCTTTAAAATGAGAGGGTGGATTACATGACTTCTGAGTTCAGCTCTATATCTATGATCTTAAATTTGGAAGAAGGGTAGATTTGACAGGAAAGATAATGAGTTCTGTTTGGGCCTGTTGAGTTTGAGATTCTTATAGATCATCTAGATTAAAATGTTCAATAGGCAGTTGGTGATGTTGGACCAGAATTCAGGAGAGGGATTATGGTTAGATACATAGATCTGGAAATTCCCAATACAGAAATGTTAATTAAACCCATGTGAGTTGATGAGGTCACCAAGAGACAGATTAAAATTAGATATAGTGTCACATATAATATATGTATATAATATAAATAGATATAATTAGATTATAATTTTCTTGAGGACACAGACTTTTTGCCTCTTTTTGTATCCCCAGTGCTTAATATAATGCCTGACCCAAGTGCTTAATAAATATTTTTTTCCTTTTTTAATTTTTTTTATTTACTTATTTACTTTCAATTTACAAGATTCAGTTCCACAATCACTTGAGTTTCAGATTTTCTCCCCTCCCCCCCATGGTGGCGTGCAGCCACGTATAGGATCTGCAAATACTTTCACATTGTACAATAGTTTGGTCATATAGAAGGGTTGTAACCAATGAGTGATCACTGGGAAAAGAAAAAAAAAAAGCAAAACCAGACATGAAAGAGAACGATAGCGTGTTTTGCTTCAGTCTCCATTTAAATTGTAGTCTTTCTATATCTTTCTCTGAGTTTAAGTATCTCCTTCCATCCTGAGGCTTGTAGAGTTGTCTTTAGCTGTGCATTGTTGAGGATGGTCCAGTTTATCAAGGTTGGTCATCATATGTACGATGTGTCTGTGATTGGGTACAGGCTTTGCCTGGTTCTGCTCTTCTCACTTAGCATCAGTCCGTATGAGCCTCTCCAGGTAATTAGGAAGTCCATCTCCTTCCCATTTATAAATATTTATTGATTAATTGATTGATGTAGGATTTTCAGCTTCTCACCAACTCTTCCTTCCAATTTGTCATCAGTGGAGCTACATGAAAGCATCCTAGACCCTAAATCACACAATAAGTGTAGATAGCTTTTATATATATATATATATATATACATGTTTAGTTTTCAGCAATCACTTTTATATGATTTTGAGTTCTAAATTTGTCCTCCTTCTTCTCCTCCTCTTTCCCCAAGTCAGCCTGAAATCTGATTTAGGCTATACATGTACAGTGATATCACGCATATTTCCACATTAGTCATGTTGTGAGAGAAGAATCAGAACAAAAGGGAAAAAACATGACAAAAAAAAAAGAGAGAAAATTATATGCTTTGATCTGCATTCACACCCCATAGTTCTTTCTCTGGATGTGGATAGCATTTTCCATCACGAGTCTTTTGGAACTGTCTCAGGTTATTGCATTGCTGAGAAGAGCTAAGTCCATCAAAGTTGGACATTGCACAGTGGTGCTGTTACTGTAAATGATGTTCTTGTAAATAGCTTTAGTATATTAAAATATATGTTAACGAGTTACAAAACAAAGTATTATATGATGTCTAAGAGATAAGGTCATATCACCAACCAGAGTATCCATGAAGGCTTCTTGGAAAAGGTAGCATTTGGGACTTTCAAAGATGAGTAAGAAGTCTGACAGACAGAAATAGGGAGGAAAGGTATTTCTGTAATCACCTTAGCAACACAGTGGGGGCATGAGAGCCTAAAGAAAGCAGAAGATTGAAAATTGTCCAGTTTTGCTGTCATATTGAATGAGTGGAGAGAAGCAATACAAGACTGAATGGCACTAAATTGTGGAGGGCCTTGAATGCCAGGCAAAAGAATCTGAACTTTACTAGGTATGTAATAAGGAGCCAATGAAGAATGATATCATCAGATCCATGCATAAGAAAAATTATTCTGGTATGATCTGGAAGATGGAGTAGATAGTGGAGGCAGGAGGATCTCTTCTCAAGAAGCAATTGCAATTATCCAGGAAGAGGGTAATAAAGACCTATTCCAGGGTAATGGCTGGTAAAATATAGAGGAAGGGGCAGGTATGAGAAATATTGCAGAGGTGAAATTGAGAGGGTCCAATACATTATTGATTCTGAGAGTGAAGGGAGAATAAAAGAGGTTAATCTAAAATTATAAACATGGGAGAGAGTATATGTATGATTCTACCACAATTAAAAATTATAAATATGCTTTTAGACAATTTGAATTGGAGGTGTAAGTGGGGCATTCACTAGCCATGTTATGTAGCTAGTTGGAGAGATAAGTTGGAAGTAGAGAAGAGAGGTCAGGTATGGTAATACAAATTTGAGATTCATCTGTAAAGATGTGGTAGTTGGAGTGGAGGGATCAAATGAGATTACCAAGGGAGAGAATATAGAGAAAGCCAAGTGTGTGTCCTTGGAGAATACCAATTTTAAGAGATCAATAAGAGAATAAGGAGCCAGCTAACTCAAGAAGGAGTAGCTAGGAAGGTCAGATGATAACCAGGAAATATGGTGTCTCTGAAGCTAAGGGAAGAGAGAGTATTCAATAGGAAGGGATAGTTAATTGAAAGCTATAGTTAGAAATTCTAATATAGAGCTCAGAAGTCAGGACTCAAGAAAAATTTTGGAATTATCCACATAGATAGTTGAAGCCAAGGGAATGGATGAGCTCACCAAGGAAAATGGTATGTAGAAAAGAGAAGCAGTTCAATTACAAAGCCTTAGGCAAGTCTTGTATTTTTTTTTTTTTTGCTTTTTTTTTTTGGAGAAGGGAAGATAGGGCAGTTGAGGTCATCAAGTAACTTGCCCAAGGTCACATGGCTAGTTTTGTGTTAAGTGTCTGAGGCCAGATTTTAACTCAGGTCCTCCAGACTCCAGGGCACATGCTCTATTCACTGCACCATCTAGCCACCCTGGGCAACTCTTCTATTAAGCAAATAGAGCCAAAAATGGTAGCCAACAGAGATAGAAAAGGAATGATCAAAGAGATAGGAGAAAGAAGCAAGTGTGGTACTGCAGAAACCAAGAGAAGAGACATAGGCTATAGAGAGATAATGAGTAAAAATAATCTGCCCCAGAGCAGGCCAATGTCAATCTGGCAATTTAAGTTTTATTCTCTCATTTTGCTGTTGTGTCATTTCAGTAATATCCAATTTTTCATAACCCCATTTGAGGTTTTCTTAGCAAAGATACTGGAATGGTTTGCCGTTTCTTTCTCCAGCTCTTTTACAGATGAGGAAATGGAGACACACCGGGTTAAGTGACTTGCCCAGGGTCACCCAGTTAATAAGCATTGGGGTCCAGATTTGAGCTCAAGAAAATGAGTCTTCCTGACTCCAGGCCCAGTACTCTATGCATTGTGCCACCAAGCTACCTTTATTCTCTTACAGCTCTTTGTTTTTCCTTAATCTCCCCCTATGTTTGGTTGATTAGTGGTTAGGATGGGCTGATTGGAAATATAGCTAGATAGATACAGAAATAGTTAAATGACTAAACCAAAAAAAATTCTAAAGGGGATCAATAATGGCATTCCACAGGATGGTTTTCCCATTCATAAAATGAAAGGATAGGTCTAGGGACCCTAAGAAAAGCCTTCTAGGTTGACATTCTTATAAATTCCACAACCCATTTCCCACTTTCTTTCTTGACTTGAGGATCATCCATTTTGACATCAAACAGTCTAAATCTACTTGAGATTAAGGGCTTCTAAATTAGTCATCCTTTCGGTTAAGGTTTATGCACCTACCAGGTGCCAGATCACTCTGAGATCATGTCCAAGAATACAGAAGTGTAAGACACTATCCCTCACCTAATTAAGGCGTTTACAGGCCAGCTTGAAAAACTGGTCACATTAGCCAGCTCTACAGATTATCCATAAACGTGCTAAATTTTGAGATGTTAAACACTCAGGGTTTAGCAGAAAGGGAAATCATCATAGCCTAGAATAGCCAGGAAAGTTATGGAGGAGGGGAAACTGGAATTGTACAGAGTATCCCCAAAGTCTTCATGTTGTTTTAAGCTACTAAAACTAAGCTAAGACTTTAGGGTTACGTCATAATTCTGAAAGCTTAAGAGAAAAAATGAAAGAATTCCAAGTGAGAGGAGAGGCAGAAACAAATATAGAGGGGTAAGGAATAAGCTCAGCACGTGCAAGGGACAATGAGAGGAGTCAAGGTGAAATGGAATGTATGTGATGGCAAAGGACAGAAAACAAGACTTGGATTCAAATTATAACGGGTCTCAAAAGTCAGACAGAGATGTTTGAATTCTCTAAGGAAATAAGGAATCATTAGCATTGTCTTAATCTGGGAAGCAACAGGATGAAAGAGGTCAGTATGTTTGGCATCAGTGTTCAGGATAGATTGGAGAATAGCCATTGACTCAGACTTTATTATACAGCCTGAATGCACCCTGACCCTGAGTTTCAGAGATGCTAACTGACCCCACTGTACCTCCCTTTGATCCTACTGTGTTTGAAGTTCTCACCCTGAGCTTCAGGGAGAGTGTGATTTTGAGACTAGCTCTTTATGCTGGGTCCACATTAATGACTGCGGCTTCCTTGCTACACCCTTGGAGACAAACACCCACAGGTGGTAAACTTCAAAATTGGAACTGGAAACCAGGCCCTTTGACTTTAGAGCCATATTCTTTTTATTTGACCAGTCTTCCAGGCCTGGCATACTTCTCTCTGAGCTTCTGTTTCTTAATTTGTAAAATAAGAGATCAGATTGTATTATCTGGCCTCTAGTCCCTTCCAAATCTACTGTCCTTTGCCTCTGTCATTAGTCATTTTGGGGGGTTAAGGCATCAAATATTCCTGATTCTATCAGCACTGTTCATATCAGTTAATTGAGAAAATACATGACCAAATATAAACTCGTCACAATAATTCTGTGACCCTCCTCCCTCCAAGGGGCTCATGGCCCAGAGGTTATAAATCCCTGGGCTGTGAGGTGGGGCAGACAGCAGAGGAGCCAGATGGGGAAGGGCCATCTATATCAGGGCCATCTATATGGGTTGAAGAAACTGAAGATTCTTAGAGAAAAAAAAAAGACTGGAGGGGCAGGAGCAAGTATAATAGCTGACTTGAAGTATGTAAAGGGCCATCACTTGGAAGAGAGATTAGACTTTCTCTTTGGCCCAAGCACAGAACCAGCCTCAGTGGGTGGAAGTTGCAGAGGCTTATTATTGATGCCAGGAAAATCTTCCTAACAATAAGAACTGTACAAAAGTGAAATGAGCAGCCTAGAGAGGTAGCAGGTCCCCCTCCTTGGAAATCTGCAAGCAAAGGTGGGATGTGCTGTGTTTACATAGCTATTTACATACTGTTCCCCCACCCCCCACCTCGCCCCATTAAAATGTATGCTCCTTGAAGGCAAGGACGGGGGTTTCCTTTGGGGGGGGGGGGGGAATATCTATATTTATTTCTTTCTTTCCTTCTTTCTTTCTTTTTTCCTTCCTTCCTTCTTCCTTCCTTCCTTCCTTCCCTCCTTTCTGTTCCTAGCACTTAACATACTACCTGGAACACAAAAAGCTCTTAATAAAGGCTTATTGGCTGACTGACTGACTTTGTCTCTTATATGCTACAGCAGGAGTTTCTTTAGAAATCTAGCTCTTTGAACTAGATACTGAAATTGCTGAAGTCCCTTCCAGCTCCCAAATTCTGTGATTCTGTGAATTGTCCATTGGATTTTACATGGCAACTGACCCACAGGAAGCTCACTCTATCACGCTGTGTACTCCAGACCACCATCCTTCAAGGACTCTATAAAGTGCTGGTCAAAAAAAAGCCCAACTGTTGGAATCTACTCTTTAATTTTTTTATTCCTTTGCTACCTGCAGACCTTGTTGCAAGAATGCATTA
>CM053582.1:524370309-524467313 GCA_028627135.1 Pseudochirops cupreus | reverse complement strand
TTAGGGAAAGAATGATATACACTCCAAATTGGGTATCTTGCCCTACAGGAGAGTAGGGGGGAAGGGGATGAGAGGGGGGATGATGAAGGGAAGGGCAGGTTGGGGGGGGAGGTGTTAGAAGCACACACTTCTGTAAAGGGACAGGGACAAAGTAGAGAATAGAACAAGTGGGGGTAGGATAGGAAGAAGGGAAATATAGTCAGTCTTTCACAATATGTCCACTGTGGAGATGTTCTGCTTAACTACCCATGTATAGCCTGTATTGAATTGCTTGTCTTTCTAGTGGGGGTGGATGACGAGGTGGAAGGGAAAGAATCTGGAACTTAAAGTTCTAAAATCAAATGTTAGATATATATATAGATAGATAGATATAGATATAGATATATGCATATATATATAATTATAATAATTATTATTAGTATTATTTACATGCAACTGGGTAATAAGATACACAGGCACTGGGGTAGGGAGATCCATCTTGCCCTACTGGAAAGTCAGAGGAGTGATGGGGGAAGATATAGAAGAGAGCAGATTGGGGGAGGGGATATACAGTGGGATCACTGTTTTGGGGTAGAGGGAAGGGGGAAAACGGGGAGAAAATTTGTAATTCAAAATCTAGCAGAAACAAATGATGGAAACTAAAAATAAACACAAGTTAATAACAATAAAAAAAAGAAAACAAAAAAAGTGACTCCAACTGTTAGTAGTTAAGAGGAACTGAATTACAGGGAACTCATCCCCTGTACTTGGGGAATATCTCTGATGGGAGCTGGAACCATCTGCAGAAGGCCTGGATCCACCGATCCCCTTAAGGATGACAGAGAATATCGGGTGACGGATGAAATGTAACAAGCCTTGCCTTTAGCAGTGAGGGCCGGGGTAGTCAGCGTTACGCAGAGAAAGACGGAAAGACAACATGGATGGGTGCAGAGTAAAGTAAGCAGAGCCGTGAAAGCAATGCATACAATGATTACAACATATTAATGGAAAGAACACCTACAAAACAATCAAAAGTGAACAGTACAAAATCAAAAAGAACATTCCATCTCTCAGTTCCTAGCATTCCCACTGTCTCCCATGCCCAGAACCCCTTCCTTCCTCATCTCTGCCTCCTGGCTTCCTTCAAGTTTCAGCCAAAGATTCAGAGATTGCAAGAAGCCTTTCCCAGTCCTCCTCAATCTTGCTGCCTCTATGATTACCCCACAACTTCCCCCCATACATAGCTTAATTTGTACATAGCTGTTTGCATCATGTCTCCCCTCACTGGACTGTGAACTCCTTGAGAGTAAAAAAAAAACTGTTTTTTGCCTTTCTTTATACCCACAGTGATTAACAAAGTTCCTGGAACATAGCAGGGTTTAATAAATATTAGTTGACTTTACTGATTGATTTTGCTAATTTTTCTCTCTTCTTCCCTTTTTTCTCCCTTTTCAAAAAATATTCTTTGTTATATAGTTTGGCTCTCTGGGAAGGGATTCTGGGAGAAATGTAGCGATGTAAATACAAGATATCAATACACATTTTTTAAAAACTAAGTGAAATACTGAAGATATGAGATTTGAATTACTTTGACTCAAACTTCCTCCTAGATGCATAGGTTCAGCCAATCTGCCCCCTTTGTATCAACTGCTCCCTACCCTCCACCCCTTACAGGTAAAATTTCTGAATGACCAATGAGGAAATAAAGATTGACTTTGGAGCACACAATGACCATTTAGAGTAAACCCTCTCCATCCATATCTTGGTCCATACTTGAACATATGAGTAAAGTGACATTAAGCATTAATAGGGCCTTGTCTACTGTAGACGTATTTTAAAATCAACTGATATGTACGTACTTATGTCTGAATTATTATCAGATTGAACTAGGAAGGACACAGGAAGTTTACATTATAATTTTCATTTCCTACACAGCCAGCCCAGCTGTCAGAAATTCATCAGACTAAAAACAGTTGCAATATGACCTGGAAATGAACTGAGATTGTATCTCCTGGATGGAGGAAGAAGGGCCCCAAGGACAGAAGTGGTGTTTGTCACACCTACCAGACTTCATCTCTTCCCATTGCAGGTGTGAGATCTGGAGTACTGCCTGAGCAATTCACACTCTGAGGGTGCTAGGAGATGTGCTGGCAAGAGCAAATGAGATTTCTCAAGTTGCAGACAGACCCTTTTTGCATCTGGCTTACTGATAAACTCAGCTTGAGTTCCAGTGGCTGAGTGTTGTCATATTTAAAGTTTGACATAAATGGTGCAGAACCACAATCAGCAGTAATCTCCCTGGGACGAGGGATAAATCCTTATAATAGATAGAGCTTTTACATTTTAGATAATATTAGAATTATGTATTATATTAGAACTGTACTATATAATATTTTATAATATTTTATAATAAAATCATATATTATAATGTTTCATAATTAAAAATCTAGTGACCTAGATTGCCTTCAATAGAAAGTAAGTTCAGGGAATTGAGATCATTCATCTTCACCTGGTGAAGAGAAATCTAAGCATACATATTAATTGATCTAGGAAATGAAAAGAGCCCCTGGCTCAGAGACCTAGGTCCAAATTCATCTTCTTATGAAAGAATGAGTGAATGAGCATTTATTAACCTCTCACCATGTTCCAGGCACTTTACTAAGTGTTGGTAATACAAGCTCAGGACTGAGACAGTCTCTGCCCTGAGGCACCCTCTGATGAGGGTGACCAGGGAAGGGATTTTTGGTTTGGGGAGTCACAGGGATGGTCAGTTGATTCACATGATGATAATATTCCTATTTTATGGGCTTGTAAGAAGGTTTCAGATAAAATAAAATGAGATAACAGATTTACAACTGGAAGGAACCTAAAAGGTTATTGAGTCCAAACCCCATATTTTATAGATGAAGAGACCAGTCCTCCAAGAGTGTTTGCCTGAGATCACACAGGACAAAGGATTCAAAGGCAGAGCCTCTGTCTCTAGAGTTCCTCTTTACTGCACAACTCAGCCTCCCATGAAAGCATCTTAGAAACTGTAAAACACTATGCAAATGTACAGAAATGTCTTTATGCTTATCAATATTCAGTACCAAACAAAATCCAAAGGAGTTAAACACAGAGTAAAGGATTTAGATGAGTTCTATGGAAAAAATTACAAAGGTAAAGAAACTTACATAATCACTTGTGTCTATTCTAGGAGCAATAAATACATAGGTAGTCAGTAAATATTGTTGATTGGATAATTGGTTGACTAAGGCTTTATTCAATACAGAGGGCATTATCAAGCAAAGACCAGGGCTTGTGTGCCTGGCTCCCCCTAATGGTTTCTTGTGGCCACCACCTCTCCTCCACTCCTGGATCCTTTCCACCTCCATTCTCCAAATCCACCAACTCACACATCCTCCTCCCCAGCTCCAGAGACAGGACAAAGACTCCTTCCCATCTCTCCTCTGCTTGCATCTTTCCATAACTTTTAAGGTTGGGTTTTTATAGTTGTTGTTGTTGTTGTTGTGTATGTATTTTAAAGATTTAATACTAATCTTTCCAGGGAAACAGATTCGCCCTGAAAAAAGCCTTGGAAGTCATTGAGTACAAATCATTCAGTCAAGAAACATTTATTAAGTGACTACTGTATTCCAGTCACTGTGCTGGATGCACAAATGTGCAGATATGGAAACTGAGGTCCAGAAAAGGTAACTGATTTTCTCCATATTATACAGGCTGAACTGGGATTTTGATCCAGTTGTATGATTGTAAATCTAGCACTTTTGCCACTACAACACATTCTTTACAGGGTTTAAAATAGAAGCAAAGGCACATTCAAACTCTGCTGATGGAGTTATAAATTAGTCCAGTTATTGTGGAAAGCAATTTGGAATTACATCCCCAAAGTCACTAAACTATGTGCACCCTTTGACCCTATAATACCACTATTAGGCATATGCCCCAAAGAGATGAAAGAAAAAAGAAAAGATCCTCTATATACAAAAATATTTAGAGCAGTTCTTTTTACAGTGACAAAATCCTGGAAACTAAGGCAATGCCTATCAATTGGAAAATGGATGAACAAATTATGGTGTACAAATGTCATAGAATACTAATGTGCTGTTAGAAATGAAGAAAAGATGCTTTCAGAGAGACCTGAAAATATTTCTATGAACTGATGAAGAGTGAAGTGAGCAGAATTAGGAAAATAATGTATACTGTAACACTGATATTGTTTTTAAAATTTTGAAAAACGTAAGAATTCTAACCAATGTAATAATCAGTCATGGTTCCAGAGGACTGATGAAAAAGGTTGCCTATTTCATGGTAGAGAACTGATGGAAAAATATGTAGAATAAGAAACACATTTTTGGATATGGGAATTAAGTTTGTTTGACTATATTTATATGATACAGAGGTTATATGTTTCTTTCTTTTTCTTTTTTTCAGTGAGTGAAGACAAGTGAGAAGGAGGAAAAAATGCTTAATGATTGAAAAAAAAAAGAAATATTTATTTTTTACTTTATTAATTTTTTTTAAGATTTTTGAAATATTTTATTTTCTCCAGTGACACAAAAAGACAATTTCAACTTTCATTTTAAAAAAAATTTTCAGTTCTAAATTTCCTCTTTCTCTCTCTCGCCTTCCCCTCCCTGAGACAATAAGCAATCTGATATAGATTATACAAGTTCAATCAAAACATTAATTTTTTAAAATGAAAGCACTTAATGAATGTCTGCTGAATTGCATATACTACTGGGAGTTGTTCATGAACCAAAGAAACGCACCCATTTGACTATACTTATATGATACAGAGGTTATTATAAAATAAAAATTTTATTATATAATTTATTATAAAATAAAAAATATTTTAATTTATTCTTAGCACAGTCAGAGATTCAAAGCCATTAGAAAATATCAAAATAACAGCAAAGAGTTTTGGCAGCTCACCCTGGTCTTCTAAATAAATGTGTTAGGATCTAGAAGAGGAGTTTTCAATCTTTTTTTGTATCCTGAACCCTTTTGGCAGCAATGGACCCCTTTTCAGAATACACACACACATACACACACACACACACACACACATCTAGTAAAAAAAATACAACAGATTACAAAAGAAACTAATTATATTAAAATGAAGATGTCATTTTTCCCCTTTCAAGTTATTACCCCAGGTTAAGAACCCCCTGCTCTAAGATTTTATCTCCCTTGATTTACCACCATATCTTTTCCTGATCTCATCTCCCAGAGTCTTCAGACCTGCTCTTCTCTTGTCTGAATGTTAAGATCTCATCTTAGGGCTTCTTGTTAAAATAGGCTAATAGGTAAGTGTTTCGTCTCTTCTAGAATCTAATTTCCCACCCTTAGCTCTCATTGTCAGCATAAAATGAAAAAAGAAAAACAGGATACAGATTCCTCTTGGATTCCTCTACTGCTGCTGCCAAGAAAAGCCAAACTCAGAAATAGGAGAAAAAGCAATGGACTATAGAATCAGAAGACCTGGGTTCAAGCTCTGGTTATGCCACTTCCCTGCTATGGGTAGAGCATTTTCTCTTTCTGAGCCTCATATTCTTTACCTATGAAATAAGCAGATTGGACCAGATTAATGTTTCTCAAACTTTTTTGTCTCAGGACCCCTTTATACTCTTAAAAAATTGTTGAGAACCCAGAGAAATACAAAACAACTCCTTCCCAAAACAAAGTCTTTCGTTTATGCAGGTTTTATCTAGCAATATTTACTATATTCAAAATTAAAATATCTTTGTATTGTTATGAAAATCATTTTGACCTTGAGGCCTCCCTGAAAGAGTCTCGAGATCCCTAGGGGGTCTCTGGACCACATTTTGAGAACCACTGAAGAGGATGATTTGTAAGGTCCCTCCCAGGCTATGATTCTGTAAAAGCTGATAATGCCAGCATTTCTGTTGAGGCATTTGGAAATGCCAGGTAGTAGGAAGGGTTCTATTGTATAAGTGGACTGGTGATAGGCAGAAATTGGTTTTGTCAGTAAGAAAATGCAGTGGCAAAAGTGTTTAAAGAACCATTGGAGTGAATGGTGGGGATAAGATTGATAGAGGCAAAGAGGCATAGTTCAGGCCAGAAGCTGTGACAATGGTTTCAGTAGAGACTCTCAACCTTAATTTCACAACAAATGATAAGTGGTGAGATGAGGGCACACAACTCCTGAGACAGGAGTCTCAGGCAAACACAAACAGTTGTAAGCATAAGTTCTATGTAATCCATAGCAAACCTGGCCAAAACTTATGGCATATTCTTTGAGAAATAGTTATCCTGTGTCTCCTCTCCATTTGTCATCACTGTGATATGTTCAGGCACTTAAGGGTGTTTGTGTCAGTCTAGGGTATACTGTGTGAGTTGGTGGTAAACCCAACATACAATATATACAGGTATGAGGAGAAAGAGATAATGAAACTGAAATCAGATGCAAGTGTTGCCTATCTGAATTATACCTGCTAAACTGGATCCAGATCCCCTTCCCTAGACCAGTAGCTGTGGGCAGTCATAATTCAGGCTATCTAACATCTAATGTATAGGAGCCAGGCTTACAGCAGGCTCTTTCCTCTCTTAGGTCCTACAACAACTCTTCCCTTAGGCTTTGGGCCATCCAACAAGGACTCAAAAACTGCCCTTTTCACCTTGAGTATGGATGGCTACGGGTTTATTTGAAGTTCTGCACTCACTAGCTTTCTGAATGAAAGTACTTTACATATACTATATCATTTGACCCTAACAACAACGCTGTGAGTTAGGTGTTATTATTTTAAAGACTTTAGGTTGACAGAATAAGTGACATGCCTGGGATTACACAACCAAATGAATGTCTGTGGTAGGATTTAAACTCAATTCATTCTGAGTCTAAGATGCTTTCTCCAACCTGGTCTCCAAAGATTCCTCCCCTGGGCTTCAGAGTTACTCTGATGCTATCTTCCAACTTCCTGGAGGTTCCAGTGACTGATTCAAGGAACTTCTCCATCTCACTTTTGAACTGTCTTCTTTGTCCTGGTTAGTTTTCCAGAAGCAAATTGATGTCAAATATGATTCCTGATTCCATTCTTTAGGTGACATTTTAGCTTTTCCATCTACCGTCTATCCCCAGTTCTCTCTAGGATTTGTGTGGCCCAGGTCCAAGAGGACTTTTGTTTTTGTTCAGTCATGTCTGACTCTTCATTGAGCCCATTTTGGGGTTTTCTTGAGAAAGAGACTGGAGGAGTTTGCCATTTCCTTCTCCAGCTCATTTTACAGATGAGAAAACTGAAGCAAATAGGGTTAAGTGACTTGCATATGGTCACATAGCTAGTAGATGTCTGAGGCAAGATTTGAATGCGGGTCCTTCTGACTCCAGGCCTAGCTGCCCCAAAAGGGCTAAAAATCAAAGAGGACTGAGACATCTTACCCTCTTTCCTGTGTCTGACCTCTCCATGCTCCTTACAACATGGGTTTTCCAAACTAAATTTCTCTACAATTGAAAACTTTCCACCACCACCTTCCTCCATCTTAGCACTACATACCCTTCCTCCCCAATTAAGTTCCTATTTCTAGGATTCCTCTGACTTTCTGATCACTGGTTAAGCTGAAATAACAGATACATCCTGAGACCAATAAATGTTTCATACCCTTTTATGGGTCTGTCTATTCCTCCCCTCCCCGTCTTCTTAGATTTTTGCATCAACATGTCTCTTCTCTCTTCCCCAGTAGAGTAGTTTATTTAAATTCTCTTTAAATACAGGTGTTCAAAATAATGACACTTTACACAAGAAAACAGGGGGTGAAAATCTACCTACAAATTAAAATAAGACCATGGTACTACAAAAGCCCTGGGGAATTTTGGTATCTCTGGATTAGTTACTGTGTATTCCATTCAAGCTAAGACTAGATGGAGTTAGGTGAAACTCCAGCAGTTTATGCCCTGGGTTTGCTTAGGCTGCACTTTCTCAAAGGCAGTAAATTAAAGGGGTCTTGTTTGCCCCTACATCCCCAGTGGACTCCACCTAAAACAAAAAAAGGTCCTTGCTGCATATAATCAAAAAGTTAAAAGGGATAATCCGGTCCAATTTCTCAATCAAACTGCTCTTCAGCATACTTGGTTATCATCCTCTACTAAAACATTCATTGTACAGTAGGGAGAGTGAGATCAGGGGCTTACTGCTCTTGTGACCTTGGGTAAGTCATTTCATGATTCTGTGGCTTGTGGTTTCATCTGTAAAATGATGAGATTGAACTAGATGACTTCTAGGGTTCCCTCAGCTCTAAACCTTATGACTCTATAAACTTATAATGACACTGCTTTGCCAAATATACCATTCCATTTTGAGATAATTCTAATAGTTTCTTATGCTGATCTGAAATCTGCCTTACTCTCAACTCACCTCACTCTCTGGAGTTCTCCACCTCCTCACTAGTTGCCTTGCTCATGCCAACATTCTTCTACCCTGGGGCTTGCTCCCCTGATTGGTGAATACCTGACCCGATTTGACATTCCAAAAGGGTCCCCAGATATTCTCACTTTCCTCCTAGCTTAGCTCACGCTCTGGACTGATCCACCTTTTCACCAGCAGTCTTGGGTACACTCTTCTCACCCTTTCCTTGCCAGCTCACCTTGACATTTTTCTTCCCTTAGAATGTAAGTTCTTTGGGAGCAAGGGACAATATTGTTTTGTTGTGTTTGTATGCACAGCACTTAGTAGAGTGCTTGACAGACAGCATTTCATAAAGGCTTTGTCTCTACCTATCTAAATATATATATATATATATATATATATATATATATATATATATATATAATCTATCTATCTTCTATCCAACCATTCATTCATCCATCTATCTGTTATCTATATATTTTTCTGTCCTTCTATCTCACTTTTAATCCTTTGATCCCAGAATAAGTTAGTGTGCATATGGTCTGAGTTAGGATGAGAACATGAAGTGAGAAAGATGAGAGAATCTGCGTATGGAAGAGAATAATATGCAAGGGACATGGAAATACGAGTTTAAACCAGATTGTAAAGGATGTTAAGTTTCAAAATGAGGAATTTGTATTTCATTCTAGTGGCACCAAGATGCCACCAAAGATTATTTAGAAGGCGGAGTGACATGGCAAGATTTGCGTAATAGAAAGACAATTTTGGCAATTGTTTGGATAATTGGGAGGAGGCAATGAACAAAGTTGCTTGATTAGGTCAGTTCCCTATCTTAATCCAAGTCAAAGCTTCCTTCGTCTATCCCCCCCAACCAATCTTGAGTGTGTATGTGGGAGGGGGATAGCTAAGTGTCACAGCAGGCAGTTAAGTAGTGCAGTGGAATAGAGTGCAAGGCCCAAAGTTAAAAAAGACTCTTCTTCCTGAGTTCAAATCTTGCCTCAGACACTTACTAGCTATGTGACCTTGGGCAATTCAATTAGCCCTGTTTGCCTCAGTTTCTCATCTGTAGAATGATCTGGAGATGGAAATGGCAAACCACTCCAGTATCTTTGCAAGAAAATGCCAAATGTGGCCATGAAGAGTCAGACACAACAACAAAGTCAATCTTGACCACCAATGTTGTTGGTTTTGCTCCTATGTGACTGTAGACTGTTGGGAAGGGGGAGCTCAACAGGAAAGTGAATAAGTGAATTATTATCTAGGATTCTTCTTTAATTCTAACACATTGCTCTCCTGACTCCCTGCTGTGCTGTTTAGCAGATGCTACATTTCAGCATAGCTTGTTGAGTTGAATCAAGGTCTTCAGTACCCAGGAGAGCTCCACTCTAAAACCTTCAAGTCCACACTATAACTGGTGGTTTTCTCATTTCAAATGGTTACTCTTCAAACTAGTAGTTCCAATGTTTCAGTTTCTTATTCAGCAAACCCATCAACAAATTCTTCCCTGAAGGATTCTAAGGAACTCTAGCTCTGAAGGCACATGAAAATAACAAAGTATTCTAAAGGCAGAGAAGAAAAGAGTGAGTTTTTTCAAAGTAACATGGGAGGTGGGCTGGGGAGGGAAGAAATCTTCTCCTTTGTTACCTTGCTTTTCTGACTGTTGAGCTCAACTCAGTAGGTGTGAAGACTGGCAGATTCATTAGACAAGCTGAGCCTTCACAAACACACCTAGCCCTAGGAGAAGGGGTGTATTCCTCCCAAGTTCTCTCCACTCAGAAACAAGTCCCTGGGCTCCTTGCACAGTAATTGGTCTTAATTAGGTTGTGGGAAGGAGCTTCTTTAAATTCCTCAGAAAATAAGACGTGTCATCCTCTTAACATCTTAACATCTGTTCCTCTCGCCCTCTGCTGCCTTCCCCCTCCTTCCCTCTCTCACAATTGGCCATGGTAGGGCACTGAAGGACACGCTTCCATCCTCTCCAGAGGCCCATCCTTGCCTAACCAGTGCTAAGGAGTTCAGACTCCAGAGCAATGAAACATGGCCAGCACTTCCCTGTATCCTTGGTCCTGGGACTGGTGCAGGTTTGCTTGGGTGAGTACTGTCTATTTCTGAGACTCTCAGAAAGAACTCCAGGGAGAAGGAGGAATCTTTCCTCATTGGGTACTAGGGGTGTCAGGAAATTTGGTAGTATCAATATGAATAGGGTACTTTTGCTTTATTTTCATGGAGAGCAGATCTGGGTGATTTCATTTCAGATGGGTCATTGCCAGTGTTTAACTTGATGACTAATGGCTGTCTTTTGCTTTGTTTTGTCTTGACTATTTTTTTATATGATGTCTCACAGCAAGTAAGTGGTCATTTTCCTTCTGGTTCCTTGCTCCTTTGGTAGATGTAACTTCTAAACAGTTACCAATAAAGGGGGTTCTTTTCCCTGGCTTTTTGCCACATGTATTCAGTCTATTCCTATGCCTGTGTTTCTGTGGATGTTCCTGCCCTTAGAGTGTCTGTGTCTGTGTTATTGGTGAGAACCAGTCATAATAGCTTTGCTAGAAACAGAATTTTTGGTATTTTGAAGTCTGTTTCAGTGTCAATGTGGGCTAGTGGAAAGGGCAGTTGTCCTGGGCATTGAGATACCTGGGTTCTAATCCCAGAACATACTTAAAGTTGTTGTGTGACTTTTGACATCATTGCAACTGGTTTTCTCATCTGTATCATAAGGATGTTGACCTAGAACAGGGGGTCTTAATCTAGGGTTTATGAATTAGGGTTTTTCTTTAAATATTTTGATAAATATATTTCAATATATTTCATTTCCTTTGCAATCTGGGTGTTTAATTTTATTTATTTAAAAATATTTTTTCTGAGAAGGGGTCAAGAGGCTTTACTAGACTCCCTCAAAGGGATCCATGACACACAAAAAAGGTTAAGAACTCCCAGACTAGAAGATTGCTAAGACTCCTTTCAGCTCTAACATTCAATGGTGATGGATTCTCTGAGTACCTAGTTACCGTGAAACTCCAATGCAATGTTCTTGTTGTCAGGTCTGATTAGGGGCAAAGTGTCCCTCTAGGGATCTGGTGTTAGAGATCCCTTTCTGAAAGGGTTACAAGTTCATTAGTGTCACTGAGTATATTATGAGCTAAAGGGATTCCCCCAGGAATTGGTCAGAGCACAGGGCTGGGTTGGAAAAAGCCAATTCCACTGGGGCTGAAGTGCAAAGAACTCCTTTGTGTTTTGTTGTTTTCCAGCCCAGGCGAATTTTGCTCCTTATTTCTTCGACAATGGAGCCAGCAGCACGAATGGAAATATGGCCCTTTTCAGCCTTTCTGAGGACACCCCTGTGGGTCAGTATGATGACATGATGGTTACAGTGTAATAGCTGTCATTTATACTTTTCTCCCTTATACTCTCGGGATCCAAAAGACCTAATGGCTCATAATTAGCCTGAGGAGAATCTGTTTAGGAAAGAGCTGCTGCTGTCTGTATTGAGCCATTTTCTTCCTCAATACTCACTGTCACCAACCCTACCTCATATAGACCAGAAATAAGATGTGTAATCAGGGGAGGCATAAAGACATGTGATAAAAAAGCCAGTGGTCCTTTGCCCTACTTAGTTGTCTCAAATTTTAGCAATTGTCAAATGCCTCCAATGGCCTGAGGCACTGAGGGATTATAAAGAGTCTCAGAGGAAGATGGACTCGTTAATGGAATTCAATTCAACAAATGCTGATAAAGTGCTGTGTACCAGGTATCATCCTAGGTGATGGAGATACAAAGGCAAAACCAAACAACAACAAAAACCACCTGATCCTGCCCTCAAGGGCTACGTGGTAGATGTGGCATGTACCAAGAGAAGGAAAAATCAAGTGGTTTGAGAAGGGTTTGAACGTTAACAATTGAAAGGATCAGGGAGGTCTTGGCAGAGGACTCGTCACTCTAGCTGAGCAGAGAAGCAGTGAGGCACTATGAAAAGTGTATGGTCCTGGGAGTCAGAAGACCTGAGATTTAATCCTACTTCAGTCACTTATTAGCTACATGACAACCCATGGACAAATCTCTTAAATTTTTAGGGCATCAGTTTCCTTATCTGTTAAACGGGGATAATAACATTGCAATACCTACCTTACATGCTTGTTTTGAGGAAAGTGGCTTGTAAATCTTAAAGAACTAGAGAAATGTGTTATTATTAAAGTATGGCAAGAATGCAGAATTACAGGGAAGAGTATTTGATAGAGAAGGGACTGATCACCCAGCTATGAAGGAAAAAAGCTTGCCACTTAACATCTTGCCTTCCATCATGAATTGTTGGAGAGGGTGGCAGAAATGATCGGGACTTGGCCCTTCATGTTGGAAGAAGAGAGAAAGGAGCAGCAGGGGCCCATTGCCATCACCATTGGCCAGATAAAAAATAATCGAGATACTGATTTTTTTTTCCAGTCCTGGTTCCTAGGATATGTTCTAATGTCAAATATTCCTTTGGTAGTTTTCTTAGCAAGCAAAGTCTTACTTTGTGACCTTGAAACAAACCTCTCTTTGCTCATTGATGATCTCTGGAAAACTGTGTTATATGGTGTTAGTCCTCTTGTCATCTTGCTCTTCCCATTCTCAGTGTGGGGGCATGTGGCCAACTGTTTCACTCCATTGTCCCCACCCCTTCCCTCTCACCCCCAGAACACTCTTGCCAGAATTAATGTCTATTCTGTATTTACTTACATGTGAACCTATTGTCATCCTTCTCCACTCCCCTTGGAATGGAAGTTCCTTGAGGGCATGAACTATTTCTGCTCTTTCTTCATATTCTCAGTGCCAGATTAGATGACTGGCACAAAGTAGACAGGCAATAAGTGTTTGCTGATTGATTTGCTAAAAACTACAGCCAACAAATATTTGTTGAATAGTGGCTGTGTCTAAGGCTTATAGGCCACTGTGGGTGGGTGAGACTCTGAAGGTATGGACAGAGGCAGTAGCAATGACAGTGAACATTTGTACCTCTTTAAGGTTTCTAAAAACCCTCCTCACAACATTAGCAAACAGTGCTAGATTTGGAGCTGAGATCACTTGCACTCAAATTCTAGTTATGTTACTGTCTGGGTTGACGTTACGCAAATCTCTTAAATTATCTGAGTCTTGGCTTCATCTGTATAGTGAAGGGATTAGACAAGATGGTTTATTCCAGTTCAATTATATGAACCTAAAGATATAGATGGCATTTTATTATTATCCCTTTTTATGGAGAAGGAAACTGAGGGTCAAGGAAATAAATTTACTTACTCAAGGTCACAGAGTTATTAAATGGCAGAGTCAGGACTCCAACCTAATCTCCCAACTCCAGTGGTTTTTCCATTATGCCACACTTGCCAGATAAAAGACAAAATGCTTGCCTTCTAGGAGCTTGCAATTTGGTTGGGGAGACTGGAGTAAAACCCGTGGAAAGTTGATGAAAAGTACAAAGCAACATTACCACAAGGAGGTCTGTCCATGCCAAATGCCAAATAAATGGTTGTAGTCATTAAGTACTATAGAGCTTAGAGGCAAGGAGGGATCACTGTGGGCAAAGGAGTCAGAGAATGTTTGATACCTCTGTCAAGGCAGGACTCAAACTGAGTCTTGAAGGATGGATAGGACTTGGATACACAGAGGAGTAGGGAAAGTGTGTTTGAGGCATGGTGAAGGAATATGTGTTGTATTTTCTCCCCCAATAAAATGTAAATTTCTTGAGGGCAGATACTGTATAATTTTTGCCTTTGCATCTCTACCTGAATATAGTAGGTGCTCAATAAATGTTGGTTGAACTGAATCAAATTCAGTGAAAAGGAATGAATATATAATGGGGATTCCAGATAGTTCAGTTACCAGACAGGAGAAATAATTTCAAGCAGAGGTCTTCCCTGGTCCATTAGGTCATATCACACAGATGGCTGCCTTCCCTACTTATATGTCAGATTAATTTAGATCCAGCCTCTCTTTCCTAAGAAGAAACTCTCTCCTCAGATACCTATGATTTTAAAGTTGGTCTGTTAAAAATTCTTTTTAAATGTTAATGTAAAGCGATTAGTATAGAAAAGCATAGTATCATAGTGAAGGAGCCAGCCTTGAAGCCAGGGGGACTGGGTTCAAGTCTTGGCTCTGACACATTGGCTGCTTACAGGAAGTGTCATACTGGGCAAGTCACTTAACCTTCCACTTCTCCAGGCTTCTCTAAGACTACAAATTGAAAAGAAGCTTCCAATCTTAATTACGAGAGGGAGTTTACTCTCTAGGGAATTCCTTATACCAATGACATCACGGATTTAGCCCTTGTTCCTCTTCCTATAGGACAGTTATAAACTTATTCCCAAGATTAATGGAAATGATTTAGAAATTAATCAAATCATTATTTTCCCATAGGTATAGATATACAAGACTCTCTCTTGCATGTTCACAGAGCCTGACTGATAATACTGATCTCCAAGTGATCTTAGTTAGCAACTAACAGATAGGATTACTGTAGTTATGCCAGAATCATTGCTAATGAGAAACCTGAGAAATGCCTGCCTTTCTTTCATACAGGGATTATTTCAGCATCTCCTTATAAACCTGTTACTGGGGTAGAAAGAGATTTGGATTCTACTTCCATCTGGGGAGGGGAGAAGTGAGGGACAGGTTAGAATAGAGTTCATGGAGAATATTACCCTTGATTGGGGGCTTGAAAAAAAGGAGGATTCCAGCATGTGAAAATGAGAAAGGAGTATATTCCAAGCCAAGAACATCATCTGCAAAAAGGAGATAAGGCAGTAAAGTGCCAGCTGAAATGAGAATAGGCAATAGTCCTTTTTGACAGGAACAGAGTATGGGAAGAGCAGTGGTATAAGATAAGTCTGAGCTGATAAGATGGAGGGCAAGTAGTGAAAGGCCTTGAAGATTAGACTGAGAAGTTTGGATTTTTTTCTATGGGCAACAGAGTCTATGAAATATTGTAAGCAGATAGATGATATGATCCAACAGAAGTGGGCAGAACACTGGCCCTGGAGTCAGGAAGACCTGGGCTCAAATTCTGCTTCAGATACAGTTTCCTCATTTGTAAAATAAAGGAGTTAGGTTAGGTGACTTTTTTTTCAAGGGGGGAAGGCAAGGCAATTGGGGTTAAGTGACTTGCCCAAGGTCACACAGCTAGTTAAGTGTCAAGTGTCTGAGGCCAGACTTGAACTCAAATCCTCCTGGCTTCAGAGCACCTCCTGGTGCTCTATTCACTGCACCACTTAGCTGCTCCTTAGATGACTTTGAATGTTCCTTCCAGCTCCAAATCTGTGATCCTAACATATGGGTTTCCCCCCTCTCAAGCCAGCTTATGGCTTCCTGAGAAGGGAGCATATCTGAGAGGTGGAGAGTCAGCCTCTGAAGATATTGGCTCTCTGCCTAGACTGGAATGAATGCTATAGCAAGAGCAATGCTATGGCCTCCAAACCCCTGGGACTTTGAGGAAGGACTGTTCCTATTTCTTCTCAGCAGTGAGAGAAGCCCTCGTGAGCTGGAAAGGAGACACAGATGTATTTGTTTCCTTTAATTACTGAAGGAAGAGTTTTAATTGATCCTTCTCTCCATATTGGAAAATGTTAGCAAGCATGTTGCTGATAGATGTACTAAGGGAGATAAATGCACAAGCTATCCTTGTAAATCTATGGTAAAAACAACTCCTGTTTGGTACAGGGGGAAAATCTCAGGTCCCCAAGGTTCCCTGAGAGGGTGGAGTCATGGCAGAGTTATGCTGATAAATGTTTAACAACCAGATTTTGGGAGGGAAGTGTACCCAAAATATAATTTTCAGTTTAATCTGCATTATTAACATTTTCTAAATCACTTTCTTAAGTCTTAGCAATAAACAAAATGGTAAGTCAAGTCCTGATTTGTAGCATTTGCCAATTTCCAAGATACAAGTGTTCACATTGAAAATTTAACAGTTAGTTCTCCCGAGCCCTAACAAGATGGCTCAGAACTCCCATGGTTTATTGGGAGAAACCAGGGTTGGGAGTCAGAATAGGGATTTCTCTAGCCTAGGGCAAGTTCTTCAGCCTCTCACTTTGATCAGCTATAAAATGAATTTATAGTCAATGCTGATTGTACAGGCCCCCCTTCACTGTTTAAAAGATGAGAGAAGCAATGTCTGTTAATGACTCTTAAAGATAGAAAGGAAAATAAAGGTAGAGCTAAAGAGATAGGGGCAGTGTCAATTGGACATTCTAAGGTTTTAACTATACTGCTGTTAGAACAGGGAATGCAGTGGAGACACTGGAAGGCATGCCTGGAGTCAGGAAGACCTTGGTTCAAGGCCTGCCTTGGACTCATACTAAGTATGCAAACAGTTGCCTGTCTCTGACACGTACTGGTTGTGGGACCCTGAGCAAGTCACATAATCGCTGAGGTCCCCTAGAAGATTCTATATTGTAGAATAGGTGCTACTCTACATTGGAAGAGGGAATTTCTTCTCTGGAATTCCCCCGTACCAATGAAATCATGGTTCTATTAAAAATGCTTAAATAATATTAACAACTAATAATAATATTAATGATTTAAAATTAACATTTAAGGACTTACAAATTAAGTACTTTAATAAGTTAGATAGTAGGATTTTGTCTATATTAAGTTAATTATTTGTGAAATGAATCAAGATTATTTGAAAATATATGTATAATATATAAATATTGGTAGAAATATATTATTGGTAGAATGAATTATTATTTAATTGATAGAAAGAATTCCTATTGAAGAAAATCCCTCTACCAATACAGATCATCCTCTACTTCACAACTTATAGTCTTGGGTATTTTCCTGTGGGCACTGAGAGAAAAAAAATGACTTGCCCAGAGTCATATAGCCAGCACATATCAGAGGCCAGATTCAAACCCTAGGTCTTCCTGACTCTTAAGGCCAGATTTCTACCTAGTAGGCCTGACTGGGACATAGTAAGTCCTTAATAAATTATTGTTGACTGGACTGAATTTGAAAAGCATCTAATCCTGATGTTGGAAAGGTCCTTGGAGGTAGTTTAGCCCATCTCCCTCCCTATCTCCTGCCATATAGATGTAAACTACACTTTTGTGTAGAGGAAATTCTATGCTCTTGGGAAATAAGTGATTTGTTCCAGCCCTATTAGACTATAAATTACAAATTACACACACATATACGTATGTGTATATATATGTATTTTTTTCATTTACATGTTTGTGTGTAAAATACATACATGAGTATTGTGTATATGTGTGTATCCACATGTATGTATATATGCATGTATGTTAATGTTCACTTACACATATGGGACATTAGCATTCCTGGACCAGATGGCTGGACCACAACAAAATAAAGTCAAGACAACATGGCATAGTGGGAAGAGAAGCTGGAGTCAATTGCCCTGGCTTTAGCCCCAGTTCAGTCATTTACTAGATGAAGGATTTGGGGTTAAATCAACTTCTCTCCTCTTTGCACACAGGGCATAATGATCTTGCAGGTCCCTTTTCACTCTAATAGTCTGTGAATCTAGTACACAGGGAGGCTAATCATCACATATCATCTAGTACCCTTGGCCCCCTTGTTCAATATTTCACTTTTTAAGTGAATTGACAGAGTCTCTGATTCTATGGAGTAAAAGGCAAGCATATGCCTGCTCTCTATTCAAGAAGCAATTTCTTCTTCTCTTTTCCTTTCACAGGGAAATTTGATTTTTTTTTTGGAAGATATTGGGCCAGTCAGCTTCAGAAACATAGTAAAGTGGAAATTCCTTCTGTGCTTTCTGCACTTCCTGCCTTTCTAACTCTCTTTTCGGTGCTTTCATGCTCCCTCTCCATCTCATCTAGTAAATCTTGCTTGCAGAACACCTAATATTAGTCATTCATACCATTACATGAATGTTACTGAGCTCCTCTCCCTGGGACGTTTGCAATTGCAAGTTGATCTCTAGTGTAGGATGAAATTGTTTGTATTGCATAGCAGTTTACAAAGTTTCCTTGCCACAATCTTCTATGAGCTACATGGTGAAATGGTGCATTTTTATCCCTAGTTTACAGAGGAGGAAACGGAGGCTTAGAGGTGAAATGTTATGCTCATGAACCTAGAGCCGGTTCAGAGAGCTAGATTCACTCATTTCCCAAAAAAGATTCATTTACCCTTGTGCAAAAGTCTAGTTTGTTAGGAGTGTAGTTGGGATTTGAACCAAAGTTTTCTGACCCCATGCCCAGCATTCATTCCACAAGTCCTTTTGGAAGGAATTTCAAGCATCAGATATTTCTGGTGAGGGGGAAAGAAGGGAGCTTTTTAAAAAAATCAGAAGGTTCTTTCTGCTATCTCCAGCATGGCCAACATTTTCCCCACTCCATTCCTGCCCTCAGTGTTTCCTCTGCCTGACATGTCACCGCCCATATCTATAGGTCCACCCGTCAAAGTTCTATCCATCTACCAAGGTATAGCTCCTTCCTTCATGAGTCCCTTCCATGATCCTCTAATCTGAAAGTAATTCCTTCTTTCTCCAAATTATTAGACACTATATACCTCATTAGTCCTTTAGACTTTCAGATTGTACAGTAGTTAATTCCCCATTAGATTATAAATTCCTTAAGGGAAGGGGCTTTGTCTTGTTCTTTTTATCCTCCATGCCTATCAGTGTCCTCAAATTATTTTTTGAGCAAATCCCCGGACCACATCCCATAGGCAGCCACCCAATATGCCTACAGCTAGTGCTATGGTTGTGAATAATCTGTTTCTTGCTTTTCTCTGTTTGTGTTTTGCTTCCCTTCCTTTCCCCACCCTACATATCCATATTGGGTTGAATGTGTCTCTGATGAGAACCCAGGAGTAGAACCACAGTGAGAAAAGTAACTCACTGACCCACCTCATGAATCTTTTTGTGGCAATCAAGGGAGATATCAGAAGTAACTTAGCTCCTAGACAGTTTCCCATTCTCTGACCACCTGGGGTCAGGGTCCATTGGCTCTAGGTATTTGTATATTTAGGAGAAAAGGTATGCAGCCCATGCAAAACCTTCATACCAGGAAACAAAATAAAGTGCTCAGTGATTCAGTCACTATGAACTCATTTAAAATCCAATGCAAGGGACAATGTTAGTGTGAAATATTTGTAGTGTTTAGATAGTCCAAACTTAGTAGCTTTGACTTTGATAAAGTTCACTAGGTGACTTTATGACTTGTCTTTTTTCAACATTCATACCCTCTTATGTTTACTTCTGCATTCCAGGGAGCTGGAACAAATCCCTTATTTCCCAAGAGGATGGATTTATCTAACTCCAGAAGAGTAGCTTGCATGTATATGGCAGAAGATAGGGAAGGAGACAGATTATATGACCTCTAAGGTCCTTCCCAACATCAAGATTAGATGCTTTTCAAGTCCAGTCAACAATAACTTATTAAGGACCTACTATATGCCAGTCAGGCCTAGTAGATAAAGATCTGACCTCAGGAGTGAGGAAGACCTAGGGTTCAAGTCTGGTGTCTGACACTTCTGCTACATGATTCTGAACTAGTCATTTTTTCCCCCAGTGCCCACAGGAGAATCCACAAGACTGTAATTTGCAAAGTAGAGGATGATCTGTATTGGTAGAAGGATGTTCGTCAAGAGGAAATCCTTCTACCAATTAAATAATGAGTCTGAACCAAATAAAAATATATGTATAGATGCATGTATGTATATACATATTTTCAAAAAATCTTGATTCATTTCACAAACAACTCGTTTAATGTAGACAAAATCTTGCTATCTACCTCATTAAAGCATTTAGTTTGTAAGCCCTTAAATGTTGCTTTTAAATCATTAATATTATTATTAATTATTAATATTGTTTCAGAAAATTTTGGGTTTTTTTCATTGGTACACGGAACTCCCAGAGAAGAAATTCCCTCTTCCAATGTAGAGTAGCACCTACTCTGCAATATAGAGTCTGCTAGGATTTCCTAGGGACCTCAGAGACTTCTTAACTTGCCCAGGGTCCCACAAACAGTGTCAGAAGCAGGATTTAAACACAAATTTTCCCAACTCCAATGCTGAATCTCTATTCATTATGCCATTCTGCCTTTCTTACAATAAAAATGATAAGCATTATTATCATAATCATAGTTATCATTATTAATTAAATAATTACAAACTCAGTAAAGCAAAAAGTACAAGACTGAATTCAAGCCTATTCTCCTTTTCAACTTTTCAGGCTCTCATGTATACACACTGAATGGAACTGACCCAGAAGGAGATTTTGTCACCTATGGCATTAGCTTTGAGTCCAGTTCAAGAAATTTCTTTTCCATTGATCCAAACTTTGGAAATATCACATTGATTGAAGAGTTGGACAGAGAGGTATGGTGAAGCCCCACTATATTAAGAAAGCATAAAAGATCTGTTTCCTAGTTGAAACAAGAGCTTGCAGGAGTATTAAAGCCTATGTAGATAGGTCCCACTTTAAGCAAACCACTGTTTTTATAGAATTGTAATTTTTCAAACCAGTGAATTAAGTATCTAAAGAAGAAATTTGAACCCAGGTCTTCTTGATTACGTGTCCAGTACTCTTTCCACTATTGCCTGTCATGTACCATGATAACATCACTCATGACTCATCACCCAGCTCCTCTGACGTTAAAAATAGTTCTCTTGGGATTTTATTTGTAGTACTGTGTTTATCAGGCAGAGACCAACACTTCAGAAGTTTTCTTTCAGCTCTGACCCTCCTAAAAACTTGTGAGTTGGGAGTCCCTCTCCAAGGACCTGCTTATCTCACTTTGGGCAATAGATGTGTTCCTGAAAAAATCAAGCGTAAATTTTTGTAACAATTCTAATTTTAAATGCCCTAAAGCATTGCCTATTCCAAGGAAAATTTAAAGAACTCCTTCTGCAAAGTAGAGAGCTCTTTTTTACTACAGAGATATACTCCATTCCTCCTTATCAATATACCACCCCTTAATTCAGGTATGGGGAAAGATTTCACCCTTTGCAGACACTTTTTCAGATTAGGCAGGGGAGAGGAGGGATGCCAAGAGTAGCTACTTTTATTGTAAAGAATTCTCTGGATGTCACAGAACATAGTGACCCAGCGATACTATCAGAAAGTCCCCAACACAATCAGGCCAGGTTGTAGATCACAGAGCTAAATTTCTGTAGTGCTGGCTTCCGGAAACATAGGGAAAAGAAAGAGAGGGCAAAAGGGAAAGAATGTACGCAAACATCCTTAAGGAATCCTGATCATGGCATATACTTTAGCCACATGGGTACATTTCATAGCTCTGAAGCTACTCAAAAAAGATATACCCCTTACTCAAGATCACACCTTCAGGAGAGGAGCCTGGGTTTAACTAACCTGGACTTGCCACTCTACCCTTAAAGCCTGACTTGTTTAAGGTCCCACATATTTGAAATCCCTTTAGGGATCCCTTTAGGTGGCGAAGTGAGTAGAGCACCGGCCCTGGAGTCAAGAGGACCTGAGTTCAAATGTGGCCTCAGACACATAACACTTACTAGCCATGTGACCTTGGGCACCTTGCCCTCCCCCCTCCAAAAAGCAAATAAATAATGAAATCTCTTTAGCAGACATCAATTGTCAGGTAGAGGACTTAGCTTCAAAAGTCCTTGGCTTTGGGAATAATTATGATACCTCCAGGCAACCTCTTTTCTTTCTTTTTTCTTATTTCTTTTCTTTTTTCTTCCTTTTTTTTTTTGGCAGAGAGAAGATGAGATTGAAGCCATCATCAGCATCTCTGATGGCCTGAATAAAGTGAGTTCTGAGGGTCTGAAGGGCCAAGCTATGTCTGACAATCTGTAGGCTGCCCATAACTTACACAGAGCTGAGACAATTGGAGCTGCAAACATTTCAATTGGCATTAGGAGTACTTTGGGTCCATTTTGAGAAAGTTGCCAGAGTCAAGAAGTTCCCTCCCCTGGAAGAGGTCTATGAAATCCAAATGGAATTTTGACCAAGGCACTTTGGACACTTTCCATGGAATAGCAGATGTCTGCGGCAATTGTGCTAAGAAACCTGGTATGGGCTACACTCTTACAGTCATTCCCATATCAGTATCAATTCCTGATTACTAGAAATAGTTTCTGTCTAGTATTTTAAAGTGAACAATCCCCTGATTACAGAAATACAGCATAACTAAGATCATGCGACAACTATCTGTATTATTAACGTGACTGCCACGAAAGATTATAGAAAATAATTCATGCAGAAAGTTTGCATTGTCCAGGTGGTTCCTTTGATCATTGCCCCCTCCATACCTGGTTTAAGACATGAACCCATCTATAGTTAACCCTAGGACATTAAAGATGTAGATTGGAGAGTTAATTTTTTTTAATCTTTTGTTGATATTTTTCATTTTTATCTCATCTTCAAGTCCCAATTAAAATCCCACCTTCTACAGGAGGCCTTTCCATTCTCCATTCGTTTTAGTGACTTCCCTCTGTTGATTATCTCCAATTTATTTGTCTATAGTATGTATGCTCATAGCTGTATACGTGGTGTCTCTCCCATTAGACTGTGAACTCCTTGGGAGCAAGCACAGTCTTTCTCCTTTCTTTGTATCACCAATGCTTAACTCAGAGGTTCCTGAATTTATTTGGCCTACCACCTCCTTTTCCAAAAAAAAAAAAAAAATTCAGTACCCCCCCTGGAAATCCACTTTCATTAACCCTTTAGCAGTTTTTTTTTAATTTGCATCATTTAAAAAATACATTTTTAGTGACATCTTAAATTTAATCATTTATTAAAAATTTGTGGGGGTTTTCCTGCATTGAAATTTTGATGATGCAATATTGTGTCATGTAGCCATATAGTATTGTCTTCTAAACATGTCATCACACACACATATTTCTGCCAATGTGTGTGGAACTTCCTGACAATGCACAACACGCTGTCCTGCCAACATTTGTTTGTTAAGACCTATCAGCAGACTTGACCACTGATTGGTTATAACTTACATTTCCTGTGTTTGTCTGGAAAACAATGTACTCACTATGACTTTAACTCTGTTACACAACAGAAGAAATATGTATGGAAGATTTTTCAAAATTTTCTTATCTTTTCTTCTTATGCTTCCACCACCCTCTTATTTTTATTCAGTGTCCCCCAATTGCACTATGGCTGTTACTGCCCCGCTGAATTGTTCCAGTGCCCCCCAGGAACAGTATTGCCCACTTTGGGAACCTATGGAATGCATTACTAGGCATAAAGAAGATGCTTAATAATGTTTATTGGCTAACTTCATTTCTTAATATAACCCTCCCCCTTTTCCCTACCCACAATCATTCCTTGTAACAAGGAATAAAAAGAAAGAAAAAACTTCAGCAAAATTAACCGACACATCAACAAAGTATGACAGTATATAACATTCCACACCCATTGCCCCCCGCTTCTGTAAAGCAGGGAGGCAAGCATATTCTTCCATCTTTTCTCAGGAGCCAAGTTTAGTCACTATAATTAGTGGTTATTTCTATGTCAGTCTGACAAGGTATGAATTCTCATTCCATGTTCTCTCTGCCATTTCCAGGTGGCAGAGAAAGTCCTGATTCTGGTGACTGATGCCAATGATGAAGCCCCCCAGTTTATCAACACGCCCTACATCGTCCTTGTCCCTGAGGTGAGTAGTATTTCACCCAAAGAAAGAATCAAGCAGTTAAGTAAAGGGACATGGACGTACCACCCTGGGCTTTGCCTCTGAACAGGGAGGGGCCTTTGGGTTTGAACGAGTTGGGGAATAACATTGGAGCAAGGAAAGTATGAAGGTTAAAAGATTCTTCTCCCTTGACGACTTCTTCCCATCCCTCTCTCACTCTTCCATTCTCATTCCCAGCCCCTCACTCATTCCTTGTGGGCATTTCTCCTGCCGTTTTCCATCTCCTTTGCTCCCTTTTCTTTGTTCTCATTCCTCTGCAGTGTAACCCTCCATTATAGATGAATCCTTCCATACGCATTGGACCTCCTCATCTGCCTGAGTTCTCTCACTTCAGGCTCCCTGCCTTTTCACTCCCTCTTTGGTGCTCTCTTTTCTCTGGGTCCAGGGGAGAGGGGAAGGAGTCTACACTGCTTTCGCAGTAAATAAGAATAGTAGAGGTGCTGGTATTAAGGCCCTGTTGTGATTCTGTGACCTCTCCTACAGGACACACCTGCAGGGAGCAGCATCTTTAAGGTTCAAGCTGTGGACAAAGATACTGGATCTGGAGGAAGCGTCACCTATTTTCTACAAGTAGGATCCTGGGGATGGGTCAGAGCATTGCGCTTGGTCCATTTCTTTGCCTCAATCTCTAATTCTCCCCAAGTAGATGCTTCTTATTTCTAATATTAACAAAAATTCCAGAACCTTCCTTAGATTACAAGAGGAAGATATGTGCCCCTGTAGGCCAGGATGGAAGTCCACATTACAAATCATTCAAGGGGAAGGGAAGGGGGCATGCATTTATTAAGCACCTGTTATGTGCCAGGAACTGTGATAAGCCGCTTTACAAATAGCATCTCATTTGATCCTCACAACTCTGTGAGGTAAATACTATTGTTATACCCATTTTACAGGAAACTGAGTCAAATACAGGCAATGTGATTTGCCCAGGACAACACAGCTAATAGTTCTAGGGTCAGGATTTGAACTCAGGTCTTTCTGACTCCAGGTGCAGTACTCTATCCACTATACCCCTAGTTGCCTCATAAGGTAATCCGAGAAGTACTGAGCTAGTCATCCAAACACCTGGGTTTTGTTCTCATCTCTGACACAAACCAGCTGCACAAACTTTAGGAAGTTACAACTTTACTGGACCTTGACGCAAAAGGATGCCACAATGTGAAAGTCTATGAGTACTGGAGTCTAACAACCAAAGTGCTTTAGACTTGACCTTGTATTTAAAGGCTGTGTGGTATGGTGACTAGAAAACCATCCTAAATACTCTTGGCTTGATCTGGTCTCAAAGCCCTGCCTCTGACACGTACCAGCTGAGTGATCCTGGGCAAGTCACTTACCTTCTCAATGCTCTAGGTAACTTCGAGTTCAGAGAAGGTTCCAACCTGTATTGGTAGAAGGAGTTTTCTCACTTAAGGATTCCTTCTATTAGTGCAATCACCCCCTTTCCCTACAGCTACTGTATGCCCAGTCCCAAACTAATAAGTGCTGGATCTATGATTTCACCTAAACAATTCATCTGTAACTTAATATCTCAGAGAGTTGCCTGCCTGGGGATGGACTGTCAGAGATCAAAAAGAAAGGCATCCTTGTAATTTGGAGTACTCAGGGAAGGCTTTCGGGATGGGTGGGATTTCACCTGGACTTTGAAGACCAAATGGGAGTCAAATAACCTAGGGAGAGGAAAGGCAAGGAGATTCAGGGCATCGGGAATTATGTGAGCCAAGGTATGAAGGTGAGGGTGTGCCCCTAGCATGTTCCAGGAAATTAGACAAGAAGTCAGCTTGTTCAGGAGTTCCCCTTGCCCAAGTTAGATCAGTTCTAAGTAGTTCCCATAGTCCCCTAAAGCCCTAATCTCGCCTCATTTTCTGTATCTCTAATCCCCCTGGAAGAGTCATTATGAAACTTTCTCTCAAAGTCAAGCCTGGAGGAACAAATCATCCTGCATCCAGAAGTAAGCCTGTGAAGGGAAGGACAAATTGAGGAATGTGGGCCCAAGTTGGTCTGGACACACTAATGCATCCAGAACTACATCTTCCTTCCTTTGTTAAAGACAGACCTCTTTCTTCTTTTCCCCTCTGCCGCATACCCTTAGTCCATGAGCTTAATTAAGACAAAAAATATTATGAGAACACCTTTTTGGCTGCTACTCTTGTAGAAATCACCAGCCCATGCACACTTCGTGAAATTATGAACTGTTTTTTCACTTTAATCTCTTACAGCTTTAATTATTCCCCACTGCCCATTCCTCCAAATAGCATCGCACTCCCATTCTGATTTTAGGCCTTGGTGCCATCCAAGTTTATACATAGCTATAGAAGGTTAACACCTTCATGAAATCATTTGAGATGCACTAAAAACCCTTCCATTCCCAATTCTGCTCTCAAATTATCTGTCTCATGGACCTACCACAGAGCCAGAAATTCCCACTATTAATTTCTTTCCTTTGGATTTGCCCCAGGCCCCAGTGCAATGCAAATAGCGAAAGAGTTAGTATACTAACTCATCTGCAGCCATTAACAGATTAGCAAAGCGCTGGCGGAAGCCCTAAAGCGATATGACTCAGGATAGGTAAGTATAAGGGAAAGTCCAAACTGGCTCAGAGTGCTGCTGTCAGGTCAAGCCAAGGTTCTGATGAGCTAATACAGGGTAGGACTATGGCCATCTGCTTAGCTTTGCAGTACTCCGCAACTATCCTCTCCTTTTATTTCCTCTCACACCTTAAAGTAAATTCTCTTTAAACCATCTTCTCTGGCCCCAGACAGATCAAAATGATTCCTGTCTGTGTGCCTGAACTGTCCTCCTTTCAGCTACACAAATCCTAGCCCATCTTGAAAGGCCCAGTTTAAGTACCCCTTTCTTGATAAAATTTTCTGTGACTTCAACCTATGCTGATGACAATATCATAGAGTGTTAAAGTTGTCAGGTACCATGAACCCATTCCTTTCTGAAATAAGGACGCTGAAGCCTCAAAAGATAGCAGCGCTTTAAGAGAGATTGTCTGGACTTCTCTCCCTAGCTCTTAGGATCTGAACTAGACCCCTGGTCACCTGACTCTCAGCCTAGGGCTCTTTCTAATACGCATAGAATCTTAGAATCCTATAATCAGAACCTCAGAGGTCTTCTCAATCCTCAGCCATCCATGACCTCTGTGACAAATGCTCACCCAATCTCTACTTAAGAAATTCAGTGACAGAACAATCTCTATCTCCCAGAGAAGTTGATTCCATCATCAGACAGTTGTAATTGTTCTAAAGCTCTTTTCCACCCTTTCATTGAATAGACATCTGCTTGCCTGTAACTTTGAACTTTTGGCTTCCATCATGTCCTTTGGGATTAAGTGGAACAGGCCCAAATCCTTTTCAACACAACAACCCTTCACAAATTTAAAGACAGTTATGGAAACCCCTTTCCTGAACTCCTATTGAATTATAGTAACATCACTTATAAAAGTGCGTTTCAGTCTTCAAAGTTTTCTCTTCTGATCCTCACAATAGCCTTGAGAAGTAGGCAGAAATGGAAGGAGCCTTGGAAATTATCAAGTCCAGACTTCTCATTTTAATTAAAATTATTAAATGGTGGGACTTAAATTACTAAACATATTTCAGGTGACTTTCCCAAGGTCACACAAAGTTAGAGGCACTATCAGTACTCAAATCCATGTCTCCTAACTCCCAGTCCGGGACTTTTCCCACTATAATGTGATGGCACACCTCTTCAAGACCACACAGATTAGCATTGACCAAATGAGACAACATTTGCAAAGTTCTTACACAGTCTGGCCCATAATAAGTGCTTAATACATGTGTGTTCCCTTCCCCCTTGATCATAGACCCTTAATCTAGAATTGGAAGGGAGCTTAGCAAAGATCTATTCCAACCCCTTAATTTTATAGATGAGGAAATGGACCAAATGGTCCAAAGAGAAAGGGAGGAAGGAAGAGAGGAAAGAAGAAAGGAAGGAAGGAAGGAAGGAAGGAAGGAAGGAAGGAAGGAAGGAAGGAAGGAAGGAAGGAAGGAAGGAAATAAGCATTAATGAAGTACCTACTGTGTACCAACCATTAGGCTATAAGCACTTTATAAATATTATCTCATTTAATCTTCCCAATAACCCTGGGCATTAGGTGCTAGTATTATTGTCATTTTACAGATGAGGAAACTGAGACTGACAGAGGTTAAGTAATTTGTCCAGAATCACACAGTTAGTAAGTATCTGAGTCTGAATTTGTACTCAGGTCTTCTTGATTTCAGGGCCAGTTTTCTGTATTCACTGCACTACTTAGCTGCCTCTAGAGGGCCAACATTCTTTCTATTCTATGTGGCCTCTTTTATTCATTGTTCCTTTTTCACTAACTCCTTCTTTTGAATTAACCATGTCTCTTTAAGGTAGTCTATGAAATGAGGGCAGGTCACTGCATTTAGCATAATGCTGAGCATATAGTGTATGTTAATAAATAATTGTAGATTAACTGACAGATTGAATCCTATCTTAAATTCATACTGTACAAGCCAACCCAGAGCCATAACTAGCAATGGGTGAATAGGGTTTTGTTCCAGAGCACCCACATGATTTCCGTCTCCATTCACCAATACCCCTCTGACCGATAATATAACCACCTGCAGGCCATAACCCCAGGTCCTGTAGCCCTGATATCCTCCTTGCTAGTGCTGCCTTCCCAACTGTACCCTCTCCCTAGAAGAATGCAAACACTCTCCGGTTGTACCTTGTACTCTCGCTCTCTGCCTGCTGCCCAACCTCCTGCCTCAACTGTTTTTGATTTTAGGTGAAAGTCTATCCAGTTCTACTTCTAAGACCTTTCTTTGCCTTAGACAGCCTTTTGAGATGGGTTTGGATAGGCTTTTCTCTATCAGGCATCAAGAGGAAACACTAAGACAAAAATTATTTGGAACCAAAGTGCTATATCTGAGAGAATTTGGGGGAAATGAAAAAAGAAGGAAGATGAAGCCACTTCTTCCCAAATGCTTGTGGAGAGCTCTAATCTGCCCAGTTCCCTTACACTCTCAGTAATCCCTACTCAGCAATCAGAGCCATTTGGCAAGCAGGGGCCTGGGGAGAGGGGTGAGAGCAAGAACAGAAGTGGGTCAGAGCCTTGTAGTACAGTGCAGATTAAACGTAATCCTTTAGATGAGCGGAAAGCCAGGATAGAGGCTTTGTGGGAAAACAGTTTAAAGGCACAGGCCAATGCTCTTAGTCCCACCCAGAAATTCAATTCAAAGATACTTGTTGAACCTCTACTGTATTTTAGTCTCAGCTCCATTTTAGACATTGGGGGGGGACCGTAACAAAGAATCTGGAAAGAAAAAGTAACAACAACAAAGTCTCTAAGCAGTTAATACGAATGTCACAGAGTTTTTACAATATAGTTTAACTCAGGAAAGCCCATTCATCCCTCAACTCAGAACCTGTTTCCTAATTTAGACAATTGGAACAACCTGGGTAATCTGGCTGTCCAATCCACAGCAAATGAAAAGCAACAAGTAAAAAGGCTGCCTGCAGGCACCTAACAGCAGGAAGAAGTAAAGGCTAAAAGGCCAACCAGGAAAAAAAAAAGTATAATGGAAAAAGATGTCACTTCTGGGGACCCAGTTTGCTACGCTGTAAAATCAGGAGATTGGACTGGGTCAATCATTCTCAACCTTTCCACCATAAGGATGGGTTTTTACTTTCAAGAAATATCGTGGACTCTGCAAATGATAGTATTATTTGTCAGTTGAATGGGTACAAAAAGTGGCACTTTCAAATGAACACTTTTAAATTAATTTGTACATTATTCATCATCACAGCATCCACACATATTTGAAAAATAGTGGATAGAGCTCTGGGTCTAGAATTAGGAAGACCTGAGTTCAGAACCGGCCTCAGCTCTTACTTACCTATGTGACCCTGGTCAGGTCACTTAACCCTGCTTGTCTCATTTCCTCGTCTGTTAAATGAGCTGGAGAAGAAAATGGCAAACCATTCCAGTATCTCTGCCAAATAAACCCCAAATGGGGTCATGGAGAGTCAGACATGATTGAAATGACAGAGCAACAACAACGCACGTGTGGTGAGGGGATCATAGCTATATCCCAGATGACAGACTCAAGCCTCAGGTCAGTCTCATAAAGCTTCATAGGAAGCTTTATGAGGAAACGGAAGGTAGGTACGTCCCTCAAGACAAAGAAAAAAAGGACATGAGAGGAGAGGAGCCCATGGGCCAAGGGGTGAAAGTATCCATGATTAGGCTTGGAAATTTGGCGATAAGGAACACAGAAAAAGGGATCATGGAGTAATGGCACTAGGCTAGAGCCCCAGGCACTTCTCCTTCCTGGCCACTGGGATGGTCCTGAGCACTCTCAGCTGGACACATACTGGAGTTCTCAACTAGATCCTTGTGGAAACCCTTGGGAGCATTTCCTCACTCACTCACTGCTCTAATCCTGGCAAGTGCAAGGGGCTGTAGGTCCTCTCAGTTCTACTCTGTGTAGGTGAGTACAAGCAGAGGGATCTGCATAGCAGGTGACTAGCCCCAGTCACTTAGGTGATGCAGTGGACAGAGTGCTGGGTTAAGAGTCAAGAAGACAAGATTTCCAATCCTGCCTCAAAGCTGTTTTCCAACTCTAAGTCTGTGCTCCTAACCTGGTAGCCAGACAAGAAAAGATTCCAGTTTCCTAGGGGCTTGTAGAGACATTGTGGTAGAATAGATAGAAATTTGAACTTGGAATCAAGAAGACCTGAGTTCAAATCTTGCCATCAACACTTACTAAATGTATTCTAGCTATAAATCTCAAATCCTATCCTGATTGATTCAGTTTCCTCATCTGTGTAGTAAAAGTGTTGGACAGAGTAGAATACTGTCTTGGGAGTTAGACCTGACTTTGACTCCCATCTAAGACAGTTACTAACTGACTAACCCCTTAATAGTTTCATTTGACCTCTCTGAGCCTCAGTTTCCTAAAAATGAGGGAGTTGGACTTACTTTCAGATCCCAAGATCGCATACCCTGGTATGCCTAGCCCAGAGCCAGTCTGTCTTCTTCCTCTGTCCTTCCTCTTCCTTCTTTACAGTACCAACACTATTCTCCTTCCCCCACTTAGGCCACTAACTCCTCTGCTCTTCCTATATTATCTTGGCAGCTAGAGCTTTGTAGGGATCACCTCCCCTTCCTCTTCAACTTTCTCTGAAATTTTGTAGGTGGCCCTGACCTCAGAAAATGGTCTGATAACTTGTTGTCTGAGAGTATGGATGCAACCCCCTGCCCCAAATATTTGTGTGAGACATATTACTTAGTTGAAAAAAAAGGCATATTTATCTATATGTAGATTCAAATATATGCATATATATTTTATATATGTATAAATGACATGTGTGGGATGTTCCAGAAGTCTTAGTGACATATTAAGACTTTGCATAGGACTTTGGACCTGGAGTCAAGAAGACCTGAGACATTTACTAGCTGTGGGATCCTGGGCAAATCAATTGACCTCTTATTGCTTTGGTTTCCTCATCTGTAAAATGAGGGTAATAATAGCACCTACCTTCCAGTGTTGTTGTGAGGACCAAATAACATAATGTTTGTAAAGAATTTTGCAAACCATAAAAAATTATATAAATGCTAGCTATGGGTATTATTACTTACCTATTCCTAGACTTTTTACTGAGATTCAAAAATTGGAAACTATTTAGCTAGATGATCTCTGAGCTACTTCTAGTTCGCAAATTGTCTGTGATGAGAGGGGGACAAAAATTATATACATAAAAAGAAATCAGACATGAGGACTCGCAATTCCCCACAGTCTGGGGCCATTTCATGTAGGAACAAATAACTCTATATACCTCAGTGGGCCCTGAGCTCGTATCTGTATTAATAGATTTTCATTAAAATGGCCTGACTCAACAAGAAAACAGTAAATCATGGTGCGTTCTCTGTTTAAACTGGCAAAGGAGTGTGTGTGTGATACAATTTAGAAAAATAGTTGCAGTGTTTCGAAAGGGCCATGATTTTATCAGCACTCTGTGCCCTATTTTGGTTAGAGTATAAACAAAATTATTTAAAATGTTTCGAAGGTGTGGCTTTTAAAGGAGGGGGAACTTTTAGCTCCCTAAAAAATATAAAGCTCACCAGAATGACAGAAGGCATGAGAAAAGAGTGCCAGATCTGAGTTCAGAGAAACTGGGTTCAAATCTCATCACAGCTACTTACCACCTCTGTGACTTCAGTTTCCTCACCTGAAAAATGAAAGGACTAGTCTAAGTCAGAAATGTCAAACTTACAAGCTGAGAGCCTGGTGGCAAAACTCCTGAGTGTGGTCAGAACCAAATTAAAATGGGAAGTATTTAACCAAATAAATAAAAATATAATGCAACATAGATAAAGTTAATTTGTACTTTTCTAAGTCAATATGGAATCCAGCTTCTATTTGAATTTGACACTATTGGTCTAGATCATTTCTAAGGGCCCTTTTACCTGAAAATCTATAACCCATGACTAATTCCCTGAGGTTTTTGGATATATGAGATCTTACTGCTCTTACATGGTTCCTACCTTCCAAGAGCTTACAGTCTACTTAGACAGATTGGACTAGAGAGACAAGTACATGGAACCAAAGGACTAGAGAGACAAACACATAGAATCATTGTGTTGGATTTGGAATGAACGGATCCAGGTTCAAATTCTGGCTCTGTCAGTTACCACCTGGGTGACCTTGGGCAGTGGTTTGACTTTGGCTATTTACTTGGCCTCAATGTCCACAACTCTAAAATAAGAAGGTAGGACTAGATGACCTTGAAGGCTAGAAGACTATGGAATCTCCATTCTGTAAGAAATCAGAAAGGGAAAATCACCAAAGGCTAGGAGAGACTTGTTCATGGGAAGAATAGTCAGGTTGCATCACCAGCCCACTGACTTTGGTACCTGCATTTCATCAACAAGACTTTGCTGCAGGGGAAACGTTTGCCTGGCACTAAGAATAAAAAAAAAAGAAATTTTGGTCTCTCATTTAGTCATCACTGCTGACAGGGTGCAATGGGTGTTGTTTGCTGAATTGTGAAAACCAACAGAAATAGCTGGTGGAATGGGTACTATTTATAGCTCTTTATCAAGCTTCAGTTGTTCCTCTCTGCTCTGTTTAGGACCCAGAAAAAGAAGTCCATCCAGAAGGAAGGTATCATATCCCTGGATGGCTACGGTCCTGCAGATTAATCCCAGCCAACCTATTAACTAGCTGTGTGACCTTGCACAAGTTACTCTACCTCTCTTGACCTAAATTTCCTCATCTGGAAAACAGGACTAGGTAGATTATAGTTATAGATTTAGAACTGGAACCAATCTTCTAGATCAGAGGTATCAGACACTGTCCAGGCTGCATATGGCCCACAACACCTGAGTACACAGAAACCAGATTAAAATGGAATTGGACAATATTTAATAAAAGAAATAAAAATGTGATAAAACATAGATGTTAATATGTGGTTTTCTGATTCAATATAGGATTTTTATATCTATTTAATGACCCCTGTTTCTATCTGAGTTTGATACTGCTCTAAATAATCTATTTGGACTTCCATATTTTAGAGATGAAAGAATGTAAGTTCCTTGAAAGCAGGGATGGTTTTATTTTTGTCTTTGTATTCTCAATGCCTAAAAAAATACACCTGGACAGATAGTAGTGCCAGCTGGACACATAGTAGATGTTTAATAAATGTGCATTGATTTATCGGTGAGAAAATTGAGGTGAAGTGCCTTGCCCAAGGTGACATAGTCTATAAGTAACAGGTCAAGACACATCATTAAGCACGTATTAAATATATGCCAAATATTTGCCTGCTATATGCCACCAAGCACAATGCTAAGTGCTAAGGATACAAAGAAAGGCAAAAACACTCCCTGCCTTCAAAGAGCTTACAATCTAACGCCAGAGTCAGAATTCAACCCCAGAGTTTCAGCACGGAATCCAATGATCCTTCTACTATGATACACAATGATATTGCAGCTGCCTGGAGGCAAGAAGCTAGGCCAAGTGACCTTGAGGTCACTTCCAGCTACAAGAGTCAATCAGCTCATGAAATTAGTGCAAGGCCCCGAATTAGGCAAGAACAATATCTAGTCCCTACCCTTAGACAGCTAAAAATCAAGCTGGGGAGTTAAAGTAAATATACAAGAAAAGTTAACAGGCAAGAACAAGACAGTTGATGATAAAAGTTATAGGAGTTCAGAGGAAGATAAGAACTTTGGGCTGGAGTGATCGGGGAATTCTGCTTGTAGGAGGTGGAACTGTAACCAACAGTTAATGGTTCCTACCTACCTTGGGGGAAATGGGCTCTGGGGACTGTAGTGTTATCTACTGTACTTTAGAGCATATATTCTAGCTGAAAAGTCCATTTTAGTTCTAACATACTCTGATTCTATAAAGAGGATATCTGAAAGTATAAATTAGGATCAATCAATCAGCAAGCATTTATTAAGCTCCTATTACATACCAGGATCATAGACTCGACACTAGAAAGAACTTTAGAAGCTGCTGAATCTACTCCACCCCCTCATTTTAGAGACGAGGAGACAGGCCTTGAAAAGTGAAATGACTTTCCCAAGGCCACACCGGTATTAACTAGCAGACTCAGTATTTTGTATGGGTCCTCTTTTTCTAAATCCATCACCTGCCCTATGCTGTTTCCCAGGCATATTTCTCCTTGCACAATCCACACTGAGATCAATGTGGCCACATCTTCCCAAAAGGAAACATGCTGGGGGGGGGGGGGGGGGGGCTTTTCAGGTTTGAGTGGCCTTCCTTTTAGCTCTATCTGATCCTCCTGGAAAGGAGGTGAGAGAGCTCCATGGTGGGGACCCTGAGCTCACCCATGAACGTGGCTCAAGCTTCAGAGACTGCATTGTTCACTTCTACCCACTCCTTCTTATAGAATCTCCATGCCAACAAGTTTGCAATGGACCGCCACAGTGGAGTGCTACGTATTAGAGCTGGAGCTGCTCTGGACTATGAGAAATCAAGGACTCATTTCATCACTGTCGTGTCCAAGGTAATAGAGGGTCTTTCTTTGGAAATCTGAGGTGGCAGATCTGGGGACCTAGAGGGCAGAGCAACCTTTGTCAGTGGTAAGTACGCCTGCATCTTAAAGGAGGCAGTTTCTTCCTGAGATCGAAAGAGAGGAAATGGATCATCAAGGTTTTGAAGGATGGACATTATGAATTGAGGGAGCCACTACAGTTCTGCTTTTAGTTTAAATATTGCTTCCTCATTCAGAACAAAGGAAACTCACAGAAGGACACAGTGGAATGCATATTGACTCTGGAGTCTGACTGTATATTCAAGACCTTGATCAAGTCATTTATGGTCTTATACCAGTTTCCTGGTATATAAAGGGAGGGCAATGAACAAACTGACCTTCCAGCTCTAGAGCTACAATATTCTGATCCTTCCTATTTCCTTTCCTAAAGCCAGAGATGGGGAGACCTAGGGCAAGCATGTACTGGAATAAGTGGTAAAATTGAGTCAGTGAACCTGAGCCAAAACCTGCCTCTACTACATATCACCTGTATAACCATAACCATAAGCAAGTCATAACCTCTCCAGGCCAGTTAATTTACAAGCAAAGGAATTTAACAAAATGGCAAAGCAAGAAAACTTGCAATAAAATGTTTCCCCCATAAACCTGGAGCACACTCTCACAAATATACATGCCATTGGTAGAAAGTGGGCACATCTACACATAGGTCAGTAGAAAGGATAATGGATTTAGAAACAGAGGACCCAGATCAAAGACCATTTCTGCCAGTTAATACCTGTATGACCTTGGGCACATCTCCAAAACTGTAGATCCACTGGCATCTTCTGGCAATGTTCCTCCTAGTTCCTCTGCCCTGCCAGTCTCAAGCACTAATCATGCTCTCTCTGCTAGGCATGTGGTATCTTCCAGACTCACTGGCTTGGCTCAGTCTCTTCCAGGCAAGTTATTGCTCCATGGTATCTTCATGGGTTTGTTGCTAGCCAATGCCCCACTGGCTCCATAGCTCACTGCTATGTGTGGCTCTTCTGGTCACAATGTCATGGAGCTTCTCTCCCAGTTTCTGACTTCTACTGGAGTCATTAGCTGAGGGGTTACCTCCTTCCTCTAAGATAGTGTTATCAAACTCAAATAGAAATAGAGGCCACTAAACCATGTATAAGGATCCCTGCAGGCCCCAAAGTGACTTGGAAAACTATGCATTAACATTATCTATGTTCTATTCTATTTTTTTTATTTTGTTAAATATTTCCAAGTTAGATTTTTATCTGCTTCTGGCCACTCAGGAATATTGTGAGACAGTGAGTTTGACACCTCTGTTCTAAGAGAAAGAGCAGGTTCAATTATCCTTTTAACTTAAAGCTACATTTCTTCTAGAAAGATAAGCCTCCAACATACCCAGTCGCCATACTCAGGAAAGACCCTTACACAGAATGAAGGAAGTTCAGGAAATACAAATAAACTGGACAATTTTGAAACTATCACATTTATTTTATTATGTACATTTTTGAAAAAACAAATATTCATAGTTTTATGCATGATAACTCTTTTTTCATTTTTCTTTGCATATGGAAATGAGAGCGGGTTGCTAATATTTATCAATGTAATGATAAAAAATCATGTTTAAAAGACTGTTAGCTGCTTTTTCTCCCATATAAAGAGAGCCTGTCAGTCATCAGTTCCTAGAATCACAGATCAGGAGCAGGAGATCTTGAAGGCCTCTGGAACAAGCCTTTTGTTTTACAAAAGAGGAACCAAAGGCAAAGGAAAGTTAAGTAGTCTTGCCTGAGCTCACACAAGTAATAAGCTTCAGAGGCAGAATTTAGACTCAGATTCCTTGACTCTAGACTGCACAACAGACTGAATCTCCAATGCTCATAAAGGGTCTGCTTTCAGAATGCAAGTTCTTGCAGTTTCTGCCAAGTTGGGGCCTGATGAGGTATTGTAAGCTTGTCACTATAGGACCAGTATAGCTAAGGCAGAGTGGTTCATCACCAGATTGGCTCAACAATGATGAAAGCTTCAGCCACAGTTACCCTTGAAGACTGTCTGCTAAGTCACAGAGTTGTAATCTGCAATGGTGGAGGGAGGACCCTGCCAATGTATTTATATATCCTTGTAGTAAGTCTCTAGTTAGGTCATTGATCTGGAGCCTCCAAGGAACCTTAGAGATCATCTCGTCCAGTTCCCTGCTTTTACAGATATGGAAACAAGTCCAGGACAGTTGAGTGACTTTCTTAAGGTTATATAGATTGTAAGCACCAGGGGTGAGATTTGAACCCAGATCTTTTGATCTCAGAATCAATGGTCTTTCCATTGTACCATGCTGCTATCTATGAAGTAAGAACTAGTTTCATTGAGCTGCTGCTCTCCTAGGCAAAAAAAAACTATACATTGAGGAATACACGACCTTAAGGTGGTGTTCCCTTTGTAAATGTGGATACCTGACCTTATCTCCAAAAAAAGTATTCCCTCCCTCTCCCCATCCCCAGTCAGGAAAGTTTCTTCACTATCCCCTCTACACACTATGCCCACTCCTATCTGCAAGCCTTTACTTTACTTGATATACCATCCCTCTGGCATAGAATGGATTCCTAGGCTCTCAGAACTAGGAAGGACCTTAGAAATTATCTACTCTAATCCCCTCATTTTGCAAATGAGGAAACTGAACCTAATTTAGTAACACCAGTTCTCCCGGATCCCTCTTTTGTGGCAGAAAGTGAAATCCAACATGTGGGTCATTCCCTTTCCTAGGGGTGTTTCTTTGTTGTTCTACTTTTTAAATCTTTTCCCCAAATAACTGCTTTTTTTTCCTCTTCCCTTTTTAAATTTTCTTTCTCAGGATGACAGAATCAAAGAATTAGAGCTGAAAGGATCTCCAGAGATTATCTAGTCCAAACTCTCTCATTTCACGATGGAGATCCAGAAAGCTTAAGTGATTTGCCCAATGTCACATAGATACAAAAGTTTAGAGCTGGGATTTGAACCCAGGTCCTTTGACTCCAAACGCAGTTCTATTTCTATGGGTATCACATTGCTTCTCTTCCTCTTCCCTCTTTCTTACCCATGAATACTCCACATAGTTCTCCTCAATACTATCTCTTCAATGCCAATATTCTCTTGAGGATAAAGTTTGGTTGTGACCAAGGCAACACCATAATCTCCAAAGAATTCAAATTGTGGATGACCCCAATAGCTAGGACACAAGTATTAGTGTATATAGGGAGACTGCAGCATGCTGCCACTCATGTATTATGGAATATCTTCCAGGAAATGTGTTGATTAAAAAAAAAAGATGTCAGCCAGTCACGGAGCAGGAGCACAGGATAAAAGGGGCAACCCATCCAAGGACTAAAATGATACACTTATGATCAGAAGGGGGGAAAAAAAATCCTAGAAAATATCCAATATGTCCAGTATATACGAGATAAGATTTGTGAAGGGTTTTGTAAATCTTAAAGTGCTATATAAATGGTAGTTATTATTACTGTTGAAAATATAGACAAAATTATGAGAAAATGATGAGAATGTATGAATGAGATCAGTAAAATTATCAATGTGGCTACTGTTACACTGATGGAAGGAGTATATACATTGAAGATTACTGATCACTGAAGTACTGAATTCTAATTTATCCATATTCCTTCACTAATGCCTGTTTTTTTCTTTTCACATCCTCCTCACCTAAGCCAAGTCCACCCATTCCTCAAGACCCAATTTATCCTACGTCCATGAAATTTCCTCTAACTGCTTCAGCTCTCACTGATATCTGCCCCACTCTCCTGATTTCTCAGCATTTATAGGCTGTATCACACAATCAAATGCTTAACTATGTACCATGATGCTTTTTTTAATATATAAAATTGTGTCATAGTAGAAATCACCTGCCTAACAAAACATTAAGGTTGCTAGAGTCTAGAACAATTCCGATTCTTGTCTCTTCCTCCAGGATGGTGGAGGGAAGCTCCGAGGAGATTATGTAGTGTTTTCAGCCACTACTACCATCACCATCAATGTGGATGATGCCCAGGACATGGACCCCATCTTTGTTGGCACACCATATTATGGCTATGTCTATGAGGATTCCCATCCGGTGAGTAAGACTCTCTTTGGAAGGGATACCTGACCTGGGTAAAATCGGTAAGGAATTCAGGCTTGTCTTTATTTCTCCTTTAAGCCTCTTTGACCACTCATGCAGGCAAGTTAAGACCCTCATCATATCTTTTGAATAACTACATCCTCTACTGTGTTGTGGCCAAACTGCATACTATTCTTTTAAGCTCCTTGGGAGTTGGTTTGATTTTGTGAACAGAGCGCAGGATTGGGAGTCTGAAGGCCTGAGTGCTAGTCTTGGCTTGCTATTTCCCAGCTATGTGACCTTGGTTAAGTCACTTTCTCTGGGCCTCTGTATCTTATTTTATGAAATGAGGGTGCTGAATTAGATTCTCTCTATAGTACTTTCTACCTCTACAATTCTATGATTATCCCAACAAACTGTATCTATTTTTATTTCTCATCCTCCCTACATTCTGTTCTGTACTATATAACAATGAATGGTAAATAGTTCTTAAAGAGAAAAAATGAATAGGAGGAAGGAAGGGAAGGGAAGGAAGGGGAAAAGGGAAAGGAAGGGAAAGAAAAAGAAAAGGGAAAGAAAGGGAAGGGAAGGGGGAAAAGGGAAGGAATGGAAAGGAAAGGAGGGGAGGGGAGGGGAGGGGAGAGGAGAGGAGAGGAGAGGAGAAGAGAGGAGAGGAGAGGAGAGGAAGGGAGGGGAGAAGAGAGGAGGGGAGGAAAGGGGAGGGGAGGGAAGGAGAGGGGAGGGGAGAAGACGGGAGAGGAGAGGACAGGAGAAAAGAAAGAGAAAGAAAGTGAATAAATTTAACCTAGAGAAAAAAACTAGGAAGAAATATGAAAACTGTCTTAAAATAATTGAAGGGTTTCCATGCAGAATGATTAGATGATTTGTGGATAATTAGACTGATTTTATTTGGCCCTAGGATGCAGAAGCAGGCCAAAGAGTGAAAGTTACAAAAAAGCTGATTTTGGTTCAATATAAAGAAATCTCCCCAACAATTAGAAATGCCCCAAACTGGAATGTTCTACCTCAAAAGTGTCCTGGTCCAGGAGATATTCAATAAAAGGACGTACTTTTTCAGAATTTTGTAAAGGAATCCATGCTTCAGGTTGAGGTCAGAAGGGAAAGTGAGTTCCTATCTAAATGAAATTCTACAGTTCTATGACAATGGGTGAATAGGAGTCAAAGATTATTTCAGTGTTGCAATTACAGAAAAGAATTGTATGGTAAGTGGTAAGGAAGATAAGAGTCCATATCCCCTGCATATTGACTATGACCAAGAACAAGTGATTGGGCTTTTCCTTCTCTTGCATAGGGATGCTCTGGGAATGCCTGTTCAGGGCTACACTTGTATTGTGGAATTCGGTAATCTCTCTTTCTCTCCTGTCGTCATGTAACCAATCTCCATTTTCTTCCAGGGTTCAGAGATCCTGACAGTGGTTGCTGTAGATGGTGATCGGGGTAACCCTAACATGGTCCTCTACAGCCTTGTGAATGGTGAGCTCCAGGGGATGTTTGATGAAAGGATTCCTGGCTAACTGGTCTCCCTACTAGTTCATAAACTCTTTGTGCTCCAGATTTCCATTTGTAGAACTAATATACAAGATGATAAGGACAAAGGAAACACTATTCTATGCAGCATGAAACTGCTCAAAACATTTATTTCCAAATATTTTTGTTCTCAACTCTATATAAAGATAACAAAAGGCTACTTCATATTAATCAACAAGCATTATGTGATGCTTGCTATGTGACAGGCATGTACTAAGGACTGGGGATACAAAGGCAAAAAATGGTCCCTGCCCTCAGAGACCTTACATTCTATTCTTTTTTCACATTCATGCACACATACATTCATATCCCAAAATTCCTCTTACACTGTTATTGTATAATAATCTCATAATCTCACACAAACCACACCTGCTGGCCCTCACTCTAATATAAACTAACAAACATTCATTAAGTGTCTATTATATGATAGGTCCTAGAGCTATGAAATAAAATAAAAAATAATCCTTTGTCCTCAAATACCTTACATCCTATTCTATGTTCACAAGTATGCACATACACCCACATATGCACCCAAAGATTCCTCTTACACTGACAACATAACATTCGCTCTCATACACAGCACAAACACATGAGACTTACACACACACACACACACCAACTTGTACCCCCAAATTCTTCTCTCTACACTCTCTACACAGACACATAAATTATACAGTTCTAACCCTTCTTCCTACCCTCAATCATATACTATCCACTTCTCATCTAGGAGAGGACACAGGACCAGGCCAAGAGTCAGGAATATAAAAACTACCCATGAGAAGCAATAGCTCAAGAAGGAAGTCATTCAACTATAAACTAGACTATGAACACCAACAGGACAGTTAGAATCAAGTCACAGAGCACCAATTCCAAGAGTTAAGAAAAAATAGCAGTTGATGGATTCTAACTTTGAATTCCCAAAGTTCTCCTGTTGCAAGGTAGCATTAACAGAGTTCCCCAGAAACTTTAGTCTGTTTGCAGGTCATGCCTCATAAATAGTGAATATGGTGTGAAGGAGAGAGGGGTTACTCCAAGGCAGCCAGCTGACTGCATGCTATCACAATCAACATTCCCATGAATACATACAACATACACACACACACACACACACACACACACACACACACACAATCACACGTGCTCTTTTCATACACACACAAGGATGAAGATGATGATAGTAGAGATACTCTGGACACCATGATTTCTGCCTTCACCCTTATGTCCGAGGACTTTAATCTAGGTTTATTTATTTGTTTTTTGTGTTGGGTTTTTTTAATCTACAAGCAGCCTCATAAAGCAAAAGATGCCAGAAATCCCTCACAGTAAAGATTATAAAGCTGAGCCATGCACACAAGTACAGGCATTGCCATATTATAAAACCTCAAACCTACAGGAGATGAACCTGTAGATATGGGACCCTAGAGTGCCATCCTGATGAGAATGCTTGGGTTATTCTTTTACAAAGGCTCCTCCCCCTTGTGGCCCTAGAGAGAACTGTAGTTTACCTTGCTTTGAAACAGGGAGTGATGAAGCCTTCAGGATCAATGAAACCACAGGAGGCATCTCTGTCACAGTGTCCCCCAGCCAGCTCAAGAAAGAGGTGTATGAGCTGAAAGTACAGGTATGAATTGGGACCTACTTCTTACTTTGATTGAATTTCTGTTTATGGACCAGAACACAGGTTCTGATGACTCTAAGGAACTTGAAGGAGGGTTGGTTGACTTAGTAGGAAGGTGAAATGGTTCATCACTTATGTAATTTGGGAAGTGTAGAACATTTCTCCAACCTATCACAAATACATGAAAGCCTACCACTAGAGATTCTTTCCTTTGGGTGCAGTTGTTTTGGGGGGTAAAATTAAGTACCTAATTCCTCAAAGCAAATGTGTTTAATCATAATGGCTCCCATTTATATAGTCTTTGTGAGTTTTTTGCAAAACTGTGAAGAGGCAGCATAAGCATTTTTATACCCCTTTTACAGAGAAGAAAACTGAGGCTGAGAAGGAAATCATTTTTCTACTGTTTACACAGCTCCTCAACCTTGTCTCCATTTACGTGTTATCCCCTCTCCCAACTAGAAACTAGGAGAGAAAAGGCTTTTTCTATCATAGCACTAATAGATGACTTTCCCTTTAATCAGGGAGGCTGGGAAAATAGAAGGGAACTGGACACTTAGGGAAAAACCAGGAAGGGAGAGAGGGCACAAAGAAGGGTCTCTTGGGGGCCCTGAAGACAAATTTAACAAGGGTCATAATTCTGCCAAACACCAACCTTTGTTCAGGGATCTGGGAAGGGCACACCTTTTACAGGAATGGGTGGGGAACAGCAACAGAGAGTCCTGTCCTTGCCTGTTGCTTACCTATTAAAATATTACAGGGTTCCCATGACTACCAGAAAGTCTGGCCCCCACTCAAGAGTCTGACTTTGGGGGAAGCAACCCAGCATACATGGACTTATCACCTCTGTGCCTCTAGCTTCCTATCCCTGTTTTCCAGAAGCTCCCTAAAATTTTTCTCCCTTAAATCCCCCACCCTTTGATATTAATACCTGCTATCAAGAAAGCATCTTGTTCCCTGAGATGTAAATGACTGATAAGGCACAAGCTGTTACCCTGTCAGAGGAGATCTGCGTTTTACCTTGGATGGGAGTGGGAATAATTGTACATGAGATATTTAAATTTCTATTACAGCCTAGAAATTCAGATATTAGCTAGTTTTGTGGTCAAGGGGTTTTAGATTTATTTGGTTTTTTTAGGGGAAGAGGGGCTTTTAAGGTTTTATTAAAAATCATACCACATATACCAATGTCTACTCTGCCTGTATATAAAACCAAACAGGAAGATCTGCATGTATGTTTGTGTTTGGGGAGAGGAGGAGGGTCGTTAGAAGAAAAGCATTTGTGGGACTGATAACATCATAGATATAAGCAACTTTCCCAAGGTCACACAGCTAATAAGTTGCAGAGTCAGGATTCACACTCAAGTCCTCTGAACTAAAAATTTAGAACTGTCTCCACCACTGCAAACTATATCCTAATGTTGTGAGTGACTGTTTATCCAGGGATCTGGAGTAATTCATCCCAAACACATATGTAATATATATTAAGTTTTTACTGTGTTAGACACTGCTAAGCCTTGAGGATACAATTAAGAGGAGTGACAATATTTGGCCTCAAGGAAATTGCAATCTAATAGAGGAAGCCGACATATATAGGAGAGTGGTGACTGGGAAAGAGAGTTTGGGTCTGATGTATAGGGCAGTCAAATGTCACATCCTTTCCAGAAGTAGTGCTACTATACTGTTGATTTAATTAGAGCAAGGTAGGAGAGGAAGTCAGAAGGGCTGGTAAGCAGAGGACTAGATAGCTGGATGGCATGTGAAGAAGAAACACGGTCAGGTGTCTGGTGCTAGCTAGCTCCAGTGGGGCCAGCCCACTAGCCATAGTGGGTTAATTGGGTTAGTTCACATAACAGTTACCCATCAGCTGGGCTTAGTCCAAGGGGGAGGGGGGAAGAGAGAGGGACAGAGACAGAGACAGACAGAGACAGAGACAGAGACAAGAGACACAGAAAGACACAGAGAGAGACACAGGGAGAGAGACACAAAGAGACAGAGATACACAGGGAGAGAGAGAGAGAGAGAACTAGACCTAGCTCTGCAGCCCTGAACCCCCAATGTTCCCTCATATAGGTGTCAGAGGTCAGTTCCAGAGGGACCCTGGCAGCTCAGGCTTCAACTACTGTGACCATCAGGGTAGTTGACCTCAACAACCATCCTCCAACATTCTATGGAGAGAATGGACTCCAGAATATGTTTGAGTTGACAATGTATGAGCATCCATCTGAGGGGGAGATTCTTCGAGGCCTCAAGATCACAGTCAATGACTCTGATCAGGTGGGTCAAAACACCGTCTGTCTTCTGGTAGAAATATGTGGCTGTGGGGGACATCCTAGGCAACCACTATTTATGTCAGGAGGGGGGAGATTTGAGTTGGGATACAGAGGGGAGAAACTGAGCCATCCAATTTCTTTCTATATTAATTAAGTATTCTTACTAAGTACTAAACCTCAGCTTCCCCATCCTTAAAATGATGAGGTTCATCTAGATTGTCAGTAAGGTCCCTTCCAAAGCTGATACTCAATGAAATGTATGAAATGTAGTCTTTAAAAAAAACAAGTTGAGGAGCCAATGAGTTCACAGTTTTGTTGTATCTCTCCCCCTCTCCCCAACTCTCATCCTTAAACCCTCTGTTCCCTTGCTCCTGCTCCCTTTCTTTTTCTACCTTTCTTTTCCAGGGAGCAAATGCCAAGTTCAACCTGAGGCTTGTGGGGGCTGGAGGCATCTTTCGGGTAGTTCCCCAGACTGTGTTGAATGAAGCACAGGTCACCATCATCGTGGAAAATTCAGCTGCCATTGACTTTGAGAAGTTCAAGTTGTTAACCTTCAAGGTACTATGAAAGTTCCTGAGTCCTGGTCTTTGGGACTGGAGGGAACTCAGTTGAGAAGAAAGGAACCAGGCTAGGGGATGGGCCCATCCTTTCTCTTTCTCAGTGCAATATTAACCCACCCACCAAGTCCTGATGCCCTATCCCTTCCTGATTTGTCCAAAGCTAGGCAAGTGCTGCATGATCCACACCTGTCCTGAATCTCCTCATCCATCCTTTCTATGAACTCAAGGGTGGACAAGTCATCATAGCTGGAATGTCATTTCTCCATTTCTCTATTCCCCTCCAAGGGCATAACATATAGCAATTCCCTTCAGAGAAAGGGAAACAGAATCATGGTAACTGTTGATAAGATTATTCCTCTATTACCCAACAATATTGCTGTGTTTGAGGAATCTTCCTGAAATGTGAAGGAATCAGAGAACCTGAGTTCAAATCCAGACTCTACTGCTTACTAGCTCTGAAAACCACCAAAAAGTCACTTCACTCTGCTTTGCCTTTGTTTCCAGATTTGTGAAATGAGGGAGTTGGATTAGAAGGGTCCCTTCTGGCCCTAAACCCCGTAACTCCAAGGTAGAATGCTCCCTCAGACTTCAAGTTCCTAGGGAAGCAAAAAGATAGGAGGGGAAAAGCAGAAGGATGGAGGCAGGGTGACCTTTGGGTGTTACCAGCTAATGCTTCAATGATCAATGCAGCAATTAAATAGCCAGTCTGTCCAGCAAAGACTGCTAGAATGGGATGTTAGAGAATCACATAGGGAGGGTTAGGACACTTAGGAAAAAAAAATATACACATGCCTTAGGTTATAGACCCTTATACAAGGTGCATCCAGGGCTCTCTGCCTTGGGAGCATCAAGGCCAAGTTGGTTCTATTGCTGCCTCAAGCTTCCTTCCCAGGTTGTGTTTATCATTTGGCAGCATTGCATGAATGCCCTCAACCTCCCTCCTCTTCCCTTGCCAGCTTCTGGCTGTGGAAGTGAACACTCCTGAGAAATTCAGCTCCACAGCAGACATCGTGATCCACCTCCTGGACACCAACGACAACGTCCCCAAGTTTTCCTCTGACTACTACATTGCTCGAATCCCAGAGAATTCTCCAGGGGGGTCTAATGTGGTGGCTGTCACAGTGAGTTGGGGATAAGCCTGAGAGTGGGGTAGGGGGGCAGGACTGTTACTGAAAGTTGAGGTGCTTGTGGTGAATTGATGGCAGAGATGGAAAGTTTATTGTCAAGGGTGGGGAAGTGACAAAAGTTGGGAAGGGTCCAGGATTTGGTGTTTCTTGGGAGCTTGGCTTCTCCATTTAAGGCTGTATCTGAGAAATGGGGTTGGGGCTTGAGAAGGCATTGTGATGAGGGATAACTGGGGGAGGTTTTCTCGTAGCTATTTTCTGCTAAGACTTCCAGGCATCACAGGAAAAGGAAAGCTAAGGATGTTTGAGTTAGGAAATGTGAAGAGGCAGCACCTCCAAAGCCACCATCAGTCCCCACGTGGAAGACCAGGTGTTTCCTCCTTCTCCTGGCTTCCTAGTCCTACCCTTGTATATTTGTCAATATCTTTTCTCCCCTCAGCCAGTCCAGGCACTGTCCTTCAGCTAAAGGAAAACAACAAACCTCAGGGATCTGCCCCAGAACTCTAGAAAGGACTCCGACAAATAGGTGGCATTTCAAGATAGTCGAGAGTAGCTCTGGTTGTTCTGCCTGGGTTTTTTCCTTAAGTTTCCTATCAGTGAACTTTGTCTTTCTAAATGTCATGGTGGGAGAAATGGGGGTGAGGGTAAGGGAAAATTTTTAAATGATCCGTTTTGTGGGATCAACAGATCCTGGAATTGAATCCAAATCCACAAACAGATCCCCGCTGGGGAGTCATGTCTTCCTTTCTTCAGTCTACTTTTGATTCTGCTCAGATCCTAAGCCTATTGGTCCCACTGATACTTGAGATCTTTTGGGAGGAAAACCATTGGTCTCAGGTCAGTTTCCCCATTTAAAGAGATTCCAAAAACCTCTTGTGAAGCAGTGGAGAGGATGTCCAAGTGGCAAATGAGGAAAAGCTAAGACACTAAGTAATGGGGGTACAGGTGTGGTATACCTAGATATACCACAAAGGAAAAGAAAAGATCTTGGTGTCCATTGACATATCTAATAACCACTTGTCAGGACCATTACAACTGGAATGAATTCTGGGCAAAAGTTGAACTAGATGACCACTGAAGCCCCTTCCATCTCTCAAATTTGACATTTCTACGAGTTTGAACTCTCTCTAACTCACTTTTCTAGGCAATGGATCCAGACTCAGGACTATGGGGTGAAGTAAAATACTCTATTTATGGGGCAGGAGCAGAGCTGTAAGTATAACTGCAGACTTGAAGACACAATCCAGAAGATTTATCCCGGTGTCTCATGGCATCAGCATGGTGGAAGGAGGCGGGGGAGCTGGTATGGGAAGGGCTAGTGCCCTTGGCACAGGCTGTGAGGAGTTGGAGAGGAAAGGAACATAGGGCGGGAAAGAGTGAAGAGATATGTGGGAAAAAAAGAGGGATGATCAATTACATTTATATTACAATTTAGGGTTTATAATTTAGAAAATGTCCTCACAAAAACCCCGAGAGATAAGTAGTACAAAGAATATTACTCCCACTTTACAGATTAAAAAACTGAGACTCAGAAAGGGGAAATTATCTAGTAAGCCAGTGAATATAACAAGAGTAGAGCCCATATCTACTGACCCCCGAAATGCAAACCTTTTTCCAAAACTAGAAGAACTCTCTAGAGATCAGTCTTCATAAGATTTCCAGATATATGGGAAAGCAGAAACTGTCTTCCTTGTGCTTCAGAGACCTTTCTGTGAAGACAGACCAGGAACTGCTTCCTCCTCTCACATGGCAATTAAAAGCAGGGAGAGCAGTCAGACAGAGACCAAAAGCTTAACAAACCACATAATTAAACATCTGCTGCCTGTACAATTTATTCTGGCTTCTACCCTTCCAAAAGTGCTTCATCTATAAATGCAAATAAATTCTTGAGCTTCCAAGAGGAGTCTGGCAGTGCCTGATTAGAATTTCCTACATTCTCGAGCTTAGGGAAGGAAGGAAGGAAAGAAACAAGCATTTTAAACAAACATTCTGGGCACTGTGCTAGAAACTCCACAGGTATTATCTTATTTGATCCTTCCAACAATCCTGGAAGGTAAGTGTTATTATTATCCCCGAGTTACATTTAGGGAAATTGAAGCAGGCAGGGGTTAAATTACTTGCCCAGGGTCACACAGCTGGTAAGTGTCTGAGGTCAGGTTTGAAGTCAGATCTTCTTGACTCCAAGCCCAGTGCTCCAGTCACTTTTATCCACTTTTTAAACAGAAGGGAGGAAAGATTATCTCAGACACTTGGTTCCCCCCTGCCAAGCAGTCAATGGTTAACCAGTCCATGGTGCCATTTATAAAGATGGGACCCTTTGCCTGGGTTAGGGTTGCACCCTCCTCATTCCTACCATATCTTGCTGTTGCTTTGCTACTCAGTTCAGTACATTTATTTTTTATGAGTAGCTACTCTCTTATGATAAGAAGAGAGATAAAGACTCCTCCCACCAACCCCTGTGCCATAGTCCTTCTCAAACTAAAATGCTGAATAGGCATCAAGGGCTATGGTATAAGAAATGATGAGCATTTGAGGCAGCTAATTACCCCAGGGGATAGAGAGCTGGACCTGGAGTCAGGAAGATCTGAGTTCAAATCCAGCCTCATACACGTACTAACTGTGTGACCCTGGGCAAGTCACTTAACCTCCCACAGTCTCACATTCCTCATCTATAAAATGGGGGTAATAGTTGTACCCATGGTGGCTTTGTGTGCTAAAAAGCACTCTGAAAAACCTTCTAGTGAGATAGATAGATAGATGGATAGATAGATAGATAGATAGATAGATAGATATAGATGAGATAGATATAGATATAGATATGGATATATACACACAGATAGATAGACTTCAAATCCAGCCTCAGACTTTTAGTACCTGTGTGACCTTGGGCAAGTCACTTAACCCTGTTTGTCTCAGTTTCCTCATCTGGAGAAGGAAATGCAAGCCACTCCAGAATCTTTGCCAAGAAAACCCCAAACGGGGTCACAAAGAGTCAGACACAGCTGAAACAACTGCACAACAACAAAAGAACACAAGAAAAGAAGCTGGCATAGTAGTAGCAGCTGAGATTTAGGTTAGCAAAAGGAGAGCTTCCTGGAAAGGCCAAGGTATATCCTCCTCCAGAGAATCATGAAACAGGAGCCAGATGCATCTTTCATGCATGGGATGGTGGGATGATGCAGCTGACTCTTCTCAGCTAGGTGGTGCAGAGGATCAAGTGCCAGTCCTGGAGTCAGGAAGACTTGAATTCTAATCCAAACTGAGACATTTATTAGCTGTGTAACCTTAGGCAAGTCATGTAATGCCTACCTCAGTTTCCCCAACTGTAAAATTGGGACAATAATAGCACCTACCTACCAGGATTGTTGGGAGGACCAAATGAGACAATGTTACAAAGTATTTAGCACACTGCTTGGCACATAGTAGGCACTTAATAAATATTTATTCCCTTCCCCTTCTTCTTTATCCTTGAGGTCAGACACCAGGCTTTGTTTATTTTTGTATCTCCCCCAATGTCTAGCAATTTGTATGAACTAAGCACTTAAATAATCTTTGCTGAAGGAATGAATGGAAGGTCTCTGAACTCAAATTGTCATATCCCAAACAACCCTGGGATGTAGAGGAAAGAGGGAGCAGCAGGGATATAGTTCTAGGCGGGCCTTTGACCCCCACTGAGAGCTTTCACCTGAAGTATTGCCCCAGCAAGCGGGTCAGTTGTGATCATCAGACTAAGGGGAAGGGCATGGGGCAGAGGACTTGATGGGCTAGTCAACCAGACCTCTCACCATAGGCTAATGGGACTCACATCTAGAAAGGATATTAGGGATTATTTTATCTAACCCCTTCATTCTATAGATGAGAAAATAATATTCTGAGAGGAGAAAGTTCATACACCTAATAAGTGACTACTAATAAGTAATAAGTGACTACTAATAAGTAGCTTCCCAAGAACCATGGAATCTGTGAGGAGGAGATTAGAATACAAGATTCACTAAATTGAAAAAAAAAAGTCCAGGAACAGAGAAGGCAAGAAGCAAGTTGGAGTCAAATACAAATCCAGTAGGTTAGATGCTGCCTTAGTGGAGGCACTGACAGGTCCTTCCAGCACTCTCCAGAAGAATTAAGTCTGACATTCACTGACTGTCTTAGTTGTCTAGAAGGCCCTTGAGCAACTGTGAGGTAGCAATAGATCCTCCTGCTGCATACAGGGACTCAGAGCCTGATATCCCCCAGAGGACAGGGACCACATAGCCTAGATTTGAAGTTAGAAAACCTAGGTTTGGATTCCAGCTCTGATCCTTACTAACTGTGTGACCTTGGGCAAGTAAGACACTCACCCTCTCAGGGTCTTGGTTTCTTCCTATGTAAAATGAAAAGCACAAATTACATGATCTCTAAAATGACTTCCAGTTCTAAATCCTCTGATCTTGCAGAGTCATTGATCCAGCATCTTTTTAGAGCACGGCCATAGAATTTTTAAGTGGAAAGAGGTTTTAGCTGCTGTCTCCCTGATTTTACAGGGAAAGAGAAACCCAGAGAAGTTATAATTTAAAACCACACAGCTGTGGTCATTCCACCTTGTCTTGAACACTTTCAGAGACAGAGAACTATCACTTTGTCAGGGAGCCTCTACCACTGCTCTGAATTTGTTAGTACTTACTCATCCTGGGGCAAAATATACGTCCCTGTAACTTCCTTCCATTGTCCTAATTCTCCTCTCTCGAGCAGATGCCTTTTGCACGTGACTTTTTTTTAGATAATTGAAGACATCACTTCCCTGTAAGTCTTCTCTTTGCCAGGCTAAATATTCCTAGTGTCCTTACCCATTGTCATGTCATGGTTTTCCCTCCATCAATTCTGATCACTTTCCTCTGGGTATACTCATTTATCAATGATGCTCCATCGAAAATTTGTATCCCAGGACTGATTATAATATTACAAATACGGCCTGGGCAGGGAAGAGTCCAGTGGATCTATTGTAACTTCTCTTAATGGAGGGTTGTTGGGTTTTTTTTTTCCTCCAACCTGGGATTTCAAGGATCTGGGAAGTTTCCAATGATAAAATCCCTTCTGCCAATGCAGATGGGCACCTAGTCTGCAACATTCAATAAGTCAATCAATGAGCATTTATTGGGCTCTTGTACTGAGTTAGGAACTGCAATATAAAGTCTTAGGAACTTGCCTGGGACACTGTGAGGTCAAGTGATTTACCTAGGGTCACACAGCCTGGAATCAGAAGCAAAACACAAACATGAGTTTTCTGATTCTGAAAGTGTTCTCTATCTACTATCCCAAGATACCTCTTAAGATTCCAACACACACACACACACACACACACACACACACACACACACACTTTTTTTTTCAATTGACACAACAATTACATTAAGGAAATAAGTGTGATATGGTTTAGGGTCTATTACAGCCTGTACCTTTCTGACCTGCTAGATGATAATTTTTCAAACTAACCTCCTCTCCATTTGGGGAGAACTAGAGACCCAACTTACATAGTATATGCCATATATATATATATATATATATATATATATACATATATATACATACATATATATATATATACACACACACACATATACACACACATATATACATATATATGTATATACACACACACATACATACACATATACATACATATATGCGTATACATACATACATACATACACATAGTTATTTGCATGTTTTTTCCCCATTAGAACAGGAGCTCATTTAAGCAAAGACCTTGTTTTGTCTTCCTTTATATCCCCTAGCATTTCAGCACAGTGCCTAGAACATAGTAAGGCTTTAATAATGGCTTATTGATTAACCAATGGATTGAAAGGCTACACTAACTTTCCCATATGTAAGAGGTTGTTTGTGAGGCTTACCAGCTGATGATCTGGAGAATTCGAGTCTGGAGGACTGAACAATTTGCTAACACAGGGAATCATATTCCGAGAGAAAGGGCAACATTAATGTTTCTTTTTTAAATGTATTTATTTATTTTTAGTTTAAAGCATTTATTTCCACAAGATTTTGAGTTTTAAGTTTTCTCCCCTACCTCCCCTGTTCCCTCCCCAAAATGGCATGCAATCTGAAACAAAACAAACAAAAAAAGAGCAAATAGTATGCTTCAATCTTCATTCAGACTCTACAGTTCTTTCTCTGGATGTGGATAGCATTTTCTATTATGAGTCTTCAGGAATTGGCTTAGATCCTTGCATTGCAAGAAACATTAATGTTTCAGCCCCTCTGTCCCCCTGGCAAAGTTTGAGGAGAATATGAGTTGACTGTCAGAGAAGATTAGATTGGTCCATATTTCAATTTCTTGCCTTGTTGATTCCTGACCTGTATGTGTGTCATCTGGCCCTTTCAGATTCCTCATCCATCCATCTACAGGAATAATCTATACTCAGCCTTGGGCTGCTCTGGATGCTGAGGTCACCTCCAAGTACAACTTCTATGTGAAGGCAGAAGACACAGAGGGCAAGTACAGCCTTGCTGAAGTGTTCGTCACAGTGCTTGATGTCAATGACCACTCCCCAGAATTTGATGAAAACATTCAGGAGAAAACAATGGTCCTAGGAACCCCAGTAAAAATTGAGGTGGGTTGCTAGGTTGGCCTTTTAGGGGTCAGTCCCATTCCCTAAATGGTGTGAATAGACTCTATGCCATGCAAACCATTCTCAACAGGGAAAATAAAAAAATCATAGAATCCGAATATTAAGAATAAAAAGACACCTAGAAGACCAGCTAGTCCAATCTTTACATATCTTTTTTATTGGCTTTCGAAAGATGTATATAAGCATCTACTACCTTTCTTCTTCACTGTACCTCCCTTCAACTGAACAATATTTTAAAAAGTAAAGCTATCACAGTAAACATGCATAATCCAGCCAAACAAGTCCCCACATTGGTCACATCCAAAAATGTACATCTCGTCCTGTGCTTTAAGTACATCACTTTTCTGACAGGAAGTGGGTGGCATGATTCATCTTTAATCCTCTGCACTCATGATTCATGATTGCATCGATCAGTTCTATAGTCTTTCAAAGTTGTTTTTCTCTTTAATGTTGTTATTTGTGTAAAATATTCTCCCACTTCTTGTCACTTCATGCTGCATTACTGGTTCATACAAGAATTCCCATTTCCTCTAAAACTGTACATTTTGTCATTTTTTATGACAAAAATCATAATCCATTATACTCCCATACCATAATTTTAGCCATTCCCCAATCAGTAGGCGCCTGCCTAGTTTACAATTTGGGACTACTACAAAAAGAGTCACTATAAATATTTGTGTTCATATGGATCCTTTGTCTTTCTTTAATCTCTCTGGTATATAGGCTTAGTCTATAGCTGGCATATAGGCTATAGTCTATAGTGCTATAGCTGGGTCGAGGTTAGGTGCAATTCAGTGACTTTGGGGGCACAAATGACAAATTGCTTTCTAGAATCTAACACTTGTATCTTACACCTGAGAAAACTGAAACATGGCTTGCTCGAGGTCATACAGCAAGTCAATGGTAGAGGCAAACTAGAATCCAGGTTGCTGGACACTCAGTTTAGTGCTGTTTTTACTATGCTACATTGTCTCAAATCCAGTCCTCTATATTCACTTGGTTTCTTCTTCTATGTCCAAAAGCTCTGGTGAAACTTCTCTGGGCTTGGGCTGATTCTACAAAATAAAAGCCAATACACCAAAAACCAGAACTTTAATCTGTTGGGGAAAAACATACCCAGACTCTCAGATCCATCATACTTTGAAGGGCTTCTTAAGATCTTCAATTGCATTCAAAAGCATTTATAATGAAAAGAAAATTCTGTAATTTTTAACATGCCAACTTCAGAACTAAAAATTTCTCTCTCTGGCAGCACCCTTATTTTGCCATTTACAAATAAACAGCCCCCACAGGTGATTGCTTTGCCTTTAAGCATCATGGTTCAAGGCATGCGATTCTCTCCAAATCCTCCAAATGAGTCATTTTAATTCATTTTGTTTACAAAAATATATAACACTTGAGCAGAGTGATTACTGTCATCAAACCAAAAGCTATTGCTACATTCCACTACACACACACACACACACACACACACACACACACACACCACATATGCACGCACTCAAGCAAACACACATGCATGCTTTGTCACTTATGACATGAAATCACTCAAAGACTGTATCCTCCATAGGAATTATAGCACAAACTGCCTTCCCCAATTAAGTAAAAAACTACTTTTTAAAAACCAGGAAGAAATAAGAAGTAGGTGAAGTAAAGGGGTCTTTGGACCTCTCCCATTCTCCTTTCTGTTCCCTTGCTTCCTTTCTGCTTCCTAGTTCTCTCATCCCCATTACCAGGTGTTCAATGCCTACACCCTATCCAAAGCTCTTCACTGTAGCCACTCATCTGAGCCTCCCCTCTCCCTAAAGCACTCCATGATGCAAAATATTTTCATTTCTACAGTGTAGCTGTTCTCAGCCAGCTATTAGGGAGAAATCAATCTAATTCTATTCATTTATACTAGATCATGATTACCCTTTATCCTCCCAGGGTTAACCTCATGTTAGCTCAAATGAATCTCTTATTGATGGAATTACATACCACTTCTTTTAAATGAATAAATTCATAAACAGCGAGGGAGATGTCTTTATTCATGGAGAGATGGTTTCCCTAAAACCCCTTAAACTGCAAAATGTGAAGCATTAACTACTCTACCTACCAGTAAATCCAGCCCTGCTAAGTGCTTACTCTATGCTTTGCCACCATCCCACAGACAAAGGAAATCTATCATTTGTGTTTCATCTGGCCCTCTTGCAGGATCATTGCTTAGGGAATATTTGAGTTCCCAAGGTCTGATTCCATCTTTCCTCACATGCAGGCTACAGACCATGATGCAGAGGAGCCAAACAATGTTGTAGACTATTCCATCATGCAGGCAGAACCCGCCAATGTGTTTGACATCAATGAAAGCACGGGTGAGATCAGGTTGAAAGCCTTTGTTCACTCACTGGACATCATCCACAACATCACCAAGAACAGAGACTGCATCTGGTCTGTGCTGGTGCAGGCCAAGGACCGGGGCTCCCCATCCTTCAGCACCACAGCTGTGCTAAAGATTGACATCCTGGATGAGGTAAGCTGGGCAGCCCAAAAGGAGGAAGAAAGATGCTTGGGGAGTTTAAAAGGGAAGCTCACAACCATCTTACTCACAGGTGTATGGTGGACAGGATTCTTATATAGGGACAGGCTTCCAATTCTGAGATCTGGTGGGCATAAACTTGCCTGCATCCTCACTCCCAAAGCTAAACAATCATCTAGGCTTCCTTCTCTATGACCCTTTTCTGTAAGTTCAATTAAAGAGTGAGCCATGTATTCCTTTCTCATTAACATACTACATACAAGTGATGTTTATAGATTGCTCCCTGTGGAAATCAAGCTCATGCTCCCCCTGACCCAGTGCCCCCTCTCTCTAGAGCTTGGTTTTATCTGTAAAAGAGAAAACAAGGGAATTTCAATGCTATACCCCATCCCATCTGTCCTGGCCCATCTTGAAACTAGTCTTCAGAATCCTAAATCATATCTTACAGTACTACAGAAGTTATAAGACTCCTGCCTGAACGCCATGTGGATGGAGGCAGTAAAACACAAGGGAGAAGAACTCCAGACTCTCAGACAAAAGGGCCATACTCCAGAACTGACTCTACCCCTTACTAGGTTTGTGGTTGTGACTAAGCCACGGGTTTTCTATGAATTTCAGTTCCCTTGCCTATAAAATATGGATGTTCGTATTTGCACTACCTTCTCCATAAGGTTCTCATGATACTCAAATGTATTGTGTCATAGAGCACTGAATTTGGAATCTGAAGACCTGAGTTTGAATGTCACTATCTATACTGCTAACTCACTACCTTAGGCAAGGCTCCTGGCCTCAGTTTCCTCACCTATAAAACAGGGAATTGTGCTAGATTCTAAAAGGGCAGCTAAATGGCTCTGTGGATTGATTACTAGGTCTGGGGTCAGGAAGTCTGAGTTCAAATCTTTCCTCAGGCACTTACTTGCTGTGTGACCTTGGGCAAGTCACTTAATCCTGTTTGCTTCAGTTTCCTTATCTATAAAATGAGCTGGAGAAGGAAATGGCAAATCACTCCAGTATCTTTGCTGAGAAAACCCCAAGTGGGGTCATAAAGAGTTGACACAACTGAAAAATGACTAAGCAACTAGATTCTAAAATCCCTGGCAGCTCTAAACCCTATGATCTTCAGAAGCAAATGGTGAGTGTTAACCAGGGTTTGTGATGAAAAAGAAAAACAAAAGAGCGATGTGCTCAAGGGTAAAGAAAACATCACTGAAATGGCTGGCCAAGGGTCAGGAATGGAAATGGGTAGGAATGGAAATGAAACCAAAACAGAGTTGATGAAATAGGAGAAAATGGAGGCATCAAAAGAAAGCAGGTCATGATGAAATACAATTAAGGGACAGAAACTGAATCTGAGATTTCAATGATATATAAGGAACTCCCATGCAAGGAAACTCCTCCTACCAGTTCAGGCTAGTTACTTTCTCTGCCATCTCTAGTCTTAGTAAGTTGCCTAGAGATTAAGATATTCAGTGACTTGCTCAGACTCACAGAGTGTCAGAAGCAGGCCTTGAACCCCAGTTTTCTTGGCTTTGAGACTGGTTCCATCCATTACACTGTGCTGTAAATTTTTAATATATATGTGCATATATACACATATGTATATATGCATACATGTGCATATGTGTTGTGTGTATATGTGCTCATACACACATATAACACAAGCACATGTGTGTGTGTACAGTAGACTGTAAAGCTCCATTTAAATATCAACAATTATTAGCTTCCCTTAAAGATTGGTTTCCAGTATTCTGTCTATCCAGGTACAAATGGATTATTTCTTCATCTATTTCCAAGTTAATTCAAAAGTAAGTCAAAGCTCTTTCTTCTCCCTTAATGAAAAGAAACTTAGAGTTTCTTTTCATTAAGGGAAAAGTTCTTTCCATGAGGGGCAGAGTTCATTATTAATGCATCTAACCATACCTGTAGCCTAAGGCAAAGCTGAACATGTAACCCTAAATCATGTTCTGATTTCATTGCTTCTGAACAGGGCGCTGAAGTTAGTGAACTTCTCTATTGCAACACGAGCTAACCAAATGACTCCAGCAAAGATCAATATGCTTCCTTCTCAACAGCCATCATTTATTGAGCTTTTACTGTGAGTGAGCACAGTGTTAGGCACTGGGAAAGCAACTGTGTGTAAGAGACGGTCTCTGCTTTCCACAATCAAATAGCAGAAGTAGAGAGAAAAAACACGTCTGTAAAAAAAGTAACCAACAACACACCCACATAAAGAGAGACGGGCAATGGGATATAGTGGATAGAGAGCAAGCATCAAAGCCTGGATAAGTTGGATTCAATCCCATTTCTGATCCATATTAGTGTGTGACCCTGAACAAGTCACCTGACCTCTCAATGCTCTACTCAGCTCTCTAAGACTGCCTTGGGAGAGGAGTTTCACACTTCTCACTTCCTTCTATCAGACAAATCACAGGTCCTGTTCCAATCCCTATGAGCAGATAAGCAGCAGAATTCTATGGAAAGAACCCTGGATTTGGTACCAGGAGGCCTCGGTTCAATTTCTGGTTATGTTCATTACTGACTGTGTGATGGTAATGAAATAATTTTACTTCTCTAAGTTTCAACTTCTTTATTTCTTTTTTTTTGTTTTGTTTTGTTTTTGTTTGTTTTTTGCTTTTTGGAGGGGGGAAGGTAGGGCAATTGGGGTTAAGTGACTTGCCCAAGGTCACATGGCTAGTTTTTGTGTTAAGTGTCTGAAGCTGGATTTGAACTCAGGTCCTCCTGATTCCAGGGCCAATGTTCTATTCACTGTGCCACCTCACCACCCCAACTTCTTTATTTCTAAAAGTGAAAATAATATTTGAACTGTTCATAGCATGTATATAAATGTGTGTATATATACATCCATCCTATCTAACTTTCTCTGGTATTGTCAAGAGTCTAGGTAAGTGAAACTGCTACAATTTCCTGTCTAGCTTCCATAGATGTTCTGTTTATACTCCTTGACAGACCCTGAATAGAGGGCCCATGGCTGCGTTTCTGATGCAAACTAAAGACAATCCCATGAAAGCTATAGGCGTGCTGGCTGGAGTCATAGCCATCATGGTGGTCATTACTGTCTTCATCTCCACTGCCATGTTCTGGCGCAACAAGAAGTCCAACAAGATTTTACCAGTACGGCGGGTGATCCGAAAGAGGCCGAGCCCACCATCTCGCTCCATCAGGTCAGAGTGGCTCAAATTCAAGAGGTCTCATGCAGGAAACAAGTTTGCTGTCAAGGATGAGCTGCCCAATGAGAACCATAACAACAACAGTCTGATGTTCACCCCACCTCCTACTGCACCAGCCCTTCCCCCTCCACCCATCACCGTCCCCAAGATCAGTACCACAGAGTGGACAGTGCCCACAGTCTCAGGCTCACTGACTCCCAAGCATACTAGTAAACCAATGAAGCAAAAGGCCTTGGACAGACCTGTCCAGTCTGCCCTCGTTTCTGAGCTCAAGAAGAAGTTTGAAAAGAAGGCTGCAGATAACAAGCCTTATGTTTGAGAAATCTGCTGTGGCCACTCTCAAGCCTGTCACCCCACTATCCTTATCCCTAACAACTTAGAATCAGCTGAAAGCAGTTCAGGTGGTACAATCGCTCACTTTTTTGTACACTATTTACTGCTCATTTGCATGGATTCTCTGCCAATCTCCTTTTCCATTTTGCAGTGGGAACCACTTCTTCAGTGACCTAGAATGTAGGTGCTAATCACTAGATCGTAGTCTGACCATATGCACTTCCTTCTCTCCCCTGAAACTTTACCAAATGTCCCACTGCAAACAAGTGTTCATTTGCTGACTGGTGTTCAAGTTGCCATTGAATGGGGGCTTCATAGGTCTTCTTGTTCCTACTCCCATCCCTGGAAAAACATAAGCTCATTTGGCCATTATTTCTGAGCAGCCTGACCCAAAAGATCCTCAATTTATGAACAGGACTCCTGCCAGATGTGGGGACATCTATAATGTGATGCCAGCTCAGGCTGTTATCATCAAACTAGCCTCCAGATACTGGAAATTTTTCAATAAAAGAGGTAGAGAGGGTAGTAATAATTTTCGGTCTTGACCTAAGTAAAGCAACTTCAAAAGAGGTATTTTGAGAGCTGTTGGGAAAATAGACACAAAGGGAGGTCAAAGGTGAACTGAAAAATGCTCATTAAACCATACAGTTAAAGGAGAAGGGGGAAATATGTTGTCTAAGTCTTTAAGGTGAAAAATTGATAGATTATGCTTTCATCCTCTGTACCTTCAAGGTTTGGAATAGAGAATAAATTAACTGAATTTTCCCATTGGTGGAAGCAGATACTTAAGTATCCAAGTCCACTAGGGGAATGGCACTTTAGTGCCTGGGGATAATCAGGAACTACAAATGTTGCCCAAGTTCAAATTCATCAGATTGAACCATATACATCTGCACATCTCTATACATACGTACAAGTACTCTAAGCATTTCCTCTCTCCATGGAACTGTCCTGTGGTGGTGGTTTTTAAAGAGGCAGCAAGGTATAGTAGAAACAACATTGGACTACACCTTAGGAGACCTGGGTTCTAGTCCTGATTCTACAAATATTCTGGTGAATATTCTTGATCCTGCCATGCGACCTCCAGCAAATCCCTTCACTGCTCTGTGTTTCAATGCACTTAGTAAAAGAGGTCAGTAATTTCTGCCCAACCTCACTCATAGAATTGTGAGGATCAAATGAGTTACTAATGAACGGGAATATGCTTTGAAGGCTACAAGGCATTCTGCAAATATAAGGTGACAAAAATAGTGGTCTGAGATGTAAAAGACCTGTATTTGAACCCTGGGTCTGTCACTAGTTGTGTTACCCTTAGCAAGGTAGTTATCCTCTGAACCTCAATTCTGTAAATTAGGGATATGCCATGCATTACCTATTTCATAGGGTTGTTGTGAAGAAAACGTTTTGTAAACCTGAAAGTATCGTGAGAATAATCATTATTATTAAGACTTATTCATTGGAACAGTTGTTCTGCAAAGTATTGGGTGACTCTTCCCCTGAGTGCTGAAGAGTCACAATGTTTGTGTGAAGTCAAGTAGTTGTTTGTTTTTTTTCTCAAGAGGGTCACTCTCTTACACAACACTGTTTACACTGCTGCTCAGTCTGTTACTTATGTCAGTGTTATACAAGAGAAAAGCTAGGGAAGCAAACGAAATTTTAGAAATAAGAAACAGAATAGTCCTATTTAGACACCCTTTCTCCATAGAATCAAAGAATAGTAGAAGCTGACTGGGCTTTAAAAATCATCTAGTTCCATAGATTCACTCTATTTATGAGTAAATTGAGGCCTAGAGATATGAAAGGACTATTGAGAGTCACATAATATTATTTAAGGACAGATCCAACATAAGAATTAATTTCTCTTGAGTCTTGACTTTTTCAACACTACATATAAAACTCAGCTTGGGCACATATTTTAAGGGTTTGACAAGCTTTCCCTAAGAGAAAGGAAAAGAGGGTATCTATATCCTATACAGGTGGGACCTTTTTTCAGCAAGTCAACTCTAAAGAAAACCAAGAATACATAAAAAGAGAAATGGAGGACAGTTCCTTGCTTACTTTGAGTAATCAGCACCTACTCCATTTTATATATTAAAATTTGACTTACATATAACTTTTCTTTGGGTGAATGTGTTATACAATGTGTTCCATTAACAACCTGAAGCACAGATATGCCATGTGATCCCTAGGCTCCATATTTCTTCAAATGCATGGCACTGCCATTACTTAAGGTCAAGAATTATAGCTAACAATTTGGGAACAGAGGAAAGACCAGCAGATCAAATAAAACTAACCAGGACAGGGTGAAAGTCCAACAAACACTAGGGTGGGGTAGTTTTATTCTATACCATGGATGTTTGGGGACTTTTTTTCATTGAACATCATCATTCCTACCAGTTGTATTGTATTTCATTTTTTGTAATGATGAATAAAACCCTTTAAATTGAAGCTATGTTTTTACCATATGTAGCATCTGATCTCTATCGTCATTCTTTCACTCATCCTCTCTGTCTCAGGAGACAGTGAGGCAATAAAAGAAAATGCCTGAAGTTTCATAAGCAAAGAGAAATGAAGAAGGAGGTGAAAAATTGTTGAAAATTGTATGTCTTCCTAGGCAGCTTGGCAGTATAGTGGGTAGACTACTGGACCTGGAGTCATAAAGAGCTAAGGTCAAATCCTGCCTCTGACATTTATTAGCTCTATGACCCCGGGCAAATCTCTCAACACCAATTTCTTCATCTTTATGGGGATAATTATGGAGCCTACTCTACAAGGCTGTTATGAGAATGAAATGAAAAAACATACTTACAGGGCTTTGTAAGCCGTATGGCTCTATAGAAATGCAGTGTATCATTATGATGATTTATTAACTTGTCACGGATAACATCTGAGAATAGCTTCTGTTTGTACTGGTACTTTGCTCCCCTCTCCAGTCTGATTCTTATGAATTAAAGAAGCTAAGCAAACTTAAAAGAAGAAAGAAAGGAAACATTTCTGTGGTGCTTACTATGTGCCAGGTTACAAATATTATTTCTTTTAATCCTCACAACAATCCTGGAAGGCAGGTACTATTGTTCCCATTTTACAGTTGAGAAAACTGAGGCAGAGATAAAATGATCGGCCCAGAGTCACACAGCTATTAAGTATCTAAGGCTGGATTTTAACTCAAGTCTTCCTGAATCCAGGCAGAGTGCTTTATCCACTGCACCATCTCCGAAACAAAGGGGGAAGAGAATATGCATTTATATAGTACCACTATGTACTAGATCCTCACAACAACCCTAGGTGCTATAATTATCCCCATTTTAGAGTTAAAGAAACTGAGGTTAATGAATTGCCCAGGGTCAAAAAGCTAGTCTCTGAGGTCATATTTGAACTCCCATCAAGACCAGAAATCGGTGTTCTATGCACTGCTCCACCTAGTGGCCAAAAGGTGAAGGAAACCCAAGCCCAGCCCCACTCCTGAGTCTCAGTGACTCCCAATTTGCCCAGGGTGGCCAGCTATGGGAGCTACAGACAAACACCTTGAACAAGAATGACAGAGAATTGAGGATCTTGCTTCTCACAAGTATGGACGTAAAGGGGAATTGTGAAGTGATTAGTAGAGAGTGGGTTATGTTGCATTTCTGCCAGTATTGAATAACAACTATATTGCCCCACCGGAGGATAAGGTAAAAAAGCTAGAGGAATGTTTTGACATGGTCCCTGTTGTTAGAAAACATCATGTTTCTTGAAGGGACATGGAATGATCAGAATACTCCTGGGTAGGGGGACAAGGGAGGAGGAAAATTTTAAAAATAGCAAGGAAGGAAGGAAGGAAGGAGGGAGGGAGAGAATGAAGGAAGGGAGGAAGAAGGAAGAAAAGGAGGGAGAGAGGAAGGGAGGGAGGAAGGAGGGAAGGAAGAAAGGAAAGGAGGGAGGAAAGAAGGAAGAAAGGAAAGAAGGAAGAAAGGAAGGAAGGGAGGAAGGGAGGAAGGAAAGAAGGAAGGAAGGAGGGAAGGAAGGAAGAAACATCAACATCAGTGTTTATGTCTTCTGGTAAGACATGATCCATCTCTTATATTGTCAGTTTGAATCCCAGAACTTTTACTCATTAATCTCATTACTCATTTGCATTACTCATTAATCAATATAACATTACTCAGGAGATGAGAAAGATCCCCAGAGAAGTTTGTCATATTATTTCACTACTTCTTTACCAATTGTTTTAATACTGATTAAATATTTCATTTTAAAAAATTTTTGAGTTCTTTGTCCCGGTCTTCTAGGAATGTGCTATCGTTGAATTTAGATGATCCTAGAGGTTGCCAATTATCTGAGATAGAAGCTTGAGCAGATTGAGGTACACTAATCAACCAAATTACTCTCTTCATTGAACCCAAGAATCCACGGTAATTCCAGAGTAAGTTGAAAATGAGGTACAGCTTTGAGTGCTAACCAGGAATTTCTGATCTTTCCTTGTGATAAAATATATCTTATTTTAAGTATCATTTCTCAATGTGGGATTTTAGACCTGGGAATTTTTCTCATTGAGTCATTGCTTCACAGATTCAGGCATCTTGAAAATGAAATTAAAATATTAAGATAGTAAATTCCTTTGGACTCAGGCCTATAACGCTTGATTTTCAAGAATCAACTTCACAGATATCAGGTGGGTGTGGAATGTGATGAAGATCTGGGGGTTTTAGCTGCTACAAGCTCAATGAATCAACTAAGCAAAAGGCGGCCAAAAAAGCTAGTGCTAGGTTGCATTAAGACGGTCATAGGGCCCATAATGATAGTTTTGCTATATTCTGCCCAGATCAGGCCACATCTAAAGTACATTATTCAGTTCAGGGAATCATATTTTTAAAGTAATTTTTGATATATTTTTTTTATAATACCTATGTTTCTTAAGGTATCACTCCCTTCCTATCCCACCCCAGCTATAAAAAAGAACAAAAAGAAGGTGGGAAGGGAAGTTCAGCAGAACTAACCAATATATTAAAAAAAAGTCTGATGTTATACAGAGTGTTTCACACCTATATTGCCCATCTCTTCAAAGAAGTGTGAGGAGAGACCTTTTCATACTATATCTTTGGTATCAAGCTTGGTCACTATAATTTTGCAAGATTCGGCTTTGATTATTTTATTATTTTTCTAATTATACTACATATAATTTTTCTGATCCTACTTACTTTACCTTATATCAATTCATGTAAGTCTTCTTATGTTTCTCTGTATTCATCATATTCATCATTTCTTATAGCATAATAATGTTCCATTTGTGGTCATGTACTAAAGTTTATTTAGTTCATCTCTATTCAATGGGCATCAATGCTGTTTCTAGCTCTTTACTATTATAAAAAGTACTGTTATAAGTTGTTTCTTTTGTTGTTTGTAGGACATTTCTTTTTGTTGTTTACTTCCTTGGGCTTTTTTTGTCATTTATTTCCTATGCTTAGCAGAAGAATTTCTGGGTTGAAAGGGTATGGGTATTTTCATCACTCTCTTCAGATAATTTCAGATTATTTTCTAGAATAGTTGGACCAATTCACAGCTCCACCAATAAAACATTAGTTAAGACACCATATTTTTTGAAAGATGCAAAGTCTAGCTTCCACTGGTGAACATGCAATACAAAAATAAGTTAAAAGAATTAGGGATAACTGTTCTAGAGAAGGAAAGACATAGAAAAGACATGAGAGCTGTCTTCATTTATTTTAAGTCTTTTCATGTAGACTTGTTCTGCTCGGCCCCAGAGAACAGAACTAGCAGTAATGGGGTAAAAGCCTCAGAGAGGAAGGTTTATATTTGAGGCAAAGAAAAGCTTACCAATCTGAGTTATCCAAAAGTGGAATGGCTGCTTCATAAAGGAGTGAGTTCTCCATCACACAGAAGCCAAATAACTAACTACTTCTTGGTTGGTTCAAGGCATTAGCTAGGGTTGGAAGTGGGGGGATCATGTTCAGATGTGGGTTAAACTGGTTGATCTCTACGGTCCTGTCAACTCTTGAGATTCCTCATCTGCTCCTGTAAACATCTTGTTCTGGGAACACAGCCAAGTCTCTCATAGATGGAAACTCTTTAGATGAGTCATCATCCATAGCCTGGGCCCTATGGGACCTCAACAAATCTCAGTCAAAAAGAATGAAAATGTTATCCCTTCTTATCACAACACCCAACCATAGCTATCATACTGAACCCTGCAAACATACAACTACAGAAACAATAACAAGCACAGCCAGAGACAAGAGAGAATAAAACAACAGATTTTCATAATCAGACAAATCCACTCTGCAAATCTGTGCCTAGGAATACAATCTCCTTAAATTCTGAGAGAAAGAGAACACTATCCAATTAAGTGTTTATATTTAAATATCCGTGATATGATTTGCATTGGAAAACAAGGATGTTGTGAGAGAGCTAAGCCCAGAGGCTCATATACTGTCTCTGACAACCAAAATTCAGGAGATAATAATACTTGGTGACTGGCTCTTGTGATGAAGTCAGGAGGTAACAGTGGAAATTCTACTTCAGTTCAGTTCTCTCACACAATGCATGATGTCTAACCCTAGCCCAGGAGGATGAACAAAAAGGACTCCCTGTCTACCAGGGGCCAAACACCATACAACAGTCAACAACCAAGGAAGGTAAGGTGGTTCAAAGTGCATGGTAAGAACAATCAGATAGTCTTGTACTCTGGTAGGAAATTATAGATTTTGGGTTGCGTTGCTAGTCTTTGGTGACTGTTTCTTCCTAGATGTTTTACTTGCAATTCAGGAAGCTACTGTGAAATACAGTCATGTTTGAAAAACAGCTAGATTTGCCACAGCTGTGGTTAACTGAATAAAAAAAAACAGGTTCAGGTGTGGGTTAAACTAATTGACCTCTAAGGTGCTGCCAATTCTGAGATTTCTCATTTGTTCCTGTAAACATCTTATGTGCTTCTAATATGATTCTAAAAAACCTACTGAAAATGAAGGATTGTGTTAAGGAAGGGGCATCATTGGAAAGTGACAGATATTAAAAACAGCATCAATAAAACATAAAAATATGTTAACAGGACAAAGCCATGGAATGTATCCTCTAGCTCTCTGAGGATGGATACAGCCTCTGCTCCCTTGCTAAAGGACATGTGCTATCCAATGGCTCATGGTTGGTAGCGCAGAGTTGGTCCCTATTGGGCAATGCCATGTCAAAAATGAGCAATAACTGGATTGACCAGGGCTTCCAAGGAGAAGGGGAGAGAGATGGGGAGGAGAGAGATCCCCTCCCCTGCTCACTGAAAGACCAAGGGAGAGCTTGTGTTAGTTGAGTTCCCACAAAGAGGTCTCTGAAAAAGAGGAAGGGACTGTTCTCTTTGCTCCCTTATCTAGCCCACTGAGGAGGTAAGGCATCCTGACTCAGTTGCAAATCATCGCTCCCTGTGATCATAACCAAGTGACCAAACAGGAGCCTCTGACTGTACATGTTTTTAGCAAGGGGGCAGAGCCTGTGTCTATGCTTATAACTAGAACACACGCTCCTAGACCTGTCATTGTTACCATACAGAAAAAAACACAATGAAATAGAACAAAACAAGAATGTTAACCTTAGATATAAAATTTTTTACCCCTTCTCCCCCAAATACACATCAGTTCCTCATTTAGCATTTTACAAATAAGGATACAAAAGCCCAGAGAGTAGAAATTAATTTCCCAAGACTGCAGAAGCTAATATGGAGCTGTGATTTAAACCCGGGTCCTCCAGCTCTCAGTCCAGTATTATCTTCACTATATAACTCTTTCATCAAAGATTCTCAAAGTACACAAAAGGCCTAGGTAGACTTTAAGGGATTTATCACTTTTCTGGCTTATTGCCCCATCCCAGACAACCTGGGAACTGCATTGCCTAGCCCCAGCTAGAGCAGAATCACCAACTCCTTGCAAGCACTTGGCTTATAAAGTTTAAGAATGAATGTTAAAACAAAGCAAATAGGACTCATAGAGGTCATGGAAAATAACAACCCTAAAGGTTCCAGAATGATTAAATAAATTATGGTCTCTGACTATTATAGAATATTATTGTACCACAAAAAGTAACAAATACAAAGCATTTCAAAGAAATATAAGAAGACACGTTTGGTGACGCTGGGTAAAGAAAGCCAAGTCCAAAGAACAACCATATAATTTTAAATATAGCTATGTAATTAAGGAAATTGATCAATCTATGTTAATCACATGGAAAGATGTTCAAAAAGGGTTATAGAAATCAGCAAAGATTTAGCTACTCCTGTGTTAAAGATACCTTGCAAATCTTTCGTTCCGTTTTACCAATCTTTTCTTAGGGGTATATAAGGGGTTCAGGAGAACTAACTTTTGGTGTGAGGGCTTGCCGAGCCCTTTTAAGAGCGGCTTATTATCTATTGTTGGTGTCCACCTTTACCCAACTCTCACCTATACCTTCAAGAAGCTGTAACTGTGACCAAACCCCCATGACCTCTCTTGGCAGACAGGCTAAACTAAGTTGAGATTAACTGACAGGCCTCAAACCCATTGGTGAGGTAGGGGGATGTCTACTCTAAGCATGTGAAAACTACCCCTCCCATGTAATGGATAGAGAAGAACAATTTATTCCAATGACCGTGAAGGCAGATGAAGCAGGCATTGTAAAAGTGCTTAGAGCTTGGTCAGACATTGAAGACACCGAGGCTTTGTGGAACAGAAAATTCCAATCTGTAACTTAGACTTCCAAAAATGATTAATCAATTTGTTAGGGAGCCTAAGGGCCCCTAATTGAGTCCAATAACTTCCTAATGATCAGGGGCTCCTCTTCTTGGGTGCTAGCTACTCTTATACACTGGGAAGAGCACTAGTAATAGAAGGAGGCATTGCAATTCACTGACCGGTCAATTCCAGAAGTAGAAAAGTGTTATAGTTAGCTAATAGAAATGTCCATCAATTATAACCTCTTGGTCAAACAGACCTTCCATGGGTCATTAGACCTTCCATGAGTCATCAACTCCAGATCATCTCAGCAGGGGTTTTCCAAGCTCATAAAACCCTTTCAACAACATCTCAGGGCCTTCCACAAGTCATAAGACTCTAGTGTTTGACCAACAGTATCCTAGGGTCTAAGGAAGTTGTGGCTTTGAAGCAAATGTCACAAGACAGTGGACAGTAGTGATTCAGAGGGGTGAGGAGGTATTATATAAGCAAATGAACCTTATTACAGCATGTTATGGACTGGGGGGAGGGGTAATGCAGAAATTATATTCTTATTACATTTCTAACTAACAAGATGAAACTAGCTGATAAATACAAGTAATATAATCATCAATACATGGTAGAGTAATCATTCATAACTCTTATTCTAACTGCATTAACATACACAACTAATTTACACTTTATCCTATTCTGTCTAATTCACTAATACAATCCCTGATGCCCATCAAATCACAATAAACTGAATAAATACTGATTAATTTGAGTAGGGGCCATCAAAATTGTCATCACAGTCATCCACTGCATCCTGGGCCACCACCAGTCATCTTGACTTTAGTCATGCCGCTGGGCTTCCGTGACTTTGTACAACCCTGCCTCACTTAAATTCAAGTCATGCACAGATCAAGATATCACCCTGCGATGTCATTCATCCCAACCCTAAATCTTTACATAACAATAGTTTGCAAGCACACATGCGATCATTTATAATCTTTTTTTCTTTGCCTTGTTTGTCTTCCTTCCCTTTCTAAACTGCTCTTGTGTCTCTATTTGAGACTTTTTAAACTTTTCAACTGAAGTTAAAATTTACAGAAGTAAAAAATTAGGCTAACCACCTGAGAACCACCCTTCCTCAAGGTCTGTGTGGCCTTACCTGGGCAATTACAGTTCTGTCTTGGCAGGCTCTGAAACAAGCATTGCCTCCAGTGCAGATCCCCAGAAAACATCTCCTACCGAAGCTTTGCCTGTTTACCGTTTTCTGTAGTTCCTGGCATGTAGTAGGATTTTCACTTCCCATCATCACTTCCTATGACAAATTCATCACTGCTGGTATAAGGGCCATCTCATAGAGAAGGTGTTCTTTGAGAAGAGCTTTGGCCACAGATGGACTTCTCCATGGGAGGAACAACAAGAAAGACAGTTTCTCTGAACCATGCCACGTGTTAAGGGGAATAATTCATTTCAATTCAATAACCGGTTGTTAAGCACTTACCATGTACCCAGCACCATGCTAAGTGCGTGGGATACAAGTAAGCAAGAGAAAGACAGACCTTGCCCTAAAGGAGCTTATAATTAAAGGAAGAAAACACACAAAAGGAAACTGAAAAGTGGGCACTTGTTCCAGGGAGTTGAAACACACAACTACAGATAGAAACCAGAGTGAGCTGAAGATCCCAATCCTGGCTTCTGTAAAGGAAAGTCTTGGAGGATTTTGATGTTCCACCTTCCAGCCTTCCAATCAGAGGGGAAAAGAGGCTGAGGGTGGTGAGAAGGTACTGAGTAACCACAACTGAGTTATCATCATAGTGAGGAGATTTGAAATGATCAGAATAGCTCTGGGAGGAGCATCTTGTTCTGTAGAAAGGTATGTTGGACCCAGGTTGTGAAGGGCATTAAATACCTAGAGGAAATAGAGAACTACTAGAATTTATTGAACAGGAAAATGACATAGTCAGACCTGTGCTTTAAAAATAGCACTTTGACAAGTACGTGGGGATGTAAAATATAATAGAGGAGAGAGAAAGACCTGTGGCAGAGACTTACCTTACAAGATGTTATAGAAGCATATGTTGAAAGCTGGAAGGAAATTTTGGTTATCTATTCCAGGCCCCTCGTTTTTATCAGTGAGAAACTGAGATAAAGGTTAATGTATTGCCCAAGGATACATAGGTAGCCAGAAGAGTCTGGATTTGAATTCAGATCCTTTGCCTCTATGTATCATGCTCAAATGAGATAAAGCATGAAAAATGCCTTTATAAACTTTAAAGAAAGAGCTTACATAGCTTAATAGTGATTTCAATTTCAGCTATTTTTTATGCATTTGCATTGGTCACATGGTAAGCATAGATCCACCACACACATCTCCTTAGTGCTCTCTGCCCCTCTGATTAGACTCTCCAACTGGAGGCCAGGACCAAGGGCTCCAGGGCCTGTGTTTAAAGGTAGAGTTCAGCATTGTTCCCCCCCCCCCCCATTTCCTACCAACTGCACCACTTTTGGACTTTGGGGCCCTCCCTTGTCTTCCCCTATTAGATTGTGAGCTCTTGATGGCAGAAACTGTCTTTTTTTAATTTGTCTTTTTGTCCCCAGAGCGTAGCACACAGTGCCTGGCACCTAATAGGCACTTAACAAATGTTTACTGACTGACTGAAGGGCCAACAGAATTTATAAGTGTGAAAATGTCTTATTTCAAGGTAGGGACCAGGTCTGTGGCACTTCCTGTTTGTGTGTGTTTGTATGCATGTAGACACACATATAAACACATACATACTTACACACATGCTTACTTATTGCATATGTGTGCATGCAAATAAAGATGTACATACATGCATATAGATATATAGATATATTTCCCTCCAAAGGCTCTTACAAAGCGCTGCTGGATCCCCCAAACACTGACCCCCAGGACCCTGAAGTCTGACCAGAAATGCCTGACCCACCCCCTCCCTGCCAGTCGACAATCAGTCAACAAGCATTTATTAAGGGTTAGATTGTGTATCAACCACACTACGAAATCATAGGAATACAAATAAAAACAGAAGGAAAGACAGTCCTTGCCCTCCAGAGGCTTACATACTAATCAGAAAAAAAAAGGGGGCGGGGGGACTGAAAGTTTCCCAGCAAGGAAGCATGGTAGAGAAAGTCCTGTGGAGATGAGTCAGCAGTGTGGCCTGGAGGGGAATGAAGACATGGCTGGCCTGGACCTTCTTCAGGTTGCAGCCATCCTTCTTCCCACCTCTTTGTGAAGAGAGGAGAGGCAGCATGAAAACTGCTCAATAGCTATGAGAGCTAAAAACAATAGTATTGGGTGGGAGGTGAGGATGGAAGGAAGGTGGGAGGGAGGGAGGGGGAGATGAAGAAGAAGGAGGAGGAGGAAGAGGAGGAGGAGGAAGAGGAGGAGGAGGAAGAGAAGAAGAAGAAAAAGAAGAAGAAGAAGAAGAAGAAGAGGAGGAAGAGGAAGAGGAAGAAGAAGAAGAAGGAAAAGGAGAGGGGCATATACATGTAAATATGTGTGTATATACATGCGACTGAGTGTGTACGCATGTGACTATGTGCATTGTGGAGCATTTTGGTATAGCAGAAGAAGCACTGTACTTGGAGTCAAAAGTTCCGGATTTAAATACTGTGTCATTTACTACACTGTCACCACGGGCAAGCTCCTTTACCTCCTTGGGCCCCAATTTTCACAGCTGATGAGGCAGTTAGACCATATGATCTCCATGGTACCTTCCAGCTGTAAATCGTACATATATAAAAATAAGTGTTTGAGCTTCCATGAATAATGAGGACTTTTTTTGCTGTCATATTTCCTCCTGAAAAGGCAAAAATGCAATAAATATACAAATGCAAATCATTGATTGTATAGTCTTTATTGAATCCTTAATAAGAAAATGTATTCTTGAAAAAGTAAGCACAAGTATAGACATGCAAGTGTCTAAGTCTAGGTGAATATACATTTATATGAACATCATCAATGGGTGTCATATATGTGAATGTGCTCAACTCACTCATTCACGTGTGAATAGTACATGACTATATCTTTATGTACATATTCTGTAAGAAAATGGCATTTGATGTGTATATGCACATTTATTCTGTGTATGTATACAGAAATGTACATATCCATATCCACATAAATATAGATTAACTTAAAGACTTCTGAGATTAACTTTTAAGTATAACTTTAGACCAATTTCATAAATGAAGAACAAGAATTGACAAACTGAATAGAAAGATGGAATGTTCGGACTTGCAAAGGTCCTCAGAGACCACGTGATCTCTCCCCCCTCCCCCATATCTGAACAAAAATCCTTTCCACAGCATCCCCAATAAACAGTCATCCAGCCTTTGCTCAAAAATTTCCATGGAAGGGGGAACTCTCTGCCTCCCAAGACAGCCTACCCTCTATGAGATGGCTCTAGTTGGAAGAAAGTTTCTCCTTACATCAAAGCCAAAACCTGCCTCTCAGAAACTCTCAGTCTTGCTCCTACTTCTGCCCTCTGTGAGCAAACAGAACAAAACTATCCTTCTGCATGACAGCCCTTGAAATACTCGAAGAAAGCCAATGTGTCACTACTAAGCCTTCTCTTTCACAAGCTAAGCCTCCTCATTTCTTTCAAGCAATATCCTTAGCATGACCCAAACAATTCTTAGCATGATCTCAAAGCCTTTTGTCATCCTGATTGTCATTTTTTGATGTTCTTCAGTTTATCAACATCCTTTTTCAAACATGGCTCTTAGTACTGAATATAGTCCAGACGTGATCTGATGAGGGTACAGCAAAATAATCACCTAATTATTCTATTCTTGATGCAAGCTAAGATTGCACTGGCTTTTGAGGTTGCCATGTAACACTGCTGACCAACTGATCTTGTTATGCTTATAATATTATCACCAAAAAGAAATATCTACAGATGTGTTTAAATTAAGATTTCTTTATTTTTTAAAAGACTAGGTCTCTTTCTCACCAAGACTGGAAGTGCAGAGGCTATCACTTGGCCTGATCCATAACCAGAGCTTTTATCTATTCCATTTCCAACCTGGGCTGGTTTGCACCTCCATGGGCAACATGTATTGGCCTCCCACTCTCAGGGACTTATCATATTAATATTAAACTTGTGGATATCCAATCAACTCAACCATCTATGAGCCTAATAATTCCACCAATCTGTGTCCCTGGTGGCAGGGATTATAGCCATATAACACTATCCATGGCAAATATAAGATTTCTTTATCTTACCATAGTCATCATTGCCTGTCAAGGACAGGTGTGCCTGAATTACATAATTATCGCCACCACCTTCTATCTCGTTCAGTCACCATTTTTATTTTTAATACTAAAATTGGTGAACATCAACAAAAACATTCGATTAACAAGATAAAAAGTGATCTTGTAAAAAAAAAAACTGTAAGCTCCAAAATATTTACAACCTTAACCTGCATACATTTGCCTTAACAAAATAATAAGATCTTGTTTACTTGTATTTCCCCTTCTGAACTTTTCATTCTGTGTCTTTTTCTTGAGTTTTTGGCACTCTTTCTACAATGGGTTTTGCATTGTCGCAGTGTGTATGTGACTGGATTGTGCTATCTTCATTCTGTATCTCTTAATATGGGTGTCTTCATACTTCTTGCTCTTCGCACTGTCACGTATAATGGTCAGTCAATAAACATGGAATAACAAAATTCCATCACGTTCATGTACCACAATGTGTCCAGCAATTTGCTAAGCATTATGCTCATGGCTATTTTTCTTTTTTAAAACATCTAGCTTAAATAATGCTATTATTAATATTTTGGTACAAACAAGTCTTGTTTTTTTTCCCTTTCACTGGCATCCTTAGAACATAGACCTAGTAAGAGGTCATAGGCATCAAGAGTTTTGTAGCTTTTACAGTCCATGACAACATTGCCTTCCCAAAGAATTGTAAACATTCACAACTCCCTAAGCAGTGAGGGAGTCACTATGCTTACAAAATGAGCCTATCCGTACACAGAATAGCATTACTTACAAGATTATTTATAGGATGGCATTCATGAGTGATTGCATTTCACAAGAGCACTACATAGAAGAACCAACCTTCCTTTCCCCCGCCCCAACACACAACCAATTAGTAAAACTAATAGTAGTTGGTTTCTATAACATACTTTGAGAAATTTTCCTCCTAATAGACACACTATAAGGGATGAGCTGGTGTGAACACCACATGTGTCCACAAAGACTTCTAAATAGGCTATGCCTTGAGGGCAGTTAGATATTTCTCTGCATGATATTCTCACTCATTAGGGGATGGCACTCAGGTAGCTTGTATCATAGACAGGTCTGCTTCCTACTAGACTAATAAAGAGAATACTGTTACCTGCTTTATACTAAAAGACATATAATGAGTGGGCCCCACTGCAGAATTTAGAAGAAAAAATAGACAAGAGTCACTTAGGATGAAAAGGCATAGATGGGTTACATTTTGTGGTGGTGGGAGTACTCCCATCAATGAGATCTCAGAGCTGCATCAACAATATTCCTGAGAATACTGAGCTTACAGTTAGAAGATGAACCATGCTCACCTTCTGGTGGTTCAGCAATATCCCCAGGCCAAAGGGGGACCATAGAGTTGACAGAATATGACTTTCACTTCCCCAATCCTGGTAGTTTGAATGACAGGATCCAAGTCAACCTTCCTTGGAATTAGACTAGCTATAAAAAATGAACACTATTTTGACTCTCTGTGTGGGATTTGTTAGATGCTCTCTCCTTTCCATTTTTCCCCCTTTGATCCTCTCTGATCTCTCCAAGACAAAGGCTTTCTTCAATGCCAGTTGTCAGGCTGCTGAACATGATATCCCTGCTCTCAATGACAGTGCTGGGGCATTTTGATCCATTTCTTCTCTGAGGACAGTAACCCAAACAGTGGCTCAGGCAACCAAGATGGGCCTCCGAGGCACAGACATACATGCCTACAGGCACTGCCAGAACCATAGCACATACCACAACAATGATGTGGATGATCTTCTCCCTCTTCTCCAGCTCACTGATGTCATTGCCTGTTACAAAGACAATGCACTGATCCTTGCGGGGTGGCTTGCTCTGTAGGGTGATGCATGCCTCATATTTTGTGGCTGGAAGCAGGTCATTCACCCAGTAGGTGTTAATCCCAGGGCCAATAGAGATGATTTCTTTCTTGACAGCTTCATATATCCCGAAGTAGAGTGTGAACCAGGTCTCTGAAGGGTTATCTGTTACTGCATACCACTCTAGCACAATCCCATAAACAGTTTGCTTGGTAATCCTCATGTAAATATAGGAATGCTCCTCCAAGGAAGCCAAAGAGGAAGAGGGCACAGCCTGAGGAGGCTGAACATGAAGGGAGATAGGGATAGAGCTGCTGCCCATGGAGTTTGTGGCTACACAGGTGTAGTTGCCACTGTCTGTCAGATGGGCTGAAGGTATCACCAATTCAGACTGAATAGAGTCTTCCCCAGTAGGAGAGGTAGACACTGGGGATTAAAAAACATGGTTATTCAGGTCAAAATTCTGAACACAAACTTCATTGCTAGAGTGCAGTGATGCTGACATAGCCTTAAACTCAACTTATCCCAATGATTATAGGTAACTGCACCGGGTCACAATATATGGTGCTATTTCTTTAAATGCCATCTAACCCAGTTGGACGTCACTTTTCTAGAGGCTAGGAAAAGCATACGTACTACCTGTACTAACTAAAGAACTGGGCCTCATTCCTACAAATATTTCAAAAGTCTGAAGAATTCCTGTATTGTAGATACTCCAACTTCCTCATTCCTTATCAGAATTCTTAAAATACTTAATTTCCTTCTAAGTTCAGCTCAGATGCCACCTACTACTCCATGAAGCCTTTCCAGATCCAACCCCTGGCTACCAGCTCCTTCCCCACCTCAAAATTACCTTTTATCCATGTTGTATATATTTTACCAATACTTATATGAATACATGTTGTCTCCCCACATAAAATGTAACTTCTTGAGAGTAGGAACTATAGGAGTATGCTGGAACCAAATCTAACCAGCTTTTCTAGAGCTCTGTAGTTAAATTTTCAGTGTGAGCATTTACAGCTTCAAAATCATATGCAAATCAAGGCTTCATATATTGTTTTTTTAATTGTCTAGACTTAAGAAAATGTTAATAATACAGATTAATTTTTTCTTAAAACGGGTGTGTACTTTTTCCCCCAGAGAGCCCCAGATGTTAAACATTTACCAGCCCACCCTATACTGCTCTATCAATATTACTTGAGCTCAGCAGGAGTATAATACAAGGATCAGAGAATGGAGTCATCACCGGATTGAAGACCTGGTAAACACAGGCTAATAATAACAACAACAACAAAAAGTAGTATGTATTTTGTATTTAAGGTCTGTAAAATGTTTCACATCCATTATGTCATTGGAGCCTCAAAATGTCTGTAAAGGACCCTTTTTTTCTATAGATAATGAAATAGATGCTTGTTAGGTGATTATTTGACACACGATCCTGAGATAAGGTTCTACCTGCCAACATGAGAATATAAAGCAAAAAATCAAGTATCAATGTATTTCCAACCACTCAGATATCTGGCATTATGGAAACCCCACATGGATAACTGACTGAATTTTGCAGATTTCCCTCAGCTGTTCTAGGTTTCATACAGCGACAGGCTAAGAATATACTGTTTCTGGATCTATTGAATATATAGGCATGAAAAATTAGTTGCACAAATCTGTCAAATCAACAACAGAGGCCAAAATGCTCCAGACAGGAGCCCATGAAGACTAGGAAATAGCTCTGGCTTTACATGAAACTTGTTGTTTTCCGTGTGTGACTTGATATGTATATGGTATATAGAATTAATCTTATGCGTGTTTATATGTATATATACATATGTGGGCATATATCATATATTTACATATACATATATATGCCCTAATAGATATTTTTGTACATCCATTCAATAGCATCAACGACAATGAAATATATTCTGAAACTCTGAAAACATTATGTGAGAAGTAAGGGACAAGGAGGAAAGAAATAGGAAAAGAATCAAAGAGGAGAAGGACAAGAGGAAAAGAGGGAAAAAAGGAGAAAGGTAAGGAAAAGGCATATTTATATATCAGTTCCAAATATGATGCAAGAGGCAGTACTTTGGAGTTGACTGTATGACATGGGAGACACCGGCAAAGGACTGCATCAAAGAAGGCACTGTACTCTATAAGCAAAGCAGAATTGAAGTAGCTCAAAAGAAACATGAGATGCACAAATTTAGAGAATCCATCCCAAATGTTCACATGGACTATTTGTTCCCTACCTGTGGTAGAACATTCCAAGCTCGTATTGGTATGATCGGTCAACAGTCAGAAACATTGTAACTTGACTCTAACATAGTGACGTCATTTTGGCCCTCATCAAGAACGAAGGACAACAACCAACCAACCATGTACTACATGTAGTCTTTACATTTTGCTCTCCTGCTTTAGTCTTTGTTTCTCAAGAATCAGATTACCCCATCTCCTGGCTCTTCCACCAAAGATGGAAAGTCATCTAACACTTAGCCTGAGCTGCTTTCCTGCAGATGCCCTGAACAAAGCTAGAGAAGGAGGTTTTCATTTTGCAACAATGATGAAGCCCCAAGGCCAGCATTGCAGGATCAGCTATGTTCTTCCACTCCATGGTAACTAGTCACAGAAGTCAGGGGGAGGGAGGAATGAATAAGTTGTGTCATTACCTTAACGATCCTTTACTTTATAACTTTTATAACTGAGAAAACTGCCTGCTCCAACTCTACAGTAAAAAGTACTCACTGCTATTGAGACTTCTGGTTGACACTACATTTAATAAACTTTTCTCCATTCCATAACTACAAATATCTTAAATAATCATTTTCTGCCCCTAAATTTTAGCCTAAGCACTAATTATCTTACCCATCAGGCAGTTAACACAGTTGTTATTACTCTAAACATTCATAGAGTTAGGCAAAGCCTTCCCTTGCCCTTGAGAAAAGGAATTAAGGAGTACCATAGCTTACCATCAAATTCCCTCAACTTCTTCAGTGGATAAGTCCACACAATGTTTGGTAAGGGGCTGGCCTGTGCCAGGCAGCTTAGAGTGATGTTTAGCCCCACTTGGATAGTAATGTTAGAATTAGTGGTTGAAGTCTTTGGCTTCATGCAGCTATTGAGCTCTACTTCATAGAAGAACTGCCCTGCTTTTGACAGAGGGCCCCGGCACATCAGGTAGGAATTCATTAAAATGACAGGGGGTCTGATGAATTTGAAAAAATGGACAAGTCCCTTTAGATGGCAGTCACACATCCATGGATTATTATGCAAAGCCAGCACCACATTGGAAATGCCTTCAGCCCTACTAGTGAGTTGCTGGCTTTTCTGGTACATGGGCCACTGGATGAAGACATCCTCAGACACCACCATAAGTTCATTAAAGGACAAATCTAAGTAGGTAAGGTTAATCAAATATTGAAGTGCTTGCTTGGGTAGAACATCAAGCCTATTGTGTTTAAGATCAAGGATGTTTAGAAGTGGAGTTGCTTGGAATGCTGTCCATGGGACTGTACACAACCTGTTCCCCTGAAGTCTCAGTTCTTTCAAGTCTCTCAGATGCTCCAGGGCTCCTGGGTGAATCACTGTGATGTTATTAAAGTTGAGCCAAAGGAATTCCAAGGCACTGTTGTTGGAAAAGGACCCATGAGGCAGTTCAGTTAGGTGAGATGAGTTTTCTATTCTAAGCTTCTTGATATCTTTGGGGATATTTCCCAGAATCTTTCTCAAAGAAGTATCCATGCACACCAGAGACCTGCAGAAAAATAAGCAAGTCTGTAAACAGACATAGAATTCCTACCGGAAAGTAACACTAGATACTCTAGTCCAAATCCCTCTCATTTTACAGATGAGGAAACTGAGACCAGAGAGTAATTTACAAGAAGCCACATAATTAATAGGTAGCAGAGCCATGGTTAAAACCCTAATCCAGCACTCTTTGCATTTATACCACCTTGCTCCTTGTAACAATTGGCCTATTACTGGGCCTTAGCTGACAAAACACTATGTTTGACATGTTTGACCCACTTATATACCAAGAAGTTCCCATGGACCCAACAACTGATTTATTCACTATGTTTAGGGTTAGTATTACAAGGTTAGCAAACTATATCTAATCCCAGTATGTAAAGTTAGCAATTGTTACTAATTACAGTGCCCTTTCAATTAATTCGGGGAAGGGAGGGCTTACAGTCCAGATCATCCACTGACTGCTCCTAAAGTGCCCCTCCCACTCAGACCTGTTGAACTGCCCAGTAATAAAAATCAGATATAAGGGCAGAAAATTAAAAGATCTGGGACCTCAATTGTGATACACAGCCTACTGTATGCCTGAGCTACTGATATGTGCCATGGGACTGAAGGGCAAGGGAACCACAAATATTTCCATGCCTATGAGTAATAAACTGTCTGACTCATAATCCTCTGAGCTCTAATATTCCTTCTCAGTACCTCCTCGCCTGAAATCTCCTCACAATCCCCCAACTAGCTATTAGAATATTTATAGGTAAAAAAAAATGAATACATTGAAGAAGAATGTTATATTTCCTGCAAAAACTCCAATGTTAATTCCATTTGGGTAAAATCACATAATTTTAAAAAAAGAAATATGTAACATTAACCGAAATCAATGTCCATAAGATATTAGATTTCTCTTTTAAAATGCCCCCAAACTCCCACATGATAAAATTCCCAAAGTAAATCAATCTTCTAGGATCTCTTGGGGACCCTGCCAACATTTCCATACCTGCCAAAGCCGTCATCTGAGCATATACATTCTGGGTTGCATTCAGGGTAAGCTGGGTTTGCCTTCAGAAAAACCAAGACTAAAAGGAAAAAGTGACAAATTGGGCCCATATTCCTCTGTAAGAAGACACTTTATAGGTCTGGGATGAGACATGCTCCTAGCTTCTAAGTAGAAAATCCTATTAACAGTAATCCTCTGTGATGTGGATGTCAGAGTGACACGTAAACAGTTCTTACAGAGATGTTAGGTCCCAAGAAGAAACCCTAGATCACTATCCCAGAGAAGACTTTTAAAATAATTTTTTTTTAATTTTCAAATTAGAAATGTTCTCCTTTTTGCTTTCATTTTACCTGATTTTCCTTTACCTTCAGATATAATTGATATATTTCCTTCTTTGCTTCTGTGACACTGCTTTCTCTGGGTAATTAGATACTGCTTATTTGACTGCTCCTTCTCAGTCTCCATTCATTATCATCAGTTCATCAATTCCCATCCCTCCGAAACATGGAAATCTCCTCCAATGTTTTTTTTTTCTCTATCTACACTTGCTGGTCTCATATGCTCCCATGAGTTAAGTGATCACCTCTATGCTGACATTTTAAATTCCATATGTCCAGTCTAAATATATCTCCCAAACTCCAATCCTTCATCTCCAGCTGTCTGCTATACATCTCCGCCTGAATATATATACCATCGGCACCTCAAACTCAAAATGCTGAAAACTTAACTCATCTTCTTCCTTTCTAAACCCTCAGCCCTCCTCCAAACTCTCCTTTTCTGTTGTGGGTACTACGACTGTGCCAGTCAACCAGATTTGAAACATCAGAGCCATCTGTGACTCCTTATTCTCTTTACACCCTATATCCATCCAGTTGCTACAGCATAAACTATGTAATCATCTAAACCTAAACTATGTAATTGTACTTTGATCGGTCTCTCTCCTGCCACTTTTTCACCTTGCTGCTAATCCATCCTTCATACAGCTGCCAATATAACCTGCCTAATGTATAGATCAGATATGTTATTCCTCTGCCTTAAAAGTTTTAATGGTTCCCCATTGCCTTTGGGACGAAAAAACAAACTCCTTAGCCTGATTTCTAAGGCCAATGTGACTCCAATCTAGTTTTCTAGCCTTATTTCATATTACTTCCCTTTCTTTGAGGCTCATGTCAGATTCCACTTCCTCCATGAAGACTTCCCTGATGCCCTCTCCTGCTGTTAATGTTCTCATTCTCTCCTCAAATAAGCTGTTGTCCTCAAGGAGCTTCTATTTTGGAGAATGTGATTATGCACACAGAGGAGTCATACATGAAGAAATTAAAAGATTAAAAAATTAAAAGAGAAATTAAATGCTCTAGAAATATTTGAGGAGAGAATGACAGCATTAACAGCAGGAGAGGACATCAGGGAAGTCTTCATGGAGGAAGTGATTTGGTGGGCTAGATGAGAACACATCTGTCTCCATCTAAGACCTTCCTTATTCATGGCTAAGTCAGGGGCCACTGTGGCTTCAAACCAAACCCATGCTTCTTAAATAGTCAATGGTGGGCGATTAGAAAAATATATTTTTTGTCATTCCTCTGTCTTAAATTTGGAATGAAAACTTTAATCTTTTGCCAGATTCTAGACTTTGCTATCACTCTGAGCAGCTCCCAAACTCCCTGGACAATGGAACAATCTCAATGAAAGTTTCTGGTCCTTTAAAGCATTAGTTTCTCTTTACTGTTAGAAGCTAAGCCCACCTAATAAAGTGCCAGAAGACTATTGTACATTCTGCTGGGGCCCTCTAGTGCTCACAATCCATCTGACACCACAGTACAGACCACAGAGATGAACAACAGCTCAATTCAGGACACTGTCAACCAGTGAGATCCTAACTAGGTTGCAAACTAAGCTACTTACCTTCCCATCTTCTTAACCAAGAGGTATAAGCTGTTCCACAGTTCCAGGGTCAGACTACATCAATAAAAACTATTTAGTTAGTGGATACACCCTAGTTTGACAAATGATATCATTGCTACAGCATTCATAATTAGCAAGATCATAGAACCATAGAGATGAAAAGTTAAATCATATAGTTATTGAGTAGAAGAGCCAGAACCAGAACTCAGTTCTCCGGATTCTTAGTATATAAGTCTTTCCCTTGTTTAAGATATATCTTCCTGATGATGTACAGGAATTTTGAATACCCTTCAAATTTCCTTAAAGTGTCATCTGAGAGGTGGCAGGATAGGGTAGTGGATAGAGTGCTGAGCTTGGAGCAAGAAAGACCTGGGTTTGAATTCTGACCACTTCAAATCAAATACCTCAACCTCTCTGACCCATAGTTTCTACATCTCTAAAAATAGGATAATAATAACACCTCCCTATAACAGAGACAGGAGGGAGGCAGCTAGGTGACACAGTGGATAGGGCCAGGCCTCAAGTCAGGAAGAACAGAGTTCAAATCTGACCTCAGCCACTTACTAGCTGTGTGACCCTAGGCAAGTCACTTAACCCTGTTGTGTCAGTTTCTTCATTTGTGCATTGAGCTAGAGAAGAAAAGAGAAAACCATTCCAGTATCTTTTCTTTTGGGGTTTTTTTTGTTTGTTTGTTTGATTTGGAAGGGGGAAGGCAAGGCAATTGGGGGTAAGTGGCTTGCCCAAGGTCACACAGCTAGTAAGTGTGAAGTATCTGAGGCCAGATTTGAACTCAGGTCCTCCTGACTCCAAGGCTGGTGCTCTATCCAATGTGCCACCTAGCTGCCCCTCCAGTATCTTTTCCAAGAAAACCCCAAATGGGATCACAAAGAGTCAGAAATGACTGAACAACAACAAATTATAACAGCAACTCTAAAAGTGGGATAATAGTAGTATCTTTCTCACAGTGTTAGTGTGAAAATGAAATGAGGCAATATTTGTGGTAAAGACTTTGCACTTTCAAAACACCATATAATTGGGGCGGCTAGGTGGCACAGTGAATAGAGCACCAGCCCTGGAGTCAGGAGGACCCGAGTTCAAATCCGGCCTCAGACACTTAACACAAAAACTAGCCATGTGACCTTGCGCAAGTCACTGAACCCCAATTGTCCTGCCCTCCCCCCTGCAAAAAAGGACAAAAAAACACCGTGTAATCATCGGCTGTGACAATTCCATACACACATCGGTGGATAGTAAGGTTAATAACTGTTTTTCTGTGCCTGTAATGGCCTCTAGCACGGTGCTAGGCATCAGAGGAATTATAAAACAGGAGGGCATTGTTCTGTCCCTACAGGAGTATGCACTCTAAGTGGGAAGGCATGTTCTTAAAACAACTGGGCAAGGTGTTGGGAGTACAAAAACAAGAGTAACAATCATATTTCATGAAAGTGGGACTTGAAATGTGGCCAGGATTTTGGACAGCTACAGAGGAGGAGGGAAGTCAGTCCAGGAGAGGAAACAGCATAAACAAAAGCATGGAGTGGACTGTGAGCCTGGTGGGTATAGAGGACAGTGAGACCACTGGCCTGGTTGATTAACAGCAAGCAGTAGGGGATAAGGTAATAGTGCTAGAGTGGGAAGAGGTTATAGATTTTGAGTTAGAAGCCCTTGCTTCCAATCCGAGCTTGGCCATTTTACCATCAGCTGTGTGACAATGGGCAAGTCACTGGCTTCCCTAACTTATTCCCCCTTCTGTAAAATGAGGACAGTAAGTCTTATTTTTTTTCTGCTTTATCAGATGATTGTAGGGAATTAAATGTATGTAAATCGCTATATAATTCTAAGCTAGTTACATAAATGCTGAAAATGTAGAGGAGAATTCAATTGCGCAGCGCCTTAAATGACAAGCTCATTTTTCTATTTGCAGGAGAGCCCTGATGGGTCTGCTACCCCTTTTCTGTCCTCCTTAGGTGCATTTATCTACATGGGGGGCCAGACTGCCACCACTTCTTTGAAATTTCTTTCCTTCCACCCTCAACCAAACAACCATCTCTGTATTCCTCCTTAATGACAAGACAAGCAAAACAGATCCATTTACCCTTCACTAATAGGCATGGCTGTCCTAGAAAACACCAGAATCCTGTGTCTGAGGTACATTATCCCCAACTATTCTGATTCTGCTGATGATTTAGGAGGCAATGGTCCAACCTGAGATTATCATCAACCCAGAACAACTTCAAGTCATCTATCCCTTAGTTTCCTTCAAAGTTCAACATAAATGCCACCTCCTACAAAAAGCTGGTTCCCTTTAGTTGTTCATGCTTTCTCTCCTTGAATTTGATTTAATTGTTTAAATGTTGTATCCTCTAGGAAAAGAGAAGTTCCTTGAGGACAGGAGTCATTTTTTCTTTTGTCTCTGTATCCCCAGTGCTCAGTACAGTATCACACATATATGATTGAGGCATTTCATTGAACATAGAGCACCAGGCTCAATGGTGATTATGTAGCAGAAAGCCATAACTGGAGAATGATGCAGAGGGAGATAAGGCCACAAAGCTTGACTTCCAGAAAGCTCTTGGTCATGGTGAGAATCAGCTGATCATCAGAGATGCATTTGATTATTTACTAACCTGTTTTCTCGTGGAAACTCCTGAATCCTCAGCATGTCCAGCAAAGGGTAGCTATATAAGCACAATCTAAGAATGACCTTGAACCAGGTGAGTTCAAATCTGTTTATCACTCAATGGGAACCTAGAGGCAGTGAAAGGGAGCTCTAGGAGGAGGTACTGATGAAGGGGATGTGGAAAAGTGACAAAGGATCTTTTCTGAGAAAGGAGCATGGCCCATGACTAATGCAGTCCCACCACCCAGATTTTTATCCACAATGCCTACAGGACAAGAAATGCTGAGGCCTGAGCTCTCCTTTACTGAAATGCAATACCTGGCACCAAGCAAAAAAAAATGCAGCTCACAAAAGATGGATGTCTGGGCCAGATATGTGAACTACTGCCCCAGTCATATAGATGCTAGAGATTCACAGCATCAGAAAGAGCCACCTGGGCTGAAGTTACACATCACCAGGAACCAGTGGGGCAAAAAGGTACAACTTCTCTATGTCTCCATTTTCTTGTCTGGCAAGAAGAGATCACATCATATATTTAGAGTTGGAAGAAACCATAGAAATTATCTAGACATACCCCCTCATGTTACAGGAAAGGAAAACTGAGCTCCTCAGGGGAGACATGCTTGCCAAGGTTACATAAACAGCATAATAATAATAGTAAGTAGCAGATAAGGATTTGAACCCAGATCCTCTGACTGAAAATTGAGTGCTCTCTGTACTATACCATGCAGCCACAGATAGTAGTAATTTCTCTCCAACCTAAGAGCTGGAAAGATCAAATAAGAGAACATACTTTAGAACCCTAAAATGTTGTAGAAATGTAATGTCATATAATAGCACTGAGATAGACAACTTATATGGACATCCTCTATCTGTACATGCATTTTGGGAAAGGATAAGAATACTTATACGTATTAAGTAGACAGAGAAAATTCGCTAAGGGAAAATTTATACACCATGCTTCGGGGTTCTAGCTGCCTGTGGAATCTATGTAAACTCAGACTTCCAAAAATTCTCCTGAGGGATCCCATTTTCTTACCATTATCTCTGGCTCTGAACATTAAAAGAGCATGTTAAAAGAAACATGCCCAAGAACGCTGCCTCCTAGTAGCTAGTATTCATGAAGCTAAGATTTGCAAAGTGCTATATTTGATCCTCACAACAACCCTGTGAGATTGGTGGTATTATCATCACCTCCATTTTAGAGATAAGAAAACTAAGGCAAATAGAGATTCAGTGACTTACCCAGGGTCACACAGCTAGGCAATGTCTGAGGCAGGAGTCAAGTTTCTTGACTCTACCTCCAATTCTCTCCACTGTATCACTTTGCTGCTTGTTGTATAACCTTAGAAAATTCAAATCCATTCTGAAGTGAACAGGAAACTGATAATCCTAAACTTCAGCCCACTACCAGAACAGTTTCCCTTGACTATACATTTGCCTAAATGAAACTCCCTGAATGAAGGGTACCTAGAATCACCCCTAAAGCAGGAGAGTTGGAGCAAAAGCTGTGATAATCTGAGGTCCCTTGTTGGGAGAAAAAGGTTGGATTTTAAAAGAGGAACCTGTCTTGCTGAAAAACATGGATCCAGGCAAAGCTAAGATTGGAAGCAAGTGCCCTGGAGTTGGATTATTTCTGACGAGGCTATTACCAGCCTTTAGGAAAAGAGCTAATAGATGTACTTTAAAAGGTATAAAAGCCTCTACAAATATCAGGAAGGATGCTGATGCTGGTGAGGATTAAAGCCTTGGTATAGCCTTCCTCCTACATCCCATAAGGTTGCCTTTTACTTGTTTTTGTTAAACCAAAGGGAGGCAGTGTGGTACAGTGGAAAGAGCACTGGCCTTAGAGGCACAGAACCTTGGTTCAGATCCCATCTCTGCTTACTGTGTGAGCCTGGGCAAATCATTTGACCTCCCTACATCTCAATTTCCTCCTCAATAAAATGATGTTGCTTGTCTCTTACCAAATATACTGAATGTGTCCCTTGTTCAGCATTAGTAATAGTACAGGTTATTGTTGGTGTTGTTCAGTCATGTCCAACCCCATTTGAGATTTTCTTGGCAGAGACTAGAGTGGTTTGGCATTTCCTTCTCCAATTCATTTAACAGTAGAGGAAACTGAAGCAAACACGGTTAAGTGACTTGCCCAGGGTCACACAGCTAGTAAGTGTCTGAGCTCAGATTTGAACTCAGGTCTTCCTGACTCCAGGGCTGGAACTCTATTCACTTCACTACCCAACTGCCCTGGCTGGTAGCTAGCCCCAGTCTTGTGCAGTGCTTCTCTCTTGACCCTCTGTGTGATGGGGAAAAGACAGCAGGCAGGTGGTAGGAAGTTGGGTGATACAGCAGACAGTCCATGGGGCTGGCTTTCAGAAGACCTGGGCTGTAGATCTGGCCCTATCACCTTCCTGCTGTGTGACCTTCAACAACTGACTCTGCAACTCCGAGTCTCATTTTCCTCATACGTAAAATGAAAGGACTGGAGTAGATGTTTTCTAAGATTTGTCCCAGCTCTATGACCTCTATTGCATATATATTTTAAAAGATAAAGTGCTATAGGAGGGAAAAATGGTTTCTAAAAATCATATAAAGAAAAAGAAATCTAATTTTTATACACACAGAAGAGGGTTCAGTCAAATGAATTTCACCTACTGTAAACCCATGATCAAGAACCTTGACTGGACCCTTGCAGCTACTCAATAACCCCATATGGATTCTTTGTTCTCTCCTAAATTAAACAAAATATTTCACATGCGATCCAGCCAGAGTAGGGTAAAAGGAAATTATCATCTCACTTGGCTGAGATGTTACATTAACTCACATTGAGTTTGTAGTCCATTAAAATCCCCAGATCATTATGAGATGCTCTGAGATCTAGCCACACCTGTCTCATAAGTATAAGATTGCTTTTTTAAATGCAAGTGTAAGACTTTACATTTGTTCTGATTAAATAACATATGATTAGATTCATTCCAGAATTCCAGACTGAGATTTTTTTAAAATCCTGGTTCTGACATTTGACATGCTGGTTATCCCTCCTATCTCTGGGCCACTATAAATCTGACAAGTATGCTTTCTAGATCTTTATCCAAGTCACATAAATTATAAATTATATAAATTATAACTACAGATATAAATTAAAATATGGGTATAGCGATAGATGAATATATAAATATATTGTGTATATACAACATGTATAATAGCACAGGGTCATGGTCTAGATCTAGATTTATATATAATTTATATACAAATTTATTAAATTAATTATTTATTATCATTATTAATATTATTTATAATGAATTAATTATTAAATTTACATATAATATAAATATGTGTGGGCATGTGTATGTCTATTAGCACAGGGTCAAAGACAGCTTCAAGGGAACTCCATTAAAGAATTCATTCCAAGTTGGCATCAAATTATAATAACTACTCTTTAGGTTTACCAAATCAGTTCCAAATCCACTTAACTGTATTATTATTCGGTCTGCCTCTCTCAATTTTGTCCATAAAGACTGTATGAGAGTTTTTCAAGTGCCTTGATAAAATGGTAAACAAGGGTTTCATTTTTCTTTTATCACGGATAAGGGGGAAGTGGAAAAGAAGCTTGCTCATTGGGGGGTGGGGGGGAAGGAAAGGAAAACTGTAAGTCTGAAGAATGTCTAGATAAACTCTACCTGGAGTACTCTTTTCATCTACTAGTCTAATAGCCCATCCCAAAGGATGTTGGATTAATTTGACATGATGTTTTTTGATGAAGCATGATGGTTCTTTGTGATCATGGTTTCTTTTTCTAAATGATCATAAAGCATCTCTTTGACACATTCTAGAATTCTGCCAGGAATTAAAGTCAAGTTCATAGTATGCAGACTCCATTCTCTTTCCTTTTTTGATATTCAGGACAGTGTTTTTCTTTCTCTGGTTGTGCAACAACTTTCTTATTCTGCATAATCTGTCAAAGAGCCTTGCCTCTAGAATAGCTAAAGGGCTTTAATGTACCTGAGAGGACATCTTGAAAGTTTTAAGATCACCAGTTTGGAATGAATTACAGGGGCTAGTTGATTCCACAGGAAAGAGAGAATCCAAGCTCCTCCTATTATAGAATAATAGAGGTAGAAATAACATTAAGAGATGATCTAACCAGGGGTTCTTAATCTTGAGGAATCATGTACTCCTTTGGCAACCTGGTGCAATCTATGGACTCTTCAGAATAATGTTTTAAACACTATACATTAAAAAATACGTAGGACTAAAAAGGAAACCAATTATATTGAAATAAACTTATCAAAAAAATTTAAATAACTTCACTGAACCCCAGGTTAAGAATTCTGAGGTCTGTTCCCATCAGTGTAAAGGTGAGGTTGAATAGCTAACTTGAGGTCACAGAATTAGTGGCCAAGTCAGGCCCAGATGCCAGATCCCCTGACTCCCAAAGCAATGCTCTCTCCACAATTACACGTGATATGTTCTGATTCTTTAAGAATGCCAGGAAAAGATTTTGTGGCCTCCATTAGTGGAGCCTCACTCTGTACCCATATCATTATATCTGGTATTTTCAATACCAGGTCCTAAGGCTAGGATTTCGTAGTTCAGATGGACAGATGAAGAACAATTGGTAACGTCACTGCCAGATAACTGATAATTCCATTTCATACTCTCAGCTTCAATTCTCCTGACTAGAGTATTTCCTTCCTCATTTCCGTTTCTCAGGCTCAAACAGAAGTTCTGTGTTTAATTCTGAAAGTGGGGTAGCACTTTGCCTTTTAGGGTCTGTTAAGCAGAGCTCCTTAGACCTAAGCTCCTGAAGGAAAGAACTAGTTTTCGTTGTGTCTTTGTACGCCCCGTGCCCCAGTTAGCACAGCTCCTTGTACATAGTGGATACTTAATAAATATTTGTTGGGTTGTATTGGATCAGACAAGTACTTTACCCCTGTCTACAGCCCAGCCATTCTTAGACCACCTGGGGAAATCCTTTCCCTAAAGTCCTTCCCAAGGTTTTGCCAAAAACAGTTCATACTCTCTCCCTCCTCCCAAACCATCCTCAAACCAGCATATCCTTTCCCACGACAGTGTTACCAACGGCCAATCGATGTGAATGCTATAAGCTGAGCAACCACTATGTTCAAGCAGTAAAATAAACCTTCCTTCCAGAAGCATGTCAAGAGACTAACTGACCCTGCAGAACATGTTAGATTGACCATCACATTATGAACATTTCCTGGTCTAACCCAAACCATTTAACTGGCTATTTCTCTGTCATCCATTGATGGAGATTTAATATGATACTGAGGAAAGAATACAGAAATGAAGATGAGGATATCTGGGTTCTAGTCTTAACTCTGCTTAATCCTAACTTTGTTGACAAAGGACAAGTCAATTAACCACCCTGAGGATAAGAGTGCCTGTTCTGGCTAATTATTCAGGGATGTTATGAAGATCAAAGGATTTAATGTAGATGAAAGAGCCTTGTTCATTGAAAAGAACTATTCAAATAAAGAATCATTAATCTTAGCAGAAGATTCAGTGCCCTGCATAAAGTGGCTTTATTTGACACATAACAATAAAAAATGACTTCTTTGGGTTCCCCAGTTGTAGGACCATTTTCCTGGGTGTCACTCAAAGGCTCTGCCCTCAACACCCTCGCTTATGTCCCACACAGCACATTAGTCTTGTATAACTAGTACAAGGTCGCTTCTGTGTGGGGTGCCCCTATCAATTAGAGAGCTGCCATCAGTGAACCACCACTCCAAGTCACATGGAAACCATGAGCCTTGCAGCTGAGTTTGAAGGGTGGCTTACCTCATTGATATCAGGCTTACCAATGCCAGCAGATATAAAAGTTATTAGATGAGAGATGTAATCTGCTGTTCTCCATCTCCAACCACGGCAGATGCAAGAAGAAGTAAGCTTACAATGAAATATGTTTGATTCGGGTTAGACATCAGAGAGAATTTGTTTACATTGAAAATGCCTTTGTAAACAATGGAGAGTGTAACCAAGGGAGGCTGTGGAATCCTCTTTTTCTAAAAGACGGATTCTGATAGAAAACTAAATTTGAGTCAGCTGTAAGGCCAGAGGGTAGACTTAACATCCTCCCAAGGTCCCCTATAGGCTTAATATTCTATAAGTCAAGAATCAGTTTCTCATGAGATTTACCAAAACCTTTTGGAATCTGTTGGAACTTAAAAGATGATCTGCAAGGAAAAAACACTCAATGAGTATGACAAGTGGGCTTTGTATGTATGCATGTACAAAAGGGTAAGCCAGAAAATGAAGAAAAGAAAAACACCACAGTGTATAAGTGTGCTTACATACGAGTTCGTGAGAACCTTTGTGTGGATTTGAGGATAGGGAAGTGTGTAAACACCAGTGTGCGAACAAGAGTGTTTATGTAAGCCACCAGTGATCCCTGAAGTTTCTCCTAGCAGAAGTACTCATTGGCTGGGCCTTCTACCTTGGATAGTGCATGTGAATCCATGCTAGAACGTGATGAGAGTAGCCTGTCTCCCTCCTCAGGGCTGTCCCTAGCCGAATCCTCCACTCCGTCTTCACCAGGGCCCAGTCTCTCAAATGTGACATATGAACTCTGGGTCTCCTCACTCTTCCTCAACCGGAATTTCTGGTAACGTCTCTTTAGGGACCCACAACAGACAAGCAAAGTCAGAGGCACAGCAATGATGGCCGCTATGCTAATCACCACAATGTTGATGAGTCTCTGGGTGCCTTCAGCATCAACCACCTCATCTGTAGAGAAGATGATACACTGTTCCTTCTTGGGGACCAGGCCACGCACGCAGACACAAGCTACATACTTGGTTTTTGGCATAAGACCTTCAATGGTGACCTTGGTTTTCCCAGGGTCTACACTGACCCTTCTCATATCCTTCTCCCCAAAGATGGCATAGAGTACACTGAACATGGTGGTGTTTCCAGCCTGGGGGGCTTTCCATACCAAGGTCACACTGTGGTAAGTGTCCCCTACCACCTTAACCGATTTCACCATTTGGGCTGGTTCTAGCGGATTCACTGGCTGGTCCTTGGCTCTATCAGCCTGCTCTGCCCCAAGGCTCCCTGCAGAGAGTTCTCCCAGAGCATTCATGTGGAAATGTTGAAGAGCTGGATTCTTCTCATAGCTGGGGAGGGTGGGCCTGGCCACCACAGAAGACAGCCCTGAGGTAGTGGAGGCATACCTTGCCACTAGCTCATTGTAAGCCGCAGCTTCTACAGCCTCGGCCTTCCCCAGCCACGGCCTAGTTGTGGGCCCTCGAGGCTCAGCAGTGGTCTGGGCCTCAGTGATGATGAGGGAGATGAATGCCTCAGTGGCCCCCAAAGAATTTTTGGCTTTGCAGACATACTCTCCAGAGTCGTGGTGGGATACTTCAGGCAAGCCCAGAAGAGACCAGCTCATGCCATCACTGGAGGTTTCTTGATGCACTGAAAAGCAAAAGAAACATGCATAGGAGGCCCATAGAGTAATTCATTCAAGAGCAATATGGATTACTGCCAGGTGAGACCCGTCCCTAAGTGGCCTGATTCTCCCCAGTGATGTCATGTGTCATGAGATGGTGAACATGAAAATCAGAAAGCCCAGCACAAACCCAGGTATGACAGAGCTAAAGAGTAACAAGAATCAGAAGACACGTTCTAGTCCCAGCTCCACCATTTGCTATCCAGGTGACCACAGTCAAATTATTTAACCCTCTGAGCATCAGTTTCCTCATCAATAAACTCAGAATAGTGATGCCCATCCCATCTGCCTTGAAGAGCTATGAGGATCAAATGAGATAATGCATATAAACTGAATAATACTAGTACGATGTGCTGTAAACTATGAAGCTATACTAATGTAAAGAAGGGGGTTTTTATTGTTGTTATTATAAAGTTGACTTTTTTTTGTCATTCTCACCACTTACATTGTCTTAGAGCTATGCTTAACCAGATGTCACCATCTTGAACATCTGAGCCATCACTGTCATAGCCAGATTTCATGGAATTCCTGGAACCTATATGAATCCTGTCAGGACTGCCTCCAAACCCTTCCCAGGTACATGGGGATACACCTAGCACAAGGTTCCATTTCCCTAATTGGCAGACTTGATCCTTACTGAAGTTCAGCCCCCTGAACCTGGCACGGCTCACTTCCCAAGGCTAGAGGTCTGAAACCAGAGAGTCATCTGGTTATTGTAACTCACCTGTCCCATTGAGCTGATGCCCATCAGCTCTCCTCCAGCTGAGCTCTGGACTGGGTACCCCAGTGGCTCCACAGCGCAAAAACACAGTGCTACCCAGAAGAGTCTTGACCTTGGCCACTGAAGTATAAACCTCAGGACGCTGGCACTTCCTGAGTTCTAGCTGGCTGAAGGCAACTCCAGCCAGGCTCCAAGGAGTAGAACACTTCAGCCTTGGATCAATGAAGGCCATGTTTGAAGTTGGTAAGTTTAGGATCTGGACCATTTCATACAGACTACAGTCACACACCCAGGGGTTGTCCTGCAGACCTGGAAAGAGAAAATGAAATGAGTATCCCATCTTCTTTCCGAACTCATGATGCATTACCTCCTATCCTCTTCACCGAACACACTTTTGAAAGATAAGAGCTTCAAGGAGTCATAGTCACCTTTTCAAGCCTCTGATTGAGCTCCAAGTATTGTAGGTGGTGCTAATGTTGTAGTAACTGACATTTATATAGAATTTTTTGAGATATGAAAAACACTTTATATACAGTATCCCACCTAAACTTCACAAAACTTGCTGTGAGGTAAGTACAATTGTTATGCCCATCTTACAGATAAGGAAAAGAAGGCTCAGAGAGGTTAAGTAACTTTCTTGTGGCCACATAACTAGTAAGCAGCAGATCTGGGACTCAAAGTCTTACTGACTCCAAATCTGATGCTCTATTCACTGCACCTATGTGCCCTTTATCCTGTAAGCTATTCTTAACCCAAAGTGCACACTTAAAGAATTGGCCCTGTTTAGTGTTTCTCCATCCCTAGGGTGGTACTGAACCATCCACATTCTTCCTCCCAAGAGAATATATTTGTCAAAAGACTGCCTGATATTAGAGTTGGTTCCAATCTGTGGAATATGTATACATATACATATAGATATATACATATATACACATGTATGTTTTATATATTTATATATGTAAATGAGTGACATGTAGACATATATGTATGTAAATAGCCATATAAATTCTATATAATTATCATATGTGTATGTTATTATACAGAGTACCCCAAAAGTCTTCATGAAGTTTTAGCTTTATTAGCACACATGTACACATGCATACACACACACACACACACACACACCACACCCTACCCTCAACCCATCAGCCCAACCTTCACAGCACAAACTTTTTATCTGGAGGAAATCAAATTAAAATGGACATTGTAAGCAGACTTAAGAGGAAAAAGAATCCTGATATGACAATATGCTACCTAAAGAGTTCATGTGGAAGCAGGGGTGGTGAGGTGGGGGGACAGGGAAATGTTTTACCTTCATGATGGTGATGGGTGTTAGAGGCTGATTTTACATGAATGAGCTTCAGGCCTCATTTAACAATGACAGATATAACCTCTGCCTACTCCCTTAGCAAGAGTTTCCCTGCGTCACTGTCCCTCTGTCAGCCAGGGACCTCACATACCACCTTTCCACCATTCCCAGAGGTGACTCTTCATGCTAGGATGGAACCCGGGGACTGTGGTTTTACAAACATCATGGTCTAACCCCCTGAGCTAAGCAGCCCAAACACCACCAAAAAAAAAAAAGGTGACTGAAAAGAACCAATATTTCTCCTCAACACCTTTGTGCTAAAAATCGCTCAAGCAAGGGGAGGAAACTGTGGCAAAAATGCCTCAGTAAGAGGGGAGAGTGATTTGCCTAGGGTGACACAGGTAATAAATACCAGAGCTGGTCTTTAAACCACATGACAGGGTGCAAACTAAGGACTATGGATGAGAAAAGTCATATGACTGCATACTCATGGGTCTAGATGAGGCTGTTAAGGGAAGCTCAATGTTTCTTTCTATTTGACATTTTCTTTCACAAAGTCATTTGTACAAACCCTGACCCCAAACCACTCCAGAGTGGTCTGTGTCTTCTGTTGTGAAAGGTCGCTGGATTCATCAACATCTTCCAAAGTGCTGTCCAGCATTTCCTAACTCTTACAGTCGGCATCCACAGGTCTGACCTCCAGGTCAACAGCTGGAACATCTGATCCTTTTCAACCTGTTCTATGACATTTCTTTCTTTCCTGGTTACTCCAGTCCAAACTGGGATGTCCCTCCTAATTCCTCCAGCACAGATGACTCAAGCTCCCTAAATTAATTTAGAACTTAATCAAGAATAGGTTCTGTGAGACTCCATGTTCTCCAACTAAATTGAAGCTTTGTAGGAGGCATTAACTGCAATATAATAGAATGGTTACTAGTTTTGGAGTAAGGGAATTCGGATTCAAATACCAACTATGCACAGGCAGTAAATACACCACTGGTGTGACCTTGGGCAGGCCAATTACTTCTGGGCCTCACTTCAAGCAAATTAAAAAATCATTTCTGAAGACCCTTCTAATTCTAAGGCCCATGAGCCTCTGAATGAGAGGGATACTTCTCAAGAGATAGTGTGATGTACTGAAAAAAAAAAAACACCTCAAGTCAAAGGACCTGGGTTTCAGTCCTGGCTATGCTAAATAGCTGTATGACTTTGGGCAAGTCACTCAACCAGTCTGGAGCTCAAGTTCTTCCTCTGGAAAGTGAAGGGTTTGATCTAAATCAAGGGGTCTTAACCTGGAGTCTGTGGACTTTTTAAAAAATTATTTATTTTAATATAGCTGTATTTCAGTATAACTGGTTTGCTTTGTAATACTGTGTATTTTATTTTATGCATTTAAAGGCACTTAGCTTCACCCAACTATCAAAAGTGTTTATAACCTAAAATAAGGTTAAGAAGACTTAGACCAGATGATCTCTAAGGCTTTTTGCTATTCTAAATTGTGTGAGCAGGGATTGTTTTATGCTTTGCCTGCATCCCGCAAAGCACCTAATACAGAGAGAGACTTACAGAAGTAGATGCTTAATACAGACATGTCAATTGTCTAATTAATAGAGAGCAAGATGAATTCATCCATTTGACAAGCATTTATCAAGGACCTACCGAGGACAGTGCTATTCTCCTAGTCCTGTCCCTTTATGTGTTTGAAAATCCCTGAGTACCTCTGAATGTTATTCTCAGGAGTTGGACCAGACAGCTTGACCTCTCTTACCCAGGATGATCTTGGAGTTATCATTGGAGGAAGAAAGACCAGCCTGCAGGTGAGACCAGGTGATAAGAAGCTGCTGGGGTAGACGCATCAGCTGATTGCTGGAGAGGTCCAGGAAGGTGAGGTTCCTTACATAGCGGGCAGCCTCTGCAGACACCGCTGAGAGGCGGTTCCCATGCAGATCAAGCAGCCGTAGCTGTGGGGTATCCCCAAGAGCTCCCCAGGGGAAGGATACCAAGTGATTCCCAGGGAGGCGCAGCTCTCGAAGACTCCGCAGGCCCCTCAGCATGACAGAACTGACACTGGTCATGGAATTGTAGGGCAGCCACAGGTACTCGAGGCAAGTGAGTTGGTGGAGAGCATCCCCCGGCACTCTCCGGATGGACGTCTTCTCTATTCGGAGCTTGGAGGTGTCCGATGGAATCATCATGGGAGGGAGGGTCATCTCAGGGTCATTGCACACAACCACCCTGGGTCAGATATGAAAGGGAAAAGGCCAAAATACCAAGATTTAGTGATGATCTCATGACATCCTAGCTTCATATACCATCACCACCAGCTTGCAATGACATAGCCAATACATTGTACTAAGATTCATTTATTTTTCTCATAAAGAGTCTGTACAAAAGGTGTGAATGGTTTCAACCATTCAATAAATTCCACAAATATTTATAAAGCACTTACCATTTAGTAAGCACCATGTAGGATTCAAAGAAATAACACAAAGAGCCTTCCCTCAAGGAGCAAATAGTCCCTTCTAAAGCTAACATTATCACAGAATCTTAGAGATAGAAAAGACATCCAAGACCATCTATCTAGTCCAAATCTTACCCTCTATAAGAATCTCTTCTCTAGCAACCTTCAACAAGTCTTAACTTGATGATCTCCAGAGAAGGGAAAGTTACCACCTCCATATACACATCCAGTACATATCCATCTTTATTTCCAACCCTGTCCTATTCTTTCCCAGGCAGTGGCCTCCCCTGAAGCACCTTCTTGATGTCCTAGAATGGTAGCAAATATCCTGGAGTGTCTCTTCTACACAAAGGTTCATGTTCCAGGGATGATTTGAGTGGACACATAGTGCTGCTTGCCCTACGGATCCCAAATTGCTAGGGAGCCCAGGCTCAAATACCAGGGGAGACCATTCCACTTTTGAACAGCTCCAAATAGTGGAAGTTCTTCCTATCATTGATCCTAGATGTGCCTCTCTGCCCTATCTGGTCGTTGTTCCCAGTTCAGCCCTTTGGGTCCAAAAAGAATAAACCAAATCCTTCTCCATGGGAGCCTCCAAATCCCTGAAGACAGTTATTATGTCATCCCTGTCTTCTCTTCTTCCACAGAAACATCCCCATCTCCTTTAGCCAATCCTTTCGTGCTATCCTGGTCACTCTCTTCTGGAGAATGTCCAGATTACCCATGCCCTTCGTAAAATATGTTTGCACAAAGTTGGTCATATGTAGTCTAACCTAGCCGAAGTACATCAAGACTTTCACCTCAATCCTTAAGAGCATGATCTGGGTTGTATACACAGTACACACAGTTGATGCTTAAATTTTATTGAGTGAAGTAAGTAATGAACATGTTCAAGATGTCTACATGAAAAGTTGAATAATGCTAAAATAACATTCAAAGAGTTTCCAACTTGCTAAATGTCAAGTGAGTAGAACAGGCAAGAAGTGATACAGGAATTCCAAAGAAAGAGAAACCACTTGGAGAGGCTAGGTAGCACAATAAATAAAGCACTGGCCCTGGAGTCAGGAGGACCTCAGTTCAAATCTGGCCTCAGACACTTGACATTTGCTAGCTGTGTGACCTTGGGCAAGTCACTTCACCCCAACTGCCCTGCCTTTCCCCCTCCAAAAAAAAAAAA
>CM053582.1:524149381-524359795 GCA_028627135.1 Pseudochirops cupreus | reverse complement strand
GGAATTGTCTTCAGACATATGACACTTTTTGATACCTCCCAGAGGCACAAATATTCAAAGCATGGATTTAATTTTTGGAAAGGTCCCTAAGTCAGTAAGCACCAACTTTGGTGATTAAGGTAATCAAGCTGAGTAATTTCATTTTTGGTCTAAAAATTGTTTCAGAGAAATTTCGTTGTAAGTTAGAAACATTATCATAGTAAAGAACTCAACCTCTTGATCATCTTTTTGTGAGCTACAGAAATCAGTTCAATACATGTAGATTCTAGGTATATGAAAAGGAAAAACAATGTAATCTTTGCCCTGTCCTCAAGTATCGTACAATCTAGTTGGGGGAAAGGGGAGGGAAGGATGCAGTGGGAAATAAGACACACAAATAATACAAGACAGAATGACATGAGTGCCTAGGCGGAGTTGAGGAAAGTGACATCTCTTTTGTCATTTAAGGATATTTTGTCCTTTGGGAATGGAGGGATCACTGCAGCAAGGGGATCGGGGCAGGTTTCATGGAGGAAATGACATCTGATTTTGACTAAGCCGAAATGTCAGAATAGGAAGAAGCAGCTTATCCTAGCTCCCCCCACCACTGTTCCAACAACAATCTAAGAAGAATGCCATACAGAGGAATGATTGGGAAATCAAAGGAAAAACTAATAGTTTTAATAGTTTAAGATCATAAATTCCACCCACAGCTAAGTGACCAAAGCAGAAACTAGGAACAGAGTTTGGGGAATAGAGGCAGGCTGAGACTCAGTGCCCAAAGCTCTGAGCTAGGTCAGCAGAGAAGAAAGAGCAGAGTCTTTGTCAAGCGCCCAGGCCAACAGCAGAGGGTGGGGAGGAAGTCAGGGTGTCTCCCAGAGGGGCCTGCAGAAAGGACTCAGCACCCAAAGCCTCCCCAGCATGGGGAAGGGGGAGGTATTGGACCTGATCCCTTGCTGAGAATTGGGGAGGAGGAAGCCCCCAGAGGGGCCAGCTCAGTCTACAGAGCTCCCAGCCAGACAAACAAGGTTGTCTGGAGCAAACTGCTGGAAAAACAAGTAAACAAGAAAGATAAAGAGCCACTGAGATGCCAGGAATGCCCGAGACACAAACCCTGAAGAGGAAAATAATTCCTCCAGGAGGGAAAGGAAAAGGAAGGAGGGAGAAAAAAATAGAAGTTTAATCACTGAAAAACTAAAATGTAATTTTGAAAAGTAGAACCTGAATTGGACCTTCACAGAAGAAAGGCCTAAGGAGGACATGCAGAGAAGAAACACAGAGGTGGAAGAAGCCAGGGAAAGGTGAGGAGCCCAGCTCAGCTACAACAGAATAGGTGAAATGGAATAATGTAATCAGACACTGAATGTTAGACTCAATAGGCAAGGGGAAAGTAGGAGAGATTTTTGAGCACAGCAATTATGTAAACAAAGCATTAGAGGGATTTCTGGCAAAGATGTAAAGGAAAGATTAGAAAGGGAAGAGACTGGAAGTGAGGGAATCAGTCTGGAGACTGGTACAATAATTTACCCAAGAGACAGGGATCTGAACAAGGAGGCAGGGGTTGGTGGTGGGAGTGGAAAGAGAGAAATCTAAGAGGAATTATGAAGACAGAATTGACAGAGTTTAACAACAAAGATATAGGAATGGTGGGGTAGAGAGGTGATGTCTAGCATTTTGAACCAAGGCCCTGGGAACAATGGTAATCCCATCAATAGAAACAGAATTCCGAAAAAGAATAGATTTTAAAAGATAATTAGTTTAGTTTGGGATGTAATGAATTTGAGAAAATGGGATTAGAGTTGGAAGAGATTTCAAAAACCTCCATTGAGTCCAATTCTCTCTTTTATATATATGAAAACTGAGTGAGGTGCATGAAGATTAATGGACTTGCCCAGGGTCACACAGCTAACGAGAGTCTGAGGCAGGATTTCAACATGTCATCTTGACTCCAAATCCAGGACTCTACCCACAGTGTCATCCTGCTGTCTAGGAAGTCAGTGGGATACCCATGTGAAGATAAGCCACAAGCATCTGTGGTCAGGAGAAATACTGGGGATTAAGATAAAGATCTTGGAGTCTTGAGCAGAGAGGTGATAACTGAATCTAGGTAAGTGGATGAGAATACCCAGGGACAGAGTATAGAGAGAGAAAGTGACAGAGGACAGTTCATAATATGGTAACCAGCTTGGCAAAGAACTGAAAACTAAGAAGGTGCCATAAACTGGAGAACGGCTGAACAAATTATGTTGTTAAGGATGTGATGGAATGCTGCTGTGACATAAGAATCTGTGAAAGAGATACTTTCAGAGAAGACTTGGAAGACTTCTAAGAACTGATACAAAGTGAAAAAAGCAGAATCAGAAGAATCATTTGTTCAGTAACAACAAACAACTTAGAAAACTTAAGAATTCTCAACATGTGATGACTAGTGATTTCAGCAGATTGATAATGAAAAAATGCTACCATCTTCTGCTAGAGAAGTGACAGATTTAATGTGCATGATGAGACACATTGTTAGATATAACCAATGTGGGAATGGTTTTTTTCTTGATTATGTATAATTTATCATAAGGTTTTGGTTTTTCTTTTTTTTAAAGGCAGAAAGAAAACAAATGCTCATTAATTTTTTTTTTGAAGAGGGGAAGGCAGGGCAATTGGGGTTAAATGACTTGCCCAAGCTCACAAGGCTAGTAATCGTTAAGTGTCTGAGACCGGATTTGAACTCAGGCCCTCCTGACTACAGAGCCGGTGCTCTCTTTACTGTGCCACCTAGCCACCCCCTTGTTAATTTTTTAAAAATAAAATTTGCATAAAAAGGAAAAAACACTTTCCAAATCTTAAAAACAACAACAGCAACAATAATAACGTAACGAACTTTCTAGACAGACCCCTGTAAGCAAGGAGAAGTGTTCAGAAAGTAGCTATGTGGGTTTTGGGGAGACGTAGTTTTCAAAGAGCCAGCACTGACTTCTTCACAGCCAAGAAGAAACTAGGAAAGCGTCAAGAGAAAGGTGACAAATGAAAAGGACAATGGGTAAAAGCGGCAGCAAGTGAGGCGGCTGCAGTTTCCAAGTAGTCAAGAAGAAGGTATGGGGAGGACAGGAGGTGCTGACTACAGTGAGAGCCTGGGGCCTGGGAGCAGAAAGGCTGAGGTCCTGCCTCTGCCTGTGGAAGTCACTGTCAGGACCAGCGATACCACTTTCTCCACTTCCTGCATCAGAGTCAGAGCCAAAGTTACTGCTGTCTGACTTTCTGTTTGGTTGAATAGCTACCAACAGGAAAGTGGGTTTTCCCCTCTGTTCTCCTTCTTGCTGCCTGAAATGGAAGACATTTACCTGAAGTTCTTCAGTTCTTCAAAGCTACGTTTATATCTGCTGTTTTAAAAGTACCCAAACCAACTTTCTCTAGATAAAAATAAGATTGCTCATAACTGCTTTGAGGTTTGTGTCTATCCTTAATAGCAAACATGGGGCTGTGAGCTAAAAATTAGAGAGCATCTTAGGAGTTTGGTGATTAATAATTTGTGTAAGCTTCCCAAAAGGCAGCATTAAACTGGATTGGGGAGGTGGTCTGCCCTTAGGCTAAAATGAGACTAACTATCATCTCCTATCTGGCCCAAAGCTGGAAGGATCATGCTTCTTCATTCATTCATTATCCCTCCCCTTGTATACACAGAGAAAGATCTCTGCCAGGATAAAGCTGAGAGCCAAGACTAGATAGTGCTAAAAGGTAAAGAAGGAAAGGTGTGACCTAGCCTACAATGGGTACATTACAGAGGAAAGAAGGAATGCTCCTCCCTTTTGTTTTCACCTTCAATCTCAAGCCTGTACTCAGGAAGACAAAGAAGGCTACAAAATCATAGGATTTTAGATTTAGAGCTGAGAGGGACCTCAGATATTCCACTCCATCATTTTACAGATGAGGAAACTGAGACCCAGAGTGGAAATGATTTGTCTTCAGTTACATAGATAGTGATGAAGCCAGGATGAAAAGACAGGTCCTCCACCTCCAAACCTAACACCTTTTCTACTAGGTTCACACAGCCTTATTTGTGAGACACACCTATTTAAAAGACAAGGGTAGGGGGAAGTGAAGGTGTTTCCTCTGCCAGTGAAGGAGAATTAGGAGTGGTTAGGACTGGACAACCAAAGAAGGATGATGCAAGGGAAGATATAAGAGTAGAATGGATCAAGTAGGGAGTGTTCAGCAGCATTAAATGCTACCAAGAGGTCAAGGAGGATGAGAACCGAGAAGAAAAGGGGAAAAAATAGCCTTTGGATTTGGTAACACCTGGCAGAAAGCCACTTCAGTAGAATAGCCATGACTGATGCTAGATTTGGAGAACAAAAGCAGCCCTTCCCCTGCTCCTCCCCCTGCCCAAAAATAGCTATTAAGTCATAAGTCTGATCAAACCTTTGATCCTATGAATAAATTCTGCTTTCAGAACAATGCTAGTAATGGCAAAGAAACAAATCAACAGAACTTTCCCTTGGGGTGCTGGCACGCATGCTTTCTTGGGTTTTAGGAATTTGGGAACTTTTCCACTGCAGAGTTTGATTTTAGGCCCTACTAGAAATATAAATCACTGTTAACTGTTTCCTCAAAACTGTGAAGGTCCCCTGAAAAATCAGAACGAATGACAAGGGTCCACTGTCTCCATTCATCCCTCAGTGGTCAACACAATCTGCCCAGAAGCTTCCCTCATCTTCAAGGTTTCCTTCACAATAAGTATACTCATCTAAATTCATCTCCTAAGCCACTGAGCTCCCAGTGAAACTGCTTATTTAAAAAAAACCAAATCTGTGTCCTGTGTAAGACAGTGGGCTCCTCGTCATCACCATCTCACTTCACAAGCTCCGCTCTTCTAGAAGCATTTCTTAGGATACACTCTGTCAACAAAGGCCAGGCCCTTCACCTGGCTGTAGGAAGGAGTAAACAAGTTGTCTCAGGATCACTAAAGTGATGATACAAAGGTGTGAATGGAATGATGGAAGGGCTGATGGGAAATAGGTAGAACTCCTTATGAAGAGGATGTGAAGACTACTTCAAAGCAGTCTGGAACAGAAACCTAGAAGATGCAGCTAAAAGACAAGGTTCAGGGATGTGCTGGAGCCAGCTCAAACTGACTCCTGGAAGCTATTGCGAAATTTTCAGTGTGCACCTCAGAAATAAGCAAATACTACAAAATCAGGGCTTGATTTATTGTTTCATTGATATTCTAGGCTTAAGAACGAATTAATAATGCAAATGCAACTTAAAAGTGTGTTATGACTACATTTTTCCCCAGAAAACCAATTGTTGAACATTTACCAACACATCCCTGACCCTCTCCCTACCATCCTATAGTCAAAAGACCCGAGTTCAAATCCTCACTATACCACTAACTAGCCATGTGCCTTGGGCAAGTCACTAAAACTCTCTAGGCTTTGGTTTCCTCCACTATAAAGCACAAGGGTGGTTAAACTAGATGATCTCTATGGCTCTTCCAGCTCTGCACATATGACCCATGAAATCCCTCTCAACCCCTTCCAATGCACATCCTTCTTCTTTGATTACTAGGACCAGAAGCCCATAAAACCTTCAGCCTGTTCTGATGAACTCCAGGTCACCTCCATTGTTGCCTTTATATCAATAGGGGATGCCTGCTAACTTCTTGACTGCCCTGGGACAATACAATCTGCTCTGTGTAACCTCATGGGCACTCTCCCCCTTTCTTAATCACTCCTGTGGCCTGGTGAACGTTAGCTACACGAGTGGAAGTGGCAGGAGTTTTCCAATAACATGAACAGGTCAGAGGCATGATATTTTCCAACATAAGGCCATGAGGTGAAACTACCAGAATGTACCTACTGCTCTTAGGAGTTTTGAGAAAGGATCTTCCAGTTAGCCATCGGAGAGTCTATTGTAGAGAGGAAAATACATAAATATGAGAAGTGTTTTAGGGAGAAGGGGGAAAAAAAGAGAAAGGGAAGGAAAGGGAAATTTATATAATGCCCATTATGTGTTAGACAGCGCTAAGCACTTATTTTTACAAATATTATTTCATTTGATCCTCTCAACAACCCCAAATATCACAAAGCTAGTAAGTGGCTGAGGCTAGATTTGAATTCAGGTCTTCCTGACTCCAGGCCCGGTATTCTATCCACTGGGCCATCTAATTGGCTCCCTGTGACACTTTGTTGTTGTTTAGTCATTTCAGTCATATCTCCTTCTTTGTGACCACATTTGGGGTTTTCTTGGCAAAGATCCTAGAGTGGTTTGTCATTTCCTTTTCCAGCTCATTTTACAGATGAGGAAACTGAGGCAAACAGAGTTTAAGTTACTTGCCCAGTGTCACACAGCTAGCAAATATCTGAGTCTGGATTTGAATTCAGGTCTTCCTGATTCCAGACCCAGCACATTATCCATGACACCACTTCCGTGGCTGGCTGATGGCCTTCCATCACATCTCCTAACTGACATGGAACTTGTCTGGGGGCAGAACTGAGAGCATGGGTAGAGGTTTCTATTCCCTCTCCAAGACCCCACACACTAAGGACACTACCACATACCAAATCACTACAATAATGCAGGTGATAACACTAACATAAAGCTGAATAACTATAAAGACCAATCGTGGCCATAGAAAAAAGATGAGGAACTACCTTCCTCCTCTTGCTAGACAGGTGGGGAACTATGGGTGTGAAATGCGGCATGTCCTGTCCAATCTAGTCACTATGTCCCTTGGTTTTTCTTTGTGATAAGGGAGAGCTTATTATGTAGGTAGCTATGCCCAAAAATGAATGTGTTGTAAAAAGAAAAGGCATCCAAAAAAGTTTATTCTTGAAAAGCATGTCCCTGCCATGATTATACCTCCCCAACTTCAACGAGCCAGTCTCCTTACTCTACAACTTGTAAATAGTTGATATCAGCTCTTTTACGATAAGCAAGTGATAAGAGATCAAGACAGAGAAAATTGGGCCCTAATTACCTAAAAGGCAATAGGGCATATGCTAGAGGGGCAGGAAGGCCACACGGGCAAAGAGAACATAGATTTAGAGCTTAGAAGGATCTGCAGAAGTCATCAAGCCCACCCTCCTCTTTATTTTACAAATCAGGAAACTGAGGCCCAAAAAGGCCTTGTCTCAAAACACACAGTCAGGATGTGAACCCAGGTCTTCCTGACACACCATCAATCATTCTATTCACTGCACTGTGCTGTCTTCCAAGATAAATCTGGCCAACTGAAGAAGAAAAACGCTGAATGTTGGGGAGAAGGGGCAGGGAAACCTTAGAAGGAGCAATGAGTGCAGTAAGGGAACATGGAGGCCTGGTGTTGCAGGAAACTGATCAGAGGTGTTGGTGAGGGGTCGAGAGACCCTGGGAAAACTCACAAGGTTGCCTGGGTGCATGGCTCCAGCAGAGTTCATGTTCACACACTGTCCAGAGTCCTGCATGGAGCTCGACACCATTCTCTGCCACGAGGAATTGCACCCAGGGCATCGGGGAGAGGCAAAGGAGCAGTAGTAAAGTGAACTCACACAACCCAGTACAAAATGCTCGGATATAAATATGGGTCTGCTTCAGGAGATACTGCTGCTGCCATGGTGACAATAAGGCAGTCCAGTGGTTTTGGGTAGGTAGAACTCGCTGTGGAAGTGAACATCATTGAGAATGTTTCACTCCTCCACTCAAATAAAATCAATCCCCACGCACATACCCATAAAAACGCAACTCCTAAATCCCACAGAACTAGGGCCCCTCTCAGAAACTCTTAGATTTCAGGGTCCCAAGGCCTCCCATGAAGGTTTGTCTCTTACAGACTTCTACCTACCCCCTTCTCCCATGGAGAAAAGAAACACATCTCTCTGGAGAAAAAAATAATCTTCATAGTGACCCAACTTTTAAAAGTCCCTGACTAATTTCATCTTCCCCTCCCATCAAGCACCTTCCCTAAAGGGCCTTCTCACCCTCTGATAGGAGTGATCTCCTTTGATCTTCTGAATTCGAGGGGTGTGAAAGGTCAGGACTATGGGTCCCAATGGCTCTTCCATGGCTGGCTGCTGGCCTTCCATCACACCTCCTAACTGACATGGAACTTATCTGGGAGCAGAGCTGAGAGCATGGGTGGAAGTTCTCTATTCCCTCTCCAAGACCCCACATACTAAGGACACTGCCACCTTTTATTAAGCTTGTAGAACGCAGGTGTCCAATCTTCTCTCCCTAATCCTCAGTCCATGTTCACACATCTGCCACCCAAAAGTTACTGTCTACTAATTATAGTCCATAAAGATCTATCCACCTGGACTCCCAAGTCATTTTATAAAGGCTTCCTTAATTATAGGAATTCTTCTCATCTCTTGCCTCAGAAGATAGACATTTTTTTAAGCCAGTGGTACAGAGATTATTAATAAAATTCATAAAAGTTCCAAACCTACTTGCCGATGCTTTTCCAATGAGATGTTTGTAAAGCACTAAACACAGTGTCTAGCACATAGTATGTGCTTAAAAAAGAAAATGCTTGTTCCCTTCCCCCTCCCCCTTAGTTTCAAGGCAGACTTGCTGGTGGTCCACTCTGATCTCATGCCAAGTTTGACTTCTTCCTGTGGTTCCTTCAGCTCTTATCTCTCAGTCCACCAGAATCACCTAAGCACAGATTATTCTCTTAGAAGGGACTTCAGAAATCATGGAGTTCTACTTGTAACTTAACAAGAATCTCTCTCACAAAATACCTAAAAAGGCTTTGCATGCAGACCTCCAGTGGGGGGCACCCACTACATCAAGGCAGCCAATGCCACTCCTGGACGCCAATGATCGGAATCTGAATGGGTCCTCAGTTGCTCCTAGTGTACTTCTCTGATGCCAAACACCCACTCTTCAGGACCTCTGCCTAGTTTCCAAAATTGTTTGGTCAACAAGGATTCATTAAGCTCCCGTTATGTACCAGGCACTGTGTTAGGCACCAGAAATATGAATACAAACAATGAAACAATATCTACTTTCAAGGAACCTACAATGGGGGAGTCGATATGTACATACATAAGTATATACAAAATAAATACATGAGGAATAAACACAAAATAAATAATAGTTGGGGAAGACATTAGCATTTGGGAGCAATAGGAGAGACTTCATAGAGGAGGTGGTACTTGGGCTACATCTTGAAGAAAAATGAGGATTCTATGAAGCAGAAATTAGGAAGGAATACATACTAAGCATGGGCAACTGCCAGGACAAAGACATGAAGACAGGACATGGAGGAGCGGAGGGAAGGTCTGTCTGATCAAAAAGTATAGGAAGGGGACTGATGTATAATGAGGCTGGAAAGATAGGTTGACACAAAGTTGTGAGGAGCTTTAAAAGTCCAAAATGGGGAATTTATATTTCATCCTAGAGGTAATAGAGAGTGACTAGAGTTTACTGAGTAGAGGAGTGACAGGTTGTAAGATTTGTCCTTAATGAAAATCATTTTGGTCACTTTGTGGAAAATGAATTGGAGGAGGGAGAGACTTGAGGCAGTAAGACCAATTAGGACATTGGGGTACATGGGGCATTCAGGAGGAACTCTGGTGTGAGCACTTGGGGCTCAGGACACCACCTCTGGTGTCTACCTGATTCACCCAATTCTCTCCTGTGGTTCCAAGAAACTGTAGCATGCAGCGGCCATACCCTAGTAAACCATCTTGGCCGACAGTCAAACCAGGCTGAGGGTAACCAACAGACCTCAAACCTCTGAGTTGGGGGATGTCTACCCCAAGCATGTGAAGCCTTCCCCTGGCAGAATGGGTGGATGAGAGCAAGGTCAGGCATCAAAGATGCCAAGATCAGCCACTGCATCCTGGGGTATCATCAGCAGTCTTGACTTTCGTCCTGCCATGGGATTTCAATGAGTCAAGAAGAGAATGAGGCTGACGACTTTGTGCAACTGTGCTTTACTTAAGTCCAATTTATTCACAAGTTAAGACATCACCCATGATGTCACTGGTTTTCTTCAAAAACAAAGGACAAACAACAACAGTCTAAGTAAGAGGAGATCAGGGCCTGAATTAAGCTCGTGGCTATATAAGAAGAGATCAGACACAAGAAACACTGGGGGTGTCAGAAATAGAAAAATTTAGCAACTAACTGGATATGTGCAAAGAAGAGTAAGCAGTCAAGCCTGGCACTATGGTTATAAACCTAAGAGACTGGAGGGGAAATAGAGTAGTTTGGAAGAGGAATAGATTTTAGAGGGGAAAAAATGAGTTCAGACACTGAGTTTAAGATGTCTTTAGGAGAACCAGTTTGAAATGTCCAGTAGGCAGTTGGTGATGAAAGGCTGAAGCTCAGATGAGATAATGGGGCTGGATATGTAGGTATGAGCAACTCCTGCAGAGAGATGATAAGTAAACCCATGAAAGCTGATCAGGTAAGCAGAGAAGGTAGAGAAAGAAAAGAAGAGGACTCAGGACAGAGCCCTTAGGAGCACCCATGGTTAGAGGGCATGAAATCAAATGTCCACCTGCTTGAACATATATCACTGCCAATCATTTGTCGCACCACTGTGTATCTTTTCTCCAGGTCCTGGATATCCCCCATCTGGCTTTGCTTACCTACCCAGCTAAGTTCCAGTCATGACTGTTTCCTCCTACACAAACACCATTTAAAACCTTTTTTTGCTAAGTCATTAGCCATCCTCAAAAACAATGAAAATTTGGAAATGCTTTCCTTCGGTGTAACATTTTCACATCTGCTAGTAGGTGACTAAAATAGATTTAAACAATAATGCAAACAGAGCACTGGCAAAGCTTCTCAGCAACATGCTGGGTTTTTCTTAGGCAAGTTAATTTTCAATGTTTATAATGCCTTTACCATTAAGAACTGTTTCAAGTGTCACTTTCTGTGGCTCATTAATCTTCTAACCTTGGACAAATCAGCTAACTTAAACTGTTTCATCATGTGTAAAAAGGAAATAGTGATCCAGATCACCTTATAATATTATTATGAGGATCAATAAGATAATCGATGCAAAATCATTCGATAAATTATAAAGTTATAAAAAAAATAGTAGTAGCAGTCATATTCTACTAAAGTCTTATACTAGTGTCCCACTGTCAACAGGAAATCACAACTTCACGAAGCATATGTAAAAAACTGGGTTTATTATAAAACAAATGAACATGCATGTGGAACCCTACACAAGTACAAAGAGTTCACAACCAAAACAGAAGTTTGCATATTTATGAAATTACAACAAAGAAGGGAGGAGAAACAATAATCCCCTCCTAAATGGGCAAGTTATGGGAGGAGGAAAAGAGTATTAGGAATGGAGAAAGAACTAATTCCTTCCCAAAGGGGAGGAGAAATCATGAATAAGATGGCACAAATAACAGTCTTTTCCCTTGGGAACTGCTAGACTATGAAGATACAATGATCTGCTTATCTCCAAGGCTCCCAGCTGCACATTTTATCAGTCTGGTACAGAGTCCAGCTTGGGATGCAAACAACACACTACATAATCACAAAGTGAACTTTGTCCTTGACATGTTCGGGGCCTCCTGCAAACTCTGGGTTCAGCGTCTCTGGAAAATATGGCAACTCAAACAGACAAGTTCAGGGGATCCCTTAACACCATCATGGCATAGGGATGACCCTGGGCTCTTATAGGCTATGTCCTCTGGCAGATAAAACCAAGTTGGAAAAGTTATTAGTACAAGCCCAATGATGGACCATGTACCCATAGTCTGAGGCTCATCCTACCAGTTTAGAGAGACTTAGCACCCATTTCTACTCTCCAGAATTTTCTCCTCTCCCTAGCAGTCTTTGCACACCTCAATCTCTGAGGCTTTCTTCTCTGATTGCTAAGTCTGTGGTCAGGATCATGATTTCATGAGGTGTCCAGGCCATCCACACTCACTCTTCTCCTAGCTCTATTCCTTCACTTAACTGGACTTTTCATCTCTTCCCACCTTCAGCTCCCTTTTTATGGGTTGTCTTCCCCACTAGGATTTCAAATCCTTGAACATAGACTGTTTTTTGCTTGTAAACTGTATTCCAGGTGTTTACCACGATATCTGACAAACAGTATGCACTTACGGCAGCTAGATGGCACAATGGATAGAGCACCAGATCTGAAGTTAGGAAGATCTGAATTCAAATCCAGCCTCAGACACTTATTAGCTGTGTGACCCTGGGCAAGTTACTTAACCCTGTTTGTCTCAGTTTCCTCATCTGTAAAATGAGCTGGAGAAGGAAAGGACAAACCATTCCAGTATCTTTGCCAGGAAAACCCCAAATGAGGTCACGAAGAGTAGAACATGACTAAACTGAATAGTAACAACAAAATACACTTAATAAACTTTTTTTTATATCTCTTTCTCTATTGTGTCAGGTACTGTACTAGGAGCCAGGGACACAAAAACAAAAGTAGGAAAATCCAGGTCCTAAAAGAACTTACATTCACATTTTATGTGAATTCTTTTTTGGCTACAGCAGGTCAAGGACTAGAGAAGATGAGATGTACCTCAGCAAAAGAGTAACATGAATCTTCTGAAGTATTTCAGTTATTGTACCCTCATGTATGACCTCATGTCTATGGTGCAAAGACTTAAGCACTGACATGGAACAATTTTTAACTTGAACCAGACCTATAAAATAACCTTCTTCCCAAGGTCTTATAACAGAAGTGGATAAAAAAGTGGCCCTGTTGATGCTAAAGTCATTCTCCTGTGAGACAATATATATTACTAGTGAAGTTAACAATCAAAATGTTTGTTATTGTTGTTATTCAGTTGCTTTTCATTTGTGTCCAATTTTTCATGACCCTTTTTAGGGTTTTCTTGGCAAAGATACTAGAGTGGTTTGCATTTCCTTCTCTAATTCATTTTACAGATGAGGAAACTGAGACCAAAAAAAGGGTAAGTGATTTACTCAGGGTCTCACAATAGTAAGTGTCTGTGATCAGATTTGAATTCAGTCTTCCTGACTTCAAGCCAGGCACTCTATCCACTGTGCCACCTAGCTGCCCAATAAAAAGGCTCAAGGCACCTATAAACCAAGATCTATCAGAAACTTTAGCCAGAAGCATGATAACAAGGTAAGTTCATGGCCAGATGCCAGATGCTGAATTTCTTTGACATCAACTTCAATGCAAAGGTCATGCTTACTATGTTTGATAAGGAACTAAATCTATTATTCCCTATGAATGTAGAAAAATAGAATCACAGATTTTAGAGATGGAAGGAACTACAGAAATCGACTAGGGGCATGGCATGGGCGAGGAAAGGTGCTGTAAAGATGGAAAAAGGACAGACTTTGGGTGGGGACCCAAAGGGCAGGAGCAAGGTGATGGCAAAAGTCACATTCTTTTCCCTTGGGAACTACTACATCATGAAGATATGATGGTCTCCTTACTTACAAGAGTCCCAGCTGCACAAGCCTAGCACAGACTGTCTGGTGCCTGTCTTGACTCTCAAGGACATGCAAGGAGTCAGGTTTGGGATGCAAACAACAAATTATGTCAGCTGGGGGGTGCAGGGGACCAGGAAACAGTTGTCATTCTTGACACATTCAGTGCCTCCTGCATAATTTGGTCCAGTGTTTCTGGAAAATATGGTAACTCAAAAAGACAAGTTCAGGAGATCCCTTAACAATACATACACACATACATACATGTGTATATATATCTGTATATGTATTTCTGTATATACATATATATATATATACATACATATACATTAAAATATATCTCAGCACATGGTACGTAGTAATAACAAGTCCCTATGCCTCTAGGATCAAACAGAAAATGTTCTGTTTGGTATTCAAAGCCCTTCATAACCTAGTCTCCTCCTACCTTTCCAGTCTTTTTATACCTTACTCCCTGACATGTATTCTTCAATCCAGTGACACTGGCCTCCTGGCTGTTGCACAAACAAGACACTTCATCTTTCAGTTTCAGGCCAGCACTCAGCACAGTGAATGGCACATAGGAGGCACTTTAATCAATGCTTATTAACTGATTAATAGCTAGCATTAATATAATGCTTTAAGGTTTGCCAAGTACTTTACAAATATAATCTCATTTTATCTTCACAACAACCATTGAAGGAAAGTGCTATTATTATCCCCATTTCAGAGATGAGGAAACTGAGGCAAACAAAAGTTAAGTGACTTACCCAAGGTCACGAAGCTACTGTATCTGAACCAGGATGTTCTTGACTCCAGGTCTAGGATTCTATCCACTTCAACACCTAGCTGCCTCTTCATTAAGCAGTTAATTAATAAATGTATTTTTATTCATTCATTCTTCTTACTTCATTTTGCCTCAGTTCATACAGGCCTTCCAACTCTCCTCCACATTTATCATTTCTTATGGTACGGCAATATGCAACACAAGCATACACACACACACACACACACACCCTTTTTTTTTTTTTTAAACTCATCTCCTTGGGAATCTCTGGCGTCAGAGAGTAAGGACTTCACTGACTTTCTCAGTGTAATTACATTTTTTTTTCCAGAATGGTTGGGCCAATTCAAAAGTTCGACCCACAAGTGTATTAATGTATTGACACCCAAAACTAATGGCACCAGATGGTCATCTACGGACAGAAGAAGACGAGCTCCCCGTGCACGGCCTCCTGGCTGCCCCCACGCCTGGAACGCTCTCCCTCCTCCTCCACCTCCTGACTTCTACAGAGACTCAGCCTAAATCCCACCTTCTTTAGGAGTCTTTCCGGCTCCATGAGAGGCACTGGTTATTGCCCACCCCGTCCTGCTCCCTAGGTCTAAAAGCCTTTTCTCTTCCAGCCGCACATACCCAAGAGCCTCCCACTCCCCTTCCATCAGGGTGAGGACACGCCCCTTCCTCCAGTCCGAGGCTGTGCGGAGGGGGCGGGGCCTCCCGAGGCGCGCAGGTGCAGTCGGCCAGGCGTCATCCAATCCCATGGCGAAGGCTTATGGGATAGCTACCTGACCTCGGCGCTCATGTGACTCCCTCCTGCTTTTGGCGGAAGGCTGAAAGGCTGAGGAGTCTCCAACGTCTCCCAGTCGCGCCATCTCTCCCAGTGGGCGCTGCGTCCGAGATGGCCCGGCTGGGGCTCGTCGGAGCCCTGCTGCTGCTGCTGCTTACCCTGCTGGCGGTGGGGACGCTGGCCCAGACGTCGGAGGAGTTGGGGGCATACGTGTGGCCATGGCCGCAGAAGATCTCCGTGTCCCCCAATCAGACCTTCGCCCTGAAGCCCGGCGTCTTCTCCTTCCAGTACGCGGCATCCTCGGCAGTGCAGCCTGGCTGCTCGGTGCTGGACCAGGCTTTCGTCCGCTACCTCGGCATCATCTTCGGTCCCGGGCCCTGGCTCTCCCCCGATCGACCAGGTGAGCCGCCTGCCCCTTCTCTGCCTCCTGTCATGTGCCCCCGAGCCCGCCAGCGGGTCTCCCCACCCTCAGATCTGTGACCTCCGAGCCGATGCCCCTTCAGCACCTCAGCCTTCAGGGCCTCCCCCTGGCTTCACCCCTCTGACTTCATCTATTAAGCGCCTGCACTGTGCTAAGTGCACTGCAAAACACAGTCCCTGCCCTCCAGGAGCTCTCAGTCTCTTTGGTTCAGCCCTGAATGACCCCAGATGCCCCCCACCGCACTTCCCCACACACATGCACATACACACAGCCCTGAGTCAGGCTGGTGTCGTCCCTTTCCGATTCAGACTTAAACTTTCCAGCCGCCTTCCGTTCTTCAGGTTCTTAGCATCTGGGATCCACCTCTACAGTTATACTTCCTGCCTCTCCTGTCCCTTCCCTTTGTCCCCTGACTGGCAGAATGAACCAGAATTACCCAAACTCAGCCGCTGCCCAGGAATGTGCATTCCAGGCTATTTTCTCCCAACAAGAAACCAAATCCTTCAACCAAAAAATATTTTGGGACACAAGCCACTTTGGGAAGACCCCTACACTATTGGTCAAGTGTCAGTGTCTCTCTTGTTTTAAGTTCACCGAACTGTTGCCTCTGTGGTTGCACTTATCTAGGAGTCTTAAGTGATGTTAATATATGTGAAGGACACACCTTGTTGGAAAACTTTTAAGTGCACGTTTTTACATGCTGAGTGTTATAATCTGCTAACTGTAAACACAAGATATTTTCCACACTACCTCTTAAGCTTATTACTTCGGAATTTGTAGGTCCAGTTGGTATAGGATACTGGAACCTTCATAGGACAACTTGCTGTAGAAAAGAATAGCTACCCAGTAATATTTAGATTCTGGAGCATCGGTGTACTGAAGTACTTTACAAGCAAAACTTTCTTCTGGGATTATTTTACCCACAGCATGTAATCTTATAGCATGGAACCTCAACAGTGTTAGGGCCAAGAATGTACTTGCTGAACATTTGCTGTGTATCCAGCCCAGTGGCTGGAATGGAAGATGTGCCCCCTCTGTTTTAAGAAACTTAAAATCTTTTGGAGAAGAAAAGATAAGAAAATGGTATTAAAATTATTACAAAACTATGTATCCAAATGAATACAAAGCATTTGTAATGAAAATGCAGACTGATGTGAATTGAATTCCTAATTACTCAAACTAGAATGAGAGATCTAGGGGCAGCTAGGTGGCAGTGAATAGAGCAGGAGCCCTGGAGTCAGGAAGACCTGAAAGTTCAAATTCGGCCTCTGGCACTTAACACAAAAAACTAGCCCTGTGACCTTGGGCAAGTCACTTAACCCCAATTGCCCTACCTTCCCCCCTGAAAAAAATTGAGCTCAAAATCTGACCAAATTTATTAAGTAACGACAACTTGGAGAAAGGGAATTTTGGTCTGCTTTTCAAGGAAATAATGGGTATCAAAAGGATAGAAAGAAGTTTGAGCAAATGGCCAACAAATTGATTTGGGTAGTATGGGCTACTGGTGTAGGATGATGGAGAAATAGGGAGGGAAAGGTGAGGGAACTAAGTAAGAGAGGTGAGGTGAACATTGGCCGTAAGTGCCAGACAGAAATTACTAATGAAAATGGCCAATATTTACATACTGCTTTAAGGTTTGCAAATCCTTTTTTTCTTTTGATCCTCATAACAACCCTGTTGGGTAGGTGCTTTCCCCACGTTGCAGATGAGAAAAGTTAAGACTGGAGCATTCAAGTAGAACTGCAGCTAGTAAGTGTTGGGGCAAAATTTGAACTCAAGTCTCTCAGACTCAAACTATCCACCATTCTCTCCACAACTTTACCTAGACATTATGTTCATGGAAGATTATTCCAGGGGCAGCTAGGTGGCGCAGTGAAAAGAGCACCGGTCCTGGAGTCAAGGGTACCTGAGTTCAAATGCAGCCTCAGACACTTGACACATTTACTAGCTGTGTGACCTTGGGTGAGTCACTTAATCCTAATTGCCTTGCCTTCCCCCCTCCAAAAAAAAAAAGATTATTCCAGCACCCATACACAGCAGTGCTTTGAATGAGGAGGTGTCAGTTTGATGGAGGAGTTAGTGGTGTAAAGGGGAATAGAAGACTGATCTTTTCATTTAAATTCTAAAACTCTGTTAATTAACACCTGCTGCACCTTAACAGTAGTTTTACTGAATAGGTAAATTTCTAATGTTAGAAGCCTATCTAGGAACTTATATAGAGAGGTGACAATTATGCAGGTAGAGAAAAAATGATATTTTACAACTCCTAATAATTATAGGTTAAATGTGAAACATAAAACTTTAGAGGTGACTTCACTGAAATTAAACACTCAGTTAATTTGTCTGATACTGATGAAAGGAATTAAAAGTAGAGAGGCTCAAAAGAGACTTTTTGTAATAAGGTCAAGAGAGCATTAACTTTTTGAGATATGAAAAATTCAAACATTAAGAGTCTACCGGATCAGCTTTAAATAAAATGGGATATCTACCTTTATGGAACTGACAGCTTAGCCTACAAGCCTTCCTCTTCCCTTTTTTTTAATTGATTTGTTTATTTACTTTTAGTTTACAAGATTCAGTTCCACAATCCCTTGAGTTTCAAATTTTCTCCCTCCCCCCATGGCAGTGTACATTCAAGTATAGGATCTGCAAATACTTTCACGTTGCACATTAGTCTGGTTGTATAGAAGGGTTGTAACCAATGGAATGAACAATGGGAAAGAGGAAACAATATCAAAAGTGGAAAAGAAAGAGAGCATGTAGTTTGCTTCAGTCTCCATTTATACTCTGTTCTTTCTAGATCTTTTTCTGAACGTAGACATCTCCTTCCATCTTGAGTCTTTTAGAGTCGTCTTTTAGCTGTGTGTTGCTGAGAAGAGTCCAGTTTATCAAAGTTGGTCGGCACACATACGATGTGTCTGTCATTGTGTACAAATTTCTCCTGGTTCTGCTCTTCTCACTTAGCATCAGTTTGTATGAGCCTCTCCAGGTAAATATGAAGTTCATCTGCTCCTCATTTCTTATAGCACAATAGTATTTCATTACATTCATATACCACAACTTGTTTAGCAGTTCTCCAATTGATGGACATCCCCTTAATTTCCAGTTTTTTGCCACCATAAAAAGAGCTGCAATAAATATTTTTGTACATATGAGTCTTCCTCCCACTTCTATGATCTTTTTGGGATACAACCCTAGAAGTGGTACTACTTTCCTGATCCCTTTAACCTCTATTTTAGCCCTCAATGAAAAAATATAACATACAGGCAGATATATTTTGATAAGTTTGCCAGTTAGTATTGTTTGTAGCAGTTCAGGAAAAAAAAAAGACACTACATAAATGTTTGTCTAGTCTTGAGATTTGGATGATACCACTTCTAATGAGCTTGGAGGTATCTTTTTCCCTAGTTCTCCCAGATAACTGGAAATGGAAAAGTTATTTAATAGTGGAGAAGAGCTACATTGTGTACTGCATAGTCACTTATGAAACACAAATTAAGTCAGAATCCATCTTCTCTTAATTTCCTGTTGCTATCCATCTGTTTTGTTAGATTGAGTTACTTATTCATCAGGAAATGATGAAAACTGATTTTAATGAGAATGATCCAGACATTGAAGCAAGCTATTTCTCCAGAAAATCATAGTATCAGGGCATTTTAGAGTTCAAAGAGACCGTGAAAATTATTTTATCTAAACTCCTTATTTTACAGATGTGGAAACTACAGCCCAAAGAGATTAAGATTTTCCAAGGTCACAGTGTAGTAAGTAGCAGGAGCAGGGATTCACATGCAGCTGCTTGGATTCTAGGTTTAGCACTTTTTCCAGTATACTATATTGCTATGACTGTTTCCACTGATTTTCTTTTTGAATATAATTCCTATGTTGGTTTTCTTGTGGCTTCAGGATGCAGCTAATATTTTCTGCAAAAATTCTACTGAATCAGCCAAGAAAAAAAAACCAATTTCAACAGTTTTCAAATTAAAATACAGGTAATTAAAGTAATTGCATAATTATCTTGATTTGTGCTGTCACATCATTAAAATATCAGAATAAAAAAATACATTATAACCAAACATCACCCTAAGTAAGAAATAAATACGGCTATAATATAAGTTAACCAGTCCCCTGAAACTAGCCCACCATCTAGTTTGTCTTTCTTTACTCTTCAGCTTTACAAATTTTCCACTCTTGTTCATCCAGATGAAATTTTCTTTCATGAAATGGCAGTTTCTTGCAAACAGCTTCAGACAAAAATAAACAGAAAGACATCATAAAGCCTTCCATGTAACCAAAAAAACTACTGTGGTAGCAACATTAAAAATACAAAGTGATATTTAGCACTTATACAGATAGTTCACTAAGAGGCTAGTGTTTAGTCCAGTACCCTTATCATCTGTACCCACATTTATAACAAGAAGCCACCTAGTTAATGTTCTACCCAGCCACTTCTAGATCACAAAGGAAAAAGAGGTACCACTGGCCCTTGGCTATTCTATTCCTGGATTTCTTCCAGATTCTTCAAGGTATTGTCCTCTTGTTGCCTATATTCTCCAAGCTCTTGGACAAGTAGAGTGACTTAGAAATTGAACTTGGCTCCCTCTCCAGTCGTCTATCCTCTGCCTTCCACATGCTCTGATTGAGTTTAGCACCTTTCCATTGGTCTGTTTCCCTGAGGAGATGGGTTGTTCAATCCCTAGCAATAGATAGTATTTGGGAGGGGAGGGATAATTATTTTGTTTTATTAGAAAAACAGTGTCCAAATTCCTCTGAGCTATCATCTCTAGCTAGATGTTAAATTGGAGATTAAGCATTCCATGAGGGAGTTAGTTGACTCATCTTCCCATTCTTCTTGTCTTTGTACTGTCTGATTCCATATATGCTTAGCTGTGGCTTGATCTTTTCCATTGTATGTTCTGGTGCACTATCCAAATAAAACTCCCCCACACCCTTCTTCACTATCCATGTACTAACTGAAGACCTCAAGGGGCCATATATGGCTTGATGTGTCAGGTCTTTACCTTCTGTATCTCCTAGTAAGCCCACTCGTTCTTGCCCTGCTTTGTACCTCTGTTTTTCTCTGGTCCTGTACGTACATATCTCCCACTTATAATATGATTGGCCTTTAAAGCATCATTTTAATGTGAATAATAATAATGATGATGATAATAACAACAATAGCTGGCATTCATTTTGGACTTTACCATTTACAGAACACCTTATTGTGTTCTTTTCTTGGTCCTCACAACAACCTCTATAATGAGTAATACAAGTAACTCCATTTTACAGATGAGGAAATTAAAACCCCCAAAATATTGGGACCTGTCTACTGTTAGCTTTAGAGACAGGATTGAAACACAGACCCTCTGACTTCAGATCTCCTATTCCTTCAAATTACTGACATTAGGCTGCTCTGTTTACTCTTGTTAAATAGAGTATGGTAAACACAGGCAAAATTCTTTTCCTACCATCTTCTCAGTAAAATCCACTAGCGTCAGATATCCTGTGTTGTATTTTTTTACATTTCTTCAACCCCATCCCTGCCACTGTAAACATCTGGAGGGCAGGTACAGTCATTTTTCTTATAAGGCCTCTTGTGGCTTTAAATCCATGAACCTCATGTGAAGAAATCCAGGAACCAGAAAAGGAAAGGATAAAAGAATATAAGAGAAGCTCAGCAAAAGCAAAAACAGAAGTGATGAACCACCACCACCACCCCTGCCTCAACAGAGATGCTTAAAGGGTTTGGGGAAACAAATCATAAGCTTGAAATGGAATTGTGATGTAGAAATGTGTGATAGGAAACCTTCAGTTATCCAGACATCCCCAGGAGTCCCCTCTCTGACAAAAGCAGAACAACTGATATTTCACAACTTGCCTTAATGATGATTTCATCCTTCAAAAGCAGTGCAAGCACCAAGGGGAACTTCTACTGTGGACCTGATTTCACCAAGGAAAAACTGGTTGTTAGAATGGAAATGATGGAAGCAATATGGGGAAGTGACCACTCACTTTTAGAATTTGTGATAGATAAAGAGAGATTCTAGGCAGAATCTTAACGTGCATCTTAGATTTGGAAGAATCAGGTTTCAGAGAGTTCAGAGAAAAGATAGGTCAAATTCCCACAGATTAAAGTTTAGCATATAACCAAGTTATATATACTGAGATATATGTCCTATCTCAGAAATGAATTCTGAAAATACAAAGAGAAATTATCCCAATTTGGAGGAAAAGAAATTGTCAAAATCAGACACTACATGCACAAGGAACACATTGACAAATTTAGATTTTTCCAAAGACACAAGGTAAAGCAAAAGAATGAATACAAAGTCATGGCACATTCCTGTAACAGTAGTTTCAGAAGCTTAGAACCCATAAGTTCTTAGAACTCATAAGGAAAGTTAAAGACAACAGAAAGATTTTTTAAAATCTGTTTTGAAGAAAAGAGAAGGACCAAAGAAGGGATCACTCTTGGGAGAGGTAGATGAGAACCTAAAACCAGAAGATTGAGTGGAGGACAGAACAGAAAGCACTGATGCGGATATTGAAACACTAGACAAGTAGGGAGATGGTAAGGAGATTACCTAGTCACCTTTGAATTAAAGTAACTATTTCAGATGGACAACAGTATAGGGTCTTGGGATACTACTGGTAGCTGTGATTGCCAGACTTGTCATCTGTGATCCAAGGGGGCAGAAGGAGAAAAAGAGGGAAGGGGCGGGGGGAAAGAGAGACAGAGAGAATTGTTGACAGGAAGCTGGAGGAGCACTCCTTCAGGTTTCCCTTCTCTTTAGCTGACTCCAGGGGCTAGACAGAAAGTCTTATGCTCCCTTTTACCACAGAGAATGACTTTCTGAGCTGTGGCCTATGTAATCAGGATCTTATATGACCGAGGTTAGAGACACAAAGGCAGCCCACCTTGGTTAGGACTGTGCTGCAGCAGAAAAGCACTTTTTGAGACAGTAGAGTACAGTGGGAAGAATACCAGCTCTTTAATCAAAAGACCTAGGTTCGAATCTCATGTCACACCTTCCCTGCACCACAGTTTCCTCATCTATAAAAGGTGGTTGAACTAGTTGGACTCTGAGGTCCCTTCAAATTCCAGGTCCACAATTCTATGATCTTCCCAGATGCTGACCAGTAGTGCTTTTGGAAGCCTGGGGTCCTGAACTGGTCACTAGACATGACAAAACAAAACAGATAGGACCCTTGACTTCCTGTAAACAAGTTTCCATCCAGAACACACATGTGGATTAACATAATAACTGACATTTTTTGTTTCAGTAGTTTAAAGTCCACAAAACATTTAATGAATAATCTAAGTATGTGTAGGATATTTACAGGTAACAGAATAAAAAGAATAGCAGAGCAGTGAAAAAGATGCATGGTCCACGACCAGATACTGCCCTTTTGCCAGAGGAACATAAGACCATTATTTAACCATGTGCCCCTGGGCACCTTAATCTCCCTGAGCTTCAGTTTCCTCATCTATAAAAAAATGAGAGGATTAAATTAGATGGCCTCTGAGGGCCCTCCCAGTTGTGTATACTGTGTTGGTGTGGCTGATATTCTTGAATTTCTTCTCTTTGCAGAACTGAAGCAAACAGTAAAGAATTCATTGGAAGTCTTTGTGGCTGTCCCTGGGTGTGACCAGTTTCCTGAAATGAACTCTGTGGAGAACTGTAAGCACAGTCTTTGGGTTGAATATCTTTCTTGTGAAAGTGAAAGCTTGACAACAAGAGCAGACAGCTCAGCCCTGCCCCTAAAGGATTTCCCAACTATTGAACTAGCTAGCCGTTCCCCAGGAAGCTGTCAGGGCACTAGAGGGGCCACAGCAGGGGAGTCAGGTGTACAGAGTATATCCTTGTGGTCTTTAAAGGTTCATGCCACATTCTTATTGCCTTAAATGCCAAGGAACCAAAGGTTAGTGTTTTTAGATGCTACATGAAGTTTAGACTTAGATTCTTCCCATATAGAAAAATTGTAGCAGAGTTTCAGGCTTCACCTGATAAAGTGTCTTCTTACAAGTAATGGCTAAGTCCACAGAATGCCTTTGAGCCTTAGGAGTATTTTCAGTCCCTAAATTAAACAAAAAGACCTGATCTCCCTTTAAACATAGCACCCAGTGAATTGGGGAGATGGGGGGGGGAAAGGAGCTGGCATGGTAGTACATCCTGAATCCTTCTTATCCATTATAGCACCAAGCCTTTTTATATTCCATGATGAGGTTTAGCAGGAATTCCTGTCCCCAAAAAGGAAACCAAGGCATTATTAAGCATCAGAACCTATCAGAGGCAGTAAAGATGATATTAGTAGAATCCATGATCTCTCTTACACATACACACCCCTTGCCACCTATTCATCTGAAGCTCTCGGCGACTGCTGTGGCAGATATATACAGGCTGTCGCTAAATATTTCTCTGGCCTATTTATGTGAGGCCATGTGGTTTCAGTTTCCCAAATGCCATGATTCTACCTTCCGCAGCAAGAGCCCCCAGAAGCCAAGCTGCTGGTCCATAACTGCCAGAGCTAGAAGCTTGAAAAACAAAAATGGTTTGGGGTTGTTTTCATTTGAGACTGAGCTTCAAAGTTCAGTTTTTCCAAGACCTAAGCTTCCAGTCTCTTTCTGTTGCCATTTCAGACACCCTGACCCTCAATGATGACCATTTCATCCTGAAAGCAGTTACTGTCTGGGGAGCTCTCAGAGGTAAATGTCACAGGGGCTCACATGAAGTGGGAGGATGAGGGGTTGGGTGACCCTGATTTTTCATTGATTTGTTCTAATGGGGATTCTCTGTACCTGATTGCTAGTCCGGTGGTTGGGAGGATTGGAAATTAAGGCCTCTTAGGAGTAAGACAGATGACACAGCTCTCCCAGAGGGACCAAATGAGCTATTCACAGATTTCCTCTCTGTGAGATGTGTCCCTCTGTATACAAAATTCAGACACCACAGTAGCAATTTCTCTTCCAGAAAAGCCTCTTGTGGAAACAGATGAGGATTGTTTGGATGAAAGGAGCCTTAGTAATGGTGAGATAATAAAAACTAGCAGTTCCCATTTATATGAGCTAGTATGCCACAAAGTTTCCATAGCACTTATGGTTCAGTAATGCCAATATTGTTAACTCCTTTAATTTATAGATTAGGGAACAGAAGCTAAGAAAGATTGAAGGGACTCAGCTGTGACCACAATGGTCTGGAAGCGTAGTCTGGTGACATGGAATCCGGCGAGCTTTCCCAGGGTGCCAGTTGAGACCTTGCTTCACACAGACTTGGGAGAGGCTGGGCCTCATTCAGCATCAGGATAGATGCAGAGGGAGCATAGTGTGGGAAGAGGTGCTATGCTCCTTGCCTCTGACATGACTCCTCTTTTGAACATCCAGTTTAGAAACAAACAATTTTTTTAGTTATTTTGAAAAGAAAAATAAATATAGTAGAAGAACAAAATTTCTGAATCTGTGGCATTCTGGAGTGATGTTAACCCAAATTCATTCAACGTATATTTATTTGTCACTTTCCTGTTTAAATGCAAGATCCTGCACTAGGCAATATGGAAGATAGAGAAGTGAACACAGAATCCCTAGTTATTACAGTCTAGTTATATATTAAACTCTAAAGTATCCCAAGGGCTAGAGGGTTCTTAAGTTATTGTAGAATCTCACAAGGTCCCTTTTAACTCTAAAAATTCCTTAGTTTCCCCAAAGAGGCAGTTTTTATCTGTCTTCTTCCCCTTAGCTGCCCTCTTCTTCACTAATAACTGAAATCTGAGAACTTGAAGAGATCCCAGACAATACAAAGCTTTCTAAGGTAGCCAGCCTTGCAGGCTAAGGAAGATAATATCCCAGGCCTTGAACCTCCTTAGCTGGCTGCCAGGTCTTCCGAAGGAAGAGGCCCCAGGCAGGAGCTAGGGCTTGTTAGAGACCTTGCCAGTATCTGTCCAGCCCACACAAGCATTCATGGTGTCTGACAGAAAAAAATGGATAAAATGAATGGGTAGATGTCTCTTGCTTCAATTAACTTCTTTCAGTTATTTTACTATGGATCAGCTAAATATCCCCAAAATATGTTAGAAATGCTTGTTGAATTATCTCTCTGAATTTTCAATAAAAATCGAGCATTGACCTCAATGTCCCTCTCTTTCTTTGCCTAAGCATCACACCCTCCAACACTGGGCACCATTCTAGGTTGGGGCAGCTTCTTCTCTCACTTCCCTCAGCCCTCACCCTGCCCCTCTGGTTCTCCACAGGCCTAGAGACTTTTAGCCAGCTCATTTGGAGATCCGCTGAGGGTATGGTGAGTGTGTGTCCAAGTGACTGAAGAAAGTTCACAACGTAATGCCTTGTTTCTATCATAAATTTTTTCTGGTGTCGGGGTGGTATGAGGCATTCCCGGGTAGAAAGGATTTGGGAGGAAATGCAAAAGTTGGGGATGTAGTTGGATTGTGACTAAAGATCCTTGTTTGATATAATGAGGTTGCCTGAGATAACTAGAGTTCACCTGCTCCCTAGGGCATAATAAGCCACGTCAACTAAAAGAAAATAGAAATAAAAAACTAGGGGGATGTTTTGCATGGTATCAAATTGCTTGCCTTCTCAAGGAGTGGGGAGAAAAAAGGAGACAACTTGGAACTTAATTTTTTTTTAATGTTCAAAAGTTTTGTTTACATATATTGAAAAAATAAATTTTAAATAAAATATATTTTTAAATGGAGGATAAAACTAAAACTTAGTGGTCAGCTTGGTTTTTTGTAGCCTTTGAGTGTATGGCTTTATAGTAACTGTTCCTAGAAGACAGTGCACAGGGTCTATGTTCTAGGCCCCTAGGATACATCCAAGTATAGCTTCACATTTTGGTAATTGTGAGATAGTCAGCCAATAAACATTTATTAAGTTCCTGCTGTATGCCAGGCACGATACTAAACAGTGGAGATAGAAAACATTACAGAATAAACAGGAAGGATCATGAGAAAGCCAGGAAGATCAGGGGTGTGCTCTTATCCCAAAGGGGTTTGTATTGGCCACCACTGGCGAAGTTTTTCTTAGCGCATTGGATCTCTTCTTAGGACCTGTTCAGACTTTGGGAGTGGGGAAATGAGTGCCATTGACACCTTCCATGTTTGTTCTGCTCAGTTCTTTGTCAAGTGGACGGAAATTGTAGACTTTCCCCGATTTCCTCACCGAGGCTTACTGCTAGACACATCTCGTCATTACCTGCCGCTGAAAACCATCCTGGAGACACTGGTATGAATTATTTCCCCATATTGAGATCCCAAGGCATTAGTGTGTCAGGCTTTAAAACTCTTTCCTGAAACATTTGATTTTATGATTCTTCACTAGTCCCAGAGAGGTGACCTACTTGGAAAACTCCAGAGGGAAGGAAGGACAGAATTCAAACTTTGGTAACCATTAGGCTCAATGCCCAGGTCAGTGGGGAGAAGGAGTCAGAGTAGAAGTATCTGCTTGACTGACTTTGGCCTAACCATCCTGAGGTTCTCCTGAAGGTTCTACTTGATTTCTCCAGGCCAATACTTCTGCCTCCTCCATAACTGTGCTTAGATGGAATCCTGGGAGTTCTCCCCCTTTTCTTTGCCTACTGAGATATATGAGGTCCTGTCATACCTCACCTGGCAAGATAAAGTTGGGTTTTGTTGTTGGCTACCCTCTTATGTACAAGAGTATAAAGTAGTCTTTGAACTTTCTTTGGGTTTTCACGAGTCTGGAGGAAACTATTCTCTTTGCCCCACTTAGACCAAGCTAACTCTTTTCAGGCCTCCTATTTGTGGCATGGTACTTCACTGTTACAAAACCATAAAGTCACATGCTTTGGCTGTTAAGACTCAGGGCCCTAGAAGCACACCCCAGCAAGTGGGGCAGGGATTTGTGTCCAAATTAAGACAGAGCCGGGAGGGGCACTTGAAATCCTGGGACTGAATAGCAGGAAGCTGTTTTCTAATACTTCCCCACATCCTCAGTGAGTAGAGGGGAGCTATCTTGGGATGTTTGTATGAGTCTCACCATGGATGGGGTGTAAGTTTTATATATGTTCTGCCCCCAGGATGTCATGGCATATAACAAATTCAACGTGTTCCACTGGCACATAGTCGATGACCCTTCTTTTCCATATGATAGTGTGACTTTCCCTGACCTCAGCAAAAAGGTATGTTTTATCCTAGTCCTTCTGTACTTGTGAGTAGGTAGCACTAGGCTCCTTTGCAGGGCCCTGATAATGGGAACAGGAACTACATATTAGCCACATGTAACTTTGGGTAGTGGAAAGAGAACTGGACTGAACCTTCAAGTCCCTACTCTGTGTCTTTGGGCAGCATTTCAGCTTTCTGATCTATAGTTTCCTTATTTGTTAAATAGCATGTAAAAAACACTTTGAAAAAGATCAGGGGCCATAAGGATGTGAGATACTATTTTAATTGATTTTTGTCACTGACCAGTCCCATCTGGCATTCTTGTCTGAATACAGAGCTTGGGGAAGACGCCATCAGCCTGTCTAACTTCTGCTCAGGCAGTTAAGTGAGGATGGGGTAAGCCTGTGTGCTGAGCGTTGGCAGTTCATCTCCCTCTAGTGTGAGCAATAAGGGCCTGTTTATGTCTTTCAGGGATCCTACAACCCTGTCACCCACATCTATACAGTTGGGGATGTAAAGGCAGTCATTGAATATGCCCGATTGCGAGGCATCAGAGTCGTAGCAGAGTTTGACACACCTGGGCACACTTTGTCTTGGGGAAAAGGTAAGAATGGGGGGGGGGAGTCATGAGGAAACCAAGTACCTTCTTTTCAATTCTTGCCCTTGGCAGCTTTTTTTTAGTGTGTAACTCATAGGCAAAAACATGCCACACTCCGGTTTTTCTTCTTTTTCTGATGATTTTTTCCATTTGGAAAATTGGAAGTGCAAAAAGGGAAGAAATTTGAGAGTTATTTTTTTTGGGGGCCCATGAGTCTCCTGATGTTGCTAGGAAAGCCCCTGTGGGTTTCCTCACTCAACTCGAGCTTTGGTCCCCTGTAGAATTAAAGAAGCAAAGTCCCATGTGTCCTCAGAAGAGGGTTTATGGAGGGGAGACTATCCTAAAACTCTTTTCTAAGAGCCCAGTAGATTTGAACCTCTTGGGACAGAATAAGCATCGATTAAGCACCTACTGTGTGCCAGGCACTAGGCTAAGCACTTTACAGACATTTCATTTGGAAGGCAACAGCAAATGAGCTCAGTTCCCCATCAGTGTAAGCTCTAAATAGGTCTCGGAGCATTCTGATTTCCTGCTTAAGGTAGAAATAAGCCGTTACAGTAGAGCCCCAAATAATTGATCAGTAGAGCTATTCTCAGGCTAGGGCTAGTGTCAGTGGGCCAGTGTGACTGTGTACACATCTCTCCTGGCCTAGGTGTTCCTGGATTGCTGACCCCTTGCTACTCAGGGGCCACTCCTTCTGGCAGTTATGGACCAGTGAATCCGATCCTCAACAGCACCTATGAGTTCATGGCTTCATTTTTCCAGGAGATCAGCTCAGTTTTCCCAGACTTTTACCTTCACCTTGGAGGAGATGAGGTTGATTTCACCTGTTGGTATGAGCCCTCAGATCATCTCTATCCCTCTCTTGATTTAATAAGTCAGAGTCTAGGAACAGCAGTATCTTGAGCTCTTGGGGGGCAGGAGGGGCTGGTGTTGGGGTCATATTTAGAGAGGGGCTTGTGTTCCTCTCCTGTACTACTTTCAGACTGGGGCTGGGAAAGGGGAAAATAGGAGGGTTGAGATGTTAGAATTCCTTGACCACTTAGAACCGAGGTCTCCAGTCCTAATAGAGCCCATACAAAAGGAAAGGAAGATGAGCAACTTCACAGCTTTTCTTCTCTTCTCATCCCTTTGGGCACCTTATTCTCTCTGTCCAGACTATCCATTTAGCCTTACGCCCCTCCCCAATCCAGTACACAAATTTTGCTCTAGCTTCCCTTTGTCTCAGTTCCCTTCTCCTCTCCACAAATCTTAGAAGCCAGACAGACCAAGCAGAATACTAACTGAGCTTCTCTTGTGTTCCTAATTCTTTGCTGACCAAAAAGGTGGGGGGGAGATCTGATATTATTCTAGTTGAGATAAAAGAGCTAACAGCACCAGAAAGTAATACAAGTCCATGTATATTTAAGAGCAGTGTTGTCGGATGTAAACTCTTGGCTTTAAGAGAACGAAGAGAGGAGGGAACTAACTGGATGAGCAAAGTCAGAGAAGGTTCTGTGGAAGAAGTCTCATGTGAGGCCTTGCAGGGGAAGTCAAATTTGGATGATAGTGGGAGGGAGGCATTCCAGGCACAAGGAACCCTGAAAAAAAGAGTAAAAGAAGGCATGAACAAAGGGTATGCTGGGAACAATATAAGGTTTCTTGAGAAGCAGCATTGGATTTGGAGTCTGAAGACCTGGTTTGAATCTCTGCTCAGCTATGTAATATTCATGTAACTTTGGGCAAGTCACCATCTCTCTGAACTTTAGTTTGCTTCATCTTTAAAAGAGGCAGTGGGACTAGATAGTATCTGAGGTCACTTCAGGCTCTAACAGCATCTGCTCCTCCCTTGGGGAATCCATGGAAAGCTGGAAAGGTTGGCTGAAGCCATATTTTAGAAGACCTTAAATGCTGTGCTGGAAAAGGTCAGCCAAAAGCATTGGGCAAGACCATGGTATAACTTTCCTACACTCTTCAGTCCAGGACCAGGAGCTGTTTTTTGGTTCACTTTCATGCTGGGGAGAGAAGTAGCAGGAAACTAGGTGACTATTCCCCATCTCCCCAGTGTTCTGGGGTCCTAGAGATGCAAGAAGTGGGAGAAATTCATTTTCTTTCTTGCAGGCAATCCAATCCAGATATCCAGGTCTTCATGAAGGAAAAGGGCTTTGACAGCTATCAGAAACTAGAATCTTTCTACATTCAAAAGTAAGAATCAGGGTGTATTTACCTGTTACTGAAGTTGGAGTATGGGAGCAAGAGAGAATAACCTGGGGCCCTTCTAAACCCCAGTCTTCACCTTCAAATCTCCTGTCTCCTACTATAAATTGCATCTTCCAGGCTCCCTCTACCCTCTGAGCTTCACATGTGGAAATGAAAAGCCTTGCCACCCTGGCCACTCCCCCATCCACTGAAACAGTTTTCCAGGGCTCTGTGTCTCTCCGTCTTCCCAAGCAGTTGCCCTGTCCCACTCCACTCCCTGGCTTATTATTGGCCAAATTTGTGATGTCCTAACCTGGAGCAAGGAGAGAAAGTTGTGTTGTAGGGATTTCATAGGGGGTCCTCTTGTTCTTTATGTCTAAAAATGAAATCCCAGGTGTTCTCTGCTGAGCATCACGGGCAACTCCAGCCATTCCCAGAAGAACTGTGCCCTGTTCTTCACTTGTTGCAGCATCAAGTTGGGTTTGTTGATTTCTCTCTTCCTCAGGCTACTGAACATTGTGTCTTCCTATAGAAAGGGCTACATAGTGTGGCAGGAGGTGTTTGACAATGGTGTGAAGGTAAGAGATTGAGGAGAAAGAAGGAACAGAAGGGTTTGCTTTCTTGATCTTTTGGGTGTCAGTGGGTCCATTTTTCCTCCATGCCCCTTGCTGCTCCCAGTATCACTCAGGGCTCCAGAGGCTCTGGAAAGAGGAGGTCTTTGCCTCTACTCCAAAACCACCTCCACAGTGATGATTTTCCCCACATGCCCTAGGTTTCATTTTTAATGAGTTAAAGAGAAGACCTAGAACCCCTTCCCATGGAGTCTTCCCAGCTTTACTTTCTTCTAGGATATTTCCAGAGGTGAGATCCCATTCGACCTAAACCTTGGATTTCAGGGAGGTGGGAGCAGTATTTCTGCCTCTCTTTCCACCTATTCCCTGCCAACTTGAAGGACTTTCTGTCCTTACAGAGCCTCTAAGGGCTGCTGGGTTTTACCTGTTGTATCTGGCACTAAGGTTTCCCATGTCTTCAGAGACAACTAAGTGATGCATTGAATAGAGCCCTGGACTTAGACTCAGGCAGACCTGAGTTCAAATCCAGCCTTAGACACTTCTAGTTGTATGACCCTGGGCAAGTCACTTAACCATTCAGCTTCAGTTTTCTTACCACTAAAATTGGGATGATAATAATAGCACATACCTCACAGGGTTTTTGTGAGTATCAAATGAGGTAACATATTTAACACCATATAAATATGAACTGCTGCTGCTACTCCTCCTCTTCCTCTTACTACTACTACTGCTACTCCTGTTGTTATTTTTATATAGTGTTCACAATAAAGGTCTGGCTAAAGTCTGCTCCCTCCACCCCAGAGACATGGCTACCTATCCCCAGGAGCATTTAGAGACACTTGGACATTTGACTGCCCCGTGGTGGGGGTCTCCCACTATCCACACCCTTTGGCTTATTCCCAGTACACTTCTGGATGCAGTTGGCCTGGCTCTTTGGCACTTAGCTTTGCTTCTTTGATCCCCACCTGCCCTCCTTTCCCCACACGTCTCTACCGAAGTTTTGATGTGGGGTTAGAAACACCAGTGTCTTCTATATTCCTGCGTCCATCCTCCAGCCCCAGGCCAGTACACAGGGGCCCCTCAGCATTGAGAGGAACTTAGCACAGGTAGGATGAGAAGGTTGTGTCACAATGATCCCAGATCTGAGATTTGGAAGAGAGAAATGCCCTGCCCCAACATCTGGCAGCCTTTGCTGAGATATAAGGGTAGCCACAGGGCATCAAGGGGAACTTGGGCCATTAGAGGCACTCTAACATGATCCCTTCTTGGGATCATGGTTTTGCAGTGAGGAGTAGAGGTTAGGACAGTAAGGATATTGAATAGGTTTTGGTTCTTTTTGGAAGGTTTATGTTTTGGCCTATATGAGGCTGTGAGTTCTTGTGAAAAAGAGTAGGTTCTTTCCCCTAGCAGTAGGTAACATTACTACCCAGCGTGTCTTTTTTTTGTTTCTTGTAACCAGCTAAACCCAGGCACAGTGGTACATGTCTGGAGAGAAATGAAACCTTTGTCCTATGTCATGGAGATGCAGAATGTCACCAAGGCAGGGTACCATGTCTTGTTGTCTGCTCCCTGGTACCTGAATCACATCACCTATGGGCAGGATTGGCAGCAAGCCTACAAAGTGGAGCCCCTGGACTTTGAAGGTTCAAGGGTGTGGAAGGGAGGATACAGGCCACTCTTTCCCTGAGGAAGTCCCTGGAATCTACCTTATAGAGTAAATTTGAAAAATGGGAGTCCAAAGAGTTTAGTCCAGAAGGGAGGCTGGGAAGTAAAATCTTTAGCATTTCTTGAAGCTGCCCAAAAATAAATCTTTTCATCATGCCCTGACATTGTGGAGCTATTGAATAACACTTTCTCCTGATGGACTTGTCCAGAGTCCCTGGCATTTTCCTTCATGTTGAGAGCTTGTGTTCCCTCAGGCAGCCCTGAGCAGAAGTCTCTGGTGATTGGGGGTGAAGCCTGCATGTGGGGCGAATACGTGGACATGACAAATCTGACCCCCAGACTCTGGTAAGCAGTTGAGGGGAAGAAATAAAATGGGCGGGAGAAGGGCAAGGGAATAGTGGAGAGTAGTAAAGAGCAACTGGGAAATGAGGCGTTCATTGGGGCACAGCACAGCAGAAGGGGTGCAAGCTCTTCCAACGGGCCTAGGCTTTCCCAGACTTCTGATGCCCTCCAGATATTTTTTTCCTCTTCCCTTCGTCTTCTGGACCAATGATCAGAACAAATGTTAGCCTCATAATCCCTTCAATTTGTATAACCTGTGTTGTCTTGTCTTGTCTTAACATCCTAGGCTGGTAGTTAAGACAGATAGTGCATCTCATTTTCCCACGAAGAGACTTAAGATGGGCCCAAGTCATTTGCCCAGGGTCAATCAATGGCAGAACCAAACCTCCAGCCTCTGGCCTCAGGCCCTGAGCCCTGGGTGTTCACTACCTTTTGCTTTTCCCAGGTGCTCCCAAAGCCTAGGGCATCATCTCACACCTAGTTGGCCTGTGCTTGACTACCTGCTGCTGCTGCTCTGGATGCTTACTAGCCCCAAGACCCCAGAGCCACATCTCTGTTCTACCACCCCCACCCCTGTGCCCCATGACTCCAAGAGGGGAACATGATGGTGGGAGGCATCCTAATGCAGGAGAAAGCTCACAGGCTCTGGAATTAGTACTGGATTCAAATCCCATCTCTGGCGGTCCTGTAACACCCCTTCATCTCAGTTTCCTCATCAATATAATTGGGGGGGAGGGGGTGCTGGACTAGAAGGCCTCTGACATCCCTTCCTGTGATTCTCTAAACTCCTCATATGCCATTTCTTCCAAGACCCTTTTCACATTTGTTGTCTTCTTTTGTCCTTGAGACAGAACAGGATTTGTTAAAGAGATGAAATAACCTTTTAGATCACAGTATGGTAGTAGTTCAGCCATAAGACTGTCATCCCCAGAGTTATCCTGGGCACATAAACCTAGCCCATTCCTGCTCCAGTCATGTACACAATGTGTCCTCACAGCCCAATTGAGAAGTCTGACCAGGGGCTGGATCTATTTCCTTCCAGGCCCAGGGCAGGAGCTGTGGCAGAGAGGCTTTGGAGCAGCCAGTCAGTGCAGGATGTGGATTTGGCATATAACCGACTGGCATACTTCCGGTGTGAACTGCTCAGGTAGGAGGGTCGGGAATTGTGCCCTGCACCTTTATCTCTGATTTTTTAACCCAACCAAATTATTGGGGAGTTGAGAAGATGGTATTTGTAAATTCTCCATTTTTCTTTGGATTCAATCCAGAGATGTACATTAGAAATAGTGCCAATACTCCAAAGAGGCTGTTTATAGCCTATCCACAGTCTCTGTCTTCAAACATTCTTAAGTTAGGTTGTTTGCAAGAATTTTTTGCAGAAGGTAGGAGATTCCCTGAAGCAAGAGTTATTCTTCCATAATATGTTCCTTCCAAGATTGATTGCTCACCTAGCCATGCAGATGGTCATTGTAGAAAGCCCACTAGATCAGAAGTAAAATCAGGTGTCCAATCCAGCCACTGTGGTTTTGAGCATAACTTGTCCCTGAGCCTCAATTTCCCAACAAATGAAACAAAGTGATTAGACTAGATGATCTTTAAGGTCTTTCTGTTTTAAAATTCTCTGAATCTTATGTATCTGAAACTGAGGGCCTGAGATTTTAGATCACCAAGTCACTATGAATCTGTGACCCCTGACTTAGTTCTAGTACCTTCATGCTCAAAGCTGAGACTTCTAGTGCCCAGGGATGTATGTGATGACCAGGCAAGCTGGCCTGAGGTTGTACGTGGCGTAACCACCATCACCCACCATCCTAAGGCGCTGGTTATGATCACAGTGTCTTCACACTTCCCATACCTGGACTGACATCCCTCCTGAGCTGGAGTTCAAAGGATCTTCAGCTTCCTTCCATGCTCAGCTTGAGTGCTCTGTCCTCTGGGCACTCTTCCCTGGCACCATCCCCCCCAGCTAGTGCTCGATCACTTCTAAAATTAATCTGATTTTTACCTTCTTTGTGTATATGTTGTGTCCAACAGTACAATGTAAGTTTCTCGAGGACAGGGACTGTTTTAGATTTGTATCCCCAGTCTATTGCACATAGGCACATGATGAGTGATGGTTGAATGGAATTGAATGGCTCAGTACCAAATCATTCCCTTAGATATTGATGAAACATCCAGCTGGTTGAGTTCTCCAGGGCTTTTCCTTACTCCCCTTCCTTTCCTTCACCAGAAGGTGGGTGTTCAGGGGCAGAAGAAAAGGTCCTTACAGTCTTTGGGTTCAATGCTTATTCTGGAAAAAGTGGATGAGAAAAGGAAGCTAAAATGGTGAAAATATCAAGCATCTTTTCTATGCTTTCTTCCCTGCCACCAGTCCTCTCTGTCACCTCCTTCCCAAGTGATCCCATTTCTCCTCTTTGTCTTCTTACAGACGAGGTATCCAGGCCCAGCCTCTCTATGTAGGCTACTGTGAGCATGAACATTTCCAGCATTGAATGGAGCAAAGTCATCCTGGAACTCACCCTAGGTGTGTTCATCACCCAGGGAATTTGGTCATTCCAGGCTAATTCTCTAGCTTAGCCCAAGTGGTGAGCAAACTTCCATGTGCATCCCTGAGGGCCCCCTGGAGGGGAGGAGTATGGAGGTCATGCTGTGATTCAAGTTCATTAAAGGATTTTGTGACAAATTACTTGTGTGGGCCTACAACTGTGACTGACTCACTAATCAATCATAGTAACTCCAATCCAGATAGCAGTTCTAATATTTCTCCTCCAACCCCAGGAAAGCATTTAAACATTACTTAAATTTGAGCACTTTGGTGGCTCAGAATGAATCTTCCCCTGAATTTTAGCAATCCCCTACCCAGTTTTTGGACTGACCCCCTATTACTGGCCATGGGCTAAAACCAGCCAATCTTACCTGTAACCTCTGAGGGAAAGGGATTCTTCTTCCCAAGATCTATAATAGGTCTGGCATCTAGCTCTCCTTTCCTAACACTCTTTTTTTCTAGAATTCCAGGTGGTCTCTAGGGGAGGGAGGGACAGTGGTTAAAGGATCCCAGGCCGCTGGAGAACCACAGAACCTCAAGTATATCCCCTGATACATGTTATAGCAGATGTGTTCACAACCTCTGGCCCCAGCAGCTAGTCTCTGCTAGCATCAGAGCTTGCCATACAACTGAGAAAGTAGGTGACACTCCCTCTTCCCCAAGAACTACCTTGACCACCTGCCTGTCAGAATCCCTCCAATTTTACCATTAAATATTAAGTCCTTAGGGGATTTTAGAATGCCAGCTATCTTGGATAAAGACGTGGAGACTCAAGGACTGAATATTTGATAACATCTCAGTTTCCCCTGGGGAACATTGCAGGAATTTGTCTCAGCTGAGTTAAAATGTGGCAACTCTAAAGTCTAATCCTGAAGGCAGGGACTATTACTTTTCTTGACTCTCCAGTACAGCTCACTGGGGCACCCCATATATATTGGATGATTGAATATCAAACTCTCCTCTGAAATTTAATACGAATTCATAAATAGAGCCTATATCAGATTGCACACCATTTTAGGGAAGGGAAAGAATTTGAAACTCAAAATCTTATGGAAGTGAATGTTGAAAACTAAAAATAAATTAATTAATTTAAGCTCTCCCCTGTCCCGAATAAACCTTCCAGATCTACTTGCCAATTGTTCCAGGAGTGCCCTAGTGTCAAAACTTTTATTGAAGAGTTCTTATGGGCTTGGCGGGGCAATAAAAGATGTAGTGTTTGGCCTCCCGGGAGAGACCAGTCTAGATGAGAGGAAACCCACATTCAGAAAGATGAACCTTTTATTGCTGGCTATGGAAGTGCCTGATGAATGATACAGTGTGGAGAGTGATTCCTCCCTTGGTGGCTGGGGAGCAGCATCTGCCCAGACTGAATGCTCCTGTCAGTCTCCACAGGCTGGCTTCTATTTAGAGCCTGGGTAATGACTCTGGCCAGTGATGCCTGCCACTCTGCCTTTACCCTTCCCTCCTTTTTTAGGCCGTTTCCTTTGCTACCTGGTAGCTGGTACTGTCCCCCTGCCTGCCCATTAGGCTGAGACCTCATCAAATCTTCAGGCACCCCAAAGGCTGTGCCTTCTGGGAAGAGACTTCAACAGCAGGATTAACTTGCCAGTTCAAGCCAGGTAGAATGCCTCCAAGTGAACAGATAACTCCAAAGACCCCACCGAGGCCCATCCCTCCTCCACATGTTCACTTTTCTGCTATAGCCTTTCTCAGGTGGGAGGAAGTAGACTAACTGCCTTGTATTTGAGGGACTTCACACACACACACACACGCGCGCGCTACTCTGAGACCTAGGGAAAGGCACCTTCCAGGCCTCAGATTGTAGAGACAACCACCCACGAAGCCAAGTTTTATAAATGAGCTCCATCTCCCACTTGGGCATTTTCGTTGCCTGTCCCCCTTGCTCTGGAACTCTTTTCCTTATCTCTGTCTCCTGGCTCCCTCCAGGTCCCAACTTCATGCCCAATAAAGCCTTACCAACCTCCCTTAGCATTAGTGCCTTCTCTGAGATTTTTCTCCTAACTTCTATACATGTCCTGTCTGTACATGGTCATCTACTTGTCATCCCAATTAGACTTGAGGGCAGAGGCTGCTTTGTACCTTTAAGTTGCATGCCTGGCATAGCAAATGCTTAGTAAATGCTTCTTGACTTGACATCAGCACAGAGATGGACTGAAGGTGCATTCCACAAAAGGTCTGAAGGCAGAAGAGCCCTGCTGCGCCCTCCCAACCCCCAGTCCAACAGGGCTGTCAACCTTCAAAGTGATTACTCTTCACTAATAGAGGTTCCAGTATTTGGGGGGCAGTCATCAGCTTCAGTACCACAGATTCATCCATTATATCCAAGTCCCATTGTATTTATGTCTTCTGAAGGACAGCCAGTAGGGGGCAGTGCTGCTCTAGACATACTATGGTCCCACGGGGAGGGGTTAAGGGACAGATGGCTTAGTCCTTGTCTTTCCTTAGATGGCATATAAGAGTGATGTATAATTGGGAGTCGCCAAATTTCAGAGTTGCAAAGGTTCGCTAGTCTGCCATGCCTCCCAAAAGAATCTCTACTGCAAGCTACCCAACAAGCAATTATCCAGGCTTTGCTTGAAAGTCAAGGCTATCGCACAACAGCTGGAGCCCTTGGGGTCCTACCCTGACCCCAAACACCCCTGCCTCCAGATGCTCTCATACACTTAGCTGGCATGGGAGGCACAGACTGCTCCTCAACTTCTGTATACCTGGCTACCCCACTTCTACCCCTAGGCCATGGTCTACTCTGGCAGGGGATAAGGTACCATAAAAGCAAGGGTCTTTCCTTCAGCTCTCTGGACATCTCAGAGCTGTCAGACAGACCACCTTCAGACCTAGGTATTAGGGATCTAGGGAAGAAAGGTCTAGGATCAGGGGTGGGAAATCTGCTTCCTTGAGACTACATGTGGACCTCTAGGCCTGCAAGTACAACCCTTTGACCAAATCCAAACTTTACAGGACAAATCCCCTTAATAAAAGGATTTGTACTGTCAAACTTGGACTCGGTCATAAGGCAGCACCTGAAGACCTAAAAGGCCACATATGGTATTGAGGCTGCAGGTTTCCCACCCCTTGTCCAGGTGGAAAAGAGGAAGAGGAGGCTCAGGGCTGGGTAGGCAGGGACTGGGGAGCCTTTTCTAGCACTCACTATCTGAATGGCTTCCTGGAGAGGATCCTGAGTTTCCTCAGTAGTGAGGAAAGCAAAGACAATGCCGTATGCTGGGAACCATCATTATTTCTAAATCTAATTTCCTTTTCATGTACCCAAAGGGTATTATACATCATTTCAAAAGCCCTCACAAATTCCTATCTGGTTCTCACATCATCCCTGTCAAATCGTACACAATAGCAAATTAAAAATAAACATTCTGGAAAGAGTTTGACCAAAGTACAGATCCATACAGGCACACAAGCATACAGAGAAGACTCAGGTCCCTTACATAGAGGAGGCACCTTTAATAAATATTTGTTACACTAAAAGACACTTACTTGAGATGGGAGAAAGAGAATGGAGATGGGAGTGGAGTTTGTGATGACGCTAGTGGTCAGATGGTTCAGTGGGAAGAGTGCTGAGCTCAGACTTACCATCTGATTCTGGCTCTGCCCCTTACTAAGGCTTCTTGGAGTCTTAGATTCCTTTTTGATAATGTGAAAATAAGATAAGACTTCCTCACCAGGCAGTAGTGAGGTTCCTTAGTGTCTTAGTCACCTATAAATGCCCCTGCCCTGGGCCAAGGACCTTAGAGGCAGCAAAGGTAGCTCTACAAGTGGATAGAATAAGAGACCACCCAAACATCACTACCTGCCTGCTGTAATGCCTGAAATTCCACCACTGAAGAGTTATTGGGGAAGGGAGTTTCTCAAAGAGTTCTTTATTAGAGTACAAATCCTAATCCTGCTTTACTTACTTCCTGAGACCACTGTTGGCATATGTACTAAGGCATTCACAAAAAAGCAAACTAAAGGCATATAAATGGCCTTAACAAGAAATCCGTTAACTAATTATCAGCAGCTCTGATTTTTCTATAATCTTAAAGGCTCCACTCCAGCCGTCATCATGGCCCTAAGGAGTTCATCTGATTATTGAAACTGCCTCAAGATGATGTGTAGGAACGGGAAGGATGAGAGATGGCCGTGAAGTTGGTGGCAGGACTTCTCTAAAGACCACCCCACCCCCACCCCTTTCTCTCGCTTGAGAGGACTAACTCCCAGCTGATCGATCACAGGCCTGTCTTAAGACCTGCCTTAATGCAAGGGCTTTCTTCCTGGGATTATCTCCAGTTTGTCCGGCCTGTGCTTGTTTGTACATGGCTATTGGCATGTTGTCTTCCCCATTAGACCGAGAGCTCCTTTTGACCTTTTTTTGGTATTCCTTAAGATACTTAGCCCATTGTAGATACTTAATAAGTGCTTGTTAAGTTGTTGACCATTAATTCTCTCATCTCCCTGAGTTCAAATCCAGCCTCAGACACTCACTAGCTGGGTTAACCCTGTTTGCCTCAGTTTCCTCATCCAGTAAAATGGGCTGGAGAATGAAATGGTAAACCATTCCAGTATCTTCACTAAGAAAACCCCAAATGGAGTCATGAAGAGTAGGACATGACTGAAACAATGGAACAACAACAAACCACTTAGTTAACAGGAAAACCTACCATGCAAATGGACAATGCTAGGCCCTCACTCTAACCAGCTTAGTAAAACAGAATGAAAAGTCAACAAAACCCGGCCAGGAAAATGAAGCAAGCTGGACATTCACTTGAAATCACTTTTGGGGGGTTTTTTTTGTTTGTTTAATTGAAGGTTTCTTTTTGGGGAGGAGGATTGTTGGGATTGAGATTACATTCTTGTGTTTGCTCTATTGCCTTTTGTTCTTCATATATGTAAATGCTTATGTATCAAAAGTTGAAATGAAAATTTATTAATAAAAAATTTCTTAAAAGTAAAAATGAAACTCTGCAAGATCAGTCTATAATTCCCACCCCAGAATCTGGCAGAATCTGGCTCACAATGTATCTTCCCAGGGATCTTCTCCCTGACACTTTTTGTTCTCTGGGTCCTTGAAGATGATAATCTATAATGATCTTCTGTGAGCTGAACTAATTTATCCATACAGAAAAGAAACAAAATGTTTGCAAGGCCATAGTGAGACAGAAAGAGATATGATAAAAGACAGTCTTTGTGGGAAAGCAGGCATGCCAGTAATAGCTTGGGATTTTGTAGTTTGGAATTATGTACACAGGACTGAAGCTGAGAGCTGGGGGGGGGCGGTTTGGAGAGTAACAGGAGCACTTTCCATCTCTGCACCTGGGCTCAGAGGTGCCCACTGAGTGCCTGAACTAAGACATCTGCCATGGGAACAGAGAGGAGGGGAGAGACGGGAGACTATGGAGTCAGTCAATAATACTTAGCAATATCAGATTATTATTTTGGGAGGAATGTTAGATATTGCCACCGAGGATCTAAATTTACGTTCTAGCTCTACCATTTGCCACTAGCATGATGTTAGGCAGTCTGTTCTCTCCTCTGCCTGGTATGTAAAGATCAAATAGCCTATAAGTTTCTTTTTGTCTTTTAAGTCTAAGAACCTACATGAGTCAGCTGGAAGAATCAAAGATGAACCTGGGAAGATGATGGCACCATTCACATGGACATGTCCAGAGGCCACTGGAATCCCAGTAAAAGTCTATTCTGTTATAAAAGGTGCCATTCTCAACTAGGCCAGAAGGGGTACATCGTGTCCCAGAGCATGGACTCTGAGCTTAGTAAAACATGGAGACAATGCAAGGCTGGGCCCAAAGTACTTCATCTAGGAACAATTGAATAAATCTGAATACTGTCTACTAACTACCAGGTTGTTTCCTTGTGTACAGTTTCTCAAACAGATTCAGGGAACACGTTAGTGTGCTAAATGCCTTGAGCTAGAGTTTAGTTAGAGTTAGAGTTAGTCTCTAAGCTTATGATCCTATGATATTGTCCAAGCCAAGGACTAGTACTTGGAAAGCTGTCCTGTGATATAGGGTCTTATCCTTGAAGGAAGTGATAGATTTCTTTGAAAAAAAAATTTACTGGGATGGGAGGAAAAGGGAATTTCTGGAAAGGACCCGGTTAACCCAATGATACCTCCTTTTCCCTATCCCCAAACTGCCCTAAATTTAGCTACAGTAGAATCTGTGAGCTTGATGAGGCCTAAAACAAGCAAGTATCAAAGAATTAGAACTGCTAATGATTAACTGTTGGATTACTTCTCAGGTCTTTAACATGGTTCAGAAACAGGAAGCTCTGTGGTCCCATGGAGGGAGTTCAGGGAAGGGAACCATAGTTCTCTGACCAATCCAGTCTTTGGGCCCCAGGCCCAGAAAAAGCTACTGTGCTACCTTTGTTTTCCTTCTCGATTCCATGAACAATCCATTCACTCTTTTTCTTCCTCCATCATCACTAACCACCATCTCCAAAGAGCTTCTTCTCCTTGGTCAGAATGAGATGGTATTTGTAAAGCACAGTATCAGGCACATAGTGGAAGCTTAATAAAAATGCGTTCCCTTCCTTTATTCCCCATCCCCACCTCAATCCCATCACTGTTCTAGAAGGTAGTTTTCAGCAAACTTATACCCTAACCTTTGGATCAGTCATTGACTGAAGTGTTTACTTGTAGAAGCTGAGACGAGAGGAAGCCCAGAGTATAACAGAAGGATTGTCCTGGGTTATTGAGTTGGACTGAAGTTCTAAAATAAGCTGTCCATGTTTGTTCTGTATCATAAAGAGTACTGGTGTTCTTTCAAGATATTCAGAATCTGAAACATGGAATGTCCATCCTCTGAAGGCATGTAACCAACATGCCCTTGAACTAGAATCCTCTGGAGAACATTCTCCAGTGTACTCATATGCCCTTCATTTGAAGACCTCTAGTGTTCACCTTGACATAGAGCAGGGTTAAATGCTAGAGGCAATCCCAGCAGTGTTCATCTTAGTATGTATAAGAAGGAGGAAATGCACTCCATTTTCACTGAGATGGAAAGGAGTGAGACCTTTGAGCCTTTCAACTATCATCCTCCCTAAAATAGGAAATGGTATTCAGTGTTTCTCCCCCAAAGTTCTTAGGGGACCTGAGATTTTACAATTGGATTGAGGATTCTCTTCAAAGCTTCTACACTCACTCCTCTCAAGGATCACAAATAACAAACAAGGGGACTCCAAGGGTCACCTACTTATGCTAGACATGGTAGGTTAGAAGTAGGCAAGGCAGGAATACATACAAAACCACTTCGAGGTAGTTTGCGAAAGAGGGCACAGACAGTGGGGGGATCAAGAAAGGCTTCATTGAGAAGGTGGTACTTGGTGTTTGAGTTACAGAGGGACTCTGTGAGGCAGAGGTAAGGAGAGAGTGCATTCTAGGCCTGAGGGATGACCAGAGCAAAGGCAAAGAACAAGAAATAGAGTGAAATGAGAGACAAGGTGCCATCTATGAAGAACAGTTAAGAAAGTCAGTTCACCTGGACTATGGAGTATGGGAAAAAGAAAATGTAGAATGATCCTAGAAAAGAGATTAGGATCATGTTATGAAGGGCTTTAAAGCCAAACAGTAGAATTTATCCTATGTTATCCTGTTTCTCCCTAATGAATTCACTATCTCACTCCCCCACAGAAGTTATTCCAAACCTCTCCCAGTATCCCCTCTGAACTACACTCCTAAATCACCAAATGCGCATTGGAGATTTCAGTCTAGATATCACAACAATACCTTGAATCCAACATGTCCAAAAGAACTCATTATTTTTCCCCAGAATCAAACCTTCTTCCAAACTTTCCTAATTTAGTCAAAGGTACCACCTTTCTTACAGTCTTTATCATCTTAACATTATCCTCAAAAAAAAAGTATCCTCAGCAACTCTATCTCCTTCACTGCAAATACCAATCAGTTGCCAAATTTTGTCTTTCCATCTGGACAACATCTCTCCAATCCAATTTTTTCTCTCTACTCACAGCTTTGATTTGAGCTCAGGCCCTTATTGCATCTCTCCTGGACTATGGCAGCAGATCCCTACTTGGTCTCTGCCTCTAGTCTCTCCCCACTCCAATGCATCCTATATACACCAATGTCCCTCCCCAGCTCAATTCTTGTAATTCCCAAATTCCTCTGTTTGACTTTTTTCTTTTTCTTTTTTTCTTTTATTTTTTTAATTTGATTTTTTTTAAATTTACTTTTAGTTTACAAGATTCAGTTCTACAATCCCTTGAATTTTAGATTTTCTCCCCTCCCTCCATGGTGGCGTGCAATCATGTATAGGATCTGCAAAAACTTTCACATTGTACAATAGTCTGGTTGTATAGAAGGGTTGTAACCAATGAGTGATCACTGGGAAAAAAGAAGCAAAACCAAACATGAAAAAGAACGATAGCATGTAGATTGCTTCAGTCTCCATTTAAACTCTAGTCTTTCTAGATCTTTCTCTGAATGTAGATATCTTCTGTTTGACTTTTAAAGCCCTTTAAGACCAGGCCCCAAACCAGGTTTCTGATCTTTTTGTCCATTATTCATCTTCCCACACTGTGGTCTAGATAAACTGACTTTCTCTGTTCCTCATACAAAATTCTCCATCTCTGGTCTCCTTGCACTGGCAATCCTCCACATCTGTAATTCACTCCCCACTTGCCTTCACCTCATTAAATTCTTCTCTTCCTTTAAAAAGCTATTCAAGCACCATCTTCAACAATTAGGCTTTTCCTAATTCCCCGAACTGCTGGTATCTTCCCTATTTTGTATTTCTTTCAATTTATTCACTATATACTTAGACATGTAATTTTTGTCTCTTCCATTAGAACATAAGCTCTGAGTGTAGGCTGGTGGAAGGGAATGAACATTTATTTAGCACCTATGACATGCCAGGCATTGTGCTAAGCACTTTATAAATATTATCTCGTTTTGTCCTCACAACAACCCTACCAGGAAAGTGCTACTATTTTCTTCATTTACAGTTGAGGAAACTGAGACAGGTTAAAATAAGTTGCCCAGGGTCACACAGCTAGTAAGTATCTGAGGCTAGATTTGAACTCTGGTCTTCCTGACTCCAGATCCAGCGCTCTATTTACTTCACCACTTGGTCATATCTGAAACCCATCACGTGGCACAATGCCTAGCACATAGTAGCATTTAATAAATGCTTATTAGTTAATCAAGCTCGTCCTTAAGGCAGAAGGAGGAGGAGAAATCAGGGAGTCAGGAGGACATTTATTGTTCCCTAGAGTCAATGGACAGAACCCTTGAAATAAAAGGGATGTCAGAGGTCATCCAATCCAACCCATGCCCAAGAGTGCCTTTTTCAGCATCCTTAACAAGTGGTCATCTAGTCTTTGCTTTATGTCTCATGCCTTTTCCTTGCTTTAGGATGGTCTAAAGCTTTTCCTTTTCTCTTTTGGCCTTTCTCTCTCTCTCTTCTCCCTGTGTCTGTTTCTGTCTCCATTTTTCCCTGTCTCCTCCTCTTCACCCACTGCACCACCTATCCATCTCCCATGGCTCTGTTCTCTTTATTTTTATTTTGTCTTAGTCCCTATGTTTCTCTTTATCTCTCCCTTCCCAAAATGAGTCCCAGATTTTCTGACTATATCTAACAACTCCCCTCCAAAGTATCCCCCTTCCAACAAAAAAAAACAACAATGGCCTCACGGATGGTATAAACTCCCCTAGGGGCTCTTTCATGCTTGACTGGAAGCAGGAGGGAGATGAGCGGTGGACTAGATTCCATCAGACTCATTGGCTGTGTGGAGGTGTTAAACACTTAGCAGTGAGCACAAGTGAATTAGTGTATGCATGAAGGTATTCATTCTTCTGCCTCCTAAACTCCAGAACCCAGTAATCCTCGTCATGGGAAAATGTGGATCTCCAGTTCCCTCCCAGAGGTGCCCACTCCCACCCCATACCACAGACATTTTTACAAATACCCAGTATCATTGAGAGGCTAGCCCTGAGGGGCTACTTGCTACATTAAAGAAAACTGCTGTTAAAAGTAGGGAGCTGAGTTACGGCTCATAAAGAGCCCCTTGGGACAAAGACTGTCCTCACTCCCTGAGTGCATGAAACCCACATTATATCTCCCCAAAGAGGTCCCTCTCTAGCAACATACAGCAGAACCTTAGCTGTGGGCATCTGGGGACCCCAGAGGAGGAAAGGGGAGACACCAAAGCACCTCAACCCTCTGTTTCCAAACCAGAGAATCTAGTCTCTGTTCTTGGGTGCAAAAAGAAAATCCCTGGTCTTATACCAGGACTCTTTCACTAGGGGGTTCCCTTCTCAATCAGTCAATACATTTTTGTTAAGCACTCACAAGGTGCCCATTTTGTGATTGGTTACCCTTTGGGGGAGACAGAAAAAGGTTTCATACAGGTCTTCAACTTCCAGGTGCACACTGGGAAGACAAATGTCATGAACATGAGAGTAATAGCAGAAAGAACAGTGAAGTGTGCAGGGAATAGAGAGAGAGAGCCAGCCTGAAAGTCACAAAGTTCAAGTGAGTTTGAGAGTGTGTGTGTGTGTGTGTGTGTGTGTGTGTGTGTGTGTGTACGCACACGCGCTCTGAGGGTGAGAATTGGGGAAAGTCTCTTAACCTCTCAACACTCTAGAGACAAACTCTCTAAGGCTATAAATTTCAAGGAAAGTAAGTGCTTATCTGTATTGATAAAGCAGTTCCCTGAATCAGCAGTTTCCTATATCATTGAAATCGTAGGCATCACCTTCCTGATGTCATGGTCCTTTTCGAGAATTAAGGACAAACAACAACCTGTGAGTAGCAGGAGTGCTGCACTGGGTACCCAACTGGCCAGTTTCGGATAGGCAATGCAGCTCCTTAGCTCCTTTCTTCCTCCCTCCCTCCTTCATCTCCCTTCCTCTTTCCCCTCCCTTCTTCTCTCTCTCTCTCATCTACCTCTGTCCACATAGGGTATCATACCCTTGCCTGTGGGTGCTGTGTGCCCAAAGGAATGTAAATATTAATCCCTGAAACCTCACAGAATATTTTGGGGTTTATGACCAAGATTTCTTTTTTAAGGAAGGTGCCTTAAACCCAAACCACTCTGGCTATCTCTCTCATTGACTGGCCAGCAATAGGTCCCAGCCCAAGCCTCATTTGGTCATTGTTAGGGCTCTGAGGACTCAGAGTGACTGTAAATAGCAATTGTTTCTCTTTTGGCCAGAAATCCTGAGGGTCTTCCCCTCCCAGATTAATCTTTTTTTTTTTTTAACAAGGAAAAAGAGGTCACTCTTGGCCTCATTTCTTCTTACCTAGCCTTAATCACTGAATGGGCATTGCCTCAGACAAACAGACCCGGAAAAGACCTTAGCTTAAAAAGACCAAGGTCTCCCACTGCACTGCCATCTCCAGTCATCCTGATCTATATTTGGCCACTGGACCCAGATAGCTCTGGAGGAGAGAGTGAGGCTGGTCACTTTGCACAGCTCTTCCTCACTCAAATCCAATTCATTTGCAAATCATGGCATCACACTCCTGATGTCATGGTACTCTTCAAGAATGAAGGACAAACAACAATGAAATCACAGATCTAGTTCCTATCTCCTATGCCTACCTAGACATATGTAGTAAATACCTCTACTAAAAGCCCTTCTATGGTATCTCTTCATGGAATAGAGATGATGATGCAGGCTCTTGAAGGTCATATTAGCTAAGTACAAGCCTTAGCGAGTCCTACCGAGCTTTGAGTACAGGCCCATTAATGGACTGTGTATGCCCGTAATCTGATGACAGATGAGCTCAAAGGAGAAGGTTGGCCACCAGGTGATGAATTTTTCCCAAGACAATCTACTAAAGGCATGAAGGAATCACAATCTGGGTTGGTGGAGAGAACACTCTTACTAGCTCTTTTTGACTGTTGAATTATTCATTAAGTGACAAGCAAGTCACTAAACGACAATTTGTACAATAGCTGCTAGAAGGAAGAGATCCCTGTAGGAAGGAATGGTCTAGGATGACAGTATGGGGGAGGTAGACTTAAGCTGGCCCTTGAAGAATGAATAGAATTTGGAAAGACAGAGATGGTAGAAAATGCATTAGAGTGGGGAGGGCGACAGACATTATGAGTAAGATTATGGAGGAGGAAGTGAGTAATGAGCATGGTACCTGGATGGGGAGGAGTGTAGTTGGTGGGGAGAGGGTGGTGGGGGTGGAGATAAGGAAACAATTTGAGCAATCTTGCTTTGTTTTTGAAAGGCACTATCTCTGTAATGTGCCTAATCCCTCATCCTGGCACTGCTTGATAAAGGCAGTGGTTCTCAGAGTGTGCCAGTGTTTCCCACTAGGCTTGCCCTGAATGGTATGGAATTTATGCTTTCAATTATGTTCCCATGCCCAAGTCCCCCAACCCTTGTGCTCCAATTGTTTATGGCAAACACCATACTGAGAGGGGACAAATGAGAACCACTATACTGAGAGGGGAAAAATGAGAGGAAAAGAAAAGTTATAATAGAAAGATCATTCGATCTGAAGTCAAAGGAACAGGATTCAATTTCTACCTCAGTTATTTACTAGCTATGTGAGTTTTTAGGTTCAATCCAGTTGTCTGTGCCTCAGTTTCCTCAATTGTCGAATGAGACCTAAATAGTACATCCTCTCTCCCCACAGAATAGTTGATTGTCAAATGAGAGATGTAGATTAAATGACCTCCTCTTCCAGTTCTATGATTCTATACCCTTAATGAAAGACAAAACTGATGACAGAATGAGACCACAAGGTAAGTCCTTCCCCTCAAACAGGAGAGAAGACTGAGTACTATTACTCCAGCCTAAGGGTCTCTATCATTTTAAATGTAATGATAACTTTAGGAAAAGTTGCATTCCTCCCCTAAAAATACATGATTGTTGAAACTTTCAAAAGAATCTGGAGTAATAGCAGAAGTGGAATAAGGTTTAGAATTTCAGCCTTTGAACTTGGTTATTTATTGGACTCGGATGATATCAATCATATGATTTTAGATATGAAGACACAAAGCTTGAGTCTGAGCCTCGTTTTTCTACTTTCTGCTTTGTTAGTTTGGACAAGTAACTTAACACTGAGTCTCCATTTATTCATTTATTAATAAATGTATAGATGTTCTCTATTGTCCAAATGAGCTCTAAATTCCATGTTCCTCTGATCTCTGTTTAAAAAAAAAATTTGTTGCAATCTTTGTAGATAAATGGAATTCCAGGGCCTATATGACAGTACAATTTAGTGAATTTTAGACTGATTGAATAACTGGACCAAAGGAAGTCATTAATGGGTCAGTGTTGACTTGGAGTAAAGTCTTTAGTGAAATGCACAGATGCATTCCTAGCCCTATGCTTTGAACATTTTTATCAATGATTTGGATAGAAGACCCAGCAAGAACGAGGGGCCAGATTGAATAAGAGGTAATGTAATCAAGATAGAGCTAAACTGCTGCTAAGCCTATACCCAAAAAGAGTTCAAAGAAAGAAGAAAACATCCTGTATGTTCAAAGATGTTTATAACAGCTTGTTTTGTGAGGGCAAAAACCTAAAAACTAAAAGGATACACACCAATTGGGAAATGACTTAACAAATTGTGATATATGAATGTCATGAAATACTTCTGTGCTGTAAGAAATAAGGAAATAGATTGCTTCAAACATGAAAAGAGTTATATAAACTGATGCAGAATAAAATAAGCAGAAACAAAAGAGTAATTTATATAACATCATAATTATTAAAATAAACTATTTTGAAGACCTTTACAATCTGATGAAGAATGAAATGAGCAGAACCAGGAAAACAATTTATGCCATAGTGGCAATACTATAAAGACAACTTTCAAAGCTTGAACTATAATCAATGCAACAACCGTCAATGATTCCAGAGGATTGATACTGAAGTGTGTACATATGTACATACATAAAACTATGTGTACATATATGTATAGACACAAACATGTGTACATATATGTACATGTATTATACATGTGTATAATTCTTTGCATGACCAATAAGGGAATTTGCTTTTTATTACAACAAATTTGTTTTTCTTTTCCCAATGGAATGAGAGATAAGAGGAAGAGAAAATAGAAATATGTTAACAAAAAAACCTTTAATTTAAAAAGAAATTTAATCAGGGATAAATGTAATGTTCTATGCTTGAGCTCAAATAATCAATTTCCCAAATATAGGAGGTAAGAGGTATGGTTAGACAACAATTTTATTGGGTTTTAATGAACTACAACAAACTCAACATAATAGTAAACATAGCCCAAAAAGCTATTTGAATAGTTGTGTCCACAATGAGAGGGATGGCAGTGCTGCTATGTTAGTTGGTAGGAGGTAGAGGAGCAGAGCAATTATATTTTAGTAAGGATATTAACAATGTAGAACATTTCCAGTAGACCATGACCAACTGCTAAGGGAACTGGAAACCATGTCATGCAAGGAGCAATGGAAAGAAGTGGGAATGTTTCAGCCTTTGAACTTGGTTATTTATTGGACTCGGAGGATGTCAATCATATGATATTAGATATGAAGACACAAAGCCTGAGTCTGAGCCTTGTTTTTTCTACTTTCTGCTTTGTTAGTTTGGGCAAGTAATTTAACACTGAGTAAAGAAATCCTGGGGAGCAGGGTTGAGGGGAGCTGTGTTTAAATATTTGAAGGGACCAGTTTGTTCTATTTGACCATAGAGTACAAAACTAGGAATAAGTTAAAATTGCAGAGGGAGATACAATTGAAACTGCCTCAAAGTGGAATGGATACCTTCTGGAGATAGTGGATGGCCTCTCTTCAAAGGTGCTCAAGTAGAGGTGATGTGACCTAGGCTGTCGACATGTTATAAAAGATATTCCTGCTCAAGTGTGGCTTTTGAGATCATTTCCAGTTTTGAGTTTTTGTGATACTGAGAAAAATGAGCCTGGGAGTTAAGAAGTATCCCTCAGACAAGAAACAGGAACTCTGTGGGCAGTCAAAAGGGGGCAAGATTTTGAAACAGGAAAAGAGCAGTATCTGCTTCTGGTTGGAGATGGGAAGTGATTCCCTACAGAAAAGTTAAAAACAAATTGGTGAATATAGAAACAGACAAATCAGAGCAAAAGAAAGACTTTTTACCAACTGCAGAGACATCCAGGAGGGATCAAAGATAAAGCAATGGCACAGTCAGTACTTGACCTGCTGAAACCTAGTCATCAAATAGCTTTGGGGTCAGAAAGGGGAAAGTGAAGGGAATAACCGTTCATATAGTACCTACTATGTGCCAGGCACTGTCCTATGTGCTTTTTGCAACTATTATCTCATTTGAGAATAAGATGACATGTAATCAGGATAGAGCTATAACTAGTATAATCGTATGGCTTAGTGGCAATTGTACTGGATTTGGAATCAGGTTTGAACCTAGGTAAGTCACTGTAGGTGCTTAAGCCTCTCTTACCTCATTTGTAAAATAGAAAAAAAAATTATTCAGGACTGAGCTTTCCATAATTTCCCTTCTTGTATGGTGGGTTTCTTTTTGTTTGTTTGTTTTTGCTTTTTTTCCCCTTAACCTTGGTTTCTTAGCACCATTTTTCTTTTGAACCTTTAAAAAGCTTGTGAGTTTGACCCCAGGGAAGCAGAGTTTTCTACTTATTGGTCCTGTCAGGTTAGAAAGGGAATGTCTTGATGATTGTGCCATCTCTGAAGCCTGAAAAAGTCCAAGGGTCTGGAACAAAAATACGTTTACATGTATGTAGGAATTTCTTATCTCATATTATTTTCTAGACAACCCTATAAGAAAGGTAGCTACTGATGTAATTATCCCCATTTTACAGATGAGAATAACGCGGCTTAGCAAGGTTTAGATATGAAGAGAACATCTAACAAATCTTTCCAAAACTTCAAGACTAGAATCCTTCCATGATATAAATTCTGGAATCCTGAGAGGGAAAAGGAGAACCAGAGAGACCAGAGTCATTTCCTATCTGTATGTTCATTCAGTCACAGGAGATATCCCAGGAAAGTTGAATTTAGCAAGGAGAACATAAAGAGTTGGCTCTTTTACTCATTCTGGAGTCTAGCAATTGGCTAGGTCCTGCTTTCCACGACTTTGCAGACTATAACCAATCCCAGGTTCTCCCCAGTGAAAGTATCTTTTCCCTTCCCAAATATGCCTGCAGCTTTTTTCTTTGTTTTCTCTTCTGTTCCCACTCTCACTTATCACACAGATAAGTGTAAATATTGCTCATCTATGTATACAAATTCTTCCTCTCCTCCCACCAGCAGATTATAACCTCCTGGAGGACAGAGATTTTATCCGACAGAGTGCTCTATCCTAACATAAGAAAATGTTAAATTGACTTGAGTTCTTTGATTTGCCTCTTTTAAAAAGGCTGCGGCCACAAGTGACAGAATGGGAATTTTGAGTCCGAGGTCCAATTATAGGACAGGGTTTAAAAAAAAAACAACCCAGAGACTGTTGAACTTTGATGGCGTCCATAAAAGCGTGTGGCCCGCGGATTTATCTCTGGCTGTGTTCTGAGATCTCTTAGCAGCCAACCTGAAGCCACAGGATCTCCCCCCATCTCTTCGACACACACATTCTCTGTCTCTGTCTCTCTCTGTGTGTCTGTATCTCCCTGTGTCTGAATTTGTCTCTGTCTCTCTGTATATTTCCATATATGTATATATGTGTGTGTATATGTATATATCTGTCTCCGTGTCTCTTTATGTGCCTCTATCTCTGTTTCTATCTTTCCTGCTGTCTCTGTCTTTGTCACTGTCTCTCTCTGCAGAAGTGGGGACTGAACTGTGGAGAGCTTGAAAACTGGTCCCCTCCCCCTCCCCACTCCATTTGCCAGCGTCTTAAGCTGTCAGAGAAAGGAGCATGTCGGGAAGAAGGCCTCAAAAATAAAAAAGGGGATGTAGGGAGGGATTAAGAGTGAGAATGGAAAAGAAAAGGACTAGCAGGGGGTGAAGGTACTCTGATGCTGAGGGGGAGGAGAGTGCTCTGGGGGATAAAGAGTTGAGGATACTCTGGGGGTGAGGGAGATACTCTGGAGGGTGAGTGTGCTCCGAAAGGTGAAAGGTTGAGAATTAAGGAAATGGAGGTGGAGAGGATACTCGGAAGACACGGGATACTCATGTGTGAGGAAGGGGTACTCTAAAGGTATTGGGAGTTGAAGGGACGCTGGGGGGTGAGATGTTTGCCCAAAAGGGGTATTGTGTGAGGGATAGAGGAGCACACTGAGGGTGTCCATTAGGGTGTATAGGGTGTAGTCCTCCCCCCCCCCTCCGCCCCGCGCGCCTCCACTTAGCCCTGCCCACGGCCACGACGTAGTTCTCTCCCCTCTGCTCCCCTCTGCCTTCGCCCCTGCAGCAGCAGCAGCTTTCCAGGTACTAGTGCCCCGATCTCCACTCCCGCTCAGCCCCAAGCCAGCCGCTTAGGAGGATCTCCTGGGCAGGTAAGCCTGGGCTGGTGGGGGAAAGGGCGCGACCACCAGACACATAGGCAAAGGGGAGAGAATGGACCCGGGGAGGGAAGACAGGGTGACTGGCTACAGGTGGGTGTGGTTGTTGCCCCGCCCCAGCGCCTTCATTGGCTGGTACCCCAGGGTTCGAAGAGGGGAGGGGTCTTTTGGTTTGCTGTTTGAGTCCCGAGTCTACCAAGCGAAATGTCTCCTGCGTCAAACTGCTCCATCACACATTCCCCCTCCCTCCCCTGCTTAATCTCCAACCCTAACTTTGACTCTCATCCCTGGGGCTCAGGCCCTCCCTCTGCTCGCCGGAGATGGGCGGGAGGGGGGCGGGGGAGAGGGTGCGGCAGGAAGGGCTAACCCTTCGGCCAGTAGTTCCCTCTGGGCAATAGAGGCAGAACGTCCCCGAGCTGGGGTCTTGGACTCAGGCCCCACCAGTGGAAGGGGCTGATGCTGAGTGACCGATCGGGGATCTCGGGGCCCCAAGGGTCTTTCCCTAAGATTGAGAATTGCAGCAGGTGTCATTTGGCTGCTGAGGGAAATAGGTTAGGGCAGGGGTGGGGGGAGGGACACGGAGGGATCCTCCTGGGTGGGTAGATGACAGACCTCGAGAAGCTGATGTGGCCTTGGTCCCTTCCCCATGATGGCGAGCGAGGCCTGTATGTCTATGTGGCTCTCTGTGGGTGTCTATGGGTATGTTTGTGTGGTTCGGATGTTCGTGTAACAGCACAAGGATTAAGACCCTTCTCAGTTCCTAGGCACCTATATGAGAATGGAAGGTGAGGGCCTTACCTCCTTATATTTAAACCCTTCTTGGTAATAGGAATTGTACTGTATTTGTGTACCAAGTGACTGGCATAGAGTAGGTGTTTAATAAGTGCCTGTTGGTTGATTCAAAGTAAACAGAAGCATCCCATGGAAGACATGGAAAAGAGATGCTCCTGTTCACATTTATCAATCACTTCCTCCTGTTCCTGGCTCTTGTGACTGTCAAGGAAGACTCCCTGTCTAGCTGTCCCCCTTCTAATTTCAGCCCTCATGGGTCAGTTGGGTGAATGGATCTTGGCCCTTTGGTCAGGCAGGAGGCCAGAGCTGTTGGCTGGCTGCTAGTTCCAGCCCAGGGTCCCTAAAGCTGGAGAAAGAGGAAGGAGGCAGGCCAAGCACTAAACCTGCTCCTGTTGCATAACCTGGCTCTTATACTGTCTGGGGTGTGAGTGTGTATGGAGGGAGGGGGGAAGGGAGCGGCCTGTGTTAAAGGAAATTAGAAAATATAGAGTCAAAGAAAATGATAATGTTTGTCTAAAATTCTTTTATTTTCTCCAGACCTTTATAGGTCAAAAATAAGATTAAAGATGTAATCACCAAAGTCTGGGAGGAAGGCACAGGAAAAATTGGGGTAAGAACAGCAAGGATTGGGACCTCCCAATTTAAGTTCAGTACAAGTTGCCTTTAAGGTTGCAGTGAATCAGTTTGTGCTTCCTTTGTGTAAATTAATTTATGTTTTCCGTATTAAATCACCAACCCCTCCCTGCCTTGGAAACACTTCAAGGTTAGACAGACTCAGAGAAACTGTTTTTTTGTTTTTATTTTTCCAGGAAAGTACTCCCTTTGGAAGGGAAACGTTTTCCCCAGCAGTCCCCATGGCCTCCAAGCCCTGGAGGTAGCCTCTAAACATGGGGCACAACAGGGCACAGCAGTGGCATAGGAACACAGCTGTAGATCTTGACACAGCCACATGTGAATACACATGGACAAAGTTGCACACATGGCTACAGTCACAGAGATCCAAGCAGGGAGACCCCAACAAAGTGAGAAAAAAAAATCCACAAGCATGAAACTTGCTTACCCCAGCTGGATGTAGAAGGAGCTTCTGTTGGTTAATAATAATAAAAGCTAAACACATCACTTTAAAGCTTACAAAGCACTTCATATAGATTTCCTCATTTGATCCTCAAAGCTTTTTGAAGGGGGTTGCCAACTTGAATCTATCACTGATCCCCATAGACCAAGTCCTTACAGACAAGGGGGTCCTAAAGCAGAAAGAAATAAAATTGTCCCTGGTCTGAAGGACTCATCCAAAATATATACAAGAACCCAAGAGACACCAAGAGTCTACTCTAAACTGAGAGATCAAAGGGAAACTGAAGAAACTAGGGGCTGAGCTAGTCTAGGGCTGCCTACAGGAGGTGAGTTATCTGCAGTGTGGAAAGAGAAAGACATGTTTAGAAGTGGCCAGAATTAGGTTGGGAAGGCCCATTCCTAGAATCCCTGAGTCAGAGGTGGCAATGAGTGAATTGTATCTATTGGTTTCTCTTAGTTAAAACAGAATCTTACTACCGTGGAGGAAGAAAAGATAAGGATGAAGAAGCCAAAATCTTGATCAAGACTGGTAAATCTATTCTCTCCTTCCCGAAAGCAACCCAGATAGGTCAGAGCTTTGTCTATCAATAAGTCAGTCTTGTGGATAGGCTCCCAGACTGCATCTCCCAGAGCTGCCCCTTCTTTTCCTTCCCTTCTGGCAGCTACCCCTTCCTCTCCTTCTTTTCTTGGCATACCATAGGTCCCTGCTATGATCAAGGCCTTTGATTCTTTCTCCACCTCCACATTAACTCTAAATACAACTCCCCATAACCTGAGTGAGAGCTCATTGGATCCAAATCCCCCACTAAAATTAGCAGCCCACTAAAATTCTGCCTAAACAATTCTTCAGCATTCAACCTAGTCAAAGATCCCATAGTCCATCCCTTCTCCTGGGAGCAATATCATGGAGCAGAGGAGGAAGACCCCAAGTACAGACCCTCTGATTGCGCGGACTGCCAAATGCCCAACCCTACCACCTAGAGATAGGGAGATACTGTGATCTCAGGAGCAACAGGCAGCATCTGTTCCCATCTGCCTAACTTACATGGGGAATCTTATTGACTGAGAAGGAAGTCTTGGATTAAAACCAAGTGCTGGATCAGCCATCTGCCCAGAGCACAGTGCCCAAAACTGGAAACAGGCACATCTAAAGGACCGAGTCACCAAAATCCCCTATAGATTGACGAGTGTCTATTACATGGGAGCACACAGGTATTCAGCTACAAATGCATGGATTCTAGGCCAGAATTCATCCTAACACTGCTCTATCATATCTCCTCGTTGAGGAGAGCTCATCTTTATAACTGCTGGGAAAATTTCAGTATCACATGATTGCACTCTTAACCTATAAAGTAATAACTTTTAAACAGATACACTAATAAGAGCTACGTAGAAATACACTCATTATTTCATTTGAATCACAAAAACTCAATGAGATAGGTAGGTGCTACAGATGCTTTCTTGTCTCCAAGGACCTGTAATCTCATTAATATAGAGGACTCTTGGTGAGGAAACCCCCTCCACCAAAGCAGACTGGCCTGCTTGGAAATGAGAACCAGCAGAGCCCTGAGAGATTTTGTGATTTGCCCAGGGTCACTTGGTCTATGCCAGAGGGGGACTTGAACCCAGGTCTTTAGTAGACTCTATGCCATCAGATTACCTCTCTAATGATATTATTATCCCTATTTCATCAATATACAGCCTGGTCTGTTGCATACAAGGCTACCCTTGAAGTCAGGAAGAGCTGAGTTCAAATCCTGCCTCTGCTGCTGGCAGGGTGACCCCTGAGGAAGTCACTTAACCTCCAAGTGCCTCAGACAACTCTCTAAGACTATAATTTGTGGAGTGGGTACATGGGTAGAGGGATCTCTCTAAAGCAATGAAATCACAGGTCCTTTCCAAAAATTAATTGCTTACAGCTAATGAATCTGAGAGTCAGAAAATGTGATTTGTCTATAATCACACGGTAAAGAGCATAGGTGAAGTGCAGCCTGGGTCTCTTTTGATTGAATGTCCCAAGAAGGGGTGTGTAACTTTGGGGTAAGTGAAATTTTTATAAGTGGAATGTGGAAAAAGATGGAAACTGTTGTTACTTCCTCAGTCAACCAGATCCATCTCCAGGAGCTCAGAACTCTACTGTCTACTCTTGCACCCACACCCTCACAAAAGGACCCACAATACAGAGTTCTCCCCCACATACACCTTACTATGTTGTTGTTCTTCAGTTGTACCCAACTCTTCATGACCCCATTTGGGGTATTCTTTGCAGAGATACTGGAGTGGCTTGCCATTTCCTTCTCCAGCTCATTTTACAGATGAGGAAACCAAGGCAAACAGGGTTAAGTAACTTGGCCAGGGTCACACAGATAGTAAGTGTATGAGGCCAGATTTGAACTCAGGAAAATGAGCCTCCCTGACTCCAGGCCTGGCACTCTCCTCTGTAGCACCTAGCTGCCCCTGTACATCCCCCATTGTTCTTCAGAAGGAAATGTTTTAAGGGCATAATTAAGAAAATAATGGAGGAAATTATTGTGGGATTTAAGACTCCAAACCAGAAGATGTGAAATGTCCTCTGAATCTTCCAGATAGATTTCATGGGAGTAAGGTCTGGTCTTTAAAGGCAGTAATTTGGTAGATGTTGGGCAGTATGTTTCAAGCCTATGGTGCAGGGTAGGAGAAGGCTCTGAAGTTATAAAACAGCTGGAAAGGGAAGGGTTATCTGAAAAGCTTTAAAAAAAAGTCCCTTAAGAATAGGGAGAAGGAAGGGACATAAAGACAGATGCCTTGAGAAATCTGTGTTGCTCACCCTCGGATTAGCAGAGCACATCTGACCCCAGAGGCATTTTGACTGATTTGTATGGCCCCTGGTGGTGAGGGACTGGGGAGGGGGGTGGAGGGGGGGTTGGAGGGGGGGGCAGTATCACAAGGAGGAGGGATGGAGCCTTCGAATTCTGCTCTGGGAGATGTTCTGCCCCAGGACCCTGAAAACTAGGAAGCACCGCCAAATATTGCCAGGGTCAGCAGCAGTGTATTTCCATAACTTAGGATGAAATATTTAATAAGTTAAAGTTTAATAAAGCTTAATTGGAGTGGAATGAAAAAATAATGGCTCTAATTTCCTCAGAAGTAATTGAGTTCAGACTGATACCTTTTTCACCCTGGGTAAGGGGACATAGAGAGCCCAGAAAAACCCTAGTTTTCTGTTTTTTCAGATTCGAACAGGGGCCACATGAATCACCAAACCCTGAATCAGCACTAACTTCATTGCCCTCCCCCCCCCCCCTTGCTTAAAACTCATCTGTTCTACGAAGCTTTCCCTATTAATCTTATCCCATGAAAATTTTTCTTGAATTACTATGGCATTTAGGGACGCAGCCTGGACCACATTATCTCCCATTTTATGTCCCCTTAAAATTGTTTTCTAGATGTTTCATGCCATTAAATCAAGGCCAGAAAGCACCTTCTTGTAATTTCTGAGTCTATGAATCTCCTCTCCTGCCTACTCCCAAGTCAAGTGATCATTCTGCCTCTGCTTGAAACCCTCCAAGCTTATGTGTTGGGGGGCAGGGGACCCACTAGCCTTCAAAGCAGCCCCTTCATTAAGCTTTTGGACAGCTCTGATTGTTAGGAAATTTTTCCTGACATATAACCTCAAATTGTTTCTTGAAAATTTCCATCCTTTGTTTCCAGTTCTATCCTCTGAGACAAGCAGAAAAAGTGTTAACCCCTCCATCACATTACAGCCTTTCAAATAACTGAAGATGTTTATTATATCTCTCCTTAATCTTCTCTTCTCCAAGCCTAATATCCCCAATTCCTTCTTCTGCTCCCCATATTGACAGCCCCTTGGCCACCCTGGTCAACTTCCTCTGAACATACTTCTCTTAAACTTAAGCAAATGTATATTTAGCACAACATAATCAAGAATACAATGAAACAAGGTACTCCAAAGCCAAATGTAAATTATCCTGGGATTATTCATTATTTTACATTTAGCTCCACCCTTTTTTTTCCAATTGGGAGTTAGTTCTGCTAGTATCAGATCAAAGTGATATTTAAGGAGTATTAATCTAAGGACAGATACATAGGATGAATTGGAAGGCAAAATATGGGAGTCAAAGAGCTCAGTCTAATTAGAAGACTCCTGTGAAAGTCCAGGCAGGAGATAATGAATGAGGGCCTAAACTAGAATAGTGACCAATGGAACAGGATGAGCATGAAAAACATAATGAAAGTAGAACTTCCAGTTTGGGGTGGAATGATGGTAACATTATCAGAAACAGAGAAACCAGGATAGAGAACCAGGTTGTAGAGATGAAGGAAAACAGTCACATTTGGAATAATGGCCAAGAGATTCCTGTAAAAATATTTATGTAAAGAATGTGAAAAGAAAGCCAATGCCCAGTATGAGCTAGTTTACCATAAATGATAACAATAAAAGTATTGGGTTTCATTTTGTTTTGTTTTTTACTTTGTTGGGGTCAAGAAAGGAAGATCAAACAGGGAACCCTGCCATGCCTAAGAGGAATGGGAATATGATAATAGATGATGAAGAGAAGACAGAAATACTTGATTCCAATTTTGCTTGTTTTCTCTATCAAAGAAAATGATCATCAGACTCGGAAAGGATAAAACAAAAATGCTTTATTAGCAATCAAATAAAACAAACAAATAAAATAAAACAAAATAATGCTAAGAGATCTTCTAGCTGCTATCTGTGAGTACAAGTCACTCAGCCCAGAAAAACTACATTCCTGAGTAAGGAAACAAATTATAGGTGTTACTGCTGATAATAGGGCAAGCTCCTAGAGACTTGCAAAAATGAAGGGAAGGTTTTTTCCTTTAAAATTAGAGGCCAGTGAGTTGATGTTCTGGCAAAATTCTAGAAAAATTAAAGAGACAGTTTGTAATAGCTTAGAAAGAAAGGAGGTGATCTCTAATAGCCAACCTAGAATTATTAAAAGAACAATGCCATATACCCCAAGGAGCTAAAAGATAGAAAGAAATGTCTCATTTATACCAAAATATTAGCATCAATACTTTTTTGTGGTAGCAAAAACCTAGAAAAAAATAGATGCCATTGATTGGGAAGAAATTAAATAAATAATAGTAGACGAACATAATAGAATATTACTGTGCTATAAGAAATCATGAATATAAAAAATTCAGAGAATCACAGGAAGACTTACATGAACTGATGCAGAGTAAGATAAGCACGACTAGGAAAACAATATTCATAATGATTGTCGCAATGTAAATGGGGGGGGGAGAAGCAAAAAAAAAAAAAACACCTGAATTCTATGAAATTATGAGCAAGAAGCCTAGCCCTAGACAGGAGTTGAGAAAATGCACCTCCCTCTCTTCTATAAAGAGGCAAAAGACTAGCTATGGAACATTGCATATACTGTCAGACTGGTGTGTCAATTGGCTCTTCTAAACTACTTTCTTTATTCTTTGTTAAAAGGAATGGCTCACTGGGTGGGGTAGAGGAAGGTATATATTAAAAATGAAGGCGATGTAAAGACCAAATAAATCACTTTGTAAAAACAATTTAAAAGGGATGGCTAGGTGGCTCAGTAAATAGACTACTGGCCCTGGAATCAAGAGGACCTGAGTTCAAATCCAGCCTCAGACACTTAACACTTACTAGCTGTGTGACCTTGGACAAATCACTTAATCCCAACTGCCCTGCCTTCTCCCCTCAAAAAAATATATTAAAAAACAAGGTATAATAGATGACACGCATTGTCTTTTGACAGAATTATGTAGGTCAGAAGAATGACGTGGACAGAATATATCTAGATTTTAGCAAAGCATGTTGACAAATTCACTCAGTGATATCTTAGTGGAAAAATGGAGAGATAGGGACTATGCGATAGCCAAATTAGATGGACATAGAACTGGTTGAAAGGACCCAAAGAATGGTAGTTAATTGAACATTGTCAACTTGGAGGGCTGTCTCTAGAGGAACACCCCCAGAATCTGTCCTTGACCTGGGTATTTTAAATATTTTTGTCAATGACTGGAATAAAGATATACAATATTTATCAAATTTTTGAATGCCACAAAACTGGCAGGGAGAATTAATAAATGGAATGACAAAATTGGAATTCAGGAAAACTGTAACAGATTGAAACAGTGGGCTAAAAACCTAAGAAGATGATATTTAATGAGAAAATGGAAAGTCCTGCATTGGGTTGATTGGTTGTTTTTTAAATCTACCACATGGGTACAGAATTGGGCAAGGGTGAGTGTGGGGGCAGGGATAGGGAGAAAGGAAGATGTGCTTAGAAGGCATTTCAAGTTTAAAAAAAAGTATTAGGCTTTCCATTGGTCTGTTATTCCAATATGAGCAAAGAGTATGATAAAAAAAAAGTAAAAAAAAAAGTGGGCTTTTATGAACTTAGGCTACATAAATAAAAAACATTGTTTTGAGCAAGGAAAGTGGTATTTCTTCTGTGTTCTGTCTTAGTCAGATCCCATCTGGAGCATTGTGTCCAATTTAAGTTCCCACATTTTAGAAGGGATATTAACAAGCATGAGGAGAGATGCTAAGGACAGAGACCTGATCTGTGATTTTATTAGCATAGGAAGCGTTCAGGTGAGGAAACTTCTTCTACCAAGGCAGGTCAGTACCTTCTCTACAACTTACAGTCTCACAGAGTTGCCCAGAGCATTAAAAGATTTAATTTCCCAGGGTGACACAACTAGGATGTATCAGAACCCAAGCTTTCCTGACCAGCTCTATATTCATCCAAAACACAACTAAATATATATAGAGTCAAATACATGAAGTAACCTCTGTGCAGGAGACAACATAATTTTAAAGACATTAAGGGGATCACTTTTCAAGAGCTATTTCTGAATAAGTTTACTGTACTTTCATCATTCCCAGAAAATGGCCATTTAAAGACCTCCACTGAAGGAGAACACTCTACTATTACCCAAGGTAGCCCATTTCATTTGAGGACTGCTATGACTGTTAGGAAGCTGTTCTGGGCCCTGCCTAACTTAGGCCAGGGATTCAGGCATAGGATAGGAAGTTTCCTTTACTTAGGATATTAAGCATTAGTTCAGGTAGCTGCAGCTCCACCCACCTCCAGTTGTGCCATACAGGTTCAAAGGTTCTATCAAGCCTGAAAAGCCTCCAATTCTATGTGTCTGGACTTTTCTACTTAGGCAACCAAGAAGTTATATCAGTGGTATTACTGTTCCTCCTCTAGAAGGAAGGAAGGCATACTATGTCATTATGCGAAGCTCTTTACAAATATTATCTCATTTGATCCTCACAATAACCCTGGGAAGTAGATGTTAATACTATCCCCATTTTGGAGTTAAGGAAACTAAGGGAGATGGAGATTAAGTGACATTGGTAATAAAAGTCAGAGGCTAGATTTGAACTCAAGTCTTCCTGACTCCAGACCTAGCTCTCTATCCATTGTGCCTCCAAGCTGCCTCTAAGTAGTAGATCAAGTATGTCTTGAAGATGGTTTCATTGTCTGCATGAGGTAGCCATTGATCCCCTGACAAAATACTTTTTCTGATATCTCATATCTGCCTCTGCTATTTCCATCCATTGTACCTCCTAGGGTCAAGCAGAACAGATCAAATCTCTCTTCACATGAAAGGTCTTCAAATACTTAAATACAGCAATTATATCTCCTCTTCTCATGGGTAAACGTCATCATTTCCTAGAGTCAGTCTTCCTGTATAGCAAGGTCCTCGAATCCCTTCAACATTCTGCTTGTCCTTCTCTGAATACACTCCAGCTTATAACAATGTCCTCCCTAAAATGTGGCACCCAGAACGAGAGCATAGTGGAGCATAGCACCCTAGATGTGATCTGACCAGAAGAGAGAACAATGAGACCATCACCTCCCTCATTCTGTTCACTACATTTTTCTGAATGCAACCTAAGGTTACGTTATCTTTGGGCATTATCATGCCACCTTATTGTTTCATATGGAGCTTAGAGTCAACTGAAAACCCCCAGAAACATTTCACATTAAGTATTTTCTAGATTCTCCCATTCTGTATTTATGCAGTTTATTTTTTTAATCCAAGTATAAGACCTCACATTTATCCCTATTGGATTTCATATTACTCATTTTAGCCCATTGTTCTAGACTGTCAAGATATATTTGGATCCTGATTTTGTTATGCAATGTGTTAGCTATCTCTTTCCATTTTGTGTCATATGGAATTTTGATAAGCATTCCCCCAAAATGAAAAATATCACAGATGGTACTATTACCCAAAAAAGGCAACTGAGAAGACATTTGCAACTATGAGCCCATATGCTGGCTTTCGCATCCCTAAAAAGTCTTTATGAAAATTATCTATATGCATATGGAAGATTTTCTTGATGAAAATATTAGAAGGGAACAGAGAGGCTTTATATGATTTTCCACAGCAGATCACATCTTTACCGTTACACAATTGATTGAGAGGTGTAGAGAATACAAGATATAGCTGTATTTTTAACTACCAAAAGAAAAATAGAGAAGTGTAGCCATAACAGCTCTCTTCTAAGAAAGCATATTCTACTTATATGCAAATATCATAAAGTATTTCTTAATAGATACAACCCTAGAGGCCACCTTATACAATAATCTCTTCTGATTATCAATATCAGATAAAGCATAAGGTAGGAAAACAGAAGCTTGCTCAGAGTGTTTGCCAGAGTCTTGGAGAATACATGGAGTCTAAATGGAAGAATGATTCCGCATAGATAGTGAGGTTCTCCAGATGCTCCTGTTTGCAGATACCATGCTAATTGCATCAAACCTTAAAATACAACTGGGCCATTTCAATGAGATTTATGATGAGTCAAAAGATATCAACCTAACAATCTACAATGGGATAAAAACAAGAGAATAAAGAATGCATGTTGTCCAAATTATGAGATGTGGTTAAATGGGCAGGCCTAGTTCAGTGCCCGCTCCTGGATCACTGCCTTGTCATGGCAGAGGGGTTTGTGCAGTTCTATGAGACCATGAGCTGTGCCATGCAGGGTTACTCATGATGGACAGGTTATACTGGAAAGTTCTGACAAAACATGATCCATTGGAAAAGGAAATGGCAAACCACTACAGTACGTTTGCCAAGAAAAACCTGTGGACAGTATTAAAATTTGGCTGGAGTGCTATGGTGCATGGGGTCACAAAGAGTCAGAGACACCTGAAGGAGCAACAGCAACAAGAAGAAGAAGCCATGTATGTTTTATATGGCACCACGGAAAAAGCGATAGCCGGGTAAAAACAATCAAAGCAAAGAAGAGTGAGTTGTATCTCAGTTGGGGAGTTACAAAATCTCAGACGAGGGAGCGATGTCATAGGCCATTTAGCCAAATCCATACCTAAACGGGGACATGCCAAACTAATGACTATGCACACTTTCTTTGAGAATTTCCAGTGAAGGGAACCCCCTACTTCCTGAGCAAGCTTGTTTCACTTTTACATAGTTCTAATTGTTGGGATGTTTTGCTTTCTGCTAAGATTAAATTGCTTCTTGCCAATTTCCAGCCATTTCTCCTGGTTGTACCTTCTTTAACCAAGTAGAACAAGTGGCACAGTAGAATGGTAGATCTGAATTCAAATCCAGTCTCAAGCACTTAGTAGTGTGGTCTGCCCCAGTTTCCTTATCTGTAAAATAGGGAAGACAATAATGTCACCTATCTTCCAGGGTAATTTTGAGGATCAAATGAGATATTTGTAAAGTGCTTTGCAAATCTAAAAGAGCTACATAAATGCTAGGCATTATTATTTTTCTAGAATGACTGTCATCCAACTTGTTAGTTATTCATCCCAGCTTTATGTAACTTCTACATTTAATAAGCATGCCATCTCTACCTTTATCCAAAGTCACTGATAAAAATGTTATTAAGCAGTGGACCAAGCACAGATATCCCGAACTCCACGCCTGAGAGCCTGTTCTGAGTAGGCAACAAATTGTCAGTGATTGCCTTTTTAGGGTAGCCATTCTAGCAGTTCTGAATCTCCCTAATTGTGCTACCATTGAGCTTTCTCCATATTTTATACAAGAATAGTGTGAAAAGTTTTGTAAATTTACTTTTCCAAAATCTAAGTAAACTATATTTGATCTACCAGTATAGTAAATCATTTAAAAATAAAAGGAATAAAGTTCCTGCTCTTAACGAGGTCATGTTGACATTTTGTGATCATTGCTTCCTTTTCTAGATGTTCATTAACTGTCATTAACCATCACTTTGATCTTTTAGTTTAGCATTTTGTCAGGAATCCAACTAAAACTTACTGTTCCATAATTTGCAGGCTCAATTCTCTATTCTTTCTTTAAAAATCAGTACATTTCCCCTTCTCTAATCCTATGGTCCCTCTCCCATTCTCTATTAAAAGATATATTTTTAATGGACTTCATAAATTTTGTCCTGACAAATCAATCACCTACCTATAAACAGACCCATAGTACTGGTCTGGAACAGACCAACCACCATACATCTTCAATTGCCAGCTTTAGCTGTAGGATCAATGGTTCCGAAGTTGAACAAAGCAGGAACACAATTAACTTATCAAATAACTGGAAGCCAGGGAGCCAACCATTGTAGCAAAGTTCTATCAAGCCATAGCTGGATAAGAGTCACCGTCAAAAACATTCCTCTGATGGAATGGGGTTGGTAACTTTGATTTGGGAGGACTCAGATGTAAAAGCGCTAGTAGGGTGTCTTGTAATGTTACCCAGGCCAGCTAACTAGGGACATAGGCCTGTTGTTTTCAGGGTTAATTTCACTGGACTCCTATCTTGTAGATGTTGTTCTTGTTCATTCCTTTTCCAGTTGTGTCTAACTCTTCATCACCCCATTTGGTATTTTCTTAGCAAAGATATTGGAATGGTTTGCCATTCCCTTCTCCAGCTCATTTTACAGATGAGGAAACTGAGGTTATCAGAGTTAAGTGACTTGCCCAGGGTCACACAGCTAGTAAGTGTCTGATGCTGGATTTGAACTCAGGTTCTTCTGACTCCAGAGTCAGTGGTCTATCCACTGCACCATGGAGCTGCCCCAAATGATGTTTCTTAACCAAAAGAAGAAAGTCTGGTTTAACCTCAGTCATTTGGAAAAAACATTGACCACTGTATTTGACCTAAACTCTCATTTCTTTCAATATTTTCATTCACTACATTGCTGTAATCACTGTGGGAGAAACAGCCTGGCAATGTCTGGAGATCAGGCCTCACAGAATTAGGGTAACTTGGGTCCAAGTCCTTCCTGTCAGTCAATTACCCTCTCCAGGCAACACTTGGATTCTGAAAGTTGTAGAAGTGTATAGATCTGCATTGGCAGGGGCAACTTCCTCACTAAGAACTCCCTGTGCCAATAAAGTCAAAATCCTGGTGGGTGTCTGTGCGTGTGCATGTGCATGTATATGTGCATGTGCGTGTACATGTGCATGTGCGTGTGTGTGTTTAATTCATTTTATGTTCAGTTTTCTTCATTCTATATAAGCTCAAAGAAGTTTTCCCGAACTTTTCTGAATTCTTCTTATTTGCCATTCTTTAGAACACAATACTATTATTATTGTGTTCATGGCATAGTAAATAGATTGTTAGAATTAGACTTGGAATCAGGAAGACCTGAGTGCAAATTCCAGCTTTCACATTTTTCACCTGTATGACGTTAGCCAAGTCACTTGACCTCTCTTAGCCTCAGTTCCCTCATCTATAAAATGGGGATTAAAAAATTATATTGCTTACTTCACAGGACTTTTGTGAAATTCAAATGAAATAATGCACCTAAAGCACTTTGCAAAACCTTAATTTTCTATATAAGCGTATATAGAAATTTCTTTATATATGTAAGTTATCATTATAATATTCCATTGCATTCACATACCACAATTTATTCATCCACTTTTAAATAATTAACCACAAAATTTGTTTCCAGATTTTTGCTATGAAAAATAGTGCTGCTATGAGTACTTTGGAACACATAGACACTTCCTGTCATTGACTTCTTTGTGGTATAAACCCAGTAGTGGAGTCCCTGGATCAAAGGATAGTAACTGTTTAGTAATTTTTCTCACAGAATTCCAAATGGTTTTAGAAACAGTTGGACGAATTCACAATTCTACTGATAATATATTTGTGTGCTTTACTTCCCACAGTTTCTCCCATATTTACATTTTTCATAGTTTTCCCATATTTTCCAACTTGGTAGGTATGAAGTAATATCTCAAATTATTTTAATTTTCATTTCTCTGTCATTGGTGATTTGCAGCATTTTTCAAATGGGTGTTTTCATTTCTTTTTTTTCCTCTGGCAAACCATTTGTATCTTTTGATCACTTATCTAATGGGGAATGATTCTTAATGTTTGTATCAATTCCCTATAGATTTTGTATGTCAAATATAAAAAAAATATATATTTTTCCCAAATCAATATCTTTTTTTCTAGTCACATTGATTTTATTCATGTGAAAGCTTTTTAATTTTATGTAATCAAAATTGTCTCTCTATCTTTTCTAATCTCCTTTATCCCTTTGTGTGGTTATAAAATTTCCTTTAGTTGTGAAAGATAGGGCTTTCTATTCTGTTTATGGCCTTTTGTGCTTACATCTATAACTGTTTGTGATGAACCATGATACATGGAATAAAGTGTTCATATAAAACTATTTTCTACCAAACTGCCTTCTAGTTTTCCTAGCAATTCTTCCACACTATTTTTTATTATTGGATTTATCAAAAACTGTTGTACTCATGTACATCAAGTTACTGCTTTTCTAGTCTATTCCACTGATCTACTTTTTTTTATCTCCCCCCAAATAATTGGTAATTACCACTTTATAATATAACTTGAGATCAAGTAATGGTATATTCCTCCTTTGTATATACTTTATTCCATTATTTCCCCTGAAATTTTTGAACTTTTTTCCCTCATATGAATAGTGTTTTTATTTCATGGGTCTATAAAGTATCCTCTTGAGAGTTTGATTGAAATAGTGCTAGATCAGGAGATTGTGTAATATCATTATATTTATTAAATTAACATGCCCCAGTGATGAATATTGAAGGTCTTTCATTTTTTTCTGTAAACATTGGTTAAAAAAAAAAAAACTACATTTACGTAAGAAATACATGACTTGGCAAATTAACTCCAAGAGGTATTTTGCATTTACTTTATAGTCATTTTCAACAGAATTTACCTTTCCTCCCCAACTCTTGTTAGCAATATGCTTAAATTCTGATTGGTTTTGTGGTGTCCTGATATTTTGTTAAAGCTATTAACTATCCCTATTAGTTTGATGATATAGAATTTTCCAAGTAAACCAACATATCATCTAAAAATAGGAGTTAAAGTGTTGTGTCTCCACTTTGCCAATTGCTTACTCCCTTAATTTTTTTTCACTTGTCTTTTTACAATAGTAAAAAAAAATAGTCCTACATTAGTAGGACTGTGTCAAATAACAGTTGAGAAGGAACATTCTTTATTTACCCATGAACTTACTGAGACAGCTTCCAGCAATTCTGCATTGTAAATAATGTTAGTTTTTGGTTCTAGATAAGTATTTTTATTTTAAGGGAAGATTTTTTCATTCCTGTTTTAACAGAGATGAGTTATGTATTTTGTTGAATGTTTTTAGGACTATTAATATAATCATATTATATTATATTATTATAATATAATATATTATTATATATTATATATATATTGTTTGAGCTATTTTTACATTTAATTATGTTAAATGTTTTTCTAATGGTGAACTACAACTGCATCCCTAGCATAAATCAAATTTGAGCATAATTAATTTTTTGATGTATTATTGCATTCCGTTAAATGTTTGCATCAATATCTATTAATGTTATCAATTTATAATTATCTTTCTCTGTTTTGTCCCTCCATGGTTTGATTATCAGGAACATATTTGTCTCGTAGAAAGAGTTTGGTAAAGTGCCTTCTTTCTTTGTATTTGAAACTACATTATCTTTGAAAGATCATTGACAATTACTTGGCAATCCTATCTATCAGTTTGTTCATTACCCAAGGATAGATATCATTTTGGCCCAACAGCTTTAGCTCATCAAAAGCATCTCTAATACTCTCTTAATATCTCCTAAATTACCTTAGATGTTAATCCCCTATTAGCCATTTTCGTTCTGTCCTTTCCAATCCAGAGATCATTTCCTTGGCAGAGAAAACAGAAGGAAAGTAATAAATAAGTGTCATCCCTACTTTGAGTCTTTTCTTTGCCCTAATATGGCTCTCTTAAAAACCCACCATTTTGTTATATTTATCCTTCCTTGCCAGTCTCACTTCATTCTGAGCTTTAGTACTTTTGATACCAACCTTACAATACCCTGACAGAGATCGATACCTACTACCTGTCTTAGGAAGATTCTGAAGATCATCTGGCAAGATAAGGTACCAGAAATTGAGGTCCTTTCTTGAGCTAAATTGCCAAGCATCCAAACTCTACTGCAAAGAGTACAACTCTGATGGGCTGGCCAGTTGTGCAAATGCCAAACATACATTTTTAAAAGACTATATTATGGAGAACTCACACAAAGCAAGGGTTCACATAGAGATCAGAAGAAGCAGTTCAAGGACACTCTCAAGGTCTCTCTAAAGAACCTTGGAATCAATTGTGTGACATAGGAGACACTAGCAAAGAACCACCCAGTATGGCATGCCTGGATCCAAGAAGGTACTATGCTCTGTGAGTGAAGCAGAATTAAAGTAGCTCAAAAATAATATGAGATGTGCAAATTTAGAAACACTTCCACTCCAAATGTTCATATGGACTATTTGTGCCCAACTTGTGGTAGAGCCTTCTGAGTTCATATTGATCTGATTAGCCACAGTTGGAGACACTGTACTTTGACTCCAACATAATGATATCATTTTGGTCCTCTTATAAATGGAAGACAACAACCATGGGTTGTATTAAATAATCTGTAGTCTATTCCAACACTTACCCTTGTAGGCACCATTTCCTTCTCCAACTCATTTTACAGATGAGGGAACTGAGGCAAACAAGGTTAAGTGACTTGTCTAGAGTTACACAGCTAGTTAGTGTCTGAGGTCTGATTTGAACTCAGGTCTTCCTGACTCCAGGCCTGACACTCTATCCACTGTGCCACCTACCTACCCGTAACCAGAAATACTTGCATTCAAATCCCCTGAGATGCTTTAGCTGTATGATCTTGGGCAAGTCACAACTTCTATGTACCTCAAAGTATTAAGTAGAACTTATCTACAAAATCATAGGTAGGTTGCTATCTGGATAAGAGAAGGTGTTCCCACCCCAGAAGTTCCCTATGCTACTGAAATCATAGATTGTTGAGTATTCATGTGTTCCTGAGGAAAGTACAACTTTACAAAAATATTTTGACAGAATTATGCATAATTGAAATCACATAAAAAATCCCTTACCAAACCTAGACTAGGCTTGCTACATTCAATCATCAGGTCCCTCCCAAAAGCCTTGCCATAATTTCCTGCTTCAAAAGCCTCACAAAGGAATGTAACTACCCCATCATCTAAACCTACACTCCAGAATACCTTGTGCAGCTACTGAAGTTACCCTAACCCGGCATCCTGAATGGAGTCAACTTCATCAGCTTTTTATTGTTGTTTGTCCTTTGTTCTTGAAGAGGACCACAGCATCAGGAAGGTAATGCCATGGCTTACATGCAAACTGAATTTAAGTGAGAGAGGGCTGTGCAAAGTCACCAACCTCCTTTCTCCTCTGGAGCCACCCAGCTCCAATGGTAAGATATAGATCAGGATGACTGCAAATGGCCCCCAATGTGATTTTTAAAGCTTCCTCAAAGCTCAGCCAATCAGAATGTTCTCTAGTTTCTGATTGAAGTTTGGCATTCCATCTACATATCCTTAGCTAATTAGTAATTTACTAAATCATCGTCCCCTCTCTCAGGAAGGACTACAGAAACATAATATCAAGAGAAAAAATATGTCATGTTCCTATCAAGCTTTAAGCCCTACAGAAGTACCTTCCTGAGAGATTCCAAGACTATTTCTAGGACCATGACATAGGACTTCTCAACAGTTGTCCTATCTACCAAAATGAATCCTGAATTGAAAACTTTCACAAAGACACACCCCACTTATTGCTCACATGAAAAAAGACAGTCACAGTGATTTGGTCTTACCCAAACAGGACCGTGTGGTCACCCAGTTTCACACAAAGTCACACACTCAAGGTCAATGGTAAAAGGCACAGGGAGGTCAATGATACATTTCCACCTTAAGGGGATATTTTGGTTTCTAGTGAACACTATACAATCTCTCAAGTGAATGTCAGATATAACTATAACAAGACAGGTAAGCATACAGTGACAGACAGACAAACACAGCCCCTTGCACACAGTCTAAATTGAGGCTGTTCAAATTGAGTTATAGTAGTAATGGACAATTGAGAAGGATGAGACAATCCCATGGAAATTAGCTCTGAGTCTAAGTCAGAAAGGCAAAAAAAAAGCTGTGTGTAGGCAAGAAATTTAGTGAAAATTCCCTTCTGGGTTCCCCCTTTCTATCTCTTCAGATGAAAAAGATACCCAGAGCAACAGTTAGAGTCATGAAGACATGAATTTAAATCCCACCTTAGATACATTTAAATGTTTAATCCTGGACAAGTAAATGAACATCTCTAAGCCTCAGTTTCCATATCTGTAAAATGGTGGTAATAATAGAAGCCACTTCATACAACTGTTGTGAGGATCAAATAAGATAACATATTAAATGATTTGTAAACTTTTTTTAAAAAGTATATAAATGTGAGCTATTTTATAACATTATACCTACATAACTAATTTATTTGATCAACAATGATAACATCTACATGTCCCACCATGGAACACTGAAACAGTGGATAGAGCTCTGAATTTGGAGTCAGGGAGCCTAAGTTCTAATCCTGGATCTATTTATTATATAAATTACCTTAAGCAAGTTATATAACCTCCTTGGGTCTCAGTCTACTGATATGTAAAATGAAGGGTAGGAAGAGATGAGGGAGGAAGAATTGAGGTCCCTTCCAGTGCTAAATTGAGCAAGGATAGATGAAGAATTAGGAGAGACAGAGTGGTAGAGTAAAGATGTGGTGGGCTGAAAGGAGAGAACTTTGTAAACAGACAGAGGCAGCCTAACCGCAGTCATGAAATCCAAGATGCTCTCAAGAAAGTAGACCACAGGATCAAAGCTTTAGAACTAAGAGGGCCCTCAGAGGCTGTATAGTCCCACCCTCTCATTTTATAGATAAAGAAACTAAGACCCCAGGAGCTTGCATGACTAGCCCAAAGTTAACAAGTAGTAATCCTCAATGACAACATTTGAATCCAGGTCCTCTGGCCATCTGCTACCTCCCTTAATATACCACTCCTATCTTTTATCTCATAACTCATTCTTATCCCACTTTATCTTCTTTAGGAGTCTTGCCTCCATAGGATCCTACTTCCCAGCAATGTCTATGGAGGCCTCCTACAATGTATCTCAATTTACCCTGATATATCTAGGCCAACCCTTCTCTCATGAGTGCTATAATTTCTTTCAAGCCTTTTTCCTTAATGCTCCACTGAATCTTCTTTTTATACCCCAAATATGATCATTGGAACAGCCCTCAACTTTCTCATTTCACAACTCCAGGGAGCCCACAATAAGAGAGTGGGAAAGGGGCTGAATAGAATGAACAACTGACCCTGGGCTCCAGTAGCTTAGGGAACAGACCTCTCTTGGTGTGCTCTTTCCTTAAAGTACCATAGAGCAGCTATCTGGGGCCACCAATTTTATGAATAATGTGTGCCTACAACCTAATCTCTTCTAGATCCAAACTAATTTCTCTCATCTTTGGATGTGAAGGTCACAGCTAATTTCCCAGGTTAGAAGGTCTTAAGATATTCATGCAGTCTATAAGCACAGTTACCTTAGGATCAGCCTCATCCTCCTCAGTCCTATCTTCTTTCCCTCCAAGATACTGACAGAGAATACCAGTGGCTCAGTATAGCCTATCTATTATTAGAGACACAGCTCAGAAGCCCATGTCCTACTGATAGGGTCCAGGGTAGCCTCTCCCTGTATCAATAACTGTATATAATGTTCCTGACATGCATTCTCTTGTGTGAACATATGAGGTACAGAACCACAGAATCATAGAATATGAGGCTTGAAGTGGATTTCAGTGACATAGTCTAACCCATATACCAAAGGAATCTTCAGTATAACATGTGTGGCAAATGGTCATACAGCCTCTTCTTGAAGACTCATAAGGAAAGAGGATTCACAACCTTTTGAGGCAGCCCATTCCACATTACATCTTTCTAATTGTTAGTTCTCCTGACATCAAATCTAAATGTACTTCTTTGCAACTCCCACTCATTGCTCCTAGTTCTGCCCTCTTGGGCCAACAGAACAAGTGTAGTCAGTCCTCTATTAAACAGTTCTTAAAATAGCACCATGTTCCCCTTAAGGATTCTCTAACTTAAACATGACAAATTCCTTCAACAGTTTCTTACATGACGTCAACTCAAAGCCTTTCATATATCTAGAATATAAATACTGTCTGTTCACATGCCTGTGAGTGTGTCTCTGAACATAGGACTATGACTACATATGTTTATGGGTATCTATGTGAAATATATGTGTTCTTTTCAGTAAGTCAGTAAACAAGCATTTATTAAACACTTAATACATGCCAGACATTGTGGTGAGTGCTGGAGATACAAAGAAAGGTTTGTGTGTAGCCACCAAAGATCATTTGACATGTTCCTGCCCTCCCATTAGAGGTTAACATTCTTACTGCCTTCTCCATAGCAACAGTTAAATTGAACCTATTCTCTCACCTTTTCCTTTGCCTCAGTTTCTCACTTGGAGTTATATCTGCCCTAATCAGCAGATCCTGGCAGATCCCAGAGTTTCTAGCTATTCCTGTCAATTGGACTGTTAATACAAAGAGTAATTTGTAAATTCAGGTGTGTCTGTATGAGAATGGAGTTAGCTGTGTGATTGCACACATACTCAAGTACAAGTGCTTTGGGGTAGAATGGAATGTAGGAATGTGCGTGTGTGTATATTTTTGTGTAACACTAATGGAAATTCTGGCACAAGTTTCCCCAAAAACTCTAAAGCTATTAGACTTCACAATGCTACTGACTTCTAATCCCACTTCTGAACCTTTAAGAAGTCCCTAGCATTTCATCTTCCTTTTTCCCTCCCCTAGTTTCTCTACAGTGGGAAAGAGAGAGGAAGGAATGCTCTGCCAGTGAGAGAGGGAAGGTAACCTAGAGAACCTCAGACACTTACCCCTTTTGATCATTTGACTCCAAATCCCCTAATCCTAAATGCAGCCTCTGCCTCTCCCCTCCCCAATTCTCAACTCCTCTCCTATTATTTCTGCCTGATAGGTTTAGAGGCAGAGAAATGTAGAAAGATAGTGTGGATACAGCTCTGAAATTTCCATGTCCATATGCATTTCCTCTTCCCCCAAAGAAGGGCAGAAAGAAGAGGTGTTGAAGGGTCAAGGATGTTAGCTTTAGGAAATCTAATGGTATCTACAAGGGTTAGACACATATCAGATTGGGGGGCAATGAGGGGTCTGAAAGGAACAATGCCCACCCCACCCTAATTCTTGACCCATTTCCTTGTTTGTATGAGCTCTAGAATAGTTACATCGGGCTTATTATTCTACAGCTTGGCCACTTCTGCTTTAAGATTCTTCTCCTTTCCCTCCTGACCCTGACCATCGCCTTGTCCCAGAGTGTTTCAACAGACTGCTTCCAGGAACTACCTCTTCTTATCATTTATTAAGATTTCCTAGGCTCCATGGGTTCTGACCCACTCACCTTTGCACTCCGGTCTGAAATTCAATCTATTAGTTACGGGGACTGCAAGTTCGTGTAAAAAAGGCAAATACACGAATGAACATAACCCACAGGTGAAAATGGATGCTAGTAGATACACAAAGCAACACGACCACACACAAAGCAAAAAGCAGTGCCCGTGTGTATGTTGTGCACTGCCTTGCAGTTCTGCATATGACTTGGTATGACCATCCCTGGCATGTATCTGTGTAATAAATGTACAAGTTGTGATTTCTCCTAAATCAGAAAACATGCAAACAGCGACTCCCTTATCACCACCTGCTGTGTCCCCTCTCCCCCCACCCCCACCCCACAGCAAAGGCACACCCACGTACACTCTCAGGCACATACACATACACACTCTCAGGCTCACGAACACCCAGCTTCTACCCCGCCCCGTGCTTCTGTTGCCATAGCAAGCGTGCACCCAGGCTGCTCCCCTCCTTACACCTCCTCTTCCCCACCTTCCCACCCGCCTCCCCCGCCCGCCCCGGACCTGGCCCCTGCTAGCTTCCCTTCTCATTGGACGATGCTCCCTCATTATGCTAATCGCTTGCGTAGGGTCCGGGGCCAGCAGGTTGACGTCATCAGGCGCTGTGGCAGCAGGAGCTGCCGGGGGAGGGGGGTGGGGGGGTGGAGGGAGGAGGCGGGGAGGGTTGAGAGAGAACGAGCAAGCGAGAGAGAGAAGAGGGAGGAGAGGGGGGCTCGGAGAGAGCACGGGAAGGAAGCCGGGGGAGAGGAAAGGAGCCAAAGAGAGAGAAAGCGAACACAGCGGGACCCGCCCCCCCTTTTCCTCTTGCCCCCCCGCCCCCCGCAGCGAGGGCAGCAAGACCCGGTGGGCGGGCGTGTGGCCCCCGGGCAGCTGGGGGGGTGGGGGGCGGGGTCGGGGAGGGGGGAGGGGGGACATGGCCGCGGTGCCCAACGGAGTATCCGCGCCGCCAGCCGGCCCCGGCCCCGGCTTCAGCACCACGGACAGCGGCGGCGGCGGAGGAGGTGGTGGTGGTGGTGGCGGTGGCGGTGGCGGCGGGGGCTCGGGCAGGATGACCGGGCTCAGCCCTGGGCACGGCCCCGGCCCCGTGATCCCCATGAAGGACCACGACGCCATCAAGCTGTTTGTGGGGCAGATTCCCCGGAACCTGGAGGAGAAGGATCTCAAGCCCCTGTTTGAGGAGTTCGGCAAAATCTACGAGCTGACGGTGCTGAAGGACAGGTTCACGGGTGTGCACAAAGGTGGGCTGCCGAAACGGACCCCCACTCATTTTGGAGTCCCTCACATCAGACCTCCAACCTACCCCAACTCCACATCCCTCACTACCCTACCCTCCACTCCAGATGCCGGACATCCATCCCCATTAGGCACCCTCAAAACCCCTAAACTTCCCACTCCGGTCCTTGAATCACACCCACTCCAGAATCTGTCCCCCACACTCTGGACACCCCTACACGTGATCCTTCACCCCATTTCCATTACTAACATCCTAAGAATCCCTATTCCTCCCCTTCTCCAGTCCTTGGATCCCTCAAGGATATCCAAACCTCTCCTGCACCCTCTACTTTGTATTCTAAAACCCCTCAGACGCTCCCCTGTTACCCTTCTATTGGATTCCTTAGAACCCAGAAACCCACACCAACCATGATATTCCCAACCCCTATTCCATAACCCTTTGGATCTTGCCACTCTCAAACCCCAACCCTAACACCTTTCTCATCTCAAGTCCCAACTTATCCTCTGGACCTCAATAACTTAGGATCTGAAACCTTCCTTCTGTACCCTCAAAACCCTATTTTGACCCCCAAGTAAAACTACACCCCTAGTACCCTTGGACTTCAGTTAAAGACTACTTCTTTGATTCTCAGACCCCAACTCCAATTCCTACACCCCAGGCCTTAAACCTCTTTCAAACATAAAATATGACCCTGACAATTTCCAAAATCCAAGGCTCCCACCTACAGATTTATGGGATCTAACCTAACTTCTTGCCTCCCGTTGCCCAGTTTTTTTAGTCTAAATTCTAATCATTTTAGGTCCTTTTAGGACCCAGATATACTCCTGACCAAACCCCCAAAGCCCTTTTTGCCCAATATCCTCAGACTCCAGCTTGGAAAACTGACCTCCCAACCCAGACCCCCTAGTGCCTTCAAACTCCCAATTCTATCGACTGCCCCTAGCTTCCCTTAAGCCTACCTCACTCCCTCATACTTCCTTTTATCTTGTAATCCAGTCCTTGAATCAAGCCTCCCTTATCCTGTCCCTCTACTCCCCTTGTGCTTTCTTCCCTGCACCCCCTTGCTCCTCCCTCTCCACCTTCTAAATCCTTTTTATCTCACCCTGATTCTCCCTCTCCCCTCCCCCATCTCCCTCAGACACTCATCCTGGGGCTGGATTTGGAGCTGGGATAAGTGGAGGGAGTTAATTTGAGTGGTTTGGGTTGAGAAAGGGTCGAGCATATAAGAGGAAGCACATGGTCTGTGTCTTCAGACACCTGCCCACCTGCCTTTCACACCTCATGACATTTCCTCCCACAACCCCCACCACCTTCCAGACCCATCACCAAGGCCCCAGGGAGCTCAGCTGGAATGGGTTGGAGAGAGGGCTGGGGCTGCCTTCCTGGCCACACCCCTTCATCTGGGTGGGGTGTGTGGGAGGGAGGAAGGAGGCTTGTTTACATCCAGGGAAAAAGTCTGCCCATGGAAGTGAGAGGAGACAAGTGCGTGAAGTCACTGAGCCAGCACAGTATGGGGAGTGTGAGGGGCTAGAACCTGCGAGGCAAGTTGTTGGCATCCTTCGGCCTTTGAGTTCCGTAGTTACTGTGAGGGGCACCCATAACACTTCCTAATCATTTTCTTCAGACAGCATGTTAAAAGGGAAGTATTTTGTGAGGTTTTTTCCTCTGTAAAGCCCAAGAGGAGAGAGGCCCAAGGGCCGCAGTTGAGCCAAGAGCAAAGGAATCTTTGAGATGGGAAGTAGTATGCCAGAGCCCTCTGCCCTAGACCCTTCCCCTGCTCAGCTTAGACAGCTTCTCTTGGGAGATAGTGGTTAACACCTGAGAAGAGGCAGTGATGACACCACAGGATGGCCAGAGCAGGGGAAGGGCATCTCTCACTTTCCTTTCCTCCCAAAGAGGTAACTTCCTTCCCCTTTCTGTGCTACTCCAGGTTCCAAAGAGAGAATAATAATATTGTGCAATAGGCGAAGCCCTTTTTCATCCAAGCCAAGTTCCTTCTAAAAGCCACCATATAGCTACATGACTTTCTGCCTGTCTTCTTGTCCATCCATCCCTTCTTCCTTCTCTACCACTCTGCCTCCTTCCCTCCCTCCATCCATCCATACTTATCATTTTGCATCCATCTATCCATTTATTTCTTTCTTCCTATCCATTCATATTTCCCTCTATCCATCTAACTTTCTAATTGTCTTTCCATTTGGCTTTTTGTCCATTTTTCAATACGTCCAATTATCTTTGTATCCAACAGTGCTTCTTCCAGCTTGTGTTTCTCGCTGCCCCATTATATATTCATTTGTCTGCCTCCTTAATCGACTCTCTAGCTATCTCTATGCATCCACCTGTCTATCTCTGTCTCCCTGTCACATATGTATATAGCCTTCTTTCCCAAAAAGGGAGCTAAATGGCTGGGACTCCTGAAACTCAAATACAACAGACTATTTCAGCTGAAATATGCTTTCAAATATCCATAGGAAAGACCCTTTACTTTCCAGTACTGGTGGGGCCCCATTGAACCTTTTCTGATCTTTGAGATCATGATCATGGAGACAACTAATACACATCTAGTTAGGATCCGGAATTTAGAGCATTAGACATAAAGTCCAATGATCAGGCTGCCTAATGCAGGGGAGCTCTGTCTGGGGCAGATATCCCTGATTTTTAGTTTCAGGAGTATGCCTGGGAAAGATCTTCTCTGTCAGACACACTCAAAGGGACTCACTTGAAATCCTCATTTTTTCAAGCAATAAGACCCATACTAATTTATATCTAATATTCCCCCTTTGAAGTAAAATGATTATATAAGAGAGGCATCAGGGTTTAATAGGGGGAAAAAGCCTAGGAGTGAGGATATCTGGGCTCTGGCATTGATTTGACTGATCCTTAACTATGTGATCTTGGGTGAGACACTTCTCTTCTTTGAGCCTCAGTTTTCTTACCTGTAAAATGGAAATCATAATCTATTGTCTGTCTTTCTCATGGAAACTAAACTCATTAAAGGTGAGTTGGGCTTTTAGTCAGTTTTCGCATTTGCTGTGAAAAGCATTTTGAAGAATGGCAAAAGACTATATGAATATCAGTTATCTCTTTTATTAATTAAGAGTTAGCTATGGTAGTCTCCAGCACATCTTTTTGGCTTTCTGGACCTCAGTTTCTTCATCTGTGAACTGAGAGTGTTGGACTAGATGACTTCTAAGGCTCCCTAGGTTCTAAGATTCTTTTAATTATTTAACACTTCATTCACTAAGCAAACACCTAAATACCTACTTCTAGTAAAGGACTTTGCTGGATACTAAAGAAGACACAGAATTTAAATAGGAGCTCATAGTTCTTTAACACAAATGATTACATAGTAAGATATTATGTGACTAGTGCATTAGAGAGGTGTAAAATAAAAATCAAACAGGGAAAGTCATCCTAATCTAGAGAGATCACGGTAGGCTTCATGTAAAAGGTGGCATTTGAATTTGACCTTAAAATATGGATAAGAACTCATCAGGAGAAGAGGTAGAGGAAGCATATTTCATTCACTTGAAACAGCATGAGTAAAACTTGGTGGGCATGGGAGCACATGGTATGTTCAGCAGACAGGGAGGAGTCCAATTTGTCTAAAATACTGAGTTCATGTAGGGAAGTACTTTAGCAATGAAATGACTGGAAAGATAAAGTGGTGCTGACTGTGGGAGGTTTTGAATGTCAGACAAACCATGTACTTTACCCAATAGGCAATGGGGAGCCACTGAAGATTTTTTAACAGAAAATAACATGACCAGATAGATTTATCAGTAAGAAGTATTATTTTGGCAGCTATATAAAGCTATATGATTGTGTAGTAGAGGGAAGAAGACATGTGAGGGGTCTATTGCTAATAGTTCACATAAATGATAAAAAAAGGGCCCCCACTACATAATGGCAATGGGAGGAAGAAGAAAGGATGAATATTTCAGGGGTGGAATTGACAGACCTTGGTAACTGATGTGAGACATGAGACCATGTAAGAATGTAAAACCAAAGGCTATGAGCTTAAGAACTGGGGTAAATACTGCCAGGGGAAGATATAACGAAATCGAAGGAAAATCAGACTTTAGGGGAAAAACACAAAGTTTTATTTTAGACATGTTGAATTTGAGATGGTGGTGTGAACATCTATGTGGAAATGCCTATTAAGGTCTGGGGCTCAGAACTAGAATTTCAAATACCAGAACAGATAGGAACAGAAGAAGGCCATGGATAAAACCTTGGATAAAAACCACATCAAGGAATCCCTATGCCATTACACTCAGGGTCTTCTTGGGGAAGAAGTAATGTTTTGATATGAAATGGTAAATTGTATTTCTGGAAATCACAACAAACAATGTCATCTAATAACATCCAACCTGCAAAATACAATTTGAGAATTTCTGGTTTTTTCCCCATGATTTAAAAAAAAGCTGAACATAGTAATGATTTTCCCCCTCAATCCTTGACTGAGTGAAATAAATAAGCACAAGAATGTCTGAAGATTGTTAAACAAACACCAAGTAAGACAGTTCCTGGTGGCTTGTATGTGTTTGACTTTTCTGTTATCTCTATTCTGAATTGCTCTCATCTCTCACCCCTCACCACTTAGTTCATTCTGTTTGAAGTTGACCTGATTGCACTTATTTAGAGTCATGAATACTTAATCATCTAGCAATTTTAATTGTGCCAATATTAAAAATGCATCCATGTCAATTTCATTCATTAAATATTTACCTTTTCCTGAAAGGAAGTTGTTTGCTGTTGTAATATCACTTTAAAAGGACCAAAATGTGACCCCATAGAACATGGGAAATGGGAAATTGGGCTCCCATACTTCAAGCATCAAGGATGACAGATAGGATCAGCCTGTTTTCGAGGAGAGTGATGTGGCCAAATTGGACCTGAGATGAGAAAGAAAGTTGGAGGTCACTCTTCCTAATTCATTTTCTAAATATTGAGTTCCCTAGCTTGAGTGGCTCCTCTTCAAGAGAAAGTATAGGAAAGTAGGCCCAAGAAAGCCAGACCTAACCTGGAATGCCTTATTGCTGTCCTTCCATCTGCCTTCCTCAGCGCCTACCACAGGTTATCCAACAGATCTACAATCTCCAACCTAGACTCTTCTTTTTCATTGTCAAGAAGATCCTGTTCTATCATGAAAGTGGAGGGGAAGGGGGGAGGGAGGAAGAGTAGAAGGAGAAACATGGTGAGAGGAGGAAAACTTAACCTTATCACCTCCAGCTGCTGCAGGATGAAAGTTCTGACATTTATCCTCTGGAACAAATCTCATTAACAGAGAAGACACAGTGAAGAAAGTGAGTCAAAACATCTAAAAACAGAACAAGGAGAGGTAGATGTGAATGGAGGGCAAGGAGAGAGAACAACAGCACCTGCTCTATTCACTTCAGTGTGAGCAAAACAAGGAAATGATAGAAATTCTCTATTTATTATCTGCACAGATACAATATTAAAGATGAACACATACAAACACTCACTCTCTCATATAGTGCTTAGCACACTGCTTGGCATACAGTAGGCACTTAATAGAGATTTATTGACTGACTGACAGACATATATGCACAGTCACAGACAGACACAACAGCAAGTGTATTCATATGCAGTTGTACAGAGTAGTTGTACACATAAAGTTGCATAAACATAAAATTGAACTTTCTCTTACACATAATCAAATATGGGAGAGTGAGGTATAAATAATCATTTATATAGTGCCTGCTATATGCCAGGAACTGTGCTAAGCATTTTTTATAAATATTACCTTATTTGCTCCTCACAACAACCCAAGGAGGTAGGTGCTATTATTAATTATCCCCACATTACACTTAGGAAACTGAGGCAACCAGAGATTAAGTGACTTGCCCAGGGTCATACAGCTAATAAGTATCTGAGACCAGATGTAAACTCAAGACTTCCTGACTCCAAGCCCAGCCCTCTAACCAACCACTGTACCACCTTACTGCCCTTAACCTAAAAAGTCATGGACTCATCATACCTAGTCTTAGAGTGTTAAAGTAGGAAAGTACTACAGAGATCATCTAACTTAGCCCTCTCATTATTTAGATAAGGAAACCGAAGTCCAGAGATTGGAAGAGAGCAGACAACCTGTGAATGATAGAGAGCTTTTCTTTGCAAAGAAGTTAATAGCAAGGTGTAAGAAATGTTGACTATTCAGTCACCTTCTATCTATCTATAATCAACTCTCCCCAGTCCCAGTGAACATCTTTCCATTTATCTGACAGTCGCCTACTGACAAAAATGTAGACAGTCACATATTATTGTGAGCAGTTGCATACATGTTTATCCATCACACACACTTCACAGAAACTAGGGAAGGAAGTGAAATATCCTAAAGAGAAAAATAAAAGATAGACCTAGTAATCCATTCCACAATAATGATTGATATAGAGTCTTTCCCCCTACTCTACTCATTTAGTCAATTCCTTATAATTTGGATTTCTTTCACCACTATTCTACTGAAACTGCTTTCCTTAAGATCACTACAACACTTTATCATTAAACCAAATAGATGTGTTCTCATTTTCTTTAGCCTCTCTGAAGTATTTGACATCATAGACTGCCCATTTCTTTTTGGCATCTCTCCTCTTTCTCATTTTCCAACACAAATTCTCATGGTTCTCTTCCTACTTCTCTGATCATCTCTTCTTTTACACATCTTTTGATGGTTCCTCATCCTTCTCTCATCCCTTAAGTATGGCATTTCCCAAGGTTCCTTCCAAGAATTCTCTTCTTTTTTCTCCATATTTTAACCATTGCTAATCTACCCCTTCCCCATGCATTTAATTATCACCTCTATGCTCTTGACATTCAAATCTGTATCTCTAACCCCAACCTCTCAGAGCTCTGGTCCTACATTTCAGACTACTTGTTGGACATCTCTACCTGGATGTCCCACTGACACCTCAAATTTAACATGCCTAAAATTAAATTTGTCATTCCCATTTCTTACAAATTGCCCCCTCCTCCATCTTCTCTATCTGTATTGATAGTGTTACCATTTTCCCAGTCTCTCAGGCTTCAAAATTATAACCTTGGATTTATCTTCAACTCTTCAAAGAATCACAGAATTTGAGTCGAGGGGAACCCCAGTAGCCATCTAGTCCAACCTAAATGTAAAAGGAATTCTCACTGTAGCATATTTGATGAGTGATTTAGCTTCTTTTTTAAAAAATTTTTCAATTACATATAAAAACAATTTTAACATTCATTTTTCACCATTTTGAGTTCAAAATTCTCTCCCTCCCCCGTCATTGAGAAAGCAAGGATTTTGACATAGGTTATACATGTGCAGACATGAAAAACATTTTCATATTAGCCAAGTTGTGAAAGAAAACACAGACCAAAAAAGAAAAAGAAAGTTTTCTTAAGTGTGTTTTGATCCACATTTAGATTTTATTAGTTCTTTCTCTGGAGGTGGACAGCCTTTTTCATAACTCCTTCAGATTTGTTTTGGATCATTGTATTGCTGAGAATAGCTAAATCATTCACAGTTGATCATTGTACAATATTGCTCAGTAATCTCCTGACAGTTGATCATCATGCTTTGTACACTATTCTGGTTCTGCTCATTTCACTTTGCATCAGTTTGCATAAGACTTTCTAGGTTTTTCTGAGAGTTCATCATTTCTTATAGTACATAGTATTTTATTACAATCACATACCACAATTTCTTAAGCCATTCCCCACTTGATGAGCATCCCCTTAATTTCCAATTCTTCGCCACCACTAAAAGAATTGTTATAAATATTTTTGTATTTATAGGTCCTTTTCCTTGCTGTTTATCTCTTTGGCAGAGGTATGGGTAAGGGGTATGCATGGTGTTATAGCCTTTTGGGCATAGTTCCAAATTGCTCTCTAGAATGGTTGGATAAGTTCACAACTCCATCAAGAATACTTTAGTGTCCCAATTTTCCCACATCCCCTCCAACATTTGTCATTTTTGTTTTCTGTCATATTAGCAAATTTTATAGGTGTGGGGTGGTACCTCAGAGTTGTTTTAATTTGCATTTCTCTAATCAATAGTGATTTAGAATATTTTTTCATATAACTATAAATAGCTTTAATTTCTTTATCTGAAAACTTCCCATTCATATCTTTTGACCATTTATCAACTGGGAAATGACTTGTATTCTCTTAATTTTGACTCAGTTCTCTATGTATTTGAGAAACAATAACTTTATCAGAGAAGCTGGCTATAAATTTTTTTCACAATCATGATTCCTAACTGGTGATCACACCCCTTCTCCCAACAGTTCAACCTTGCCTGCTGTCCTCCCCCCCCATCTTCCCCTCCAATGTAAATGCTATTTCATGATTCTTTTATGTGAGACAATTTACCCCATTTTACCTCTCCCTTCCCTCTTCTTTCAGTGCATCCCTCTTTCTCACCCCTTAATTTTATTTTTATTTAGATATCATCCTATCATAGTCAACTCACACCTGTGTCCTCTGACTATTTATACTTCTAATTGCCCTAATAATGAGAAAATTCTTAGGAGTTAAAAGTATCATCTTCCCACAAAGGAATGTAAACAGTTTAACTTTATTGAATCCTTTATAATTTCTCTTTCTTCTTTACATTTTTATGCTTCTCTTGTGTCTTTTATTTGAAAGTCAGATTTTCTATTCAGCTCTGGTCTTTTCATCAGGAGTGCTTAAAATCTTCTATTTCATTGAATATCCATTTTTAACACAAAGGATTATTCTCAGTTTTGCTGGGCAGGTGATTCTTGGTTGCAGTCCTACCTCCTTTGTCTTCTGGAATATCATATTCCAAGCCCTCCAATCCTTTAACGTAGAGGCAGTTAAATCTTGTGTGATCCTTACTGTGACTCCACAATATATTAGTTGTTTCTGCCTGCTTGCAGTATTTTCTCCTTGACTTGGGAGCTCTGGAATTGTGCTATGTTATTTCTGGGAGTTTTTATTTAGGAATCTCTTTCAGGAGGTGATTGGTGAATTCTTTTCATTTCTATTTTACCTAGGATATCAGGGCAATTTTCCTTGATAATTTCTTAAAATTTGCTGTCTAGGCCTTTTTTTTTTATTGTAGCTTTCAGGTAATCCAAAAATTCTTAAATTTTTTCTCCTTGCTCTATTTTCCAGCTCAGTTGTTTTTCTATTTTTTCATTCTTTTTATTTTGTTTATTGTTTCTTGGTGTCTCATGGAGTCATTTGCTTTCACTTGCCCAATTCTAATTTTTAAGGAATTATTTTCTTCAATAAGCTTTTTACCTCCAATTCTACTTTTTCAGGACCTGTTTTAATCAATGAATTTTTGTGCCCGTTTTACCAAACTGACTGATTTTATGATTCTCTTGCATTATTTTCATTTATTTTACCAATTTTTCCCTACCTCTCTTATTTGATGTTTAAAAGCCTTTGTGAGCTGTTCTAAGAATTTTTGGGGGGCCTGACACCTATTCCCATTTTTTTGGGTATAACTATTTTGACTTTGTTGTCTTCTTCTCAGTGTGTGTTTTGATCTTCCATGTCACTGTAATAACTTTCTATGGTCTAGTTATTGCTTTTGTAGTTTTTCTCATTTTTCTAGCCTATTATTTGACTTTTAACTTTATGTTAAAATTGGGCTCAGCTCCTGAGGTGGAAGAGGCACTGTCCCATGCTTCAGGTTTTCACATTACTGTTTTCAGAGCTAAATCTGGGGGATCTTTAAGTTTTCGGTACTTCTAAGGTGATGTGACCTAAAGAGAGGGGTGGTCACTGCTCTCCTGGCCTGTGCTCTGGTCTGTAAGTGATCACAAGCACTCTTTTCCACTCTGGAACTGGGACTAAGGTCACCATTCCCCTAGGGCTGCTCATCCTAGTGTGCTAGTGCTCATCTTCACCCTGGAGCTGTGACTTAGAACCACATATGGGCAATGCAACAGAGTCCTGCATCCAGCACCAGCAAAGGGTCCTCTGTAATCTCCTGACCAGTCGTTTGACCTTCTTACTGTCTGTGAGCTCTGGAAGCAGCCACTTCTGATTCAGTCATTCCAAGGTCTGCTGCTGGCTTGCTGGGGGCATGGCTTGCACAGGACTGTGCTCTACTCTCATCCCAGTAAGAGAAACCTTTCCTAAAGATTTTCTGAGTTGTCTTGAGCTGGAAAATTGTTTCACCCATCCTTTTGTTGGTTCTACCACTCTAGAATTTATTTCAAGGCATTATTTTAAAGTTGTTTGAAAGAAAATTTGAGTGATCTCAGGTGAGTCCCTGCCTCACTCCACCATCTTGGCTCTGTCTCAATCTAGACTCTTCTTGAAGATCTCCAAGGAAAGGAAAACAACCACTGCTAGCCTATTCCATTTCTGGACAGCTCTAATTCTTAAGAAAGTTTTCCCTACATCAAGGCCAGATTTGTTTCTATCAGTTGCTCCTGGTTCTACCATTTGGGGCCAAACAAAATGAGTCTGTTCCCTCTTTTACATGTTAGCCCTTCTAAAACTTTAGCATAGATGAGTTTTCTTCTATATCTACTTTATACATATATCCAATCAGTTGCTAAGCCTCATCATTTCTCCAAGTGATCAATCCCTTTCCACTCCCACTGTAGCCATCACATTTGAGGCCTAGGTTACATACTTAGATTAACATAATAACCTTATTCGTGGTCTTCCTACTTCCAGTCTGTCTGTTCTTTGTGTTGAAATAGACATAGACTCCAAAAGACTTCAGTTTGAATTCTACCTCAGAAACTTACTGTATGACCCTTGAAAAGTCACTTAACCACTATTTTTCTCTGTTTCCTCATTTATAAAATAGGATAATTATATCACTTACCTGAGTGTTGCTGTGAAGATCAAGTGAAATAATATCCACAAAATGTTTTATAAAACAGCTGTTATTATTACTACCTGGTTAACATTCTTTTTTTTTTTTTTGCTTTTTGGAAGGGGAAAGGCAGGGCAATTGAGGTTAATTGACTTGCCCAAGGTCACCTGGCTAGTAAGTGTTAAGTGTCTGATGCTGGATTTGAACTCAGTCCTCCTGACTTCAGGGCCAGTGGTCTATACACTGTGCCACCTAGTCGACCCCTGGTTAACATGCTTAATGCACCACTGTGATCCTGTATCATTCTTTTATTCACAAACCTTCAATGACTTCCTATTATCTACTAAATAATGTATAAAGTTTTAACTCTGGCATTCAAGGCCTTCCACAGTCTACCTGTCCAGTCTTTTACTATTCTCTGTCACATATTCTGTATTCTAGTCAAAGTTGATTACTCTTTATCCCCAACCCTTATCCTTCCCCTGCATCTCTTTAGTCCTTTTCATACTGTTTCCCATATTTAGAACTGATCCGAACTCAATTTCTATCTGTTGAAGTCTTTGCCTTCCTTTAAGACCCAACTCAGATGCCACCTCCCCCACAAAGCTTGCCCTAATTTCATACCACACTACCAAATGAGAGTGATTTCTCCTCCTCAAATTTCTTAGAGTAAATTCACCTGGATCCCTCTTTGTGTCTCACTCCCCCTTATGCCCCTCCAGACCCATCAGGTTATATACTGAGGGCAGAACATATATCAAATCCCTAGAGCCTGGCAAAATATTTTGTGTCAGATGTGATTGCACATGTAAAACCTATATCAGATTGCTTACTATCTCAAGGAGAGGAGAGGGGAGTAAGAGAAGGAGAGAATTTAGAACTCAAAATTTTTAAAATAATATTTTTAAAATTATGTTGAATTACATGTAATTGGGAGAAAAACTATTATTTAAAATATTTGCATGTGATAGTTGCTTACATGCAATCAACAAGTGTTTTTGAAACACTTACCACGTCCTTAGCGCTGAAGACGCAAAGAAAGACAAAATAAATTCAAATGATGATATAAATAGTCCCGCATTAGGAAGTTCAATCAAGAGAGACAGCCTGAAATAAATAATAGAGTTCTGGTCTTAGCATCAAAAAGACCTACATTCAAGTTCTACTTCTGAGATACATTGCCTGTGTGATTGAACAAATTCCTTTAAACTCTCAGTGCTTAAAAGAAAAACAACCCTAAGTTAAAGAGAAGGTACCAGTCTGTGTTGGTAGAGGAAGTTCGTCAATGTGGAGTCCGCTACTCCAATTAAATCACAATCAATTTTTAAGGAGCCTTCTAAATGGGGAGTTACATGGGAAAATGCTCGAGCCCTTCCCACAGATACCAAACGTTTGAGTCCCTCATCTTCAGTAGTCTTTCGGACACTGTGCATTGAATGTTCCATTAGCATTTCAAACTCAGTATGTGCAAAACAGACCTCATCTTCTTCTTTTTTTTTAATGAGTTTTATTTTCTCTTTTCCCCCTCTCTTCCCCAAAGGAAAAAGAAAAAGTAAGCTCTTGCAACAAATATGCATAGTCAAGCAGGAAAAAACCTCCTATATTGGTCACGTTCCAAAAAAATGTATCTTATTCTGCCTATTGAGTCCATCACATCTCTGTTAGGAGGCGGGTAGTGGGCTTCATCACTAGTACTCTTGGATTATGGTTGATCATTGTGTTCATCAGAGTTTCTAAGTCTTTCAAATTTGTTCATTTTTATACTCTTGTTTTATTGTAAATTTTTCTTCTTGTTCTGCTCACTTCATTCCACATCCAGTCATATAAGTCTTCTCATGTGTCTCTGAAACCCTCTTTTTAATTACTTCTTATAGCACAAAAATGTTCTATTACATTCATATACCACAATTTGCTTAGCCATTCACCAACAAAACATCTCCTTAACCTCCAGATCCCTACCATCATAAAAATAACCACTATAAAGATTTTTATACATATGGTTCCTTTTCTTCTTCCTTTGAGAGTAGAGGTCTAGTAGTTATTTACTCTGGATCAAGGGACATGCACTTTAATATACAATTTATTATCTTTTGGGGCATAATTCCAAATTGCTTTCCAAAATGGCTGGTTCAGTTCATAGATCCATTGATGTACTTGTATTCCCCCAGCTCCTCAACCATTTATCATTTTTCATTTTTTGTCAACTTTGTAAATCTTGTGAGTGTGAGGTAGAAATCAACATTGCTTTAATTTACATTTATTAATGATTTGAAGCAATTTTTTTCACAAAGGTATTGATAGCTTAGATTTCTTCCCTTGAGAATTACCTGTTCACATCCTTTCATGATAAATCATCAGTTAAGGAATGTATATTATTTTTATAAATTTGAATCAGTTCCATATCTATCTTAGAAATGAGATCAGATCAGATAAAATTGCTGCAAACATTCTTTTCCCAGTTACCTGTTTACCTTATAATCTTAACTGCCTTGTTTTCTGTGCAAAAAAAAAACTTTTTAATTTTACATAATCGGTATTGTTCATTTTATCTTCTACGATGTTCTCTGTGTTTAATTTCATTACAAATTCTTCCCCATTCATATATTCAAAAGGCAATTGTTTCTCTGCTCCTCTAATTTGTTTGCAATGTGATATTTTATATCTATGTCATATATCCATTTGGAGCTAACAAAGCAAAAATTAGCATGCTCATAGCTACAGTGTTTCCAATTCAACTTTGAAGATATTCCTCAGTTACTATGCCTGAAATATATGGTGTAAAGTTATAACCTAAACCTAATTTCTGCCAGACTTTTTTAGGGTTTCCCAAAAAGGTTTTGTCCAATATTGAAGCCAGAACTCATTATCTTTCTCTCCAAATCCTCCTCATTCCCAGCTTTTCTATTACTGTCCAGGGTACCACCATCCTACCAGCCACTCAGACTTGCAACCAGAGTCTTGACTCCACACTCTGATTCACTCTACATATCCAATCTGTTGTAACAATAATAATAATAATAATAATAATAATAATAATAATAATAATAATAATAGCTAGTATTTAAGGTTTATAAACTGCTTTACAAATATTATCTCATTTTATCATTACAACAGCCCTCTGAGGTAGGATTTGACAAACCTATTTTACTACCTGGGTAATATTCTTAGTGTTCTATTATAATCATAGCATTGCACAAATTTTCAATAACTTCCTATCACCTCCTGAATAAAGTATAAAGTCCTAACTCTGTCATTCGAGACCTTCCACAATTTGGCTCCAATCTACCTGTCCAGCCTTTTACTGTTCTCTCTCACAAATTCTGTATTCTAGTCAAAGTGGACTACACTTCATCCCTAATCCTTATCCTTCCCTCTGTTGTCTCTTTACCTTTGCTCATACTGTCTCCCATACCTAGAATTGTTCCCAACTCAGTTTTCACCTGTTGAAATCCTTGCCTTCCTCCAAGACCCAACTCACATGCCACCTCTTCCATGAAGTTTACCCTGATGCCACACCACACCACCAAATGAAAGTGATTTCACAATTTTTAAAGAAAAAACAGGCATACCAAGGTTATTTGACTTGCCCAGGGTCACAAAGCTAGTAAGTGTTTGAGGCAGGATTTAAATGCAGGTCTTTCTGATTCTAGGTATGTCATTCTATCCAGTGTACCACCTAGCTATCTCAAGTTTTGCTAAGTGTTGTTAAGTCTTGTTTTTTCTACTTTTATTGTCATATTCTTGCATATGTCCCCTTCTCTCCAGTCATAAAACTATCATTCTAGTATAAGCCCTTTTCTTACATGTCCCTCTTACCTATTGAAATAGCTCTATAATTGGACTCCCTACCTTAAGTCTCTCCCCTATCCAATCCATCCTCCACATCCTCCAGCTACCCAAATGATTTCCCTAAAGCATAGGTTTGACCATGTCACCTCCTCTTCTCATACTCAATAAGCTCCAGTGGTTCCTTAGTACAACCAAAATAAAATATAAAGTCCTTTGTTTGACATCTAAAGTCCTTTAAAACCTTTCTACCTTTTGAGTCTTCTTACACTTTGTTCCCCTCCATGCCCTTGATAATCTGGACTACTTGAAGCTCTTCATCTGCCAACTCCAAAAGGAATCCCTTCCTCCTTTACCTCCATCTCTCAGCTTTCCTGGCTTCCTTCAAGACCCATGTCAGATTCCATCTTTCACAGAAGGCATCTCTATTTCTTCTAATGCCTTACCTCTGAGAGTACTTTGGATATATCTTGTATGTATGTAGGTATTTACACATTTTCTCCCACATTAGAATGTGAGGTCCTTGAGGATAGACATTGTTTTTGCCTCTCATTTTTTCCCCAGTCTTTAGCACAGTGACTGATGTAAGAGCTTAATAAATGCTTTTTGATGGATTTATCTGGCAGATAAACCCTAGTGTGCTAACTTCTTTCAGAAAGAGAAAGAATGGGACAGGGGGAGGTAAAAGAAAATGAAGAGTACATGGAAGTGAGGTGAGGAGACAATTATCTAGGCTTTCTATCAGAAAAGGAATCACTCTTTTACCAGTGCCATTTCAGGCTAGAGATTTTCTCAATCAGTCTCAGAGCTTTGTCCAACCAAGCTCCACCTTCCTGTCTCTACTCTGGCTTCTCCATCAGCAGCCCCTTCTGCTCTCCCCAGTTGTCACCCTCCCCTCACTTAATTCCCACCCTTAGGAGTCCCAAGTCTGATAGTGGAGTCAGGTCGCCATCAGAAGAATCTCAGCATACACATAGATGGGACAAGTATTCATTAGGGAGACAATGTTGGATTGTGTAGGGTACACAGACGTGAAAATGAAGCTGTGACAGCAATAGAGAGAGTGGTCCAGAAACCAGGAGGATTTGGGCAAGATTCAAGGTTTATATATAAGCACATTGGTAGAGGAACAAGCATGATGACCCTTCTGGGATCCACCACTAGTGCTTCCAGAATGCCAAACTTCCTTTTCAGCATCTCTAAATCCAGCTTCCTGCACTGAGAACCTTGGAGGGAAAAAAGGAGGTATAGAAAAAGGGCAGACTCTAGGAAGGGACTGGCTACCTGAGTAAACCCTATATTCTAAGAACTAAGAGACAAAGAGATTGGAAGTAGGTGAGTCTACTGGGAAGAAAGAGAAGGGAGCGAGGAAATAAAACTTAGTTTCGGAAATTAGCTTAAGTCTGACTAGCCATGTGACCTTCAGTAGGGAATATCTTAAAGGAGATTACCAAAGATTTGGAAATCAGTGGTTGGGGTTAGGGAAACTGGTAGCTTTGGGTTTTTTAACCCCTGTGAGAATATCTACATTTGTGAAGGTACTGTCAGTATATGTCATATGCACATATATGAATGTGTTGCAGCAAGGTCAAGATATAGTCAGGAGAGGATGGGTTTTGAGGTGGATAAACTGAGCACTGATGACATCCTCTGGAAGATATCTGGAGACTGAGTTCAATTCAACAAGCATTTATTAAGTGCCTGCTATATATCAGGTTCTATGATAGGTTTGGGGATAAAGGAACAAAAATGAAAGGAGAGTGAGGCACTTGAGATGATCCTTGAAAGGAGTTAAGTCTAAGAGGCAGAGGTGAGATGAGAGAACATTCTGGGCTTAAGGATATGGAAGCAGGAGGTGGAGGTCAGTAGAGTGCACAAGAGAGCAATGTGAGACAAATGAAGGACCAATCATTGTAATATCTTAAGTGGATGTGCTGCATCAAGGAAGGCTTCCTAAAGTAGGTGGTCTTTTGTTTAAGGGAAATGGCATTTAGTGACCAGAATAGGCCCTATCTGCTAGAGGAGGCTGAATAGACTGAATGAATCCAGGTGTCCTGGGGAGACAATCCACCCCTATTGTGTGGTAAGAGTAGCGTTGAAGACACACATGACTGCAAGAACACTCCACATGCATGGGCAGGTAAGAGGAAATAGGGTTTTCCCAGATACATCTAGGGGGACACTCCATGTTCCCTGACACGTTCCATCCTTTCCTCCACAGGCTGTGCCTTCCTCACATATTGCGCCCGGGATTCAGCCCTCAAAGCCCAAAGTGCACTGCATGAGCAGAAGACCCTGCCAGGGGTAAGTCACAAATCACTGGGGGTGGGAAAAGGAACTAGAGTGTCAAAGGGGCAATCACTTCAGGATAGGATGTCCCTACCCTCACACCCTTGGGTGGTGATGACGTGTGAGCCTTGAGAAGGCTCAGGACTTGTTCTGTGTTTAGATGGGTATAGAAGGCAGGATAATGGGGCAGGATAAGTTGATCCCTTCTCCTGGGAGTGCTAGGATTAGTGTGTGTGCTTTGCTTTCAGTCTTCAGATCAGAGGTTCTTTACCTTTTTTTTTTTGTATTATGTATGAACCCTTTTGCCAATCTGTTGAAGCCTATAGACCCCTTCTCAGGATAATAAATACATAAAATAAAATACATAGAATTATACAAAGGAAGCCAATTATATTGAAATAAAGTTATCAAAATATTTTTAAACAGTTCTTTCATCCCAGATTAGGAAACTCTACACCAGAGCCATCTCAGCCCTATGGCCTGAATTTCACATATCCATGATTCAATCCGTACCTTCCCGGTGATAGAGCAGCAACTGGGGCAGGAAGGGGGTGGGGAGAAAAATAGAATGGATGAAGGTTGAGATTTGTCCACCTTAGCTTGGGTTTAGGGATAGAAAGGAGGAACCCTAGCATTCAGATTCCAATATTGGATGTTGCCCTAGAAGAATCACCTGGTGGTAGATATGAAGATATGATTAGGACCTTATAATTTGCTCAGAGAGGAGCTTAGAACAGGTTGAGAGCTCCCTGGGATATATTCCCAGCCCCTCCAACTCTGTTTGTCATCCCATCCCAATTTCCTCCTCCCAGTGAAAGTCACTGCGAATGTCCCTTGGCCACAATCTGAAGAATGATGGATGCCTCCTCTGTGGAAGGCAGTGCTTATATGTCTTAATGGTGGCCAGTCCTGATTTGGTCAAAGTTCCACAAACATTGAACAAAATACAGAGAACGACCTAGGTTTCAAGTAGCAGGGAAATGATGTCCCTCATTGCAAAATTAGGCATCCCCTTTGTGTAAGTCTGCTGACCCTTAAACGCTTAAAGATGACTGGAAGCAGGAGAGAAGGATCTTGGGATCAATAAATCATGCTGGAAGGTACCTTAGAGGTCACCTATGCTTCCAAATTCTTCATTTAAAAATTAAGAAACCAAAGCTCCGAGAGTTAAAGTGACTTGCCCAGCAATCACACACCTAAAAAGTGGCAGAGCTATGATCATAGGTGTAGAGCTAGGAGGAACCTTGGAAACCATCATTTTACAGCTGAAGAAACTAGATTTGAACCTAGGTCCTTGACCAGGTTTTGGTTTTTGTTTGTTTATTTGGTTTTTTTCATTTTGTTTTGTTTTTAAGAATCTTCTCGTTTTTTATTGTTAGGATCCCGGTTACTTGAGAGGAATGAAAGCAGAGGAGTGGGTGGCTCCAATACTCAGCCAGGCCATGCTTTACAGGCTTGTAGGTGATAGAGAATTCGCCCAGGTAGTGTCCAATCATCTCAGGCTTAATTTCTACCTGATTGAAGGTCTTGCTATTATAGACGCCCACCATACCTCCCACCATGTCAGGCAGGATAATCATGTCTCAAAGGTGCATCGTCAGGCTTTTCCATGGGAGATGCCTCCTTCTTAGCCTTCCTCAGGTGCTTCAGGAGGGAATGCTGTTTGTGCCTCAGACTCCTGCTGAATCACTGCCACTGTCAAGCAATGTACAACTGCATTCGCTCACATTCTTTCTATTGTACAAGGGATAACTGTACAAAACTAAAGATTCTGAGACAAAAACACTTCCTCAAGTAGGGGTGGTAACAGAATACCAGATCCAAGAGGTCTGGCTCTAGCTCAAATAAAACATTCATGTACCAGAATTGATAATGCTAGATCTAGGAATCTATGTTCCTATCTTCTCCCTAATATGTTCCTTCTCCCTCAGATGACGTATTTCCTCCAGAGTGAACTTTATCATTTATTTGTTTATTGTGTCCACAGCTGTGGGCTAGACACTGGTGGGGAAATCAGAAGAGAAGAAACGATCCAGGGCCTCAGGGAGTTTGTGATCTTGTCAGAAAGACAAAACATCTATGTAACAGTTCAGTGGAAATTTGCTTTTAAGTATCACATATTATCTGTATTACATTGAGTGAGCCACTTAACTTCTTGGCCTGTTTCCTCATCAACAAAACAAAAAGGTTGAAGTAGATTACTTCTAATATTCATCCTACCTCAAGGTAGATGATCCTAGGATCATTCAGCTGCAGGAACAGAAATGCTGTAGGAAGTCAGAACAGAATGAGATCAATGTAACCTGGAGTAGTGGAGGGAGCTTCCTAGTGGATATGGACTTTGAAGGATGTATAGGAACTAGATGGAAAGGAATGTAAAGAGAAGACATTCCAAGTAGAGCAAGCAGCATGGAGAATAATGCAGAGAAACACATGAGGAGATAATGAATGGATTAGCCAGACTGGGATGAAAGGTGTATATGGGAAAAAAGATTTGAAAGGTGTCAGAGACAGAGAGCATCTGATTGGAGCCTCTAGTTTTAAGGATAAAGAAACTAAGATCCAGAGAGGTGGAACATTCTAAAGAAACACATCTTGCTTTCTTTCTACTCCCTGTGCTTATGGAGGCCTTGAATGCCAGGCTAAGAGTTTGGACTTTGCACAAAAGGAAGCAGGGATCCAAAAAGGGTCTTCATTGAAGGAGTGACCTGACCAGATCTGTACAGAGAAGAGAGTGATCCATGTGATTCGTGAGGAGCAAAAGGAGGTCTAAGCTCAGTGATGCTCAGGACTATCCCTGGCTCTGATTCGGACACCACCCTAGTATCATAGATTCAGAACAAGAGGAAATTTTAGAGGTCATATAGTCCAACCCTCTCATTTTAGAGATGATAAAAGTGAAACCTAACAAGGGTAAGGAACTTAGCCAAGGCCACAAAAATAGCAAGGTGCAGAACCAGGATCCAAACCCAAGTCCTCTGACTCCATATCCATTGTAATATGACTGGAGCCTAAAGAGGACCCTTCAGAATACTATCACGAACTAGAGCTTCTTTCTATCATAGGGACCCTGGGAGGTTTTAGTTCTGGCTGGGCTACAGAGACCTGTAATAATCAATACAGCAACAAAGACAGAATGGAGTCAGGGTTAGGAAGGGATGTCCAATGCAAAGGAACCACTTCCAATGAATGAGGGTATAAGCAGAGGGAAGGGGTCCAGTAGTGAGGGCTAAGCTTCTTTTAAGATTCCTCATTGCCATTACCATCCATTGTGTTAGGAACTTGGCCTTTGGCCAGAAGCAGTTTCTACTCTCTCCTGAAGCTCCAAGAAAATGGATCATATATAGGACGCAGTTAAAGTGGATTTGGGGGCAACCTGGCATGCTGTGATGGAAAGAGCCAAGCATTTAGAGTTAAAAGACCTGTGTTTGAGCCTTAGCTCTGCCACTAATTAGCTATGTGACCTTAGGAAAGTCACAACTGAGGGCTCAGTTTCCTAATTTAGAATTTAGATGAACTTTAAGGTATTTAAGGTGTCTTCTAATATTCTGTGATTTGGAGAGGTATGGGAGGAGGGGTCAACTGGGTAGGTGTCTCCTAATGTTTTCCCTCTTCAAGACCATAAATAACATATGTCAACACTGTCACAAACCAAGAGCTGAAGGGCCCCAAGCTAGGGCTATGGCCTTAGAGCCAGTAGCTTCAATGAGTATTTCTTGTCTACCAAATTAAGGTTCAAATTCCTTAGCCTGGAGCTTGTCACGTCACTTTCCAGTATCCACCAAGAGACATAGGCCTGCAGTCCTGAGTGCAAAAGAAGCTCTTTCCCTTTGTATGTCGAGAAATCTGGGGCCCAAACTTTATCTCAGAAACACAGGGAAATTCAGAATCTGGTGGTATCTACCTTAAAAGACACCATCCCCCCAATAAGGCTATTAGGACCTGAAGAACCCTGTTCTCCAGGGCCAAAATGTAGCATTGATTCCCTGTGGACTCCACTCTACTTGGATTTATCTGGGTTTCAACCTTCTGAGCTTAACAAAGTGAAAATAAATATTTAATTATTCTCCTAAACAAAAATCGATGGCTCTGCCGTTCTGCAGAGTAAATGGTATGGGCTATCAATCTTTCCCAAGCTTGGCCAGAGGGAAGTCATAGGAACAGGCAGGAGCTGTGTGAAGCCATAACCTAGGAAATCAAAAATTAAATATGGAGAAGGGAAGGAAAGAAAGAGGAAAGCAGCTGGTCCCTGAGAAGACCCCCTAAGCCCAAGGCTTTTCTCTGACCATTGTCACTGCAAATCCTATGTACACCCTTCAGATCTGGCTTCATCTGGAAGAGATACTATCATGAACTATCTCTATTTTCTTGCAGATATTGAATATATTGAGGGCACATTAGGGCAATGGGAGGGAAAGGATGAGTGAATTTGAGAGACATGTGTGTTGGTTGCCTGGAACAGGGGGTGTACATATAACTTTGTCTATAAACATGTTATTGGAGGGAGAGGGGACATCCTTAGGTGGGTAAGAAAATGATTGGAATGTACAGATGCCTATACAGGAGTCTGTATGTATTATGGGCCTCCTATTGGTTTCACAGCAATACTTCCTAGGCAAAGTGGGAGGGGAGCAGGCAGACCAGTTTGGTTTTTAAGAAATCTCTTCCCTACACTAGAGTCACTCTTACTGAGCTCAGAGTACTCCTTTCCCCAGAGTCAGGGGCAAAAGAATTTCCTTTTCTCCCATATCACCCCTTTGCCTTCTCTTTCCAGCTGTTCACCTGTGCTGAGGACTAGAGATAACCTTGAAGCACTCAGTTATCCTATATTGGAGAGACCTGATTATTGGCTTTTCCTATTTGACAGACATAGCAGCTGAGGCTCAAAGATGGGGCTTCTGGAGCATGGGGACCCATAGTTCCCAGAGACAGAGTCCAGGTGGACCCTTTTACTCTTCACTCTTCATTCTCATGATGACAGTCAGTGACATAGAACATCAGACCAAACAGTACCCTGTATCTGTACAGTTTGTTGGGTCCTTAGCATAAAAGGGTCAAGGAAACACTCATAGGTTTTATCCTCTACTCCCACTGACCTAAAAGCCCCAAAAGTTTAAACTTCTCTCCTAGCAATGCATTTCTGTAGTATCTTTGACACAAAAAGATTCATCCATTATGGTGAAATCAACTCAAGTTAATAAGTGTTATCACTGGGAATCCTACGTGTATCCTTCAGATCTGGCTTCTGCCTGCCAGGAAGATGGCCGGGAAAAAAATGTGAATGTGGTCTTTGGCTGCATGAAGAAAGGCATAGTGTCCTACACTGGGGAGAAGATAGTCCTGTTGTACTCTCCCTGGTCAAACTTCATCTGTAGCATCACATTCACTTCTAGATGCCACATTTTAGGAAGAAGGAAAGCATCCAGGAAATTGAAAGGTCTCCAGGTCATATCAAAGAAGATCATCTAAATGGAACAGAGAAATTTAACTTGAAAAAGAGAAGTCTTAGTGGGGGGTAGGGGTTGAGGAAGGGAGCATGATAGTTGTCGCTTACCGACAACTTGAGTAGAAGAAGGATTAGACCTGTTTTACCTGGCCCCAGGGAACAGAACCGGGAATGATGGGTGGAAATTATGAAGAGGCAAATTTAGGTTTTGTGTAAGGAAAAACTGCCTAACAATTTGAACTCTCATGAAGTGGAACTGGCTGCTTCAAGATGTCATCAGTTTCTCCCAAATGGAAATCTTTGAGCAATGACTTTGAGCAAGAATTACTTGTAGAGAGAATTCTTTTTCATGTATAAATTGGACTAGAGGGCCTCTGAAGTCCCTTTCTACTCTGTGATTCTCTCTATACTGAACACCTGCTCTGAAGAGAAGATAAAAAGGACAAGGGAGGTCTTTAGAAAGGTCATAGTTTGGTTAGAAAGAGAAGACATGGATGAAATTATTAGAGTACTAGATAAGGTAATATATGTCATGTCATATCCTGAGTGTTATCAGAGCTCAGAAAAGATAGAAGATGGAGTAGTGAAGAGTCCTTAGACACACAACACTTGAGCTGAATGGAGGAAACAGCCAAAGCAGAAAAATAGTAGTTAAGCATGGTGTGTTCCTGGAAAATGAGGTGGCCAGTTTTCTGGGAGGGCAGGCTATTTGTTAGGAGTAATGGGAGAGCAGACTGGGTAAGGAAGTTAGAGCTACATTGTAAAGGGCCTTGAAAATGTCTGAGTCAAGGTAGATTCTTAAATATTGAACTTCAGCATTCTAAACTTTTCTTCCTCCATTCCTATAAACCTTTCTAATACTCCTCTCATTCACCCTAGTCTTAAAGGATGAGGTGGCTCTGTTCATTCTCAAAGATAACCCTCTATCTTGTGCCCTTGATCTGATCATCTGACCTCTCCTCTCCTACAGGACATTGCTCTAATAATCATTCCCCCTCCCTCATGCATCATCATTTCTTCCCCTCTGTTAGTTCCTTTCCTTCAGTCTGAAAACATGGTCTGGTCTGCACCATCCTTAAAAAAAATCAAAGCAAGATTTTTTTCATTGACTCTGCTCCTCCTTCAGTCTATGATTCTATTTCTCTTCCCTTTCACTGCCAACTTAGAGAAAAAAAGACTCGGTTCATGTCCTCTCCACCCAGCCATTTCTCAACCCTCTATTCTATCTAAGTCTCCAAGGTAGCCAAAATCAATGATTTTTTAATCATTCTCTTTTATCTCTTTGAAACTTTTGCAACTTTGGACTACTCTTACACCGCCCCCCCCCCCTTCCCTCCCTTGGCCTCTAGTGACATTGTACTCTCATCATTCTCTTCCCATTTCTCTGATGACTCTGCCTCTGTCTCCTGCTCCTAAAAAGTGAATTCCCTCAAGGATGTCTTTAAGTCCTCTCCTATTTTTCCTCTGTGATCTTTCTCTTTCTGATCAAACCTACTTCCATGACTTCATTGATCACCTATATACAGATGAATTCTAGATATTTATCCCCAACATCTCAGAGGTTCAGTCACAGATTTCAAACTGCTATTTGATCCTCCCTACTTGGATATCTTGTTGGTACCTCAAACTCAACATTTCTAAAACAGAATTCATATTTTTGCTCCTTCACGTATTTGATGGCACCTTACCCTCTCAAGTATCTCAGATTTATAACCTTGGCATCACTTTTGGTTCTTCTTTCCCTCTTAGCTCACATATCTAGTATGTTTCCAAGTCTTGTTATTTCTACCTCCACAGTATCTCTCCCAAAACTTCCCTGTAGAATAATGGATTCCAAGTCAGAAGGGATCTTAGAATCATGTAGACCAATCTACTACCCAATACAGAATCTCTTCTGAAGTATTCTTTGAAAGGTAATCATCTTTTCTCTTCTTGAACACTTTCGTTTTTGGGAAGCTCATCACTTCATAAGGTAGGTTCCTTAATGTGGACAACTTTAACTATTAGAAAAAATTTTAAAATTGTGTGTGTGTGTGTGTGTGTGAGAGAGAGAGAGAGAGAGAGAGAGAGAGAGAGAGAGAGAGAGAGAGAGAGAGAGGATTTTTGTGTGTAAGAGAGAATATCTGGATTTCTTCCTTGCCTTACCACCCAACTTTCTGAGTCTTCCTTTCTCCTTCCTTTCCTTAAGTCTCAAGTCCCTGGGAATTATCCTGTCATCATCAGCAACCTCCCATTCATGGGTCTTTTGGCTAGGCTATAGAAAAGTTAATTGGCTGGTTGGGGTGTCTCCTTTGAGAGAGGGAGGAAGAGAGAGAAAGAAGCTAGCGAAGCAAAGCCCCACAAAATATTGATGGGGAGTTTAACCAGCTCTTAATGAAGTGAGGATGCCTGCCAAGAAGAAATCATTTAAAAACTAAAATGAAATTGAAAAGCATCTGTACTAAATGGCAAGTCATAATAATAATTCATATTTATATGCACTTCATGGTTGCAAAGTACTATACACATATTCTCTCATTTGATTTTCACAAAAACCTGTGAGCATAGTGCAATTGTTATTACCCCCATTTTATAGTTAAGTTCAGAGAGATGGAATTATTTGCCCAAGGTTACATACCTAATCAGTGGCAAAACTCGGAGTCAAACCTAGATCTCTAGTGTATTAGAACTCTCACTCCATACCGGGATCTCTGCCATACCAGGAGTGTGATGAAACCAGTACTTGTCATCCAAGCTCACCAGAGCTTTCTGGTGAATGCTGGAAATGGAATGATTAAGTTTAGGTAGCCTGATGATTCCTCCAGGCATCTTACACCCTTACTTGCTGTGATTTATCAGACGTTATTTCAAAGCCATGTTGGAATTAGAGGTCCCAACTGTCCATTTTGTCCACCTCACCAATGTTCATTTGTATACATGAGGCTTTTGTGGAAACCCCTATGGATTTATAAATGCTAGTCATGCTGCTCTAACAATAGAGAGACCCAGGAATGAGGGGGTTGTCGCAATTGAAATGGACTCACCTTAACTGAGATTATTAGATTTATAGTTCAGCAAAGCATTTGACTGTCTCTCAAGCTGTTTAATAATAAGATGAAGAAATTTTATGTAGGTGGAAGTACAGTTAGGTAGATTTGAAACTGGTTGAATAGCCAGTCCTAAAAGAGTAATCATTAGTGGGTCGATATTAACTTGAAGGAAAATCCCCAGGGATCTGTCCTTGGTGCTTCATTAAATCAAGGGAGTGGAATCAGGACCATGGATGGCTACATTCATATCCATGACTTGGCCTAAGATATTGCTAAAGAAAGGGAATAAGTAGTCATTAAGTGCCAGCTATGTGCTAGAGATAGTACTAAGCACTTTATAAATACCTCATTTTATTGTCTCAACTACCCTGTAAAGTCACACAGCTAGGAAGTGATGAGACCAGATTTGAACTCTGTTCTTCCTGACTCCAGGCCTAGATATCTACCCAATGTGCCGCCTAGCTGTCTCAAATTTTTAAATGACAGGAGATTAGGAATAATAGCCAACATATAAAATAAGAATCAGAATTCAAAAAGGAAAAAAAGAATCAAATCAAATAAGATTATATTTAATAGGGATAAATGTAAAGTTTTAAATTTAGGATTAAAAATTCAACTTCATAAACACACATCCCCAAAGGATATGGGGAGGAGGGAGGCATACCTAGATGACATTTCCTACAAAAATGTCTTGGGATTTTTAGTGGACTGAAAGCTCATTACAAGTCAAGAGTGTGATATGGCTTCCCCAGAAGTTAAAACAATAACTGAGAGTCATAAAGTTCAGGATGAGAGAATTAATAGCTCTGCTATGCTCTATACTTGATGAGCCAACTTTAGAGTTCTGGTTTCCATATTTTAAGAAATATATGGGTAATATGATTACAAAAGAGGATGATCAGGATGTTCAAAGGATGAGTGAGCATGCTATATGTGGTCCATTTGAAGGAACTGACAATATTTATCCAGCGCAGGTGAAGATGTGGGAAAGACCTGATAGATGTCATTAAGGTTGTTGAAGGGCTGTTATGTGAAAGAAGGATGTGACTTGTCCTGTTTGGATCCAGAGAGTAGGACTAGGAGTAATTGATATAAGTTGTAGAGAGACAGGCATAGCAAGTATTGGTCCAAGGAAAAATTTCTTTAATAACCAGAGCTGTCCCAAAGTGGAGTGGCCTGCCATAGGTATTAGGAGGTTCTCCATCATTGGAGATCTTCAAGCAAAGGTTGGATAATTTTGAAGATATTGTAAAAAGGGATTTTTCTCATACATGGATTAAATTAGGTGACCTTTGAAATTTCTTCTAATTCACAGAAGAGATAATACCATAGAATTTAGAGCTAAAAGGGAGCTTAACAGTTCACCTAGTCCAATTCCCTCATTTTTAAATGCGAAAACTAAGACTCAGAGAAGTGGTTTGCCCAAAGTTACATAAATACTAAGTAGCAAACTTCATATTGAAATCTCCTGACTCCTTTCTCACCAATGTTCTTTTCACTATTTTATGATCTCACTTCCTGTTCTTTTGGTCTATTTTCCCCCTCATTTACATAAGATAAAAGATTAAGGAGTTTTACATCTTCCTGTTTTAAGGTATTCATTCATTTCATGGCACATATTGTTTTGTTTTCGTTTTCTCACATAACTGTGCTCTTTGCAGTCTAAATCAATATTTCTCTAGGTCTTTGAGAGATTCTGCAACAGTCTACCCTACATCATCACCTTAGCATAGGGATAAAAATATTGGAAAAGGTAGAGGGTGTCACAATTTCTATACTGTTGCTTTTGAAAATGGGAGTTGTAATCAAAGTAACCCTTTCATTTATATGGCAATCTGTGTTTGGAGCAGTGGAAAGAACACTGGATTTGGAGTCAGAGAACCTTGATTCAAATCCTGGTTTTGCTACTAATTACTTATGGACATTGGAGAGGTCACTTAACTGCCTTGAGACTTGGTTTCCTTATCTGCAAAATGAAGGTGTTAACTTGATAATCTCTAATGTCCCTTCCAACTCTAAATCTATAAATCTGTGATCTCATTTGGTCTTGATAACCACCCTCCATGAAGTAGCATGACAGTACTAGATAGAAGAACAGCCTTAATATATGGGAAACATGGGTTCAAGTCATGTATCTAAGAGATACTGGCTCTATGGCTATGAGCAAGTCAATTATTTTCAAGTAAAGCAATTTTCATTGCTCCATTAAAACTTTCTATTACTAAAAGTTACAAATGAATTACTGAGCTGCATTGGTCATGGCGGGGGGGGGGGAGGGGAGAGAGGGGGGAAGGGAGGCTCCACACCAAATGTTCCCTGCACTGATAAAATCACGGGTCCAGGTCAAAAAAAAAAGCACCCTCTAAGTCAAAAAGGGTATTTTAAAAATTAGGAAAATGAGTCTTTGAAAGGTTAAAAAGCTTTCCCAATAGAACACAATTCAGCAACAAAATACATTAATCACTTACTACTGTACATGTGACAAATTAGACCCAAACCTCTAGCACTACATTTTTTACAGTGGGCTTGACAGCACCCAACACACCTCCCCGATTCTATGGATGATGCCCACTAAGACATACTGTCAATCAACTCAATTCAACAAATATCTGTTAAGCAACCTACTCTATTCAGGGAAGGTGATAGGCAATAAACTATGAATATGTTGTCAGTTACTGATGCTGTTGTATCCTGGTTAATTGTTTCCTTTTCATTAACTGGCTTTTTTAAAATTGTTTTTATGTATAAAAGTCTGTCTCCCCCTGTATTAGGGGCCCAGGTCTAAACTGAGGAGACGTGGTCCGGCTTTGTTAGGCAATTGACTTGTGTTGCTTAATAAATTGATATGCTCAGATGATTGAACCTTTGTTTCCTCAGTCATTTCATCTTTCACCTGCCACAGGACTCAGAACCTACTCTCAAGGATAGTAAGGGAAAGAATTAGGCCAACACTAATGCAGAGTGGTTTGGGTTCCTCAGGATCCTGGGCTGTTCAGTATTTCCTCAAGTCCTATTAGGGAGAAGATTCCGTCTGCTTAGTCTTTTTCCCCTGATGGACTCATGGGGAGATGACTTCAAACACAAATTCCAAACCCCAATGGCCCAAGTAGCAAATCTAGCCTTGCGAAAATTGATCATCTGCTGTTCTGGCCACTCCTCGGTGAGAATCTCTCAGCTAGTCTCTAAGCCAGCAGTTCTCAACCTGTGGGTTGCAACCCCTTTGGGAGTCAAATGACCCTTTCACAGGGGTCACAAGGGTCACCTAAGACCATCGGAAAACATATTTCTGATGGTCTTAGGAACCGAGACACCACTCCTCTGTCCATCTCCAGGTGGGTCCGCCCACATGCAGATAACGCCCACATATGAGTATTAAAGGGTCGCGGCATTAGGAAGGTTGAGAACCACTGCTCTAAGCACATGAAAATGGATCATAGGATTTAAAATTAGAAGGGATTTGACATCTCATCTAGTACAATCCTTTCATTTTGCAGATGAGAAAACTTAGCTCCAGAGAAGTGAAATGAATTGCCTGTGGTCACATGGGCAAGTTGCAGAATCAATATTTAACTCAGGACTCCTGACTACAAGTCAAACACGCTTTCTATTACTCAATCAGCTATGAATTAGTCTTTTCTCTGTTCCTATTATATACTCAGCTGTGTACTACTGGGGAACTGTGTACTCTGGGGAAAACAAAAAGAAAATACAGTCTGTCCACAAAGAGCTCAAAATCTAATTAAGGAGACAAGACTCTTACAAATGAAATAACTAGAGAATATAAGACAGAACAGAATTCAATGCAGATTTATTAATCATCTACTTTAAGTGCTAGAGAGATTGTTGGGACCAAAGATAACTATGGCCTGGGGTGGCCAAGGGAAGCTTTATGGAAATTGTAAAATTTTCTCTGGATCCTAAATAATGTATAGAATTCGTATAGGTTGAGAATCCTTAGCCTCCTAGATGAAGGGAATAGAATGAGCAAAATCATGGAGAATATGCATGACGATAGTATGTATAGTGCCTTAATGCAAGGAGATTGGTCTGACTGGAGTCAAAATTCTTTCTGAGGGAGTAGATGAAGTTATAAATGAATAAATACATAGGGCATTTGTGGAAAACTGTGAACATCAAGCAGAGGAGTTTAAACTTTCTCCAATAGTTAATGAAGAATCATAAAAAGTTCTTGGTAGAGCAACTGACCGTGATTGCTCAAATAAGCTTTTCAGGTCATTGTGAGCTGAATGAACCTTCTCCTCTATACTTCCTTCCCCAAGCCAAGATTCCAAATACTGAGGTTACTTGGTCAAATCTCTAGCTATAAACCTGTCTTCCTCTACTTACTACTCTAGTTTTTCCCCATTACCGGTAGAGTTAGGGCCTATGACTCCTCAGGTATATATAATGGGAGGGAGTTAGGTTAGGGGTCATAGGTAAATAAAACTGAGTCCCAAGTGGTCCTGATTTCTCTTACTCCTAGAAAAAAAATCTCTTAGTTGTAAGAAAAGAGGCTGTGGAAAATGATGAGACTATAACATTACAAAGGCATTGCAATCTAGGCTGGGAGCCCCCAAACTTGGGCTGATACTGCCTAGCTGGGTAACAATACTGCTTTCATTACCTCACAGGGTTGTTGTGAGAAAAGCATTTTGCAAATCATATGGAACTACATGTGCAATATTATTAGTTGTAGTTATTGTCACTGTTATAAACCCAGATCCATAATAACTAAATTGTGATCTTAAAACATTCACTTAAACAGTTTCTGGGCCTCAGTTTCTCCATTTGTCAAATGGGCATGATAATACCTGTCCTACTATTTCACAAGATTGTATCTGAGACAAGATTGACTGTGTAAGTTCTTTGACAAATATAAAACAAATTGAAGGAGTCATTCAATTCAGCTTAATCTGGTTTAACAAATATGTATTTAGCACCCACTGTGCACAGAACACTGCGTTAGTCATTTGGTTAGGAGTAAGGGTATCCATATTCATTTAGAACTTATAGTCTATTAGGAAACATGATGAATATGCTGTTAGCTCTAATACAAAATTGTACGTTTCATAGAGATGTAAGCAAGATGCTATGTGAGGGCTGACGGTGAAAGGTAAATGTTGGCTAGAGAGATACAAGGTGAGGCTTTATAGAGGAGATGGAATTTGAGGTGCACATTAAAGTAGGAATTTATTAGACAAGGGAGGAAGGCATTTAAGACAGAGTGGACAACATGAGCAAATTCAGGGATATGGGGTTTTCTTTATTATCATATTAGAATTTGAAATAGCCTTCAAGAAGCAGAAATCTATCTTTGATGGTGGGGTCCAAGGAATTATGGAAATTTAATCCAGAATAGGGATTAAAACCAAGGGATTGGGTTGGAGCAAGGCAAGGAAGGTAGGGAGGGAAGGGGTGGTGGGGCGTGGAGGGTGGGGGAGGGAAGGAAAGGAGGAGAGAATATCCTTAAGGGCTGCAGAACACACATTAAGCTCTAAAGAAAGTAGCAAAATACTCATTTTTTTCTCACAGATTCTTTTCCACCAGATGGGCTTTCATCTTATCTTTTGCCTTTCCTAATCACCAAAAGCAATGCAAATACTCATTACAGGAGCCTCCTCTCCCTCCCCAACCCCTTTCTGCCCCTCTCCAATTCCCCAGAATCCACCCTATTTCCCTAATATACTGTTTGGATGGAACAGCATCCCCTAGTGGAAGACTATTGTCCCTACAATAACTTCAATTCCACTATAGTGTAAGGGACTGTTTCCCCAAACTAAAGAAGGGTGCACCTTGCAAAAGATATGATGAGAGAGGATCTGAAGATGGAATTACAATCCCCACGACAAGACTGGTAGGAAAGATATTTTTTTATCACTTTAACAAGGATTTATCACATGTCTACCTATAATGTTCTGGGCACTATACTAAAAATAGAAGATACAAAGACAAACATAAAATAGTCCCCTGCTCCAAAGCAGCTTATATTCTAATAAAAAAGACAACGTGTATGTGTGTGTGTGTGTTGTCATTTGAGGAGGGAATGCACTAGTACCCAAAGGGGAATAAGAAAGGCTTCCTATATAAGGTCAGTTGATCTGAACCTTGAAGGAAACCAGGTGTTCAAAAAGGAAGAAATGCATTCCAGGCATGGGAAGCAGTCAATACAGAGGCACAGAGGTGAGAAATGGAGAGTTGTGTGTGAAGATCAGCAAGAAAGCCAGTATAACTGGATTGTAGAGTGCCCATAGGGTCGTTATTTGTGAGAAGATTGAAGACCTTTGGGTTAGGTTGAGAAAAGCTTTGAAAGTCAAACAGAAGAGTTTCTATTTTTTCCTAGGGGTAATAGGAAATCATTGGAATTGGAAGAGGGGGTAAAGTGGTCAGATCTGTGCTTTAGAAAATTCACTATAGGGGTTGCATGAAGCGGGGATTGGAATGGAGCTGGTAGGAAAATCAAATAGGCCATAGCAATAATCCAAGCAAAAATCTTCCTGTCTCTCTACTTATCATATTCCATAAAGCCTGCATCACCATGTTGTGGCTGGAGTCTGGAGAGTTGGGCAGGGTACCACTCTCGAGTGAGATCCAAAGGAAAAAAAAACCAACAGTAGGATTGAAAGTTCTAGTTAGCTCTTTCAGTTCCTAGATGATGGGCAGCCTGACCAGATGGATCTCTGATTGCCCGAGCTGCCTCTGGCTCTTAAATTCTTCAATCTGTCTTTATCCTGATATAAAAGGTAAATCATACTGTTCGTGATTAATTAATTCAGGGAACAAGGGGCCAGAGCCAGGCTGACAGTCAGTGAGGATCCTGTAGCCAGGCTTTCCCACTTCATAGCTCTTTTTCTGTCTCTCTTTGCTCACTGTATTACTTTCTCTTTTATCTCTCTTCCCCCTCTGACAGTACATCTATGTCAATATTTCTCTCCGACTCTCTCACTCTTGTTTCCATCTTTCATCCTCTCGCTCCCTTCTTTCTCTGTTTTCTATTGTCTCTCTTTCTCTTTGTGTAGCTGTCTGTCCTGTCTCTGGGTCTGTTTCTGTCTCTGTCCTTATCTCCCTCCCCTCTCCCCTTTTCTCTGTCTCCTTTGGTCTCTGTGTGTTTCTGCCTCTCTGTCTCTATGTCTCTGTCTGTTCCTCTCATCTCTTTTTCTTCCCATCCCTCCTCTTCTCTCTTCTCTTTTTTCCTCCCCTCCCTGCACCTCCTCCCTAGGACAGGTGTCACAAGACATTAGCCTCAGGCTTTTACTCTGCCTAGAGGAGCTCCTTCCCCTGAGGTCTGAGTGTAATTAACACTACAGTCTCCACCCCTCCCCCTCCCACCCTGGGGCTAGTTAATAATGATGCCTTGGCTCAACCCAGAGGAACATCTTTAGTCTGAGGATATGAGGGCTTATTTGCTCCAGACTTCAGTCATCTGGGGTTACAGGGGCACTCAGCTGGGGTGGCAACTTGCCCAAGGTCACATAACAAATGCCTGGCATCTGTGGTGTTTTGGAAAGAGTGTTAGATATTGGCATCAAAGGACCCCAGTGTAGAATACCACCTCTGCTACCTATTGCCTGTATGACCTTGGACAAATCACTTATCCTCTCTCAATCTCTGTTTCTTCATCTGTAAAAAGACAAGGTTAGTCCTAGATGACTTCTAAAGGCATTTCCAGCTCTAAATCTAAGTCCCAGTGAACAAGATAGCATCATTTTCTATTAGTGAAGTGCACTCAATTTCCACACTCCCTGGTTGTATCTTATGTCTGGGAGCAAAGCCATAGCTCAGGTGGGAACAAGAGTAGTTCTTCTCTGCCTACCCCACCATACACACACCCTTCCCATGACAACCCGAGAAGGTAAGAAAATTAAAATATAGACTCATTTCAGGAGAGAAGAATGTGAAGGGAGTACCTGAATTTTGGATAAGGACAATTTAAAAAAATTAAACTTCTGTTTAAAAAAGAAGACCTTCTGTTTGAAGGTTTTGTGTAAATGGTATAATATGTACTTTACTTTAAAATTGTACTAATATCATTTTTTTACATTCTCTCTCGCCTACCCAAAAGCCATCTCATAACACTTTTTTAAGAGACAAAAAGCAATTCAGTAAAATAAACAAACACATTAACAAAATCTGACAGTATATGCAATGTTCCACACTCATAGTCTGCAACCTCCACAAAGAAAGGAGAGAAGCCTCATTTTCCCACTTCTTCTTCTGGTCCCAGCTTGATTATTATGATTACCCAATATTATTTTCGTGTTGCAATTATTGTCTATTTTGTTTTCCTAGTTCTGTGTACTTCACTTTGCATTAGTTCATACATCTTCCCTAGATGTTGTAATGTCTTCAGACACATTAATTTCAATGACAGATAATATCCTGTTCCTAATTTAGGGGATAAATCTTTAAAAGTTGCCTGAAAGGATAAGAGCTTAGATGACTTGTCTAGAGTCAGAGTAGTAAACTTTAGACATGGAATTTGAAGCCAGTTTTTCCAAGTCCAGCACTCTATGTATTATACCACCAAGTTAACAGATAGTTTTGTTCTTATACTATCCATAAAGATGAATTATCTTCCAATTGGAAGAAAACATAAGACAAGAATGGTTGCAGAAATTGAAGCCTAAGATAAAGGAGACTGCAAAAGGACATTTAGCTATTTCAAATGAATTGAGGTCCCCAGATCTAGATTAATAACATCCCAGGGTACTAGAAAAACTTGTAAAATGACTACAGAACCACTGTTGATAATATGAGAAAAATCATGGAGAATGAAAGAGGTTCCAGAAGATTGGAGATGGGCAAATAAGCACTTCATTTTTTCAAAGAAGGAAAAAGAAGATTGATAGCAATACCTGGCAGAATTTTAAAAAGAACTAAGTCATTTCTGAGCATTTAGAAAAGTGATCACTAGGATCCAGCATGGATTCATTCAGAATGAGTCATATGAAACCTATCTCATTACCTTTTTAATGGGACTACTACATTAGCAAATACAGAGAATCCTGTAGACTGTTTTTATTTCAACAAGGTTTTTTTATAGAGTCTCTCATGTCCTTGTAGACAAGGTTCAGTCATGTGGCATATATAATATGGTTAGGTGGATTTGTAGCTGATTGAATATTCCTTAAAAAATAAGACAACAGCAATAACATCATTCAACAATCCTCTGGACGTTAATTCAAAGCAAGGAATAAGGCAAAGCAAGTCGGGAAGCATTTATTAGGCACCAACTATGTGCTATATACTGTGGTAAGTGCTGGTAAAGCAAACAGACATACACTCCAAAGGTGTTTGACATTGTTGTAAAGAACATTCAACACAGAGTTGAAGACAAAGAGGGATCCCCTATAAATGACGATGTCCTCTGGATGCTCCTGTTTGCTGATGACACCAAAGCCCAAGAAAACTACAGAGCCTCTGAAGTGAAATACACAATCACACAAAAGATGTTGATCTGACTATCTATTCACAAGAAATGAAGGGAATGAAGTATGTTGCCCAAGGTATGTTATATAGTTGGATAGACAATCTATGACTTATATATGTATGTGTATATGTATACATGTACATGTGTGGATACATAAACGTGTTATATAAATATGTTTCTGTTTATATATGTGTATGCACATACATATACATTGGATAGGTATTACAAGTGCGCAGTAAGATGGGCCCATCACTGAACTGGAGAAGTCACAAAATTTTTTTCATAACCTCAAGAATCTCTCTACGACAAGCTCCATCTTTTAAATATTACTATTCTTCCAATGAGCTTATGTGACCTCAGGTGTGGAACAATAAAGTCTCCAAAGAATTGAAGTTGTGATCACCCAAAGGCCAATGAAGAGGAACATGGTAAGTTTGAACAAGTTTATAACACATTACAAACAAGGAATTATACAGGAGATGTGGCATGCAAGATATCATCAAAGAAATGTGTAATCAAAAAATAAGATAGGCTGTTGACGTGCTAAGAGCCAAGGATAATGGTGATGATGATGATGGTGATATCTCTCTTTAAAGCTTGCAAAAAAAATAAAACTTTACATATGTTATCTCATAAATGATGCAAATACCAAATTCACTGTTAAGTTGGTATTCTTGAGATGTCAAGAGAATTTGGAGAAAGCCCTGAGCACATTGGGTAAACTTATGAGAAGATATGGACAAGAATCACGTACCATAGAAAAGCATGGAAGGGTGGCAATCTGCATTACTTGAGGGAATGCCCATGTTAATGATATCATAGACCCATTGAAGAATTTATCCATTTAACCATATCGAGAGAGTGTTGAACATTAAAACTATAGGAAGTCATCATGGTCTTTATATCCTTAGTGCCTTGCATAGACATTTAATAAATACTTGTCTAACTGATTAATGGAACCATGTTAGCCTGAAGATAGAGTCCAGAAGCATGCCCTCACTTTGTGTATTTGTTTCTATACAATTCAATATTTCTAATTAAGGACATGAGTGTATGATGTCTCAAATTTTTGAGACAAATTTAGACAAGACAGTGCATTGGATGGAAAAAATAAAAGTTCCAAAAGATCTTGATAGACTAGAACTCTGCGCCAAAACTTATAATGTGAAAAATTAACAAAGATAAATGTAAGGTACAACATTTAGGTTTAAAAAAAATAAATTTCTCATATACAAGATGGGGGTGAGAGGTGACCTGATTGAATAATAGTTCATGTGAAAATACCTAAAGGTTTAATTAACTACAGACTCAATAAGTACCAATAATGTGATGCTGGGGAAGGGAAAACAAAGTTAATATTATTTCAGACTGTATTTGTAGAAATACAGTGCAAGATCAAAGGAGTCCCACTGCATTCTACACTCATCAGATCACATCTGTAATGGTGTGCCCAATTCTGGGTGCAATATTATAAAAAGGAGATTTTAAAACTACATGTATCTGGCAGAGAATTACCAAGATGTTCATTGGTTTGGAAAACATGTCATACGAGGTATTGTTAAAGGAATTAATGGTATTTAGCTGGGAGAAGAGAAGACTTGGGTAGAAATATGACTACTAGTATGAAATAGTTGAAGGACTGTCATTTGAACAAAATATTAGACTTATTCTGTATAGCTCCAGAAGGTAGAACAAACATCAATAGGTAGAAATTACAGGCAGGCAGATTTCAATTCAATAAAAAAATTTACCTGTGAGCAGTTAGAGATGTCCCCAATGGAACAAAGCATTTCACAACATAGTAAACTCTCTGTTGCTGGAAGTGTTCAAATAGAAACTGGATGACCACTTGTCAGAAATATTACAGAAGGGATTCCTGTAGCCAATGGGAAGTTAAACTGAATTATTTCTAAGATCTCTTCCAACTCTAAAATGCTATGAAAATTTCTCCATCCAGCCTTATCTCTCACTACTCCTCTTCACTGTATACACACACACACACACATCCTACATTCAGTTATGAGTGACTTTGCTCCCTATAATAATCCCCGCCCTCGGGGTGGGGGGCAGGGAGGAGAAGAAGTGTGAAGTACTCTTTGGATATTTACTACTAAAACTATAGTTCATGAGTTCCCATCAGTAGGAACGCATTGACAGTCAGCCAGTAGATAAAATTAGCTCACAGCAAAGGCTTTTACTAAGAATGCATAGTAAGAATAGTAGCTATAAAAGCCATAAACTTGGGGTGAATTTTCCACAAATATAAATAATGTCCATAGGAAAAGTGGGCATGAATGTGTATAAAATCAGCAGCAGCATCCTTTGCTCTTGCCATGTCACTGGCCTTAGTTTTTGATTACACATTTCTTCAGTATCTTGCATACCACATCCCCTGTATAATTCCCTATCTGTAATGTGTTATAGCCTGTTCATACCTACCATGTTCTTCTCCATTGGCCTTTGGGTGATTTTCAATTTGAATTCTTTGGAAAATTCAGTATTTCATGACTTGAAGTTGTACAAGATCCTTGAAAGAATACTGATATTAAAAAGATGTAATTCATCATAGAGAATATCTTGGGGTCATTAAAAGAATTTTGCAGCTTCTCCAGTTCACTGCAGGGTCCATCTTATTATGCACTTGAAATACCCATCTAATATATGGATGGATGGATGGATGGATGGATGGATAGCTATGTGTATATGTCATAGATTGTCCATCCAACATAACATAGTAAAGCACATTTGTGAGGAACTATAAGGAATGCAATAGCCTCCCTGTTCCACTAAGAGAGGTTACCACCTTTTTTTGGTACTGTCATTTGAGATTCCTCACACCTTTCTATGTCTAAATTAAGAAAGGAACATATGAACTCATGCATCTGGCACTACAGGGCTCTGATGTCTTTCTCCCATTGTGAAGTCTTTATGTTGCTCCCTCTAGGTGCCCCATCTCTGCTAAGTGAATCTTTCAACTGAGTTCTCCAAAAGTTAACTCCCACCTGCTAGGGATAATTCTCCCTTGAATCCATGATCAACTCTCTTCTCTGTTGCCAGGAGTCATCTTTCTAGAGCAGCAGTTCTCAACCTGTGGGTCGCAACCCTTTCACAGGGGTCACAAGGGTCACCTAAGACCATCGGACAACACGTATTTCCGATGGTCTTAGGAACCGAGACACCGCTCCTCTATCCGTCTCCAGGTGGGTCTGCCCACATGCAGATAAACCCACATATGAGTATTAAAGGGCCTCAGCATTAGCAAGGTTGAGAATCACTGTTCTAGAGTCACAGGTTTTCTGGGTCTATGTCTAACTAGAATATATATTCCTCTGCTACCTCGAAAGGTTCTGTGAACTCTTTAGAACTAATGAACTATTGAACTTTTGATTAGGGTATCTCCTGTTGGACAAGCAGTTCTAATACAACTATATCATGGTCAAAGCGGGGGGGGGGGGAGGATAAGAGAGAGAAATCCCCTCCTCACCCCATCCTACCCCCACCAGCACCCTGCCCCTGCTGGTCTTCTGGTCAAACTCTGTGAAGCTGCTTCAGCTCTATAATCATCAGACAGACTTACTCTGGGACTGTTCCGTTTTTTAGGGGTCACATGGTAAGGTGGTCAATCTTCTCCCAACCAACAGTCAAGCTTCCCTTCTAATTAACTAAAAGAACTCACTCACACTTCATAAAAGGATTACTGGGTGTGGCCACTTCTTAACAGTTAAACATCTCCTTATCTGCCTTTCATTTTCTGTGATTATATTCTGGGATTTCTCCTTTGCCTATACAAATCCTACACATTGGTAAAATTCCACCTCTTCCATGGAGCTCTCCTCCAACTCTTTAGACCTCATTTACTTCTCCTCTCTCTGACCTACAGCATTTTGGATCTGAGCCATACGTTCTAACACCTCATCAGATTCTGTCTTCTATTGTTCTCTAATTCTCTCACATGTCATGTCTTAGTTTTTCTCTCTCTAATTAGACTATAAATCCTCAAGGGATCATATTTTCTCTTCTTTCATCCTTCATGATACCTATAATAAGACTCTCAGGAAAACTCAAGATGTACTTGTTGTTGATTGATAGGTGGATAGCCAGCACCAAAGAATCATTCAACAGACTTTACAGGAGCTATCTCCCCCTACTCCCAACCAACTACTTGTTCTAATATTTTCTTCCCCATTAATTCATTTCTTGCTGCATTTTTTGTTTGGTCTCTCTACTGCTTCTCAGTTACCTCCTGCCAACAATCTGCTCACTTTTAAAAAGACAATGACTTCCCTAGAGGTTATCCATTTCACTGCTCAATTTTAGGGGGGGCTTTGAGAGCTTCTGTTTATAGTCCTGGATCTGCAGTTAGATCGGCATTGGTGTTTATTTTCTTTGGAAAATCCAGCGCACTGAACTCCATCAGAAGATCTGAGTTCAAGTTCCAGATCTGCCATTTAATAACTGTGAAACCTTGGGTGAATCACTTTAGCCATCATAAAAGGCTCTATATATTTTATATGTTGAGGGGTTTTTTTTGTTTTTCTTAACATCACTATCACTTCCCCATTGTCTCACTCTATCAGAATGCAAGTTCCTCATAGGAGCTTTGTATTTGTATCTTCAGTACCTTTTCATTACATTACATAGTTCCTAACATGTAGGCACTAAAATAAATCCTTTTTCATTCATTTTCATTCATTGATTCAAAGAAAAACAATCAAAAATGACATCAACTATGTCAGTCCAGTCTGTCTCATTCAGTGTGCCACTGAGTCTCAGTCAATAGTAAGCCAATAAGCATTTATTAAATGTCTACTATGTGCCAGGCACTATGATAAGTGCTGGCAAAAGACAATCCCTGCCCTCAAGGAGCTCATAATCTAATGGAGAAAACAATAAACAAACAAATATGTACAAACAGGCTATACACAGAAAAACGAGAGATAATTAAAAGAGAGAAGGCAGTGGCATTAGGAAGGATTGGGAGGGGCTTCCTGTAGAAGACCAAGTTTTAGTTGGGGCTTGAAGGAAGCCAGTAGGCAGAGAGGAGGAGGGAGATACCCAGAGAAAATGTCCAGAACTGAGATAGGGAGTATCTTTTTCGTAGAACATCGAGAAGGTCATTGTCACTGACTGAAGAGTACATGGCAGAGACTAAGGTAGGAGAAAAATGGAGGTGGTTATAAAGGGCTTTGAATGCTAAACAGAGAGTTTCATATATCATCCTGATCATAATGGGGTATAATTGGAGTACATTGAAAAGCAGGAAGGTGACGTGGTTGGACCTGCACTTTAGAAAACTCACTTTGGTGACTGAATGGAGGCTGGATTGGTACAAGAAGAGAGTGTGGCAGGCAAACCTAACCATAGGCTACTACAACTACTAAGAATGAGGTGATGAGGACCTGCATCAGTATAGTAACAATGTTAGAGGGCAGAAGTGGACCATATTTGAGAGATACTGCAAAGGTAAAATTAATAGACTGTGGCAACAGATTGGGGGGGGGGAGGGTGATGAGGGATAGTGAGGAGTCAAAGATGACACTGAGGATGTGAGCCTGTGGGACTGGAAGGATGGTGATACCCTCAACAGTTATAGACAAGTTTGGAAGGAGGAAGGGTTTGGGGAAAAGATAATGAGTTCAATTTTGAACATGTTGAGTTTGAAATGTCTACTGGACATCCATTTCAATATGTTGAAACAGAGTTAGAGATGTAAGACGAGCTCAGCAATGAGTTTTAGGCAGTTGAAAGATAATCATTAAATCTATGGGAGTTGATGAAATCACCAAGTGAAGTAGTATAAAAGGAAAAGAGAAGAGGATCCTGGACAAAGCCCTGTGCAACACCTGTGCTTAATAGGCATGATCTGGATGAGGCTTCGACAAAGGAGACTAAGAAGGGTTGGTCTGATAGGTAGGTGGAGAACCAGGATAGAGTTGTATCCCAAAAACCCAAAGATAAGTATGTGTCCAGAAGAAGAGAGTGATCAACACTATCAAAGGCTGCAGAGAAGTCAAGAAAAACGAAGACTGAAGAAAGGCCATTAAATTTGGCACTTAGAATCATTGAAAACTTTGGAAAGAGGAATATCTGTAAAATTATGAGGTCAGAAGCCACATTCTAGTGGGTTAAGAAGAGAGTGAGAGGAGAGGAAGTACAGGAACCTATTACAGATAACCTTCTTAAAGAATTTAACCAGAGAGTAAAGAGAGATATAGGATAAGAGTGGGAATAAAAAAATCATGTAAGAGTTTTTTTGAGATTGGAGGAGACATGGGCATATTTGTAATAAGTGGGGAAGGAGCCAGTAGACAGGGTAGTGAAACTGATTTAGTTAAGTAGGATATTCAAGGATACTGTGGTATCAAAACCTTGGGAAGGCAAGAGGGATTGGTTCTAAACAGGGGCTTCAAAAAATATTCTGAAACAATAGGGAACTTTGTATGTTCCAATAAAACCATGAAAACTCTGGGAAAGGGATTCTGAAGGGTTGGGGAAATGACTGTGTTCCTTAAAGGGAGAACCAGCCGTCAGTGTCAGCTACTCCTGAGAAAAAGAAAGAGACTAAGGCATAATATTGTAGAAAAGACACTTAGAAGTTAGGAGTTAGAAGATCTGAATTTGAATCCTGCATCTGTTGTTTACTAGCTATGTGACTTTGAATGTCACCTTACCTTTTTAGACTTTAGATCCCTTATTTATAAAATGAGAGTCCCTTCCAGCTATGATTTTCTGAGAACTCTGGTAACCCATACCTCTTGTGATCTGTTGGAAGACTGGGAATATGAGAATCCTTTATCTCATAGGGAGCTCTGAATTCTAGAAACAGGAGATCTAATGACCTCCCCTGAAGCTGATATAAGAACATAGAGCTGGACCTTCCAATAGGACTGGGGTGTATCATGTGACCTGAGGTCTCTGGGCCATGGAACTTTATAAATATCAGCTATTACTCTATAGTAGTTCTTAAACTGGTCTTGAGAACCCTCCCACTAAAAATTCTCTATAGCCTTGAACTATACTGGCTCCCTCGTAAAGTTGGATTCCCTCTTGTAGTCAAGACCTCCCAACTCCCTTGCTTGACAAACTCCAGTCCTTCTCCCCAGCCCAATCCAAGGGATGAGGAACAACCTGTTCTGTGGACAAAGGTACTCATCAAAGAGGTACATGATTTTCTGGGGAGTCATATTTTGCTGTAAATGGGAGGCCCAGGCAGGAAGGGGTTAATGTCCATAGCCAATCCTGGCTCTCTGCTTCCTGTATTCACACCATCATCCCCAGATCTGATTCTTCTTGAACCAGCATGTTCACCGGTTCACCAGTAAACCAGCCATTAAGAGTATACCAATCCCTTACATTTTCCCCAGGTTGTTCCATTGTCCTGAATGGCCCCCATGCTGATGTCAAATCTCTTAATATAATATTTAGAAGCAGTGGAAAGCCAAATGGACCCAAAGAGATGTGAGTAAAAAATCTGGATCCCCATGCCAACTGAGGGACTTTGGAAAAATTTCTTCACACCACTGAACCTCAGGTTTCTCCCCAGTAAAATGAGAGCATTGGACTAGATCAATGACTGAATGAAGAAGCATTTATCAAGTGCTAAGAATTGAAGATATAAATATAAAAATGAGACAGTCTCTACTCTCAAGAAGGTCGCATTCTTTTTTATTTGTAATTTTTTAAATCATCAAACATTTTCTCTCTCTCCCACCACCCCTCCTACTATTAAGAAACATTCGTAATAAATATGCCTAGTGAAGCAAAACAAAATCTCATATTGGCCATGTGCAAAACTATGTCCCATTCTGTATCACCTCTGTCTCATGAGATGAGCAGCATTCTTCATCACTGGTGCTCTGGAATCATCATTAATCAGAGTTCTCAAGTCTTTCAAATTGTTCATTTTTTACAGGTTTGTTATTATAATATAAATCATTCTCCTGATTCTATTCACTTCACTCTTCATCAGTTTATATAAATAAGTCTTCCCAGTTTTCTCTGAAACCATCTTTTTCATAATTTATTACAGCACAATAATATTCCATCACATCCATATAATGTAACTTTTTCAGCCATTCCCCAATTATTGGAGCATCCCTCCTCCCATCTTCCCTTTGTCACTACAAAAAGAGTTGTTCCATAGAATAATGTTTTTAAATGCATAAAATAAAATACATAGGATACAAAGGAAACCAATTATCTTGAAATAGAGATATAATTTCTTTGCTATCCAAGTGGATTTCTTGGAATTTATCCACATGTCTCTTGGGGGGTGGGATCGTGCTGACCCAAAGTTAAGAACCCCTGTGTAATGTTAATGGGATATAAGATCTTCCCTACCCATTAATAGGCCTCAAGTGGAGCCCATTAAGGGAAGCTTGCTTAGGGAGGCTTTCTTGTAGGAAGGCTTTTGTTAATTCCTAATTAGGCACTGAGTCATGAGGGTTGTGATGCCCTACATATACTCTGAGTTTAGCATTTTACTTTAGGGTTCACTCACTGGAAGAGTGTTCTTGTGATTTGACCAGATGAGACTCTGGGTAGCTGGTAAGGAGCCTCCCCACCCCCAATTTTGAAAAACCCAGATGTTGGTGCCTCTCTCTCTGGTAGCTATGTATGTATTGCCTTGGTCAGACAGTTGGATCTATCTGTTGGTCTGTGCTAATTTCTCAGACCCTTAGAAGCCCTGTCTGTTGGTCTTTATTTCTCTGCTTGTATTTTCTCTGTTTGTGTTTTCTCTGAAGTTCGGAGTGCTGACTTTTCCCTGAATTAGTGAATGTAATTAAATATTGTTGACCCTTTAAACAGCTATCTTTACTAGTAAAGTAGATGTAAGAAACTGTGCTAGCAGTCATCCTGGGTATGCCGGTGTGGTTGCTGCTACACCCTGTAATAGAAGGAGACAACACACATAGAGGAGTGATGGTCAGAAAAGGATATTTTTACCCAGGAAATCACAGGGAGTAAGTGCAACAATAGAACGGTTGACCAACACAACTTTTCCATTTCATAGTATCATAAATTTAGAGCTAGAAGGGATTTTAGAGGCCATCTAGTCATATTACAGATGAGGAAAGTAAGGTACAAAAAAGTTTTTTTTTACTTTCACACAAATAATAAGTATCAAAGTTGAGATTTGTTCCCTAGTCCTCTGATCCCATATCCAGAGCTCTTTTCTCATATCATGCTATCTATAGTTCCTTCCAGCTTACAGTTCACTTAATCCCTATTTTTCAATCTACAAAATAGGGATAAAAATACTTGTTACCCACCTCAGAGGGGTTAAGTAGGGAGGAAAATGTCTTGAAAATCATAAAATGTCATTGGTCCCAGATCTGCCACTAATTTGCCTTACCTAGAACAAGCCACTTCCTCTTCCTCAGTCATAGGTCCTCCTTTCTTTCTTTCTTCCAGTGCAACTATTCCACAGTTCTAAGGCAACTAAGACTATCTCCTAAGAGAAGGTATTTCAGTTTATTGGAGGCTACTGGCATTGGGATCATAAGACTCCAGATATTTATCTAGCTTATTGTTAGTCAGTCAGAGGTAAGGCTAAGGTTTTGATCTAGGGTATATATTTCCCAGAGTACCCTGCTGGTCTCAGGAATATCTGGACTTGTTTCTTTGACTGTAACTCTTCCTGTCCAAGTATGAGAACCATGTGTCCCAACAGATCAGAGCTGGTGGGGTCAAGGGTGGGGGAAGAGAAGAGAAGAAATCATCTGAGTACACCACTTTCAGTAACCTGAATTGACACTTCATAGCATTCATTGTTAACCCTACATCTTGTATCACCCTGTATCACCTCCAATTAGATTGGAGATGTCCCAGATGCAATTCTATATCTGGACTAAAAACAGCAATGTCATCTATATATATACAGCTACAAATTTTTCCAGTCCAATCAACAAATTGAGGGATGTGCCAGTCATCAATGCTTGATAAACAATCTAAAGGGGACAGCCATAAATTCCTATCAGTCCTAGAGGCAAAAAAAAGTAGTCTTTGACCCAAAGGTTCCTTTGCCAGTTACTCTTTATATAATCGTGTATAGAAATAGCCTAAGCAGACACTGATCAATCTAGTAGATCACCCATCTGGGACATGGAATGGGCATCAGAGCTAATAATTTCCCTCAACCTCCTATAGTTCATACAAAAATCTAATACTTATCCAGTTTGGGTAACAGAATATCATGAAATGATTAAGGGTGATTGGAGGGAATGATTTAGAGAAAAATATAGGACTATCTAGAGCCAGGAGTAGTGTTTTATAAAGCATAACCACTTTAAGACTAACACTGAAACATTATCCATTCCTCAATAAGAGCAAGAGGTCCCTAACACAGAAATTCCTCCAAGTGATGGATGATCTGGTTCAACACATCAGTATATGGAACCTTACCTAAGCTTTCCTGTGGAGCTAGCTAGAGCCCAAGTAACTTGGGCTTTTTGCTTATTACATAGAGACTTTTTGCCTATTACATAGAGATTCTCCCTTGCAACAACCTTCAGTTGATTTGCCCAGAGATATAAGCATGACATGACTAAGCCTCCTTCCTGTTATCCCAGAATCTGGGAGTTCTTAAACCAGATCTTGTTTCTTCCTCCCAAGGGATAAGAGATCTATGATTTCACTGCAAAAGGGAGCTTCCACTTAAGAAAATTCCTTCTACCAAAATAAGTCAGCACCTTCTCTGCAACTTAGAGTCTTTAAAGAGTTACCAAAGTGCTGAGAGGTTAAGTGATTGCCCAGTCACATAGTGAATACCTGTCCAATGAAGTACTTGAATCCAGGTCTTCCTGGCTTTGAAGCTGGTTCACTATCCACTATGCCATGCCACATTGCCTTGTTTCTCCCAAACTGAGAAAAAATTTCCTGGCATGTACTCAGTTTTTATATTTTTTCATCTTGTACACAACACTGTAGCCACTACAGAAGATTTAACCCTCTGTTCAAACACACACCTGATGGTCCCAGACCTGGGAGATAGGACCCTTTCAAAGAACAATTCAAAGGATAAAAGTGATTGGGTAAACAGCAGATAAGCTCTCCTATCATTCCAATTTGTCTCTATTATGTCCTGTGGAATCTGACAAACCCTTTTACCAGTCCATTGGTGTGCAATATGGTAGTCTTACATTCTACAACACTTCCACAAACAGCTTTTTATCATGATCCCCTTCCTCCAGCTAGACAGTATCTCATGCAGAAATCTCAGATTGAGAAAAAGACACTCAAAAGTTTGGCCATGGTTTGAGTTGCATTTGTGGTCACAGTATCACAGGATCATAGTTTTAGAGCTGGTAGGGACCTAAGAGGCCTTCTAGGCCACCCCCTCCTTTTAACTGTGGTTCAAGAGATTTAAAGTGACTTGCATACAGATAATAAATGTCTCAAGCAGTGTTTAAACTGACGTCTCCCTGACCCCAAATACAGCACCCTGTCTACTACACCATGATTCCTCTATACATCCCTGCATATATAATACATGTCAAGAATTCATGACAAAACACACATGGATATGCAAAAATATACAAATATACAAACACACGTAGAGAGCCATACTGTAACAAAAGGTCGCAACTTTTTTTTGGAGGGCTTAGACAATAGCCTGAATGTGTAAGTCCCATCAAGCTCTTTAAATCTCATTGCTCTTCTTCCATAGGTAACCCTTACTTCACACCCCTTCCCCTACAAACTGTTGTTGATCTGTTGCAAAGGGAGCTGTCCCTTCAGCATGGTTGCCGTGGGAGTAGGAGAAAAGGCTGCCTCTTCAAATTTTTCAGGATCTCCCTTGTCTCTTGACCTAGTAGCAGGTATTATTGATCTATCAGATCGCATCTTTTGAAGCCTTAACACGAGATAAAACTGGGAAGGAGGAACAAAAATCCTGCTGGGTTAGGGGAAGGGAGGAAAGAATTTAGAATCCACAGGATTCAAAAAATATCCATGTTCAGTCTCCATTGAAGAAGTAGCAGAGGGATTAGATTCAGGATCCCTGGAGCCCATCCCAATGCCTGCTTATGAGTAATCACCCACAGTTGCAAGGTCAGTATCCCACAGGTCCCTCCCAGGAGGCATGACAGCTGCTTCAGGTCACTTGGTGCAACCCTTGCTTTCTTTTGTTCCTTCTGTTCCAGCTTCAAGTGGGCCCTAGGGAGGCCCTTCAACTGCATCCCCTTTTCAGGAAGGCTTTCTAGTAGGCTTCTCAATTACCCTCAGTGACAGAAATCTGCTCTAATATCTAGTTCAAGATTAGATGACCCTTCCTCTGACTGCCTCCCTGTATTTTTTAAATCCTTCAGGCCACCTGTCAAGGTACATGTCGGCCGTAGTAAATACTGTCTGTGGATTTCTCTTCTGTCAGCTGTAATAAAGAAGACTTCCCCTACAACAGTGGGTTCTAATCCACTTTGTCTTCTATTAATCACAACAGATTTGCTATGCTCTCTCTCCCTCACTTATCTAGCAATGTTTTTTCCCCTCAGGAATGGGGATACTGCCCAAAATTCCTACAGGGAATGGTCCCTGGAAACAAGTACTTCAGAATGCCAGGGAAGCGTTAAGACTTTCCTAGAACATATCTGGTTCCTCTGTTACTCCACAGTTTATGAGAGGTTTCTCCTGGAGCCACGTTTCACCTTCCTGACCAAGTTCCATTGCTGCACTTACACAGGGACCTCTTCCTTGACTAGGACAATTTCACCAACTATCTCCTACAGTAACATTTCTCTAGCTTTTGGACCTCAAGATCCCTAACATTCTTTAAAAGTATTGAGGATCCCCCAAAAAGCATCTGTTTATGTGGGCTTTATTAATATTTACCACATTATAAATGAAAATATCTTAGTATTAGCAAAATAGTTTTGACCTTATAGATCCCCTGAAAGGAGTTTGAGACCCTGTATGTCCTTAGGCCACAGTTTGAGAACCACTGTCCTGTAACATTATTTGGGCTCACATGTCACCCCACACAAGTCCTCTTCTGATATGGGCAGCAACCAATTCCTGTTATAGAGTGACTGCTAAGGATCTCCTCACTCGCCACCTAGAAATGGGACCTCCTTCTCTCCATCTGTTTTCTTCATGTTAGTATGGAAATCATACTCAGAGAAGGAGAGGAGGCAAACATCAAGACTGATTTATATTCTGCTTACCTATGGACAGGATTGGTCCCAGTGTCTGGAGCAAGATTGAACCTGCAGATTGGGATTAAGTGGTAACAAGTGATATGGTTAGGGGGCTATAGGAATAGTGAACCAAACAGATTACTGAATCATCCCAGCCCTCCCAGGATTCTTCCAGTAGGGCACAAGAGAATCAGGATTTGATACTATCTTCTTTTCTATTAACAGACATATTAGAAAAGCAGTATCATGTATTAGAAATATTGTTGAGTTAATTTTTAGAGTGCTACAGTGCATAGTGATCATATTCCCAGGGAGCTGACATTGGGAGACTCAGAACCAACAGGCCTCATTAGAGCAATGGCTGACCAGGTCTTCCCTGAGCTCCTCTGGACAGAGGCAGTGTTTCTCTCCCTATTTTTCCCCAACTCTGTTAGATATAAACTCCCTAAGTTCAGGGACTCTTTTGTTCTTTTCTATTGTACCCAATGCCTGGCACAGTGATTTATACTTTAGGGAGGGTGGGATAAGCTTAACCTGTGTGGTGTAGGAAACTCTTTTTTTTTTTAAAGTTTATTAGGCTCTTTTTTTATTTTAATTTTAATTTTTTTTTAACTTTTTGGAGGGCAATTGGGGTTAAGTGACTTACCCAAGGTCACATGGCTAGTTTTTGTGTTAAGTGTCTCAGGTCCTCCTGACTCCAGGGCCGGTGCTCTGTTCACTGTGCCACCTAGCCGCCCCTAGGAAACTCTTTCCATATATACAGATCAACAAAATATATTTCTAAGGAGTTAGGGCAGGGAAGGAGGTGGACTGAGAAGTTAGGTGACCTCATGGCCTTACTGAGAGGCCAAACTTGAACTCAGTTCTTTCTGTCTCCAAGACTAGCCCTCTAGCCACTTTGCCCATTGTATCTAATAAAACACTACCCTGCCTTGCACATAGTTAACATTTAATCAATGTTGTTTTTTTTAAATTGAATTGGCTCCTAGGTTGCCAAAGGGCAGTGTGGATGCTATTCATGGGAGCAATGATGGAGCTTCTCAGGTTTCTCTCAGCTAGAGATGCCATCTCAATGGGGCATCAAAGCATGGCTGGGGAAGCTATGGAGTGAAAGGTGACTGAAAGCATTCACCCTTCCTTTTCTTCATGAAAGAAAAGCTCTGTTGACGAACACAGTTTGGCCAGAACAGTCACAGAGTCTGAGCAGTTCCCTAAGGAACTAAAGAGATAAACTGGAAATTTTCTACCTGCCAGCAGGTGATTGCATATGCATGTCCCCATTATGATTCCCCAGTAAATTAGGACCAAGAATATATGTTCATAATTAAATGTACTCAAGATGCAGAATATCAATGAAGATATATACTTTTGGACTTTATGGCAGGGGAAGGGGAAGGCTTGATGACGCATAATTGTTACAAGGTTTTGTTTTTCTTCTTTTTTCCTTTGGAGGGGGAGGATAGGGAAGGATGAAACTATAAATGCTTGGTAACCAAAAAAATAAAAAAATAAAAGTTCAAAAGAAAACAAAACAATTAAACACATTTGAAACAGAATCAAAACTTGCTGAGTTTCAGAGCCACTGATACTAAGGCATTTTCCAACTTCCCCTCACCCCTTTTGGTAAAGTTGTTGTTGTTCAGTCATTTTAGTTGTGTCCAATTCTTTGTGACCCATTTAGGGTTTTGTTAGCAAAGATATTGGTGTGGTTTGCCATTGTTTTTTACTCCAGCTTTGGTAAAGTAAATCATTACAACCATAGTCAGATTCTTCTAGCTTCAGAGCCCCACATATGCAGACAAAGTGGGAGGGAAATAAAAACCAAGAACCAGATAAATGATTACACCAGCCAACTCTCCTCATCCTCTTTGGGAATTTCCATCCAACCAAGCTTCTTCTAGAGTTGGAGGAGCCGTGAAAGTGAGCTGCCTGTCATCCAACACCTTACCAGATGTTGGAAGGTCCTGCTTCTCCCTCATTCTTTTCTCCCATTAGCCTTTGTTAGCTGAAACTCTTCCACCTAGGGCTGTAGACACCTCAAACTTCACTAGTGACGAGTATATTTTTATTACCATCTTTATTACCCCACATTTAAATACCATATCAGGGTTATAAAGTACTTTATGTATATTATCTCATTTGTTTCTCACAACAATCTCAACAAGTAAGAAGGGCAAGGATTATTATCTATATTATACAGAAGAACCTGATAGTCAAATGATTTGTCCAGCACCGCTCAAATATAATAGCTAGCAAATGTACAGCACTTTAAGGTTTGCAGAGTGCTTTACAGATATTTCATTTAACCCTCACAACAACTCAGGGGGATAGGTGCTATTATTATCCTTATTTTACAAATGAGAACATTAAGGCAAATAAAGGTTAAGTGATTTATCCATGGTCATGCACCAAGTAAGTTTCTGAGATATGATTCGAACTCAGGTCTTCCTGACTCCAAGTTTAGTGTTCTATTCACTGAACCACTTAGCTGCCTCTAATAAAATTCAGATTCAGGGCAGCTAGGTGGCGCAGTGAATAGAGCACCCACCCTGAAGTCAGGAGGACCTGAGTTCAAATCTTTCCTCAGACGCTTAACACACACACACACACACACACACACACACACACACACACCTAGCCGTGTGACCTTGGGCAAGTCACTTAACCCCAATTGCCCTCCAAAAAAAAGGCAAAGATAAAATAAAATGTTAAAAAATAAATAAATAAAATAAAATTCAGATTCTTGTCTTCTGACTCCAAGTTCAACTGACTGGCTGGTTGAGTCTTACCAACCACAATTCTTTGAGTGCTTAAAGTTCCCAAAGCAGCAGCCACTTTATGAGTATCTCTGCTCCCTGCTCTATTCACCAGTTGTTCAATAGTCCTTCCCTTTCACATTCCACTGAGTCAGGTGAAGAATCCCTGATGCCATGCTTGTTGATTACTAAGCCGGTGTCGATGATCTTTGAAAATTGATGGAGAGCCTGAGAGGTACCAAAGGACAGGAAAAGGATAAATGCTCTATTTTTTAAGGGATAGATCACATAATCTGTAGCCTATAGGCCAGTGAACTTGACTTCAATTCTTTGCAAAATTGTAGAGACATTATTAAAGGATGACTTACAAAGATCTATAAAGGGAAATGTTGATCACTAAGAATCAGCATGACTCAGGGTGGCTTGGTGATACAGTGAATAGAGCACCAGCCCTGGAGTCAGGAGAACCTGAATTCAAATCCGGCCTCAGACACTTAGCACAAAAGTAGCAGTGTGACCTTGGGTAAGTCACTTAACCCCAATTGCCCCTCCCCAAAAAAGGGCAAAAAAAACCAAAAAAGAATCAGCATGATTTCATACCAGGCTAACTTTATTTTCTTTTCTGACAGAATTACAAGATTGGTAGATCAGGAGACTTCTATAAACATTGCATATTCAGATTTGACAAAGTCTTTCATGTAATCAAGGTGAAGAGATAATGTCTAGACTAATGTTCTCCAAAATACAAACCAAGGCCTGCTGCCAAAGGGTGTGTGATCAACTAATCATAGAATGGGATGATGGTTCACTTCTCACCTTTCCTCCCCATAGCCTATCATAGTATATATCTCCAATACAACCATACCTACCTTGATCCCTTATTACTGCCCCCCTTCAGTCCCTTCTTCAACTCTGTAAGAACCTAGTCTCCTTCCTTTTCAATTGGATAAACCACTCAGGGCAGTTGTAACTTAATGCTCCCCAGCCACCCTAAGATGCCAGTAGAAAAATGTTCAGCCATTTACCTCAGGATATCCAGATAATCTTTGCCCTCCAGATCATCTCGTGATTGTAGTAGGCCCTCTCTGGCAGTGACCAGTGAATGAGAGTAAAAACCATATATTCCCCTTCCATTTCTTCCTTTGGGGAGAACAGATCAAATATGAGCAGGCATATGATGAGTTATGATCAATTAACTGGTCCTTTGTTCCACTCACCATCTTTGGGTGTTATCTTTACCACTGAAATGTAGACATTTTGAGTCCAGGTATTGCCTTTCTTTTGCATTTCAGTTCCTAGCACTTAGCATATTGTTTGGCATATAGTAAGCACTTAATAAATGCTTTTCATTCATTCACTTATTTATTCATTTATCACAAATTTCATTATATAACCCCCCGAAAAAAAACCCACTTCTCTTCACGTTTCCTTATTGCTATCAGGGGTTCCACAATTCTTCTAATAACCCAGGTTTACAACTTTGGTGTCAACTTCAACCCCTCATGCCCCTTTTATAATCATATTATAAATTTTACAATCATGCCAGTCATATTGTTCCTACCTCCATATTATTTACCCCCTCTCTCTCCTCACATATCCCTTACCCTAGTTCAGATCCTCATCACTTCTCACATCCTTCAATATCTTCCTATATGGCCTCCCCAATTCAAATGTCTCCCCTCTCCAATCCATCCCCCACATTGCTGAGAAATTAATTTTCTTAAAGCACAGGTGTGACTATATTATACCTCTACTATAAGTTCTGGTGGCTCCAGGATCAAATATTATATGATATTTATCTCATTCATTTTTAATTCCTACTTTTTACAGCTTTTTAATGTACGTAATTGTTTTTACAATAGTATATGTATATAATTTATAAATAAATATTCGCATACTGGGAACATGTACTCAAACGTTTTTTACTGATAAATTATATTCTCAGCTCTACATGAAGCTTTTACAAAAATTGACTATGTAGTAGGGCACGAAGATATTGCAAATAAATATTTAAAAGTAAAAATAGTAAATGCATCATTACAAAGCAAAATGCAATTTTAAAAAAATAAGTCACCAGTTCAGGAAGCACAAACAAAAGACCCAGAGCTGAACAGAGACTTAATAATGAAATACTAAATAATATGTAGGTTAAATAACAAATCATAGAAATAATAATTATGTAAAAGACAATTATAAGAAGGAAACAACACACCAAAATTTCAGACATGCAGCTAAAGAAGTCCCTGGGAGGAAAGTTATGTTCCTAAAAACATTCATTAACAAAATGAAAAAGGAAAGAATAATGAACTGAATATACATTTTAAAAATTAGAAACCCAACAATAAACAAACCCAAAATAAACAGAGGAGAAATTGATTTTTTTTTAACTGGTACAAGTCAAAACAATAAGACTTGGTAACTTCATTTGTATTCCAATAAATTTAACTTTATTATATTTGATCCATTATTCAAGTTTAACAATAATTTTTTTAATCTTGACACTGTCGTCCAAAATATACTGCCCCTCCCAACTTTATCTCATCTGTAAATTTGGTAAGTAAGGGTTTCATTTGAAACATCAATCGAAAGGTTAAACCAGCTGCACAATATCAGAGGAGATCCAGGGTCACCCCAGGAGAGACCTCCCTTCTCCTGACATCCCATTGACAACTGTTTTTTGGGTCAGGACATTCCATCAGCTTCAAATCTATCCAGCTGTGTTATTATCTAGACTATAGTTTCCAAACGCTAATGATTTTGAGATACAGTTCTTCTTTGCATTATCTTTCCCTGGTTTAGATTTTGTGACTGACTATAGTTGACTCATAAAAGGAATCTGATCAAGTGCTTTATCAATTTGTGTAATATTCATATTGCTCTTTAAATGATTGAATTTTTTCTAATAAATTTATTAGGAGATTTTTTTCCTTTGGAAGTTTCTTTATAACTAGTTCTATTTCCTCTTCTAGGACTGTATTATTTAAGATCTCTGTTTTATGTTCTGTGAATTTCAACATTTCATACTTTTGAAGGTATTCCTTTAACTATGTATAGTGGGTTCTGATCATTCTTTTTCTTCCGGTTTTGTTGTGATTTCACCTTGTTCATTTTCTATTTTGTTGATTTGATTTTTTTCACCTTCTTTAAATCAGGTTGGCTAAAAGTCTATCAGTTTGTTGGTCTTTTCAAAAAACTAACTTTTAGTTTTATTTATCAGATCAATTGCCCTTTTAGGTTCCAACTTATTTCTCCTCTTTGCACTTTATTGGAAAATGGCAAATATTGTCTCGATTTTTAAAAAACAGGCAAGAGAACAGAGTTGTCAAGTATAGGACAGTGAGCTTGGCTTTGATTTCAAGCAAAATTCTAGAATGTATTATTGAAGGGATGGTTAGTGAACATTTAGAAAAGGAAACAGTAATCATCATGAACCAGCTTCACTGCTTCAAGAACAATGATATCAGGCTAACATTGTGTCCTTTTTGGACAATTATTCAACCAGTAGATCATGGAATGCCATAAATATGTTTAATATAGATTTCAGCAAAATATATAACCAAGTCTCTCATCTTACTCTTTGGAAAATACAAATAGTCGTGGGCTAAACAATAGTATAGTTTGATGGTTTTTGAAATAGTTAGATGGCCAAGTAGGTCCAAGGAAAATTTCAGTGTAAACTTCAGAGGTTTCCAGTAGAGTATTCCTAGAGATCTGTACTTGGCCCTGTGCTGGTTGACACTTTTTCCTCAATAACTTGGACAAAGTAAAGCTTATAAAATTTGCAAATGACACAAAACTGGAAGGGATAGCTAATGCATTTGGATGACAGAGATAGGATTTTAAAAGGTCTTAAGGCAAAATGTTGGGCTGAATCTAATAAGGATTCTAAGGCTCATTCCAGCCTTAAATCTGTGATCCTAAAATGAAATTTAATAGAAATAAATTCTTACACTTAAGTTCAAAGCAGGCAGTGATGCATGATGGAAAGACCACTGGCCCTGGATTCAGAGAACCTTGGTTCAAATCCTCTTTTCTGACATTTACTAACTGCATGAGCTTTCAAGTCACTTAATCTTCCTGGGCTTTAGTTTCTCAACTGTAAAATAAGGGCATTAGACTAAATGTTCTCTAGGGATCCTTTCAACTTTGGATCTATGATCCTATGAACTTAAAAAAAAAACCTTCACAATTATAAAGTGGGGGAGTTGTGGTTTGTTAGATAGCACTTCAATTGAAAAAGGTCCCAATTTTTTCCCACACACTATAGTCTCAATGAGTCAATAGTATAACATGGTAGCCAAAAAAAACCTAATATGATCTTGGCGCACATTAAAATAGGCATGGTTTGTGATACTAAGGAAACATTAGTCTTTCTGCTATACTCCATTCCAGTTAGACATCTGGAGTGATAGGTTCAGGTCTGGATATCACATTTTTAAAAGGACATTGGAAAACTGGATAGCATCTATGTATGTCAAAGAACAAATCACAGAAACAATAATTATGTGAAAGACAATGAAAATGATGAAACAATGCACCAAAAATTTTAATATGCCACCAAAGAAGTCCCTGGAGAAAAAGTGTGTCCCTAAAAACATACATTAATAAAATAAAAAGGGAAGGAATAATGAGTTGAATGTGCATTTTAAAAATTAGAAGCCCTAAATGAACAGAGGAAGGGACCTTCAGACATGGTGAACTACCTTGGGACTGATTAAAGCAACAGGATGCTTAGCCTAGAAAAAAAAAAATACTTGATGACCTGATATGTTATAAAAGAGTTGAAAGCTGTCAAGAGGATGAGGGATTAGACCAGGGGTTCTTAACCTGGTTTGGGGTTGTTTTTTTTATATTTTGATAACTGTATTTCAATATAATTGGATTCCTTCATAATCTTACATATTTTATTTTATGAATTTAAAAACATTATTCTGAGAAGGGATCTGTAGGATTCATTGGACTGCCAAAGGGATCCATAGCACAAAACAAAATTGAGAACCCCTAGATTCTGCTTTTTCTGCCTGGCCCCAAAGAACAGAGTGAAGAAAAATAGGCAGGAGTTATAAAGATACATTTATCCTTGGGGTAAAGAAAACCCTGCTAAAAATCAGAACTATCCCAAAGTGGATCAAACTGATTTCAGAGGGTAATGGTTTCCTATCACTGGGGGCCTTTAGGGAAAGAAAGAATGGATGACCATTTGTTAGTTATGTTGTCCCAAAATTCTTATCCAGGTACATGTTGGATTAACTGCCCTTTGAAGTGCTAGAGTGCCTTCTAAATCTTATTTCTTTTGGTCCTATCACCTCTGGCCTCACCTTTCTATATCCTAGGAGGAATGGCCTGGGTTAGAGACTTCCTGCTCTCTCTCTCTCATCACAGCCTCTTTGAATTTCCAGCATAACTTGAGACAAACAACAATACTCAAACAGGACCTTATTTTCCTTTGTCCAAAACCAGAGAGAAACACCTCCTTCTAGGGGTCCTTCCCAGTCCAGACCCTGGAGGAGAATGTCTACAGGGAACTTGTGGCCTCAAGGCCATGTGTGGCCCTCTAGATTCTCAAGTGCAGCCCTTTGACTGAATCCAAACTTCTCAGAACAAATCCCCTTCATAAAAAGATTGTTTCTGTAAAACTTAGACTCAGTCAAAAGGCCGTGGCCTAGAGGCCACAAGTTCCCCACCCCTAGAAGAACTTAGGTCCCAGATGCTTGTACCACCAAAGTGTTCACAGGCAGAGGCTCTCTCCTCTCCATCATGGCCTCTCTTTCCTGTACTGACCTGTGTTCTCCACTATTGCTACAATTTAAGGATAGAGGATGCATAAAAATGAGTGTGTGCAGTTGTGGATGAGAGACTATGCCAGGCCAGAAGGTAGACTCTGAAATCCTGGAAACCAGCATCCACAGAGCTTCAGGCAGAGAGAATGCCAACCTACAGGTTGCCTGTTCCCACCCCATACTCCCAGTACTCTCTATACTCCTAGAACACACATGGATAAATCATTCCTAGTCACACCCTGTCTCTCACCCACCCCACACCCCCAGATCTCTGACATTGAATTTAGAGCTAAAATCAACCTTAGAGATTGAGTCTCTTCTGATGAGGAAATTGATGGCCGGGGGTGGGAGGGAGTGATTTATTTGCCCAAGGACGCACAACTAGTAACTGCCTGAATGGGGGTTCAAACCCAGATGTTCTGAATGAAAATCTGTGTCTTTCTGATGATGCTCCTGATGAAGATCGAAACAGTGAGTTTAGAAAGAGTGGGATTGGATGGGATTCTAGCAATGTTTCCATGACGCTGGAAGAACGGAGGGAGCAACACCGAGATGAAGTAACTAGAGAGGTGATTAGCACCTCCCTCTTTCCATTGAAGAGGTGGGGGAAGTGTGAAATTTAGATCTGTGACAGACATAATTGCTGTTTTCATTAGTTTTACTAAACTGCTTTTTTTCTTTCTAAATATTTATAACAAAGGATGGCTCACTGGGTAGGAGTAGAGGAAAGATGTGATAGAAAAGCAGAAGACAGCAAGAGAAGTAATGTTACCAAAGTATTCACTTTGGGTAAGCAGGAGGTGAGAATATGATGGAGAGAAGACCCCTGTAATCTTCAAAATAGATCACTTCCCTCTTCACTTAACTGCTGTCTGCCTCAGTTTCCTCAATTGTAAAATGGTGGTGACAATAGCATCTGCCTCCCAGGGTTGTTGTGAAGATCAAAAGAGATAACTGTAGAATGCTTATCACAGTGCCTAGCACGTGAACAGCTGTCTCAACTCTTCACTGGTCTTTCCCTATTCCAGTCCTGCCAGAGTGGTCAGTAAATAGCAACTTAGTCTGGTGCCCCGCCTTTCTCTTTATGAGAATATTACATGACAAGACAATCTAATATCTTCCTTGTGTTGTCAGGGTATCAGTGGCAACTTCTTTTCTTTTTCTCATACTCAAAGCCACCAAAACCACACTCTACTCCTCCAGAATGACAGCAGCTAGTTCAGTCACAAATAACCCACCACAGCAGGACCCCCTGCTCTCTTCTTCCTTGAGATGAGTTACCCATGACTGCTTTCTGAGCAATAAGTCCCAGGAGCTGACACATTTCTGAGCCCCACTGATCCCACCAGTTATATTAACCAACTATAAGGCTATGGAAGTTAGGAGGGAGGAAATCAGGACCCTGGGACCCTTTGGAATTAAACTATACTTCTTCTGTGCCCTGGGAAGATCATGGAATATGACCAAGTACTAGGGTGGGTTGTTGTGTCTGGTGTGGGGTACTTTTTTTTTTACAACCTTTTTTTTTTTAACAGCCTTTTTACAAAAGACAGATGCAGCTTTAGCTCTTTAAGCAATGGTGTCAGGAAAGATCTCCATTTGGTGGAACTGCCAACCTATGGAATCTTTTCTGAGAGCAGCCTGGTAGGCATAGTAAAAGTTGAAAAAAAAATCATCCTGGGTTGAAAGGAGGGAGAGAATTTGGAACTCAAAATTTTAAAAAGAAAGAATGCTTTTAAAAATCATCATACCCTTTGACTCAATAATCCCACTGTTAGAACTATACCCTGAAAACGTTCTTTAAAAAAAAAGCTATCTCTTTAGGAATCATCATAGAAACATTATATATAACTGAAAAATGAAAACTGCCTAAATGTCCAACAATAGGATAGTTAAATAAATTGTAGTACATGAATGCTAGAATACAATTAAGACCAACAAACCTGAGGAATACCAAAAAAAATTCTGTAAGGACCTTTATGAAATAATGCAAAGTGAGTAACAGCAGAAGAAATGACATACACACAAACTATAACCATATAAGAAGAAGAAGAAATGAGAGAGAGAGAGAGAGAGCAAGAGAGAGAGAGAGAAGAGACAGACAGAGAGAGAGGGAGAGAGAGAAAGACAGAGAGAGAGCACAGTAGTAACTGCAAGGAATCCTTTATTGACCTTTTCTACCCCCCAAAGCCAGCCTGACATTTGTGCCCATCAGCCAGACCCAAAGAATCAATAACATTTAATAACTACAGCGCCAAGGAGAGAAATCTAGTCACTTGGGAAATGTTATTCTAAAGCATCTTCCCTGAACTGTCATTATATTCAGTGTAGAGCACTGAAACTGGGGTAATGTATCTTCTCAGGGGCCATTTAAATGGACAGTACAATGGGCAGGACAGCTCTAGGCAAAGCCTCAAGTTGTCTTCTCTATCTGAAAACTCAGTGGATTTTTTGCCCATTCAGACTCCAGAAAACCTCAGCATCTTCCCTCATGAGATCAGAAGCTCCAACAAGAGACCAGAGGCTCCCAAGGCAATAGCGAGGGAGCTTTGTTTCTTCCATTAGATACGAGGCCTTCTAGGATAAGAGCCATTTCTCCTCCCTTCATCTCTACTCAGAATCTAGTCCTAGACTTTATCCAGAAAGATTCAATGCTCATTCCTCCTCTTCAGAAAGAATATGTATAATTGGAAGGATGCCAAGTAATGGTGAATTAGACCCCCTGAGTCTAGGCACTTTGAGGACCTTTCTCTGTCATTTACTATGTTAAAAGACAACAACTATGGCACATATGGAAGTTAATATCACAACATTTTTTTTAAAAAAACAGATGTTTTACTCTATTTTGTGTTAACATTTTAATTTATATTTTAAATTAAGGTCTAAACCAAAACATTAATAGTTCTATATATTTCATTTTAGAATGTAACAAGGGTTTATAAAGTTGTCAAAGTCTGCATTTGGGAAATTCAAAAATTAGACTATAAATTGAACAAAACTATAATAAATATCAAATCAAAAGGAACAACTTTCAGAAGTATCAATAATCATGAAGTGATATTTTACAATCCTGATAAGATAGCATAGGTGTTTTGGGCGGGGGGGGGTGTTTCTGCAATAATACTAGGTGCCCCAATGGAGAACATAACATGAAGGAATGAGGCTGACAGAACCAGGAGAACTATATATACAGTTGCAAGAGAAGACTCAGCCAGGGGTTATACCTGAGAGCCCTCCATGACCCACCTTAAGTCCCTTCTGCTCAGGATAGGACAATCTGCAGAGAAAAAAAAAATCTCAACTCCTGAGTGTCCAGAAGCAAGAGGCAAACTCTACAGATTGTCAGCTGACTGAGTCACTGATGCAAGATGCCACACAAATGGGAACCCAAGGCAGAAAGCCTGGCTAGATATGAAAAAAAAAATAAGTCAACAGTACAGTAGTGACAGGATCCAAGGGGAAAAAAGGAAAACTCAGCCCAAAAGTTAGCCTAGTGTTCAAAGAAACTGGGTGTCTAAGCAGGCTTGAGATGCTTATTGAATGAATGGATGAATGAATGAACAAATGAACAGGCATTTTTTTAGTGTCAGGCACTATGCTAAACAATGAGGACACAAATACCAAAAAAAAAAAACCCAAAAACCCCTATTCTAATAGAGACACTATATTATTATATAAAATTAACTATAGCAAGGTAAGTTATCCATTTTTATGTGAACATAAGGCAATGCCAAGTGGGTTGAAGTTGAAGGGTTTTTGCCTGCTAGTATTTCATATGCCGTAAGGAAATGGTGGTCAGGGGGCATTCTAGGGATGGTAAGTTGTTCTAGAGAGCAATCAATCAATTGGGCATCATTTCCAAAAGCAATGGTTCTGTTGATTTTGCTACTGTGCCCTCAGCAAGAGTTGTGGAAAGGGGATGGGAGGAGGAGGAGGAGAATGTCCCAGGCAGATGGCTAGATGGCATGTGAAACAGACATAGTCTAGAGGCTGACTAGATACAGAGGGCTAAGTAAGTTTGCACTTATTCAGTCTTCAATCAAGAAGGCTTGGCAAGACCAAAGGAAGTACTGCTGGATAACATTGAAGTGTAATAGGTGGAAGAGAGATTCCCTAGGTTCTGAGCCCCAAGTTGGGTGGGGTTGTTCTCTTCCTCTAATCTTAAATCAAAGTCTTAATGCAAAATAAAGAGAATGCTTGAAGATCCTAGAGATTTGCCTTGGATATATCTAATAGACCAAATGGAGGGAGCATACACTGATTCAAATATATTTTCCATGTCAGACACCTGTAGATACCTTCATACACTCTCCTAGGGATGTTTGTCATATGAAAGAGGCAAGGGAATATAGTAGCAGGTGGAGTTCTAAGGGGGTGTTAGGATAATAGGTTTTCCTCCTCTCCACAGGTGTACCCCAGAAAAGGTGTTGAAGTGAGAGAACAGATGAGGGGCAGCTCCATCACCACTCAATCTCACTGTTTTAGTCACTCTCCCAAAGAGACATTCTCTGTCTCCCTGGAGATGGACCCAATGTGTGAGGTAGTTACCATGGAAACTGCTGCTCCGAGAAGGGGTGGCTATAAGCCTGTCAGGGCATCATGGAATCTTAAAGCTAGAAGGGACCTGAGAGATCATCCAGTCCAACCCTCCTATTTTACAGCTCAGGAAACTGAGTTCCGCAGACCAGAGGTAATTTTCCCAAGGTCTTTTCAGAAACTATTTGCTATTTTTGCATCCTGAGGATGCCACAAATCAATTTTCACCCAAAGATCTCCACTCATGTAACAAGTTGCATTCATAATTCCTTATAATAGGTTATCACCTGTATTTAAAAAAATAATTAGGCATTCTTTCTATGATCCACTTCAGAGTCCCTCAAATATTTTCAAATGAGATGATCCAAGTAAAATTAAGCCTTTGCATTCCACCTGGCTAATTTCTGAAGAGCACCCAATTTGTTTTCAGGTGCTATATTAAAGTCACAAAATCAGAACCACAGAATCTCAGTGTTGGGAGGGACCTGAGCAGTCGTCTAGTCATGAAATTGCAGATAGAGTGATGAATTTCAAGTCAAGAACATCCAAGTTCAAACCCTCCTTTAATATTTTCTACCTATGTGACAATGGGTCAATCCTTTAACCTTTTTGAGTCTCACCTTCCTAATCTGTAAAATGGAGATAATAATACCTATTTCCTATTTCCCAGAGCTGTTCCCAGCTCAAATGAGATAGTGCATATAAAGCATTTTGCAAACCTTAAAGTGCTATACAGACGTCAGTTATTATTATTACTTTAACAAGAAGCCCTTCTACAATATTCTTTACAAGTGGTCATCCTGCATGTGACTAAAGACCTCTAGTGATAGGAATTTGCTACCTCCTGAGGCTGTCTATTCCATTTTTGGCTAACTCTTGTTGTTAAGGAATTTTCCCTTAAAAGAATCAGTTCGTGCCCTCAAAACAATATGACGCTCATTTTTGCCCTGTTCTAAAGGCTCACATATTGAAAATCGGTTATTTTAGAAAATGGCTCCAATTAACTAGAGCAAGATGAGCTATCCATTTTTATGAGAACAGAAGGCACTGCCAAGTGGGTTGAAGTCAGGAGGTTTCTACCTCCTGGTATTTCAATTCTTATCTTCACTTGAACAAATAACTCAATTTCATCTGTTCCAGAACAGAAAGGCTTTTTTAAGTTTGCATTTAAATTCAATTTCAAGAAGACAACAACATTTAGCAACTGGTAATCTATTTATTGAAATAAATGAATAAAGTTCTACAATGGACAGTTCTACTGTCCCTCCAGTCACCAGAAAGAAACTTTAGAAAGAGACTATTTTTAAATTCATAGGCTTCATCATTGTTGCCCAGTCTTTCTCTCTATCATCCTTACTGGCTACCTCTTTGTTCCCACCTGAAGGTTCCTTCTCCCTTCTCTCCTGTCCCTGAGCCATCCATGCTATCACTGTCCATTTGCTCTACTCCCTAATGTCCTCCCCAAAATCCAGACAGAATCTGAGCGTCCTAAGGCCACTGCTGGGGATGCCTTTCCCCTCCCTTCTCTTCTCTCCATCGTATCTTTATCTCTTTTGTCTGTTTCCATCTGTGTCCATCTGTTCATTCTCTCTCTCTCTCTCTCTCTCTCTCTCTCTCTCTCTCTCTCTCTCTCTCTCTCTTTCTCTCCTTCTTACCCTCAATTTATTTCCTGTAATCATTCCCAAAATCCGTCCTTTTCTCCCTATATCTCTCTAATTATAAAAAAAACAGATCAAAGGATTTCAAGCTGTAAGGGACTTTAGATAACATCTGTTCCAACCCACTGATCTTACAAATTAGGAAACTGAGGCCTGGACAGGTGACATGATTTACTCCACCTACTAATAAGTAGCAAAACTGGCATTCAAGCCTAGGGCCTCTGACTCCAGAGGCAGAGAGCATGCTTTTTTCAGTACACTGAGTTCTCCTTCCCACATCCTTACTCTATTCCCTAATCAAACAATTAATTAGAAAATATGCATAGAGGGAATGTTATGCCTCCCCTTTGCCTTCTATATTAGTCTTTAGGAGGGGCAGGTCTGAGATAGATGGGAGGGTTGTAAAAGGGTTTATCTTAGACACTCAGAAAAACTCTGAGAAAAAGGCAGGGCTTGACCTAAGGCTACCACAGTCTTCAGCTTGTTGTTGGATGAGAAGAGAAGAGTGATCCCTGCCCCCTTATCTCCTCAGAATTCAGCTGTAGAGCTCCCCCCACTCCCACCCCCAGGGAACCAAAAACCAGAGACTAACAATGAGCTGGTTAGCGCAAACAGATTCAAGGTGCACCCATGATAGGTTGTAAATGAGGAAGATTTCTATGGGATTAGTGGTAAGGGGGGGAGATTGGAAACAAAGTGCATCCTTGCTAGTTTTGATGGTATTATCAGAAATTGGGTGTATACATGGAGGCAACAGGTCAGAGATAATTTATGACAATGTGAGATGATGGGTCAGGGATGAAGAGGTGAGAGATGATAATGATCAAGTGTCCATATGGCATTGGAGAGTTGGAGGACAGATTAGCCCTCAGCAGGTGTGTTTTAAGAAGGACATTGGGGGTGGGGTACACAGAGAATGAAGATATCTCTGTCACTACATAATCAGGTATGCCTGTATATCTTCATGAAAACCAGCTGTTTAGATCTATGAATTACATGTGTGTGTGTGTTTCTACATACATGTGCCACAAATGCATAGATATGCGGTTGCTTTTGGGGGCTGTGGCCAGATCTCTCTCTCTCTTTTTTTATGTTTTGTTTGGATCAAATTCATTTTTCCCTGCCACCCCCACCACTTATTTGGCTCCAAAGTAAATTGCTCATCTGTGACTGCCAGGGCATTGCCATGGTTACCCCATAGCACATGGCCCATCACTATGGTGATAGGGAAGCTGCTTGTTGTCCTGGCAACCAGCATAATTGTAGAGCAAGAAGAGGAGGGGGCAGGCAGGGATTGGTGCAGAAACGGTGCATTTGGGGAGGAAAGAGGGGAAGGTGAATACCTGCAGAAAAACATAGCCCTCTTCCCACCTCCTTCCATGTAGTTGGGTGTGGCTGCAGCCCAGCAAAGATCAGATAGGGTAATCTCTCAGTATTAGATAAAACTAGAAATCACACACACACACACACACACACACACACACACACACACACACACACTCACACACTTCCACCCCTTTGAAAGCTCTTGGTCTTCTCTTCAACCCTAAGAACTTTTGTTCTTTCCCTGTTGGGTGAGATAAGTTGGCCCCACTTTGCTGCTTATAAAGAGGGAGATGCTGTCTTCTCAGGGAAAGCCACCTGTTTATCTGTTAACTCTTCCCTTTCCCTCCACCTTCAGCTTATTTTCCAAGGCAAACAATGCAGAATACAAAGGAATAAAACACCAAATATGGACACACAAACAGAAAACTTCAAGACATAAAATGCAAGCTATTTGAGAACAGAGTCTGTGTCTTATCTAAGATTTTCCCCAGCTCCTATCTCTGTCCCTGCATAGAGTAGTACTCCATATATAGCTGTTGAATGAATGAATAAATGGATTCATGGATAAGCTGCTTTCTTGATATCCAACCACAGTACAGCCAGTGCCCCTAACCCATAGAACCATCTTCTCTTCAGCCTCAAGATCTGATCCTAACTTCTGCAGCTAAGGTGCGGCAGACAATGCTAATTTAACAATTTTAGGCCCTGATGTATGATGCCAACCTAAGTTGCTGCTACTCCAGTCCTAGCCCAGTGTTCTCCTCCCTCACACACTATTCCCCAGGCAGCCTGGAGCTGGAACAAGAGAAAGTGCTTAGAGCCCACAGACTCCATAATAGAAAGGATTCTCAGAGATTGTTTAGTCTAAACTGTAACCAAAACATGAATCCCATATACATCACATGTGTTTGAGGATCACCATTAATAGGCAGGCCATTCCATTTCTGAACAGCTCTAATTATTTTTTTGTAAAGTTTTTCATTAGAATTGAAATCTACCTCCTTATAACTGGCACTCAACCCTGCCCTCTGGAGGTCTATTCCACGTGACAGCCCCTCAGATATTTGAAGATGAGTCTCAGGTCCCCACGTAAATCTTCTTTCTGTGGGCTAAGCAGATGCAGAGCCTTCAACTAATTATACTGTGGTCTGGTTTCCAGACACCTCACCATCCTGGAAACCCTCCTCTGGACACACTCCAGATTGGCAATGTCACTCTTAGTATACAGACTCCAGAACTAGACACAACGCTCTAGCTATGGTCGGCCCAGAAAAGAGTACAGTGGGTCTGTCACCTCATTTTTTCTTTTATCCCTGTAGCCTAAGAAAACATTAATTAGCTCTTTTGGCTGCCATACCACAACGCGGACTCATACTGAGTGTTTGAGAGGCAGAGTGATGTAGTAGATAGAGAGGACTGGCCTTGAAATCAGGAAGACCTGGGTTTAAATCCTGTATCTGACTGGTCACACACTAGCTATGTGACTGCAGATGAGTCACTTAACCTGAGTGCCCTGGGCGATTCTCTAAGACAATAATTTACCCAAGAGTTGTTGCTCACCTTTGGTGGGAAGAGTTTCCACACTAAGGTATCCTCTATGGCCCAGCGGTTCTCAACCTATGGATCATGACCCCTTTTGGGGTTGAACAGAGTCACCTAAGACCATCAGAAACACATATTTCCGATGGTCTTAGGAACTGAGACACCACTCCTCTATCAGTCTCCAGGAGGGTCCACCCACATGCAGATACGCCCACATATGAGTATTAAAGGGTCGCGGCATTAGGAAGGTTGAGAACCACTGCATAATTCCAGATCTCCCCTCAAAATGAGAGCTTTCAATGAGTGCACTGAAATTCCCAGATCCTTTTCATATGAATGGCTTTCTAGCTATATTTCCCCTGCACGGTAATCTTTTGAACCCTAGTATAAGACTTTACATAAATTGCATGCTACTAGATTCATCTATTCAGTCTGTCTACTCCCTTTATCTAAACTACCACCTGTCTACAACTGTCCTTTCCAGATTTGTGTTATATGGAATTTTACTAGGAATTTGATCAGTATACCATCTATGCCAATACACAAGTCACTGATAACAGTGTTGACTAAAATGGAGGCCAAGATGGAGCCCTGAGGCACTCTACTAGAAACTTCCCTCCAAATCTATCAATTTGTAAATCAACACTTTCTTATTTGAGTTCCCAATACTTCCATCTATCTTATTATCCAATCCATGTCCCTCCACCTTAGCCATAAATATAACAACGGATTTTGTGAAATGCTTTGCTGAAGTCCGGGTGTATTATATCTATAGCTCTACTATTGTAATAACTTTGTTGAACTTCTATGAGGTTAACCTGAAATGATTTTTTTCTTGATGAAGCTATGTGAAGCAGCAATAGCTGCTTAAAATTTTTAAGTGTCCACATACCACTCCTTTTATATTCCATTCTAGGTCTTTACCAGGAATTTATACATCAGACTCACTTGCCTATAGTTATGAAATATTTACCCTCTTCCCCTTTATGAAAGTTAGGGACAATGTTCATCAGTCTCTAGTCCTGTGGCACTTCTCTCATTCTCCACAGTCCTTGAAAATCTCAGCAATCACATCCCCCAGCTCTTGCAGAGCCCTGGAATGAAATGAGCAGTCTTGCAGGCACCTAGGCAATGTGGTGGATAGAGCTCTGACTTGGAGTCAGAAAGAGCTGAATTCAGATCCAGCTTCAGGTACTGAAGAGCTGTGCAACCATAGGCAAGTTACCTAACTTCTGTTTACTTGCCACTCTAAACAGAGGCTCATAATAGCATCCACCTCACAGGGTTGTTGTGAAGATCAAATGAGTTACTGCTCATAAAGCACTTTGCAAATTGTAAAGAGCTATATAAATGCTAGTTATGAACACTATGTAATTCTTAAGGTCCCATGGACTCACTCTCACCTAAGGAAGTTATCTCCAGTTCTCCAGCTAAGACTAGTGCTGAGAGGCCTGAAGGAGCAGGTTTCTTTGCCCTCCTCCTGACCTGCTCAAATAGAAGGAGACTTTTCTATATGCTTTGGTCCCTCTTAACACCCAGAGCCACAACTTCACTGGTGACAGACTCAGTGGGAACTCAGCCTCATTCTTAAGTTCGATGAAAGGTTCTTTCTGGTTCTCCCAGCTTGGTCCTTGCTGACTTCACCCTTGGCTCAGGCCCTTTGGATATTCCTGGCTCCAGTGATCTTCCTGCCCTCAGTCTCCATCTATGACTCTATTCCAGTTCCATTACTTGGCTTCATCTCCAGCTCTGAGCTGCAAAGAAAACCTGAACGCCCCCGTGTAGTTTATGTATAAAGTTGCTTCCATAAGGCACGTATCTGGTCTATTTTTTTGGAGGAATCTGACATTTGGTGTGGACAGCTAGAACTACCTAGACATTCTGGCTTGTCCCTAGTATTAATCAGCTAGGTGGTATAGTGGATAGAGTGCTAGACTCTGTCTACACCAGTGGTTCTCAACCTGTGGGTTATGTTCAATTTGTAACAATGAAAATACATCTTGCATATCAAATATTTACGTTATGATTCATAACAGTAGCAAAATTACAGTTATGAAGTAGCAACGAAAATAATTTTATGGCTGGGGGTCACCACAACATGAGGAACTGTATTAGAGTTGCAGCATCAGGAAGGTTGAGAACCACTGGTCTACACCCTCCTGTCAAGAAGACTTAAGTTCGAATCCTAGCTCAGAAATTTGCTAGCTATGTGAATTATTAGATTGTAAGTTCCCTGAAAGCAGGGACTATCTTTTGCCTCTTGTATCCCCAATGTTTAGCACCATGCTTGTAATACAGTACGTACTTACTAAAATGGTTAATGATTATTTAACCCGGGGCAAGCCACTTAACCAGTTTTAGTTTCAGCTTCCTTATCTATAAATGGGGGTAATACCTACCTCATATTTCATAAATGAAATAACATATGTGAAGTGCCCTACAAATTTTAAAGAGCTATGTAGGTGAGAATTATTGCACAACCCTCCCCACTTTCTAGAGCCAGATCCACAAGTTCCACTTTGTACCACTGGAATTAGCCCTATATCCCCTCCATCCTACATCCCTTGATGCTGAGGGGGGTCTTAGGAAATGACTTATTGATCAGAGACATCCCACCCACTCCCAAAAAGTATAAAAGTTCTTCCATGATTCATCATACATTAACTCAAAAGACAAGCTCTTCCTGATCTTATTTGCTTTCCAAACGTAGGCAACTCCTTAAGAAATTAGGGCAACAGTTACTCTATCCTCGGGGAAGTCAGTAAATCTTATGTTTATCTAAAAATTTGCTCCTTTTAGTCAATTCAGGAAGATTCTATCTAGAATTCTCACATCATGGGCCTAACATTCCCTTCCCTTTCTGGGTCCTCAAGCTTCCAAATCTCCTACAACAGATTACTATATTACACTCTTACTTTCCTACCCCAATTCACTCTAACCCTGAAACTCCTATAGTGACTGCTCTCTGAACCTGCTACAATTGCTCCTCTCTGATGTGGCAGTGACTAGAGCTTACTGGAGGTCTAGTATGGAGAGGAAAGGAAAGGATAGAAGAGAATTGTTGGATCACAGATCTGGAACACCTAATCTAACTTTATAGATAAGGGGATGTTGAAGGCCAGGATGCTTAGGTGACTTACACCAGGTCACAAAGGTCCTAAGCATCAGAAGCAGAGCTTGAACCTGGGTCAGTTAGTAAAAAAAAATAAAAAATAAAAAAAAAAACATTTATTTAGCATGTTCTCTATGCCAGGCAGTGTGCTAAACACACAGAAACATTGTCCTTGCCCTCAAGGAGTACACAGTCTAATGGGGGAAATAACATATAAATAACTATTAAATCTATACACAGTAGAGGAAAAGTAATCTCAGAATGAAGTCCCAAGTAGCAGGGAGGACCAAAAGCAGTATTCTTTCCATTGTACCACACTGCTTTTCAAAAAGCAAGAAACAGAGGTGATGATTTCAGGGAACCATTGTAGGGTTAATGGAATATAAGATCTTCCCAGTTCATTATTAAGCCTATGTGACCACACGTGTCCCTTTTCCCTTGGAACAGGAGCTGGGTTCCCAGGTCTAAAGGTACATAGATATTTCAATCAGGGATGTCTTACTGCTTTGAACTTTGGTTCAGTTTACAGCTATGACACATCCTGAGTCACATAAAGCCCATCAGGTGATTCAGGGACATATATATGCAGGAACTTGCCTAAGGGGAAGCTTGCTTAGGGGGAAGCCTGCTTCCAGGAAGGCTTTCACACCTTTTAGCACTGAGCCAATTAGGCACTTGTGATAGTTATGGGTTGTGATGCCTTTTGGTTCTGAGCCTATTAGTTGAAAACTATATATACTGGGAGGTGGGTATTTTATTTTGGGGCTCATTCATGGGAAGAATGTTTCTTTGTGATTTGGTCAGAGAGACTTGGGGTAACCATTGTTAAGGAGCCCACCTTGCCCCCACTTTGAGAACCCAAATGTTGGTGCTCCCTGATCTGGTGATTAGGTAGGTATCTATTACTCTATTTCGACAGTTCTAGCCCTATCTATTGGATTCTTTCTTGGACTACTTATCTTTACTTATCTGTCTGTTAATAAAAGTAAGATCACTAACTCCTTTAAAGCTGTCTTTCCTTTAGAAAAGCAGATCAAAGAACTTGTACTAGCAGCTCACCCTGTGTGCTAGTGTGGTTGCTAATCAACCATCCACAGGAACTTTCCTCGTCCATCACTCCAGGGACTTGGACAGGAGTGGTTTGGGGTAGAGTTTCCTACAACTTCAACATCCCAAGGATACATATCAAAATTAGCATTAGGATAAGAGTAAGAGTAGGGTTCTATTTAATGATATTGTTAGACTAAGAATTAACATAATGGTGGTTGTTTTTCCTCCTTTCTGGAAGCAGACCAATACATCATGAAGGTGATGTCTTGACCTGCTGGTGAGTTGGTTTTAATTGAGGCAGAGCTGACTTACTTTGGGAAAATTACTTCTTCCCATAGGATAAAAAAGAAACTTTAAGGTAAACATTGGCTAACATTTGAATGACCCAAACAACTTAATGTCCCAGACAATTCTGCATGTCACCAAAATACCTGTCATGGACTGGAAGAAGAAGCTTCCTGGAACACTAAAATAGGAATTTCAGAGTAAGGACTTCCAGACAAAATAATCCAGAGGAAGAAACCACACCTCTGGAATGGATTCAGAAAATCTTCTGAGAGATGAGAAATTGAGTTTGCCAGAAGCCCAATCAGGTTACACAAGCATAGGGATAGAATTCAAGCAACCCCCAAACCTTGCATCCTGCAAGATTTTCCTTTTTATTTGTCTTTCCTGCATTTTTGCTTTCCTTTAACATTCATAAGTTTGAATGTTCAAGCTTAAAAGTACCTTAGAAATCAACTTGTCCAGCCTTCTCCCCCCACAGATGAATAAAACAGGGTGAAATAAGCTGCCCAATCAACAAACATTTATAAAGTGTCTACTATGAGCAAAGAACAGGTCAGAATACAAAAACAAAAATGAAATAGTTCTTTCCCTGAAGGAGCTTACGTTCTGCAGCATTCTCACAGATAAGTAAATATATGAAAAAAAATACAAGATAATTGGAGGGTACTAACAACTAGGGGCATTTAGAAATAATCTTCTGAAGGAAGGATCTCTTGAGCTGAGCCTTGAAAGGAGTGTCAGAGTTCCAAGAGGCAGATGAGAAGAGGGAGACTTGAAGATGGCTCTAGAATCTAGACTGTGTGAGGGAAAGGAATATGAAGTCAGCCTGGAAAAATGGCCAACAGCCAAATTGTGAAGGACATTAAATGTCAAAGTTGGGAGTTTATGTTTTATGCTTTAGGCGATAAGGAACCACTGAAGCTTTTTGAGTGGAGAAGTCATGAGATGAGATATCAATTTGGCATCTTTGAAGGAATGTTTTGGAGAAGGGAAAGGCAGATGATAGCAACAGTTGAGAAGGCAGTGAAGAATTGAGGATGATTCTGAGGTGCTGAACCTGGGTGACTGAAAGAATGGCTGTGCTCTCAACAGAAATAAGGAAGTTAGGGGTGGCTAGGTGGTTCAGTGAATAGAGCACAGGCCCTGCAGTCAGGAGGACCTGAGTTCAAATCTAGCCTCAAACACTTAACACTTACTAGCCATGTGACCTTGGGCAAGTCACTTAACCCCAATATGCCTTCCCCCCTCAAAAAAAAAGCATAAAAAAAAGGAAGGAAGAAGGAAGTTAGAAGAACTGGTGGACTTAGGGGGAAGGTGATTAGGTGAATGAAATGGCTATGGCATGTCCAGTTTGAAACATCCAAAAGGCAGATGGAAGATGAGCTACTAAAGTTCAGGAGAGAAATATGGGCTGAATATATAAATCAGGGAGTCATAGAAACAATAGTTGAACCTACTGGCACTGATGAGATCACCAAGAGATAGAGAGAGCATAAGAGAGAAGAGGGCCTAGAACACAGCCTCAGAGTACACTTTTGTTGTATTGTTCATCCTTTGTTCATTGACAAATGGTGCAAGAGGAAAGGAGAATGTTATGGATGATTGAAAATAAAGATGTGGACTTGGAGTCAGGAAAACCCGAGTTTGAATCCTGACTCAAATACTTCTTAACTAATAAGTCCTTAAACCTCTCTCAGCCTCCATTTCTTCATCTGTAAAAATGGGATATAGTAATACTTAACCACAGAGTTGTTGTGAGAATAAAAGGACTCAATATAGAACAATTCCTTCAACCACTTCATCAAATGCCTTGAAATTCAGCCTCCCCCTACTTTAAAAAAGAAAATCTCTAGACAAGAAAAAATAAAATAAATCTGTGGCACAATGAGTAAATTCAAGGAAAAAATTTACATAGTCAAAAAAATCCGCAATATAGGAAAAAGAAGGGGTGATACTACTGGAGAAAAGCGGGCCATATTAGCACCCACAGCATCTCAAGATATACCACAGAATAAGCTTCAATAGATGAAAGATACCCAAAAGGAAATGAAAGAAAGTATGAATTTCAGCTCCCAAAAACTTAGAAGAGGATAATGAAAAAAAAAGTGATGAAAATAGAAGGTAGTATAGAGGGAGTAAAATCATTGAAGGCAGCCAATCAAAGGTGGGGGGGACGGAGTGTCAAAGAATTGGAACTTTGATGGTAGATATTTAAAACTAAGTGAATATAAGACCAGGACATTACAAAATTGAAAAGGCAACTGATAACAATGATGCCTGGTGGCTTAAAAACTGATCTCGAGGATAGAACCAGAAAATCAAACTTCAGAATAATTGGCAATTTAGAAGATATAGAAAAGGGAAAGAATGTAGAAACTATATTCAAAGAAATTGGGGAGGGGAAATTCCAGAATTAACCAGGACAAATGGTACCACATGGTTACACAGTAATTTAAAAAGCTTGTTAAATTGAATTCAGTTGATCCCCTAGAGTCCACAGCTGAAAGATCCCTGCAGTCAGAGGCGGAGCAGTTGGAGTCAGAAGGTTTCTACCTCCTAGTTTTTCCATTCTTCTCCTCTCACTCGAGCAAATAACTCTACACCAGAATAGAACAAATTGCAAAAGCTTTTTACATTCTATTTTACATTAAAAGCAGCATTTTAGTGTAATTTTAAAGAGCCAAGAAGATTTGGCAACTGATAATCAGTTGATTAAAATAAATGATCAGCCTCTGTAATGGTAACGGTCAAGTCAGACATCAAAGAGAAACTGACTGACAGTTTTTAAACTCCAGGAGACTTCATGGTTTCTGACTCCTCCTCTCCATCTCATTATCTACACCTTCAAGCTCCCACTTTCAAACATGGGTTGGATTAGAAGGCCACTGAGGTCCCTTCTAATTCTTAATCCAGTGAAGGGATAAAAGTAAAAATATGGATGAACAAGTCCACAAGCATTCATTAAGCACTTACTTGTGTGCAAGACAGCTGTCAAATTAAAGTCAAACCAGAAAACATTATAAGGAGTAGACAAGGATATTATCTCCTGGTAAAAAGGAAGAGTAAACTTACAGGTCCAAAAGAGGATGACAGTTTAGATAGACAGATAGATAGATAGATAGATAGATAGATGATAGATAGATAGATAGATAGATAGATAGATAGATGGATAGGTGGACAGATAGATGGATAGATAGATGGATAGATAGATGGATGGATAGATAGATAGATAGATAAATAGATGATAGATAGATAGAAAGATGGATGGACAGATGGACAGACAGACAGACAGATGATAGATGATAGATATAGATATAGATATAAGTTTATAGCAATACAAGGAGCAATAAGAAAAACCTCAGAATGCTAGGTAATCTTATTACTGACCATTATCAAAATAAGGCCAGTTATGCAAAGAGATAAGCAATAGAGAAATCAAAGATTTAGCTAAACAAGGTCAGAGGAAATACTTTTTTCCCTAAGTACAAAAGGACTTGAAATAAAAGTCAGTAATATGCTTGAGCAAAAAGTAGCACTTGGTAATCAAAAAAGGAAGAATTCTGCCCATTGCAGTTTCAGACCACAATGAAAATTACTAAATTAAATTTATACATAAATTACAAAATCATGATTTAAAAATATATACAAATAAAGACATAACTTATTTAATAAGACAATAAGCTAGCATTTATTAAATACCTGCTACGTGTCAGGCACTAGGGCTGACAATGCAAAAGAAAGCAAAAGGCAGCCCATGCTCTCAAGTCCAAGTGAGGAGACAATATGCAAACAACTATGTAAAAACAGGATATATACAGGATAAACTGGGGATAGTCTTAGAGGAGAAAGCCTAACAATTAACGGTCATAGGAAAAAGCTTTTTGCAGAAGGTGGAACTTGAAAGGAAATTAGGAGGAAAGGATGAAGAAGAAAGAGAAGTCTAGGCAAGAGGGACAATCATCAATAAGGCCCAGAGTCAGACAATAGAGTGCCACATGTGAGGAACAGCAAGGAGGCCACTGTCATTGGATCACAGAATACATGGTAGTGGCCAGTCAAGGATAACCAGCTTGAGTGACTGAGAGGATAGTCTTCTACCCTTCACAGTAACAGGAAAGTTTGTAAAGGAAGAGTGTTCAGCAAGAAAGATAATTCTATTGTACATATGTTGAGTTTAAGATATCTTCAGAGCATATGGTTTGAGATGTCCAGGAGGCAGCTAGGGGTGTCAGTGTGGAGGTCAGGAAAGAGGTGAAAGTTGGACAAATAAATTTAAGAATCATCTACATAGAGATGATAGTTGAAGCAATGGAAGTTGAAGAGCTCACCAGAGCAATAAGTAAATAAATAATAGAGGAAAAAGAGAAAAGGGCTTAGAATAGAGCTTTGGGGGAGAGCCACAATTAATAACGGAGAACTAGATAAAAATCTAGCAAAGGAGATGGAGTGATCAGACAGGTAAAAGGAGAGCCAAGAGAGAAGAGTCATAAAACCTATGGAGTATCAAGGAGAAGAGGCTGACAACAGTTTCAAAGGCTGCAGAGAGGTCAAGAAGGAAAAGGACTGAGAGAAGGTCATTCAATTTAGATTTAGCAGTTTCAGTTGAATGAAGAAGTTGAGGCCAGAATGCAGAGTTAGGAAGAGAGGGGAAAGGAAGTGGAAATATCAATTGTAGATCTCCTTCTTGAATAGAATAATCAGAAAAGAGCAAAGATATAGAATGATAGCTAGTGGGAATGGATGGATCAAGTAAGGATTGGTTCGTTTTTTGTTGTTGTTTTTTGAGGATGGGGGAAACATAGTCATGTTTATATGTTGTTGGGAAGCAGCCAGTAGACCAATATTGAAGATAAGTGAGCAAAATAGAGGGGAAGCTAGAGAAGACAGGATTTTATCACTTGTGCGTGTAAAGGATTTGCCTTGGCAAGGAAAAGACCCATCTCTCCATGTAAGATGGAATGAAAAAGGAGATCGTGGCAGAAGGCAGCTGGGTAATAATGTGAAATGAGGAGGACAAGAAAGGGAAGAACTTTCATTAATGGTCTCGTTTTTTTTAGCAAAGTATGAAGGAAGGATCTCAGCTGAAAGAGTGGGAAGAAGGGGAGCCATGAGAGGTTTGAGAAAGGCTGCTGAAGTGAGTTGAATAAGTCAATTAGGGAGGTATAAAAGCATTACTTTGCAACAGTGAGAGTCCAATTGAAATTGAGTAACTTAAATTTGTAGTGGCCTTAGCACAATTTCGTGATTTCCTCCATCTTCATTTAACTCATTGTAAGTAGAAAGGAAGGCAAAAGATGGTGGGAGTAATCCAGGGATGAGGCTTAACAGGGCAAGATCTTTAAGAGATTAAGGGGACAAGGGACCCAAGAGTAGAGGATAATATAAAGTTGAACTTGTTCACCAAGAGATCAAGATGGGGAAAGAAGGAGAATAAAACCAGTGCAGGAATGATAGCCTGAGAAAGAACTCAAGGACTAAGAAATTAGAGGTCATGGGTAGAACCATGAACGTGTTTGGGGGTTGCAAAGCAGAGATGGAGGTAGAATGACAGATCATGATCAGATAAAGGAATTTCAGAGTTCCTTAACATAGAAGTAGTACGTACATCTGTGAGTGATGGCAAGATCAAAGATATAACTTTCTGTGTGTAGCTGAGGTGAGGTAGATAATGGCTCATGGGAATGAATAATTTGAGGAAGTAGGATTTTAGGGTGTTTGAGAGAATATCAATATGTATATTGAATTCCCCTAGTATGAAGGCAGGAAGAGAGAAAGAAGAAAGAGAGAATGTGTGTGAGTCAGGTACCATCTTATTGAGGAAAGAAGGAGAGTGAACTGGAGATTGATAGACAGTCACCAGAATCTTGATTGGGTGACAAAAATGAATTGAATGAACCTGTAAGGAAAAGAAGTTACCAAGTTATGGTGGCAGAAAAAAAATCCTAGAAGTGACAATGGGGATCAAGAAGTATTTCAACTCCTCCACCACAACCAGTGGGAGTTGGGGGAGGGGGGATATTAGTGAAAATACAATCAGTGCTGGAAAGGGTGTCCAGGGAAGCTGTGTCATCAGCAGGGAAACAGGACTTAGTGAGTACAAGAGGTTAGAAGGAGTGGGAAAGGGAAAGGTTTCAGATGAAAGTTCTTCTGTCACCTAAGGAGCAGGTTTTCCAGAACAGAATATTAAGGAAGAAGTAGCTACATCATTATTGTTTTTGTTAAAGTATATTTTAGTATAGCTTTATTCGATGTTTAATTGGGTTTCAAATAAAAATTATATAAAGAAAAAAGAGGCTCTTCTCTAAGAGTCATCTGGGTGCCCTGTTTCCTTCAGATTCTCCTTCTATTTCTTAGGTTGTAAACATTTAACAGCTGACCTTTAGTAGTAGTATAATATCCAAAATAAAAATGTATAAGAAGTGTAATGTCCAAAACAAGTACCCTTGTGCTCTGACCACATATGAATGCTAGATTCAGTTCTAAAAGGGATGTGGCCAAGTAATCTAGAGGAAGTTGACCAGAATGGTGAAGGAGCTCAGAACCACACTACATGAGAATCAATTGCTGTAACTGATGGTACATAACCTGAAAAAGAGAACATGTTCACTCTCTTCAAGTATCAGAAATGTGGAGATTGAATTAGATATCTTCTGCTTGAGAAGAGCAGAACTGGGTGAAAATTTTAGGAAAGCAGATGTTGGTTCACTATAAGAAAGAACTTCCTAATAATTAAAGTTTTCCAATAGTTTAGTAGATTGCCTTGAAAAAGAATGAGTTCCCCATTGCTGGAAGTATTTGAACCACCTGGACCTCTGAGGGCCCTTTCAATTATCACAGTCTATGGTTCCCCTGCCATGTGAAAGTTGTCCAGCTGGAGCTGTCCTGCAATATCCCCAAATCCTCATCATTTTTTTTGTCTCTCTCAGTTCTCCCAGTTCATCCATCTTCTCAGAAAGAACATAGCCTGGCTCTTTTCTCTGAGGGCCAAGAGCTCCTTGTACTACATATGCAAACATATTAAGTCTGTCTCAGGGGCAGACAGCTCCTGCTCTCTGTCTGTGGGTTAAAGGAATGATCACAATGAGACTGTCACAGTTCAGAAACTCAATTTCATTAGTTCACCCAAAAGCCATGAGACACTAAGGAATTGATTTGTGCTAGACAAGTTCACTGTAAATAGATTTATAAGCCAGAAAACCAATTTATTAATTTATAATGGGGAGAGTACCTTTCCAGCGGCCAAAATCCTTGTGTTTATGGTCCAGGGCACCATCTTCCTTGGATCAAAGCAGACACACTGGGGAAGCAGACACATTGATCAGAACCTGGATTCAAGCCCTGGGTCTCACCCCCCTGTTCAGCCTTAGGAGAGTCACTTCATTCAGCCATTCATTTATTCAATGAGCATTAAGTGCCTGCTTTGTGCCAGGCAATGGGAACACAATGACAAAACACAGTCCTCAAGGAGCTATGGGAGGGAAACTTCACATATGCAAATAATTCAGATAAGGAAATATAAAATAAACACGAAGTAATTTCAGAGATGCGTATAGGAATCTAAAAATGGAGAGGGGATGCAGAGAAAGGGGAGAAATTAAGAAATGCCTCCAGTGGGAAGTGGACCTTGAGATGAGCCTTGAAGAAAGCTACAGATTCTAAGAAGCAGGTGTGAGAAGGAAGAGGATTCTAGACATGTGGGCAGCCTGTGCAAAGACATGGGGATGGAAAATGGGATCTTGTATGTGAGAAAGTGCAAGTAGACCAATTTAGCTGAACTACAGGGTGTGGTATTTTATAAAAAGGAATATTGTGCAGTAAGCCTAGAAAGATAAGCTATTGTCACCAGATTATGAAGGGTTTTAAATGCCAAAAGAGTTTGTCTTTTTCCTAGAGATAATAGAAGACACTGTAACTTCTGGAGCAGGGGAGTGATGTGGTATAATGTCTCAAAGCCTCAGTCTCCTCATCCATAAAATGGTTACAACAGTATCTGTATTACCTACCCAGCAAGGTTGTAAAGGAAACATTCTGTAGACCATAAATCTCTATATAAATGTGAGCCATATTATCAGACTGGCTGCAAGAGCCTGGAGTCAGGTCAAAGAAATTTAAAGCCATCACATTCTTAAAGAATATTTTATCCAGGACATGGGTGAGGGACTAAATCAAGTCTTCTGCCCTCTAGGAAGCCTCCACACTGACCTCTCCCTTCTCAACCCTGGCCCTTGCTAAATATCACACTCATTGGACATTTAGCAGAAATTATCTTGTATCATTTTATCTCAAGTATGTGGGTCTTGTCCCCCAAACTGTAGGTGAGGGCTTGTGGTTTTGCCTCCTGTCTCCCCAGTACCACCCAGCAATAGGGCTACCCAGGCACACCTTGGTACACAATTTAATGATGGCAGTGATTTATATCTGCCTAATGCAGTGTCTTTCCCTAGACAGGGTGAGAAAAATCCACCAAGGCCATAGGAGGTTGAACATTTCTCTACCGCATGCCCAACTTAGGCAGATGTCCCTGTTCCCCCAAAGTCTGAAATTGGCTCTTCCTAAACTAGAGAGGAGAGGACAAGAGTTCCCAAAACTTCTTTCATCTGAGAATCGTAAAGCTTATAGCCAGTATATTCTAGGTAAAACTACATAAACTACATCCAACTCTTAACCCTGCTCTAGCCTCAGCGACCTTGGTAGGGAAATCCTTAAAGTGATGACTTGGTGGGCAGGGGGACATCCCAAACCTTCTCTTGGGGTTAGGACAGGACAGTCAGGCTAAGGAAGAAGTTTAGGGTCATTGTGTGAGGCTGGGGTTAAGTCCTGCAGTATTCAGGGTAGGAGATTGAGGCAGTTGGAGGGAATCAGAGTTCAAGTCACTGACGCTGGTCCTTACCACCCCACCTCTGAAGTTGAGATCAAGAGAATAAATGTTTGGTGGGAAGGACTAGGATGCTGAATATGCAAAGACTTAGAGATGGGAGATAGAATATTGTATACGAGGAACCACAAGTAGACCAGTTTAACTGAACTGTTGGGTGTATGAAGGAGAATACTGTGCTGTAAGCCTAGAAAAGTAGGCTGCAGCCAGATGGTGAAGGGCTTTGAATGCCAAAGGAATCAGAACTTTATCCTAAAGACAATAGGAATCCACTGGAATTATTCAGGCCAGAGTTTTGGCCAACCTTAAAGGATCCAAGCCAGACAGGGTCCAGGGATGCTCAGAACCCTGAGGATCAGGAGCACTGGAATCTCTCATGGGTCAGTGGCTAGGGGGGCGCTGGGCTCAGCTAAGGGTTCTCAGGGGCTAGGCCTCTTTCCTGAATGGTATGGGCTTCAGGACTCCTTCCCTAACTGTATGTGCACATCTTTTGTTTTTCAGATGAACCGCCCTATCCAGGTGAAGCCTGCTGACAGTGAAGGCCGAGGAGGTAGCTCGTTGCCCTTTCCCATACCCTGGGATTGGGGGGTGGGAGTGGGAAATAGGGAAAAGAAGAACCTTCCCTCCAACCCCCAGTCCAGGATCTGTGTGCCCAGTGGAAGAGAGACAGAAAGGTGAAGGATGAATGCTGCTCCCCCAAGCAAGGTCAGGCTCTAGAGGTGTTGGTCAAAATGGCAGAAAATTGTAACAGTGCTCTCATAATTCTAACACCCAACCAGGAACGGATTTCCTATAGCATTTCATCAATTTTGGCTCAGTTTGCACTCCCAGGGTTGCTTGATATACTATCCTCAGGTCCTTCATTTGTAACTTGTGGGGAAAGGAAAGAAAAGCAGGGAGAAAATATATATATTCTCTCTGCCCCTTCAGGTTCTGAATCTAGGATTCTATCGTCCATCTTGAAAGGCAGTGTGGGATAGCAGAGGTGGCTCAGTCAAGAACACCTGAGTTCAAATCCTGCCTCAGACACTTTACCAGCTGTGTGACCCTGGGCAAGTCACTTAACCCTAACTGCCTCAAAAAAAAAAGTAGCGTGGGATAGTAGAAGGCAGCCCTAGGAGCAATAAGACATGGATTCTAGTCCTGCCTCTAACACATAGTAGTGGTATGATGCTAAACAAGTTCTTTGGTTTTTCAATATCTTGGAAAACTCTGTAAGAGATGGGTTATTAATTTTTTTGTGCCATGGACTTCTTAGGCAATCTGGTGAAACCTTTTCAGAATAATTAATTTAATAGTTAATTAAATAATTAAAAGAAATGCTAAATTTCAGTTAAAGGTTAGTAAAAATAAAGATCTGATCTGTTTCCCATACAAGTTCATGGAATCCTTGGAATCTATCAGGTTAAGAACCCTTGCTCTAAGAAAGTGAGATGCAGACCTCTTGCTGATCGGCTTTGGACAACTTCATTGGAAGTTATCTTTATGAATCAAATCACAAGTCAGTACACCCCACTTAAAAAAAATGAAATTATTCTTGAACAAGTGTTTGGAGGGAGACACAAGCCTTGAAGAAGCTTAGCTTCACTGAGATTGATTTCCTAGAAAATGATAGGGAGGATGGTTATCTACATACCTCACTCTTCCTCTGCCTAGTCTAAGTCAACATGTATTGCTGGTCAACACTGCTTTGATGAACAATGTGGTCTTTGGACTCTCCCCCAAAAGCTCATCCTGTCCTTCCTCACCCTACACTAAAGTACCTCTGAAAAGGGGGTAGACTCACCCCACCCTGGGGACTTTGAACTTTAGCACTGACTACTGAGAAAACCTACCAAGCACTGAACCTCACAAGCCCTGGTTAGATACTACATTTTCTCCAAGTCCCACATCTGGGAGGGAACTTGAGGAATAAAGTGGGGTGGCAGATGACAGTTTAGGTTAAACCAAAGAGGAGGTGTGATCAGACCCATATGATGTCAGAGGGAAGGCCTCCGACCATGAAAAACCCATCCCTAGAGCTCTGCCCTCTCAGAAGTGCCTCCCAATTGTCTGCTGGTAGAGAGAATATGGAGACTAGGCAGAAAACATCTGTTACCTGCTCCTAGATCTCAGTGTAGGTGGTAAGGCTCTCAAGTCCTACAAGAGCCTTGACCTTTACAGTCTGGATCAAGGATCTGGTCCACTCTGATGTGCTGGGGTACCTTCTTTTCTCCCTTGGACCCCAGAACCCAGGTTACCTGCCTTCTATTTCCACAAGCTGGGTCACCATCATCAGCCAACAAGCACTCCCTCTTAGTCTTAGAATCTTCAGCCCCTTGAGGCATCCTGAGGGTTTCATTGCAAACAATGACTGGCAGATAAGTTTCAGGACAACCAAGCAAGTGGGAAAAAGAAAGAGCCATCACAGCATCCAAGCAGTCTTAAGAAAAGCGTGGTAGGAGACTCAGAGGGAATCCCAGATGAGCTGACTCCTAACCTCATCTAGACCACAGGAGTTTCTGGTTCTAACCCTATGTCCCCCTGGGACTTGGAAGAGCCAATGTTGTCCATCCCACCTTACCACCTTACAGTGCCCTTTCTCTCCTCAATGGCCTTTGTCCTTTACAAATGAAGGTCACTCACAGGATTTCCTCCCTTCACCTCCTCCACACTCCACTTTGTCTGGAAACTGGCCTGTGCTGACGGGGGGGAGGTGACCAAGGGGGTTGTGGCACTTAATGAAAGGTAAGGGCACCCCAGGGTTTGGGTAGTTTCAAAGATGTTATAAGGGTGGGTTCAAAGCCCTCGACACACTAACAGAGGAAGTTACTTCCATCCCAGGCATAGGGAAGGATGGATAGAAGCTCAGAGTCAAAGAAAGAAAGATTTCGGGGATGTAATTCAGCAGATAGATACATGCTATGCACCATGCTAGGCCCTGAGAAGGAAGCAAAGTTCAGATAAGATGGTGTTTCTACTCTCAGAGCTTGCTGGGCTAGTGTAAGACAGAATCAGTTTTAGGTATGAGGAACTTGTTGTTATGGTCTCAGTGACAGAAATGGAGGTTCATTGTTAAGGATAAGGTTCAGCTAAGGAACATAAAGCCTCAAGAACAGTTTAGTCTCAGTCATGAGGACAGGAGTTCAGTGAAAGGGCTAAATGAGGGGAATGAGATCGCTATGTTAGTGATAGAAAGTCAGGAAGGAAGAGAGCAGGGCTAAGTGAGAGATAATGTTCAGTGAGGGACATGGTAGGTCAGTGATTGGGAGAAGGGCTCAGTGTTGGACAAAGGGCTGTCATTCAGGCCCTGCTTCATAGGCTGCATGGGAAGAGGCTGGGCTGCAGACTAAGTGGGGACCTTCATTGGCCCAGGGTCCCTGGACGAGTAAGAGAAGTGGGGAATTCAGACTTTGTAGCCAGGGCTAGGATTCATGAGAAGGGCTAGGTAGGTAGGACTCAGCCCTAGGGTCACCACATGGGGCTTGCCTTCAGAAGACAGGAAGCTCTTCGTGGGGATGCTGGGGAAGCAGCAGAGCGAGGAGGATGTCCGGCGGCTGTTTGAGCCTTTTGGCCAGATTGAGGAGTGTACCATCCTCCGGGGCCCTGATGGAACTAGCAAAGGTGTGGGCCCATTACTCTGTGCTGATCCCAACCTTGACCCTATGACCTTATCCTAACCCTGAAACCCCATCCTAATCCCATGGTCCCATGATCCCAACCTAACCCCATCCTGAACCTCATGACCTCTTCCTGACTGTACCGCTACACAGCCCCTTGGCCCCAGACTGGACCCAATAGACTGGGACTGGATCCTGTGATCTAAGATGACCCTATAATCCCAATCCTGACCCAATAACACCCCAATTTTCATCCTGAAAAACCATGTGATGAGGATCTAATCCCCAAACATTATCTGTGTCCCACAATTTGACCTAACCTCAATTTTATCTTGCTCCAGGCTGTGCTTTTGTGAAATTTGGGAGCCACGCAGAGGCCCAGGCTGCCATCAACAGCCTGCATGGCAGCCAGACTATGCCGGTGAGGAGGAGCCCTAGGGGACCAAGGGAGGAAAGGGATTGCCCAGAGAGCCCACCCCACATGTTGGTGACAAAGAGCCTGGGTTGAGATGGGATCCATTTAGTACACTCTGTTCACTTCTACCATGATCTTGCTTGGTGAACCTCCATCCTAAATAATGTATCCCCCCTTACTTTCCTCTGCCTCGGCTTCTCCCTTGCAAAAATAAACATAGACACACACTTGGGAAGTAGTGGAATTACAGGAGGAAAGGCAGGGGTTCAAAGCATCTATGTTCTCCAAAAGAAAAAGACAGCCAGGAATTCTACAATCCCTCCTTCTATCCCTCCAATTCAGGGAGCTTCCTCTAGCCTTGTTGTGAAGTTTGCTGACACAGACAAGGAACGGACGCTAAGGAGGATGCACCAGATGGCCGGGCAGCTGGGCATCTTTCACCCAATGACTGTACAGTTTGGAGCCTGTGGAGTGTACACACAAGCGGTAGGGGATGTCTCCTCTTTGGGATCCCTCATCTGCCCCTTCCCCCATCTGCATCAATGATAGCATTTTCCCTGATTGGTGCCTTTGACTGCTTTAACTCCAACTCTAACTCCATCAGGCAAGAGCATTGGCCACCCATTTATCTGGGAGTTCATGGGGTACATTGGACATCCTTCATCTTTCATCCCATTCTCCCTTAGTCATTGTGACCCATCATTCTCCTTTCCACCCTTTCTTCTCCCCATCCTGCCTCTTTTCTGCCCTCTCTCCTCCCTACAATTCCTTTTTTCCATCTTTAAGATAATGCAGCAGCAGGCAGCCCTGATGGCAGCTCAAGGAACGTGCCTCAACCCCATGGCAGCCATTGCCGCCGCCCAGATGCAGCAGATGGCTGCCTTCAATGTCAGTGGCCTCATTGCCACGCCTGTGACACCCTCATCAGGTACTGGCCACTGCTCCCGCTCTTCATCTGTGGCAGAAGGATGACTGGGGGACAGAGGGGTGGGTGGGAAAGGAATGGTAATTCTAAGTCAGCATTTCCCCCCATCCCTGTTCTTTGCTCTCCAGAATTAGCCAGACCCTTCTTAAAAGACTAGGTTGTGAGGCTAGGTGTCAAGGGTCTCAAGTCATGACTGCTTCCTTCACTCCCATCCTCTCATCATGGGCAAAGGCCCCACAGGGAACCTCCTCCCTGATAGGCCCCACTACCAAAGAGGAAGTATGACTAGGCCTGCATTATTCCCTTGAGGCTTTGGTCTTGACCTATATACTTAGAGGGAAAAGGGTGCTGCTAGTGCTAGTCACTGCCCACTCAATCCAGGTTGAAAGGCCTGACATTGGCTTCCCTATGGCCCCTAGGTACGAGCACACCACCAGGCATCAGCACCGGCACTGTCCCCAGCATTGCTGCTCCCATTGGGGTGAATGGATTCAGTCCCCTCACCCCCCAGACCAATGGGCAGCCAACCTCGGACACCCTCTACACCAACGGTCTCCACCCCTACCCAGGTGGGCACCCTCCTCCCCTTGCCCTCCCTGTCAACCACCCCCAGGCATGGAAACACCAGGCCCCAAAAGACCTAAATCCCATGATGAGGGAGGAGCTTCCTCTGTTCTATGAGAGGGAGTTCTCCCATCTACTGTCATCTGCTATCCTGAGGAAATCCTGTTTCCTCCTTCACACTCATTGTTTCTCTCTGTCTGTTTCCTTCTGTGTGTGTCCTTCTCTCCCTCTCTCTGTCACCCCGTGTTTCTATCTTCCTTGCCACCTCTTTCTGTCTCTGTTTCTGTCTCTCACCAGCTCAGAGCCCCAGTGTGGCAGAGCCCCTCCAGCAGGCCTACGCAGGAATGCAGCATTTTGCAGGTCTTGCATCAGACTTCTCATGGTCTTTTCTCTTGTTCCCTCTTTCCCACCTACTTCCTCTAGCCTGGGCGGGGGAGGAGGAGAAGGGTAGTAGAGGGGATTAGCAGTTATAGAGCTTGCAATCTCCTCTGGTCTGGTAGGGGAGATAGCATAAGCTCCCAATTGGAGGAAGGATATACGGCTTCCCTCCTTGGGGAGTCCCCAGTCTTATCGTAGACAAATTGTCCTCACCCTTTGGGATTACTCATGGGAGAGACAATTCTACATATAGACATAGAATGTATAGCTAGAAACATAGAAATAACCCTTATGTGCCAAGAGAAGGCCTGAGCAAAAGAGTGGGAATGAGACCTGATTAGGATGTCCCTGGGGAAAGAGCTCCCCACCTCCAATCTTCTTTCCTCTGTTTCCAGCAGCATACCCAGCCGCCTATGCTCCTGTGAACACAGCCTTCCCCCCCCAACCCCCGATCCTGCCTCAGCAGCAGAGAGAAGGTAAGAAGGGATGGTGCCAGGGCTGGAGAAAACATCCTGAACGAGTAGTAGAGTGAGGTTCCAGCTCCCCATTCTTCCTCCTCCCATCCCTGTCAGGGACAGGGGAGCTGAAGTGTAAAGGGCCCCTAAGGAAGGTCACCTCACTAATCTGCCTTTTCCCTCTGTAACTAGGACCTGAAGGCTGTAACCTCTTCATCTATCACCTGCCCCAAGAGTTCGGAGATGCCGAGCTCATGCAGATGTTCCTGCCTTTCGGCACTGTCATCTCTGCCAAAGTCTTTGTAGACCGTGCCACGAACCAGAGCAAATGCTTTGGTGAGTTTCTTATTGGAAGCCCCCAGTTCCCTAGCCTTGATCTTTGAGCCTGTGAGCCTATGACCCCAGTGATACCCAGCTCTGAACCTGTGAGCCCTGACACCTGCACTTTGAGCCTATAGCATCTAATCCCCTAAACCCTATGACATCTGACACCCTGTCTGAACCAAAGCCCAAATCTTGTGACCATGATACCTCAGTCCCAAGACTCCTCATCCTGAGACTGTAACCCTTCAAATGGATTTTTTAAAAAGGTATAATCTGAGGAAATTTCTGACAATTTGAGCTGCCCCAAAATGAGACAGGCTGCCTCCAAACATGGCAGTCTTCAAATAGAAATTGGACAGTCAGGGATGTTTTGGGAGAAATTCTATTCAGGTATGGCCGGGATAAGATGAATTCTGAGCTTCTGGCCAACTTTGAGATTCCATAACTATGTCAGGATTAAGAGCTCAGATTAATTAGGTGAAGGTGAAGGTGAAGCTTCTTACTCTTTAATTTACCTAAAAGAGTTCTAGATCTAGGACTGACACATCAGTTGTCAGAAATCCCAAGCAAGCAAGAAAGGGTCTTGAACCTTAGAAGTTTAGACAGCAGTAAAGGATTTCAAAATATCCATGAATGGGATAGTCTCTCTATATCCTATAGACCATGGTTCAGGAACCTGGAGCTCAGGTGAAGTAAGATCCTGACGTCTGTGTTCTAATAGGGAACCTGATGCCAAGGCAAGGATGGTATATATTCTCTGATTCTTTTTATGTATTAACCTGAATGTGGGTGGCCCTGGATCACAATAACTTGCAAGTGACCCTGAAGCCATTTGGAAAGTAGAAGCTCTGTAGGTGCAATTGTATTCTGAAAACATCCAAGGAGGGATTAGAAGAACTGAGAATATCGTTGTCTTCTTTCAGAAAGAGAAGGAGGGATAGGATAAAAGATAAGGAGGAAGAGGAAAGAAGGTCCAGGAAAGGACTGGAGATATCTGTGGAGGATAGAAAATTGAGGAAAAATAGATTTCATTCATCAGACTTCCCTCCCCCCTGGGAGTCATTGCTGGGATGAAGCCTTCTTTGGTATAAGATTCATTTCTATCCCAGTCAATGAACCAGTCAAAGTAAAGACATTACTGAATCAAGACCTCAGGCCCTTCAGGACAGGGTAAACCTGGATCTACAGGAGCGCGCTTGCGTGCACGCACGCACACACACACACACACACACACACACACACATTCCTCCCACTCAAGAACTCCACTTTCATGGAACTTGGGCATTAGGTACCCATACTGAAGTACGATTGGGGAAAGGAAGGATGAGAGAAGTGGACAATTGATTTAGAAACCTTTATGAGGTTTAAAAAATGGATGCTAAAAATTGTTTCTGCACGTAATTGGAAAAGAATTAAATTTTAAAAAGAAACTTCTAGGAGCATGAAAAGCTGAGGACTCTAGAAGAAAGGGCCACGAGATGATGAACCATGAAGTTCTGTGGGAGGATGAAGAGGATCTAGGACAGGCACAGAGTTATGGGGCTGTGGCAGGGGACTTTTTGTGGGGGGAAGCTGGGGACAAGAGCGTCAGAGGTATGGACAAGACGAATCTGCCTCCCCTCTTCTCAGGGTTTGTTAGCTTCGACAATCCAGCCAGTGCGCAGACGGCCATCCAAGCCATGAATGGCTTTCAGATTGGCATGAAGCGGCTCAAAGTTCAGCTCAAGCGGCCAAAGGATGCCAACCGGCCCTACTGACCCAGTCCTGACTGACTACAGACAGGTGAGATGGCCAAGGGATGCTCCCTACACACATGGTGTCTGAAGCCACGCTCACTTCAGGATCAGACAATGCCCTGACTTGAGCTCTTCTCAGCTGACTCACCCCCACACCTTGGGACTAGTGTCCCCAAGTCTGAAATGTTGCTCCAAGCATGTCAGTTTAGGCTAATGGGGACTGAGTGGGGATCTTATTGCTTCCTAATAAACCAGGAGGAATAGTCACCCCACAGGGAGGTTTGATGCTTTCCCTAGAGGCCTTGTTCATTTGAGTTCTTGAAGTACCAAACTATCTCCCAGCAGCCCAAATAAAGCCTCTCTGGTCTACCTTGAACCAGAGGCCCTAAATCAGCAGAGTTCCTTGTCCTCCTCAGAGGCCAATGTTGGTTCCAGCCACGCTAGCCATACATTTTGACATAACCCAATGTTTGGGTAGGGCCTGGAGTCTTAATAGAATAAGCAACCCTATGGAAGCTCTGGTCAGTTGAGTCCCAGGCAGGGAATGATATAGAACAATAGGCATTGTAGAGAGAATCTCTGCACTTCTCAGTAAGGCCCATGCCACCTCTCCTGATAGAGGTGAGTTCTGGATTTTGTGTTAAATTGATATAAATGTTCTAATAATATCCCTTAGTCCAGTCTCTCCTGCCTCTCCTGTATTGGGAAGTTTGATGAGTTGGGTCCAGAGACAGAAGGGTCAATTTTGAGGGCTGCAGTGGGTGGGAGTTTATGGTTTAGACAAAAAAAAGATAGGTTGAACATCCTAAATCTGAGGAAAAGCCATCAAACCAACTCCTCTTCTCTTTATGTTTTGTTTTTTCAACCCAATCACCACCCACCAGACCAGATGGCCCCACAGTGGCTTTCTAGCTGTTATGGGAGACCCCAAAAATCCCTATCCCTCCCCAAATAACCTGAAACTGTAAGTCACTTAAGCATGGTGTCATCTGTCCACTGATGACGTCATGTGGCCAGTTGTGAGGTCGTTGCATGATGTGCCTTTGAGTCCCCAATCTTGTGCTCTCAGCTCTCTACCCCTTCCCCACCTCTTAGTGGTCTTTCTTTTTGGGGAATTGTGGAGTGCCGTACTTAGTGCCCATGGTGGAGAGTTATTGGAGTGCTGGTTGGTCTGTCTTGATTAGTCGTGACTATGAATTTTGCTTCTTCTTCCTCCTCCCCCTCTTCCTCCTCTTCAGTTCTAACCTTCCTTCTTTTCTTCACCTCTCTTCTTCCTCCATTTCTTCCTCCTCTTCTCCATATCTTCTCTTATATTTTCTCCTCTTATCCTTCCTCCTCATCTCTTTCTCTTCTTTTATCTCTTCTTTCCCTTCCTCCTCCTCTCTCACTTCTTATCATTCTTCCTTCCTTTTATCTTCCTCTTTCCCAACCTACCACTCTTTCTTGTGTTGTAATGTGACCATGTATGCCTGCATTCAATGTGCTGTGTGATAAAGATGGTTTATAGTATATTGTGATCCTTGGGTGTTCTGCTGTTTATTCCACTTGGAGTCCTTTCAATGGGACTAAACTAAAGTTTGGTTTTCCCTAAGGGATCCTGGGACAATACTCATGTCTCAGGTGTAGGTTATTCTCCAATCACCAGAGGTAGAACCAGAGTGGCCCAACACCCTGGGTCTACCCTAGCCCAGCTTTCCCACCATCTTTCTGCACACTTATTTCTCAGATCTAAAGTTCCTCAGCAATGAAAGAAAATCAGACATGTAGTAAGTTTCTTCATAGCCTCAAAGCCCTGACTCATGGAGAGGAGTGGGAGTTCAATAAGCTTTCTAAGAGGTAGAAGTAAAGCCCTTTGACTGAGAAAATATGAAGAGAGGATAGATATCAACCCATTAGAACCAGAACCTTCAAAGGGCCTCTTGAGCCACCTCTCTCCTTGGAAGCACCCCACAATAGGGCTTCTCTGCCCTAAAGGTCATTACTTAGAGAGCCAGTGTTTGCTGCCTTATCCATCCAAGAAAAGGGGAAGACAGCACCTTCTATTCAAACTATCCCCCCATCCAAGGGCAAAGTCCACTGAACCAAATAAACAAGCTCATCTTAAGCCTGGGAAGCCCAGCCTCAATGAGGTCTTTGCTGAGATCAGACCATCCTCAACTAAATCTTTGATGGAATCCAAGTTCTCACCAGGGTCTTGTGATAGCGCCATCTGCAGCTCACAGGAAGGTGGGTGTGACCTTACCAGTGGGTGTGACCAAGGTAGGGGCACTGTGGGGGAAGCACTGAGGTAAGCCAAATGTCATCTTTACCTGGTCCTCAATCATGTACTGCTCTGACTTTAACCCTGCTTTGGCTTTCTTCCCTTAGAAATGGTTTCTACTTGAACCTCTAATTCTAGATGCCCCTCAGTCACTGTGATTCAAACAGTATTCTTCTCACCTGAATGGAACCTTGCTACCTTGCACACCAACCTTGACCTTACACTTCTTCTATAAGTATTACCCTGCTTTATGCTGTTCACCTGTTAGCTGTAAATTGTTTCCTTCTCTTCCAATGAGCAAACCACTCTGATGTTCCCAGGGTCTCTGTCATTTGCCCCAAGTTCTCTGGCATTTGCCTATCATTTTTTGCTAGATTGGGAGCTAGCATTGACTCAAGCTCAAGCCACTATTTAGTAGGGTTGGTTATACTTTCCCTAATACCTTACCTTAGCCTGGTACAGGTCAGGACATTCTTGGCTTTCCTCACTATTCAAGTCTTAGTTAATGCAATGAAGCATCCAGAGGGGATTCATGCTGATTTTGTAGCAAAATCTGTTCAAAAACCCAAAATGCTACCTTCCAACAGCAGATCCAAGGAGAAACCCAGGTTCTGGAGTATGCCACACTCCTGGGAACAATCACCAGCTTTTGAGAGGAAACCAAATGTTTCTGGGAACAAGTAGAAACTTGGTCACTTTCATTTCACAGAATGTTTCTAGTAGAAAAGTTCTCTGGCCAACTTGTGGAGTTCCTTAGCTTTGTCACTAAAACAAGGTGCTAATGGACTTATCCTTAAGCATTCCATTTAAAGCAGAGAAAGGTAGCCTTCCTAAAATTTCAGTTGTTGCTTTCTACTGGCCACTGGGAACTACTCTACAACTCCCCTGAAATTAGCTCCCTTCTAGATTTTATCCAGAAGCTCTTTTCATATTTTTCATGTTCTGCTACAAGGGGAAACTACCGATCATCAGATCCCAGCGGGAGAATACTCCAGCATCTTCAGGTTACTTAGACTGAGGACTTATTGTACTTTGAAATGAGTGACTCTCACTAACCACTCTTGGGGGGCAGGGCTGGTTGAAGCCATTTGAGACAAACTGGTCCATAGAGAAGTAGCTTTGTACCCTACTTGTGGGCATCCACCAATATACCTGAATCAAGACTCCGTACTGCTTCCAGCTCAACCTGCTGCATTGGTTTAAGAAGCTCATTGATTCCCCCAATAACTCAGTCACCATTCATGCTGACAAACCTATGCAACATGGGGGAAGGCAATCAGAATTCATCCCAATCAAATTAATCTGATTAAAAACTGAGAAACTGTTTCTGTACCATGGACTGCCTAGACATTGCTCATTCAGCTGACTTACCAACAGGTACCAAAAGTGGTGAAAAATGCCTAAGTCTCATCTAGAGATAATAGACTGTCTGATGGACCCACATTCCCTTGGACCTACCATGCAGTTTCTCCATCAGCCCACTTTTTCCTTACCCATGGTGCTAGAGCTTCTGCTCCTACAAACTCAAGCACCTCTGAGACTTTCTGTGGCTCACATTGCCACCCTTCCTCACTCCCTTTGATAGACATCCCTGAAACACCAGCAACATATATTCCTTCAACCCCATCCGGTTTTCAGAAAGAAAAATGATAGATTATTATTCTAGTTCTGACCAATTAAACACAAAACTAAACAATACAGAAATCTTCACCTAGTCTCTTGTTATATTGGAGATCAAGTGACGAGCAGCCCAATTCCAACCACTGGTTGGAGTTCCACTCAAATTTAACTCACCTCTTATAAAGAACATAGTTCAAGGCAGGACTGAGTTGTCACTAGTCATTAGCCCCCAGTGTAAAATTCCTGTCTTAGGACAAAGATTTTCAAGACATATTTAATATAGTTCAGGTAGACATATTGTACTCTTATCAATCATTTGACCACATTGTTAATGGGCTTCTAGGTGCCCCCCCCCACAAGGCAAAAGACCTAGATTTTGCAAAGAGTCCTAGATGCCTATATAATTGTTTGTCTAGTCCTTAGCCTCTCCTCAGGCCCTCCTATTATCCATTCAGAAAGAGAGCAAGGAATTTATACTTTTGTCATAATGGTTCAAAATTATTCTTCCCTCACCTCTGATTCCTGACCTCCTGGATCAAATGACCCATACTTGCCCTGGACTTTCTGGGGACCTACAAACCTGGTAAGGATCAATGGGGCAATGAATGGAAAACAGCCTTCCAGATAATGTTAATGTGCACTGTACTGTCTGTGAAACCATTTGGATTATTGAATATACCATGTATATACCCCCCACCATTGTTTTTAAACAATCTACAAATTTTATTTTTTCGCAACTTGATGGAATACACTTGACAATTTTATCTGACAATTTTCCAACTCACCCCATAATGCACACAGAATGTTCAGTTAACTGATGCACAATTCCCTTGAGCACTTGTGCCAGGACTGATTATTTGCTAAGCAAGAGGGAGTGCCAGTACCAGAAAAAGCAAGCTAGGATTCCTGAAGCCTCTCATAGGCAGTCTGGGGTCAAAGATGAACCTGTGCCAGGGGGATGCTGTTATACCCTGGGGGAGGGACTCTTGCTGCTATCAAGGATCTATATTCTGACACTTTATAAAGTATTGCTTCCATTTCACACAGGGGCACACGCTTTGTGATATAGCACCTTTGATGGGCCTACTGAGATATCTAAAGGCATTCTACTGGACATCTGAAGTTGCAGTTGCTTTGCCAAGCTCAAACATAAATTGTGTCCTAACTTACATAGAATCATGCTGGTCTTTCATGGTGGAGCTTAATATTTTCAAAGTCATGATGAGAGCTATACTCTAGGAGACCAATGGGTCCCAGGTCTAGCTGCCAGTCACGCTTCAAGCTGACATTATCCTAACACCTGAAGTAGGAATCGCTTTCCAAAAGACATTTGTACTTTGATTCCTAGTTGTACCCCTCCTCCAAGCCACAGTGACTAATTCAAAGGTGATCAGCCTTTGTAACATTATTTTACTTATTTATTTATTATTTATATATATAATATAGTTATATATTATATTTATTACATATCACGTATAATAAATATTATATTTATTCAGTGACTTGTCTAGAATCATGCAGGTGGAACTCAGAACTTCTAAGAGCCACAGGTTCAAAGTAATATCATTTGCTTCATGAGATTATAGTGATAGTTATTCCTGTGAGGAAATTATCAGGGTTACCATGGCCATTCCCATCACCCCTGTGACTCTATGAACAGCCAATATCTTAGACTCTGTGACTAATTTACCATTGTTTCAAGAACAAGATGCCTTATAAGTAGTCAATGACAAGTTGAAAAAGTTGGACTACTTCATATCTTGGATCAGTCTACTCTCAACTTCTAAGACCACTCTCCTATTACTCTAAAAGGTATCTCTACTCATTGCCTCACCTCATATCCCATAACCCTCAGTTTAATTTAATAGTCAATTCACCACCACATACTACCCTCACTCGTAAGAGCATGTGAAATAACAAATCATACCTTGAAGCACCAACTGATATACTATATTCACTAATCAAGACAACAGGTTGGAATTAGTGTCTACAATAGAATTTCACTACAACAATTCACTCTCTTCATTAACCCACAAAACATCATTCCATGCAAATGATGGTTTTTAATTCTCCCCCTTTTTTCTGCCCCTACACATTGTACTCCTCTACTTCCTGCAGACCTTATAGTAGAATAGCTGAGAGATTTGGAAACTACCAAGACCGATCTCCAAAACACCCTGCTGTAATCAGAGGTCAAAGCTGTGTACTGTGAGGTCCTCTGTAGATAAGGGACTAGGTCTCATTAATGACTCAGAACCCCTCCAGAACACTGCCTGGTTCTGGGCCTTTCTTGATGACACAATGACTACCAAGGCCTACCAGGTAAAGCTTCCATCCTCCTGCTAGACCCAATATATTTTTCATAAATCACAGAATAACAGAATCTCAGAGTTTACAGAGACCACAGAACTCAACAGGTAATGAACTCTTTTGAACAAAATAATTCATGAAATATCTCATGTCTACTACAGATGGAGGGACTGTGAGCTGCCTCGGTGTTAAGAGGACCCACATTAATGAAATCTACTAGAAATGTAGAATCTCAGAGCTGGAAGGGACCTCAGAAGTCATGTATCCTAACCGCTCCCTAAACAGGAATTACTTCTACAAAATTCACAATGACTTGTAATGATAGGTAACTAACTTGCTCGTCAGGTTATCCAGGCTACATCTAGAAAGATATAAGTATAAAGTTTTTTCTCATAGAAAGCCCCAATTGACTTCTCTTCAGCTTCCACCTGCTTAGTCCTAGTTCTGCTTTCTGGAGCCAAGCAAAATGAATTTAATCCTCGCTCCACATGACAATCTTTCATGTACTTGAAGACAGTTAATATGTTCCCTCTAAGTCTTTTCTTCTCCAGGATAAACAACCCCCGTTCCTTCAACCGACCCTTGCATGGTAAGTTTTCAAAGCTCGTCACCATCCCAGTTTCACTCTTCTATACACACCCTACCTTGTCAAAGTTCTTCGCAAAATGTGGCACCCAGAACAACACAATACTACAGCTATGATAGAATGAGGACAGAGTATAGAGGAACAGTCATCTCTTCCATTCTAGGCACTACATTTCTAAATGCAGGTTAAGATCACCATTAGCCTTTTGGCTGTCATATAACACTGTTGACTCATATTAAATTTCTTGTCATCTAAAAACCTCACAGTTTTTCATATGATTCATCACCCCAACATATCTCTCCCATCCTATACTTGTACAATTAGCTCTTGGAGCCAATCTTGGCAGCCTTTACCTTTATCCTTATTAAATGTCATGAAATTTAATAAGCAAAGTATTAATGCCTTCATTCAGGTCACTGAAAATATATTTAACTGAATAGGGCCTAGGAAAGAGCCAGATGCCTCTCTCCTAGATGATATGTATACATTTATCAAAACTCTTTGGTTCTAGTTATTTGACAAGTCCCAAATCCACATAAACTATATATAACATCATCCATCCCCATCCTAAATCTCTGCATCTTGTTTGCAAGTATATCATGAGAGACTTTGTCAAATACCCTTGTTAAAATCTAGGGATAGACTGTTTACATAATTCCCCTGATCTACTTTATCTATCTGTCAGAAGAGAAAATGAGATTATTCTGGCATGATTTATTCTTGATAAACCCATTCTGATCTCCCTCACAAACCATCCCTTATTTATTCAAGGACAAAAATTATGGCAGGAAATAAAAGCAAACCCATTGGCCTGTAATTTTAAGAATTCATCTTCTCCTTTTTGAAAACTGGGACGACATTCATCTATCTTCATTTCTCCTGTTCTCTATAACCCCTCAAAAGACACTAACCACAGCTCAGCAATCACACCTCAGGCGCAGGGTTGTAGTTCAACCAGACCTAGTGGTTTGAACTCAATGAGGACAACTTTTTATTCTTTTACTATTTCCTCATTAGTCACAGGCTCCAGGACCCTGTAACCATTTTTGTCCTATACTTCCAAGTCTGATGATCATCTTTCTTAGTTGGAAAAAAAAATAGGCATTGAATAGTTTGCCTTCTAACATCCATAATCATTATCTCATTGAGCCCCAAACAACAGGTCTATCCCTTCTTTGAGTAGTTAGCAGGATATAATTGTAATGGAAAACTCTATCAATATATCTGCTAGAGCTTATTCTCTCCCAAAAGCAGAGCAGCTAATAACTTCATGATTTTCATAGATAATAATTTGATTTTTCAAAAGTTTAGAGGAAGCAAGAGAAAAACTATTCTGAACCTGATTCTAGCAATAGGGAAGAATTTATTGCCAAAGTAGAAACAGAAATCCCATAAGAAATCGACCATGCCAACTTAAAATTTATAATAGATAATGAGGGGAAAACCAGGTACATATGGGTGCCTTAGATATGAGGAGAGGGGATTTCACAGGGCTCAGAGAAATTATAGGTTGAACCTCATCATCTAAGTTTCTATAGGAAAAGTTGGCTCAGGAAGGATAGGTTACTTTCCAGATCAAAATTCTGATCATACAAAAACAAATGATTCCAGATGAGGAAGCAAAAGGGACGTGTCTGAAGAACCTAAGGTAGCTGCTCAGGAAATTCAAAAATCAACTTAGTTTTGCTTTTGTTTTTTTCAAGTTTTACATAGAAGATGAAAGTAAGAGTAGATAAAGGAGTCTGAATACAAAGAAGTGGCAAGGTCCTATAAGAATTAACATGTGGGATACTAAAGCCCAGAAAAAGAGGAAACAGAATTGACTGGCAATGAATATCAAGAAAGATGAAGTGAGCTTTTTTTTCCCCTTAAGTTGTCTTATAGATAAAGGATTACAGAAAGGATAGGACTCTGCTGCCCAGAGTAGATGTGATAATGATAAAGGTGAGTGAAGAAATAGGAAGAAGAATCGACAAAACTTGGCAACTAACTAGATGAGGACATAAAGAAAAAGGAGGGGGATTAAAGATGGTGGGTTTTGAGCCTGGGTAACTGGGAATATGATGAAGCCATGAACAGAAACAGGGAAGTCAGTCAGAAAGAACTGTTTCAAGGAGAAAATAATAAGGTTCATTGTGGATGTGGTGACTTTATTATCAAGATATTGTCAAAATATTCATGTAGAGAAGTTCAGTAGGCAATGGAAATGGGTGTTTGAAGCTCAGACAACAGTTAAACATTAAGCCTTAAGAGTCATGAAGTTGTTCAGTCATTTTTCAATCATGTCTGACTCCTTATGGCCTATTTAGCGTTTTCTTGCAAAGATAATGAAGTGATTTGCCATTTCCTTCTCCAGGTCACTTTACAGATGAGTAAACCAAGGCCAACAGGTTTAAGTGACTTGGCCAAGCCCACACAGCTAGTAAGTATCTGAGGCCAGATTTGAACTCAAGAAGAGGAGTCTTCCTGATTCTAGGCCTAGCTCTCTATTCACTGCACCACCAACTACCATGTCATGAATATAAAGCTGACAATTAAAACGATAATAGTGGGTGAGATTACCATGGGAAAGCACATAAAGTGAGAGAGAAGAGCCAAGGACAGAATTTGGGGAAAACTCCTTCTATTTAGAAAATATTAGGAAAAGTAACAGTTAAGGAGACAGAAAAGGAACAGTTAGAAAGGAAGGAGGTAAACCAAGATAACACAGCATTAGAGAAACCAAGAATGAAAATAGGCTTAAGAACAAGACAGTCAACACTGTCACAAGCTGGAAATAGGTTGGAAAACAAAAAGAAAAGAACATTGGATTAGATTGGTCATTGGTCACCTCTGACAGTATTTTGAGTGGAGATTTGGTAGCAGAAGTCAGATTATGAGGAAATGAGGACTGAGTGAATGATAAAGAAATAGAGGGGTAGTAACTATAGACTCCTTTTTGTATAAAGTTAGACATGAAAGGTGGGAGAAATTGAACAGTAGCTCTACAGGGTAGTGAAATCACAATGAGGGGTTTTGGAGCAGCAGATGAGAACCCTGAGCATATCTACAGACAGGGAAGAGTGGGAGATATTGGTGATACTCAAAAGAAACAACATGACTGATGGAGTGAGATCTCCAAGCAGGTGGAAGGACAATGAGATCAGGGGTCCAGATGGAGATGATCTTGGCAGGAAGGAGGCTCACATCTTCCTCTTGAGGTAAAAGGGAAGAAAACTTTCATAGTTTAGAAGCTGAGGGAGGGAAAGTCAGGTGGTCTCAATCTTCTTAGCAATCTAGGTAAGGTGTTGGCTGAGATTGAAAGAGGAAAGGAAGGGTCTTGGGCTTTCAGGAAGAGATTTGAAATAGTAAATAAGGGGAATGTGATAGTGAGTCAGCAACACATGAATAAAGTGACTTTATATGAATTCAGGAATCAGACTCCTGATGTGGACAAGAATCTATGTACAGACAGAGACTCACTCCACCTATTCATCCCTCACATAACTCAGACTATCTGGTCACCACCACATGCTAGTGATTGGGGGTTGTTCATTGCCAGCCCAACTTTGGATCTGCTACATGTTTTACATATTGCCACGTAAACACCAAATCTGTTTGGTTTTTCTAAGGATTTTATTCCTAGTACTAGTCATGGCATAGACAGTGAAACAGATGGGGGAAATCCAAAGACACAGAGTCAGTCAACAAGTTGTTGTTGTTTTAAGTGCCAGATTCTGTGATAAGCACAGGGGATACAATGGAAAGGCAAAAACAGTTTTCTTCCTTGAAAAACTCACATTCTAATAAGATACAAAACATACAAACATGCATGTGCAAGATACATACAGTATAAATGGAAGATATTCTTAGAGGGAAGGGTGTAACAGTAGGCGGAATTTTAAAAGTGCTTTGCAGAAGATAGGATTTAAGCTGAGTCTTAAAGGAGGCTAGGGAAGCCAGGAGTCAAAACCGGGACAGAGAGAATTCCAGGCATGGAAAACAGCTAATGAAAAGACAAGGAGGTAGCAGATGAAACCTCTTCCCCCTCCCAAACCGTTAACAAAAAAAACAAAAATTTCAGCTCAACTTCTAAAGGTTCCAAAGTTATTGTGAGAGGTCAAATTCTTATAAGGTAGAGGTTCCTGGATCTTAAATGGACTGTAGCACCCACACACTGTTCTCCAATGCTGCCCCTTGACTCTCTGCCCTCTCTTTCTCTTTCTTGCAGGAATTCCTGAATCTCTAATCTAAAAAGAATTATAGCCACACCTCAGTATGCCTCTCCCCAACCCCATCCCCATCTCCATCTCCCTGCCTTCCTCCTCCCATTTGTCCAGGATGCCTTGAACCTAGCTGAGGCAATGAGCTTCCTTATTTTCAATGAAAGAAATGGAGATGCAATATTCCAAGACTGGGGAGGAAGAACTGGTGAGAACCAGGAGATTTGGACCAAGATTTTAGCCAGACCTGAGGGTTGGGATTTGCTGCCCCATGGCCACCCCAGTCTTTCAATTCTGCCCTCCAGTGTTTTCTAGCATGCCTTTGCCCCCTACCCCCTACTAACCTTCCCTCTGACCTTTGCTCTGTTGTAGGCTGGAGGCCGTGCCCTGTATGAAGAGTGTTCATTCCCCTTTTCCCACGTACGGTATCCAAACTTGTAACTCTCTTTCTTTGCAACATATCACGCTGGAGAAAGGGGAGGAAGCTCCTGTCCTGGCTGCACTCGAGAGAGAGAGGAGAGCAATTGAGAAAGAGAGAGTCGCCCTGGTTATGTGGTGGGTGGTTTTTTTTTTTAACTCTGAATTGATTTTTGCTTTCTTTCTTACAAACAAAATGACCAACAACAAAAACCTGAAGAACGGGAGGCAAAAGAACTGGACATATGGAACCAAGCAAGCCTTCAGGGAGGCCAGTGACCCAAGAGGCCTTGGGTTTCTTTGAGCCAATCAGAGCTGTTGGGAAAAAACAGCTTGAAGCACTTTGCTGCCCAGTAGTGCTGGAGGAGGTTGTGTCTGGACCGGTGAAGCAGGTATTCTCCTGCCCAGTCCTATAGGAGGAGAAGGATCTAAACCAAAGCCAGTGAGGGGCTAAGGCCAATGTCTTGTGAGGTTTTGTTTTGTTTTGTTTTTATTGTTTGGGTTGTTTTTTTTAAGTGAGTCTCTCCACATCTGGAGTGGAAAGAACCAAGGCTGAGAAGATGTTGAACTTCTAGAAAGAGATAAGTATTAAGATCTAGCCCTCATGAGTGTGGGGAAAGGGAAGGAAAGAAAAGCAGGAGAGAGGGGCCTTCTGGCCCTCTGGCTTATCTGCCCTCTCCTTATTGGGGAGGCAGGACTTACTTCTTTCAGTCATATCATTCCTTAGAGTTTAGGGACCAAAGGACTATTACTTTTTAAGAAAAAAAAATATATCTATATAAATAAATTAATTTTCAAAAACAAAACAAAAAGAGAAACAAAACAAGGTCAAGTACAGAATCTCAGAAAAGCTGCATTGAAAGAACCACAGAAAAGGATGGCCCTGGGGAGCAAAGAGGGGGACCTCCCTTGCTGGCAGAGGCCTAAGGGTAGCAGGAGATCTGAAGGGGCCTGGGAAAGGGGAGGCTGAGGGAAACTTTCTGCTGAGTATTTCATTCCCTGATTACCCCGTCTCCTTCCCCCCCTCACTTTTTACATGAAATAAAGGAGATTGGACTTGTGTGCAAGTGATAGAAGAGCCATGGTAACAGTGACTGTCCCACAGATGCAGTGCCAGTCCCTCACCCTAATGACCCTCCAAAGCCCAATAAATGCACCCTTTCTATCCCCAGATCCCTGATTCCTTCAGACCCAGCTTCATGCCCCATGTGAACACAGGCCAATCTTACTTCCGGGTCTGGGGTCCCAAACTGAGCTACCCCTTGTTTCTTCCACCTGGCACTTATAGCCAGATTGACACCATGGCCTTTGCCCTCCGGGTAAAGGGAGTTGGCACAGGCATGAACACCAGACTTGTGTTGTACTCCAGGAATAATTCCTTCCTGTATTATCTGCTTTGAGCTTACATATCTTTGTTACTGGTAATTCTATAATGACTTTAACCTCACCCATAGACTACCACCCCAAGCCTAGCATATTGTGAGAAAGAAAGAACTGGCTGGAGGGAGCGGTAACACTTTGGCTTCAATCTGGCAACATTTATTGAATATCTCCTAGGTGCAGAGCGCTGAGGGAGAGGCAAAGATAAATAAGACCCAGCCCAGACTGTCAGAATTAATAATCTTGTGAAGGAGTTTCTAATCTAGTAAAGCCTTAAGAGAAAAGCAGTTGGGAAAGCTCCCTAATCCCTAGGCAGGTGAGTCTTCCCTGAAGGTTTCCTCTCCCTCTAACCCAGTGGTTCTCAACCTGTGGGTTATGTTCAATTTAAATACATCCTGCATATCAGATACTTACATTACGATTCATAACAGTAGCACAATTACAGTTATGAAGTAGCAACGAAAATAATTTTATGGTTGGGGGTCACCACAACATGAGGAACTGTATTAAAGGGTCGTGGCATTAGGAAGGTGGAGAACCACTGCTAACCCCTCCCACCCCCATCATCCGAAGCACTTCAGGTCCAGCCCATCTACTGCAAAGCCCAGAAATGTGACTTAAAAAAAAAAAAAGAGGAATTTGATGGGTTGTTAGTCAGTACAAAATCTAGCTGGTCAAAGATGGATGTCTGTCCAGCCCTGGATGAATCCAAGGGGTGGCCCAGGTGGCAACCTCAGCCCCTCATCATCTGCTGCTTTGGCTCACTGACCGTGGGAGAGTAAAAGTGCAAAAGATGGGGGTACAGGGGGAGGAGGGAGAGGGAAGAGGGGAATGTAGGAGGATCTCCCTTAATCACTCCCTTACCGCATGGAAGCTTCTCATATCAAACAAAGCTTGCTCCTTCTCTGATTTCAGATCACCTACTATGTCCCCTTAGCTAGGGTAGGGAAATGAGAATGAGGTGGCAAGGAGGACTTGACCAGGAAACTCTGGCAAGCAGATCCCAAGTTTTGCTCAACTTAAAAAATACTTTTTTCTTCTGCCCTTGCTCAGATCAAAAACTTAAAGCTAAATAACCTTCAAGATCATAGCACCCACTGTCCTTTTTAGGTGAGAAAGCTGAAGCTCAGAAGGGTAAAGCTCATGTCACACAAGAAACAAGCCAGGATTCAAAGCCAGGTTCTTTGATTCCAATCTAGTATTTTTCACACAGGGCCATATGTTGTCTCCTAGGACCCCCCCCCCTCCAAAAAAAAACACCCCACAGTTTTAAGCTGAGCAATGAAGTACCTTATCCTACCCCTTCTGAGGAACACAACCCTGCCTCCCAAATCTATCACTCCCCTACCTTGGCCTGACCTTGCTCCTCTCAGCTTGTCTCTCTGGGCCTCAGTTTACCCACCTGTCATAGAAACTCAGAATGTGTGAGAAGGGATGTACCTCTGGCAAATAAGGTTCTATGCTATATATCTCGACAGATAAGAAAAGGTAGTTTTCATTAGGTTTTTACAAAGTGGGAGTGCCACATTACAAAAGACCCATTAAGGAAATAAATGTTTTGCCAAAATACTTCTTCATTCCTCTAAAAAAGGCACCTCTCCTATGCAACAGTGTCTCACGGGTGCTTCTCTATGGTGCTTTTCTACAGTGAGTTGCAGTATACAAATTATCCACAGCAGGTGCCATCTGTTTGCTTATATATGGCAATGCATTGTATGTGTTCATGCAGCAGGCACAGTAGATGGCATATATACAACCTGCACCATCTGTCCATTTCTATAGAGCAGGTGTAGTCTGCAGCTTATGTCCAGTGAGTGCCATCTGTCTGCCTATATGCAGTGGTGCTGTCTGTCCACTTACAGAAGGTGGACACAGTATACAGCTTATATATGGCAGGTGCTACTATCTGCTAACATAGGGAGGATGCTTACATAGCAGTATATTTAGCCTCAGTGCAGCTTCTCACCTAAGAGAATACCTCCTCTCTCCCAGGCCAGCCTGGAGTTCTCAGATGTTTTTTCTAAACATTGAGGTTTGCTATGCTCTAGTTAGTTCCCCACAAGATGGAAGCCCCACAAGAACTGGTCTGCCTAGCCTAATAACTGAGAAGTTAGAATGGTTGATCCTCTTGATCCCCAAATGTTGACAGGGAGGGACAACTGACAAAGTAAACATCATGCCACACACTGAGGAACCCGATTAGATAAGAGAAGGGCATTTGGAGGGGAGTCATCCCCAGGCTTCCCTTCCCCAATCCTTCCAAGGTATAATAAGCCAAGGCTAATTTTCCCTCACCTATAAACCCTGGACTCTTCCTCAAAAATCTTCCCCCCTTTTCCACTACAAATATATTTTCTCTGCCAAAAAAAAAAAGTTCAGCTATATCTACCATAGTATCCCTCTATTCTCATTCTCTCTCTCTCTCTGTCTCTCTCTGTCTCTCTGTCTCTCTGTCTCTCTGTCTCTCTGTCTCTCTGTCTCTCTCTCTCTCTCTCTCTCTCTCTCTCTCTCTCTCTCTCTCCCTCTCCCTTACACACACACACACACACACACACACACACACACACACACCCTCTAGTCTCTCCATAATACTGGATCCCAGAGCCTTCCTTGAAGTGGATCTGTCTTTCTTTCACCCCAATCCCTTCCTTCTCACTGTTGTCACTGTTACAGGAAATGAGGTTTCAGCCATAATCTCATTTGGCCAGGCTTAGCTTAGAATCCTGGGTCAGTCTCACTCTGTGCAAATACCCCATATCTAACTGGACCCTAAAATGGGAGAATATGTCCGAGATGAAGAGGCAGGGGAATTTCCCCTTCTTCAACCCAAGGATTATTTAGGGAGGATGTGTGGAACCACAGAATCTCCAATCTCTTTCATAATCATTTTTTAAAGACTTTTCCCCTTTTCCCATTTGCATTGCTGACATAATTCTCCTGGGGAGTAGCAGGAAATCACTAAAAAAATTAAAGCTGAAATAAAATTAGGGAAAGTAAAGGACAATGCACTTGCTCATGCATATAGATAAAATAAGAATCATGGAATCATGTCCCTGGCACCCCAAAGCCTCTTCTCTAGGCTAACCATCCCCAATTCCTTCAACCATTCTTCCTATAACTTAATTTTGAATTCCTTTAGCAAATCAACCCACTCTGACAAGTACTAGTTTGTTAATATCTCCCTTAAAAATATAACACCTATAACTAAACACAGCACTCCAGATTTGGTCTGACCAGCACCGAGTACAGGGTTATTATCACTTCTTTTCTCAACATAAGACAATCTGAATGCAAATGCAACCTAAGATCACATGGCTTTTTTGGGCAGCCATTATTGACATATTGAATTTATAGTCCATGCAAAGCCCCTGTCATGTCCCACCTGGTCCATGCAAATGAGACCAGGTGGCCAGGGATGAGTCCATGCATGATAAATTGAAGTGAGCTTATTCTATTACTATTATTATTATTATTCTATTCTATTCAGCCTTCTCTTTTGGCCTCATCTCTTGTCCAAGTATGGGAAATTTACCTGCTAAATACTGGAGTGTCCCAGTCTGGGGCAAAAGTAGAAGACCTGGTCAGAGATACAACCTTGTCAGGCAGGTAAACAAAATTCTTGGACAGGAGTACAAATGAGCACTTGCTAGCCAGGCAAATAAAATAGAACAGTAGAAAGATTTCTGTTGATAAAGTCTAATTAAGGCCCCATTTTTTATTTCAGGCCCATGCTCTTCAATCTACTTAAGAAATCATAACTATTTGCTCTCTGGTTAACCTATGCCACCCTCAAATCTTTTTTACATGACCTGCTAGTCATGTCTCCCCCGACATTACTAAAAGCAGAACAAGTGCAGGACTTTGCATTTATGCCAACAAATGGAATCTTAATTTTGGCCCAACATTCTAGGCTATTCAGATCTTTTTGGATACTCATTCTGTCATACATTGTTCTTTTCATCTGAAAACTTGATAAAATGCCTTCTATGTATTCAGTCAGGTCATGGATAAAAATGTCAAACTGGACAGAACCTGGTGACATGCTCCTTGAGATACCTTTGCAGCTTGATACTGATCCATTGACCAACAATTTTGGTTGTGGTTGTTCAACCAGCTGGAAATCTAAAAGTGGAACTGTCCACAAGTACATCTCAAAAAAAACTTTGTCAAATGCCTTGCTGAAATATAGATGCACTATACTGATGGTATTTCCCTAATTATAACAGCCTAATAACTGCTTTAAAAAAAAGAAAATTGTTAGTTTGATATGATTTGTTCTTAGTGAATCTATGCTGACTCCTAGTGATGACTGCTTGGTTGTCAAAGTGCTCATAAACCATCTATTTAACAATCCATTCTAGAACTTTGCTAGAGATTGAGGTCAATAGGGAGGGTGCAATTCACATGCATACACATGGATAGACCTGCTTACATATACAAAGGCACACAGGCCATTAAGTCACCATATCCGGGTAGCCACTGTGTGACTTCAGGGACCAGAAAGGCAGTCTACTTCCCCACAAAAAATTTCCCTCATCTTTGTTCCAGTAGTTGAAGGTATTGATCCTATTAAAATGAGAATCCCTGAGGAAAACTGGGTCGATGGGGGAGAGAGATAACTTTAAGTTTTCTTTATCTTAAGTTAAATTAAGTTATCAAACGTTTACTCCCAAGTGTGAGTGAATTTAACAAACCCTTTCCAGATAAGAGGGTGGGTGACAACAGGAGGACCCTAGTTTCTAAGGGAGATAGGGAAGAAGGGGGGCCACCAGGAGATAAAGAGGAGCCAAAGGTACCAACACAAATTCCAATGACTTCACAATTTTATCCAAGGTCAGCCCTGACACATAAATATACACAATGATAGACATACAAAGACAAAAACACGCAAAGGTGCAAATATAAAGCCTTGAGGAAAATTGAGACCCTTCTGCCCAGGGATCTGTGAAGTCACGTGATACTTTATTGTGGATCAATAGAAGACACAGACCAACCACCCTGCCCTTATCTCCCAGCTCAGCCTATTATTCCCATCTATCAGAGGAATCCAGCTCAGGGACAAAGAGGGTAGAACATTCCAACCTGTCAGTCCCTATTCCTCTCCCTGAGAATTCCTATTCCTAGCCTCAGAAAGAAAAAGATAGGTGCCCCAGGGCACCAAGGTCTCTGGTTCCTGCCTACAAGAATGGCAACTGGATCCCCTACCTCAAGTGGCTTTTGCAAACACCAACAAGCTTTTCCCTGGGTTTGCTGGACAGCCTAGGGAAGGAAGGTTGGGGAGGGAGGGAGAGGAAGGGACCAGGGTTATCTTGTGTTATTACCCAAACCTGAAAGGAGTTGGATTTACCCTGTCTTTTACAGGAAAAGTAAAATCTACAACACCAATTTTCTTTGGAAGATAAGGGATCAAAAAAGAGTTTATATCTGTACTAGTGGTGGGAGAGGGGCGAAAGGGTTCTCCTGTCCTCAGTACTCCTTCACCATTGAGAGGAAGGAAATGAAAGAGAAGAGCTGCTTGTCCTACAACTAGGGAGTAAGCAGGATAGCACTCAAAACTGAGATTCCATCTTTTATCTTTTATGCTGGGTCCAAGTTCATTTTGGAAATAAAATCTCAAAACTCATACTCATAGCCTCTTCTATCTCCTTGGTCTCTACACAAATATAATCTTGGTGTGAGTCCCAGTGAGGATGATGGAGGGCAAGGATCAAAGACTCTGCTTGGAGAAAAATTTTTGGGTAATCAGAAATAGCAGAGTTGCAAATAGCAGAAAGGAGCAACTGTCTCCAGTCACAGGAAGGTGAATGGAGAGCACACCAAGCACTGTTTCTCAAGCACACTATGGTTTTGATGTCCATACACAAATCATAGAATCCCACAGCCCATGTGATTTGACTTCCCACTCAATGGAGGTATCATTTCTATACCATCTGACCACTGCTTAAACACATTTCACCTCTCTAGATCTCAGTGTCTTCAAGTATAAAATGACAGAGTTGGAAGTGATGGAAATAAATTCCTCTCCAGCTCTAAACCTCCAGTGAAGGGAAATTAACAATCACCCAAGGCTCGTATATTGTTGGACAACTCTAGAAATGAAAAAGTTCTTCATGATAGGGTATATATACCGCTCTCTGTAACTTTCACCCACTGGTCCTGGTTCTGTCCTCTGAAGTAGAACAAATCTACTCCTTCCATATAATAGTCCTTCAAATATTTGAAGACTTTTATCATGTTCCCTCCTAAGTCTTCCCTTCTCCAGAAACATCCCTAGCTCTCCATCCATCTTTACATAGCATGATTTCAGGCCCCTCGCCAGCTGCCATTCAGATCACCCTACTTTGGATACACAGTTTTGTCAATCTCTCTAAAAAAGCAGCATGCTTATTATTGAATATCCTGCTTCAGATATAGTCTGACCAGTAGGACAGTTAGCTCCTACAATCTGCATGCGGTTCCTCTACTTAGTGCAGCCTGCAGTCAGATTAATCTTCTTACCAACTGTGTCACAGTTATTTCATATTAAGATTTTGGGAAACAAAAGATGCCAGAACTATTTTCATAGGAACCATGGTAAAGCCAAGGCTCCTCCCATCTTGTACAACTGTTTTTGGTGAGGGGATTTTTAACATTTATCCTTGTTAAATTTCATCTTGTTGATTTGGACCCAAAAGTCCATCCCACTAATATTATTTTATAAGTATATATTTAATCTTTACTCATGACCAAAGAAATAAAAAGACTATAATAAAATATATTAAAAATAACAGCAGACAGACAGGCTACACTCCCAGAACCTCTTTTAGTCCCATGCCACTCACAAAAAAAGGAGTTCCTAGGCAAAATTCAGGTGCCTAGATTCAACTACTCATACAAGTACCTGTAGTGTCCCAAATACTGGTCTTTAGCAAAAGCTCATTTTTGTCATTCATGTACTAAGTGTCTCCTATCCTGCCAAGATACTTTTGAATCTTGATTCTATCATCCAGCCTATTACCCATCCCTTCAAAATGTATCTATGGCAGAGTTTTCCAAACCATTCTGGTCATGGAACAATTTGGGGCTGGAAAGATATTGTGAGAACCCATAAGTGCTGGTCTCAGGAGACACTGGGATAAAAGCCCACTTAGGAAGTTACAAAGGAAAACAAAAGTCCAGGGGACAAAACATGAAGGAAGACTGTGGTCCACATATCAGACATAAGACATGAGGGAGATGGGTCAAATAAAGTATAAAGGTTTACAGTTTTGAATTGTGAGAGACATGTGAGGGAGACATATATAATATTTTTCAGCCACACAATGAGTGGGGAGAATGATGAGGGTGGGGAATCATACAATGTAAAAAGAAGTTGTAGAAGGCCCATGTCAGTGATGGTGGGGGTTAGACAGGAGGTCATAGTGAATATATCATACATAGGGTATGAATAGGGAAAACTGAGGATATATGTGTTAGACATACTATAAGGAAAATTTCAGAGAGATGGTCAGATTGTTGTTGTTGGAGTCACAGGGATGGTGGACACTGAACAGGTAAGTGGAGACTGGTGAAGAAAAGGTACACACAATACGAAGAAATATAGGGCAGTGGGGTAAGGCAGACAGAGATCAAGCTGTATAATGAGAGAGATGGGGATGGATCTGCAGTAAGCCAAAGGGAAGGATAGAGAATATCCTCACACTCGGGACTCAAAATAAAGCTCAATGTCAATAGTACCTCAGTTTTTTCCCCAAACCAGTGCAATGGCTGTTACGAAAGCAATTCAAGTTTTATAGACCCCCAAGAGTGAGAAGGCCATTGAATCCAATCCACGCTTAAACAACACTCTCCTGTATAACATACCTAAATATGTATTTGAAGACATCTAGCTTGAAGACTTTCAATGAAGAATAGTATACCTCCCAAGCAGTCCATTCCTCCTCTGAAAAGCTCTAATTAGGAAAATTTTCCTTCTGTCAAGCCTGAATTTGCCTCCTGGCAACTCCTACCCATTGCTCTTATTTCTGTCTTCTGGAGCTGGGCAGAACAAGAGATACCACTTGAAATACTTTAAGGCAGCCATCATGTTGCCCCTAAGTTTTCACATGGCGTGATTTTAAAACCCTTTGTCATCATGGTTGCTATCCTCTGGATCATAAAGCATGGGACTCACTGAACACAAGATTTTGGATGAGATCTGACAAGGGTAGAGTAAAGCAGAACCTCCCTAATCCTGCATACTAGAGGTATCAAACATACAGCTGCTGGCCACATGTGACCCACAAAATTACCCTCGTGGCCCAAACCAGATTAAAATGTAACTGAAAAATATTTTTTAAAATAAATAAAAATTCAGTCAAACATAGATAATATTAATATGTGGTTTTCTAAGTCAATACCCAACCTGTGGAGATCTTCATGTACAGTTTAGTGACCCCTGTTTCTTTTGAGTTTGATACTACTGCTGAATATTATGCCTTTCCTAATGCAACCTAGGTTACATTGGCTTTCTTGGCCACTATCTTGAGTCAAACTGTTGATTCATGTCAAACTTTCTGTCTATTAAAAGCCCTCAGATAATTTTCAGACAAATGGCTAATCTAGCCACGCCTCTAGGTGGCATAATGGGTAGAGTTCTGGACATAGAGTCAGAAGAATCTGAGTCTGAATGCTTACTAGCTATGCAGCTTTGGGCAAATCATAACCTCAATTTCTCAGTCTCAGTTTCCTCCTCTATAAGGATAGTATTACTCTCACAAAATTGTTGTAAGTATCAAATGAGATGACATATGTAAAGTCCTATTGACATTGGACTTTCTTTATCTTGTCCTACATATGAGGTTATTCTCTAACCACCATACCTTCTCCCCACCTTTTATTCACTGCAGTTCCAGTCTCATCCTTCTCATGCTGTATATCAATCTTAAAGCAGTATGTAGGCTAGTTCTCTGTCTCTGCCTCTCTCTAAGGAATTTAGTCCATAGTATCCTAACTATTCTTTCTCTAAACACTTAGAAACCAGTACTTCTAAAATACAGTTATAACAAAGTAAGCTCTGTTATCTCTCCCAAAGCCAGGTTAGTTACATCACCACTCAGGGTTCCAGAGTTTGTGGCTGTGTCTTCTTTTCTACCACATACTGGCAAAGTATACTACCATATACCTCAGCAACAAATTCTTCCATTTGTTAGGAGGCCAATAACTATTACCCCAGGTCCATTTAACCACTTAACATCAATTATCTTTTACAAAGAAATATTTACTTCACAGATATGGCAAAAATAGATGTAAAAAAATTTTTTCCCAATATCTTTAGGGTATATTTTCTCCTATAACACTTCAGTCTCTGGGGGATTGGGCTCAAAACTTAGCTCAGTTCCTACATATAGCATTGATCCTACCAAGTTCACATCCAAAGTTGTCATCAATGCTAGATAAATCTTTGTTTCAGCTTTCAGTGGCATAGGTCCAGAAAGTCATTTCAGAAAATCATTCCTTATACATTAGAACATCAAATCTGGTCTGGTGGCAACAATCAGCTTTGAGTTCCAACCCCCAGATTCCTATGGCTTGCTTTCACTAAGTTGGTGACACCACTTCTTGTACCCACAATAGAAAAGAACAAATTGAAAGGCCAAGGAGGCCCCATTTCTCAAGGGCCATATAGTCTCAGAAGGGGGAGAAGGCCATGTAGCCTTTCACTTAACAGCACAGTCACTTAGTAAAGGAGTCCCTTTGCTTGTCAAGATGGAAATGCAGTGATGAGAAGATGAGATGACTGAAGGCTTTTTAAAGATGTTGTCAGTTCTGGCTATGAAACCAAATTTAAAAGGCTCCACCCACCGACCAGCCAACTGGAACCAGTTACAGAATGTCCATGTAGGTCCTACAGTCTCTCTAAGGCTCTTCCCTTCACCATTATCATGATTCTCTCAAAAACCACCTCCCCAGTCTCCTCCATGTGGAAAGATACCATGTGAGCAAATTAATAGGGTCTGCATTTGTCTCCCGTTACATAGAAGGTTCATATAACACTGTGCCTGGTTTTCCTTAGTCACAAATTCTGAAATTGAATGGTCCCTTCCCTGTGAGGTTCCCATTGCTTCTTGCCCAGCAACCAGTTGCTCCTTTATGGTGAGAGTCAAGTCCACATTAGCCATTAACTTTGTTGCTTCACATTTTGGAATATGAAATTAAAGCAACCCAGAAAGTTGTTTGCCTTCTTCTTTAGGCAGAGAGGGAACACTACCAGATATCCAAGTATTTGAAGTCCCCCAGCACTACGCTATCATGCCATCACACCAGTGCTATGATCTGTCTATATTCTGAATTCATCTATTTCCCCTTTTTGTCTACGTGGTATATAATTCTGTTTCTTTTTTGGCTTAAATAGTATCCATCATTGCTTCCCAGACTTCTTCACAAGTTTATCCTTTTAATGTACAAGTACTAACATGTTCCCTGCCCTCCTATTCCTTTTAAGTGATGCACACACATACACACCGGAACACATATGTAACATATGCCTTTCAGATAGCCACAATAGCCTAGCGATAGGTCTTGTGCCACCAAATCTCAATAGTAACTGCAGCAAAATTTGCCTCCTTCCTTACAGTTCTGTAACATCTGTAATTCACCTCCCATATTTTATGCATGTGTCTATACAGACACCCAACACCATTGATTTTATTACTGGCTCCATTCCTTGGATTTTTGCCTATGGACTTCTAGGTGCCTCTATTTTCCTTCCTATAGCAGTTTCTATTAAGCTTTGTGGACATATGCAGCCAGTTTTCTCCCTTTCCCTTCTTTTCCAGTTTAAAACAATTAGATTTGTAAGACTACCAGCCCTTGTAAGGTGCACTGCATCTCCGTCCAGCAGTATGTCATTCCTATTTAAATGTGGTCTAAAAATCAAGATATCCTTCTCAAATATTATCTTCTTAACCAGAAACTCAGAAATCAGATCTTATTTTGCTTCCTGAGAATTCCCCTCCACACTCCCACTACCATTAGCTTTCATGAGCTTCAAGACAGTATTAGGACTCCCTTAACCACATAGAATAATAGAACACCAGAAACCATGGAAGTTTGAGAAAAGCTGGTCTATGACATCATGATCTACTTACTAAACTTGTAACCCAGTAGAAAAAAGAAACTATTTGGCAAGACTCACCTTTAGCTACATCCTAGTAATCACTTTTCTACTTACAACTTCCTGTTTCATCATCTGGTCTAACTGCTGTGATTAACATCAAGCTTAATGACCTTCAATCTACCCTTCTCTTTTTGAAAATGGTGACACCCATATTAAGTTTTCTGGAATCCCTCATTCTATATAACTTTTTGAAGATTAATGACACTATTTCTGAAATTACATGAAGACTAATTTTAAGTAAGTGCTCTCTTACTATCGTCTCACCTACATAAGTATAATTTATTTGTTCTACCTTTTCCAGTTTGAAAAACATCCTCCTTGATGGAGAAAATAAGAATTATGATCATTTTTGTCAAAAAGTAACATAACAATCTACCATATGTCCAACTGAATCCTAGCTGTAGCTTTGACTTCTAATGGAGAAGAAAAAGAACTTGAAAAGTCCTTTTAACCTGCCTCCTTCCTCATCAATGATTTCTCTTACTTTTCTCCAATTTTGTATCATTTACGTCTCTGGGGAAAAGAAGGACTAAGGTCAGGATGGAACAGAGGTCATATATAATTCTACAAGGAAGAGACTTTAATCTGCGTGGACCATAGATACATTACTGGGCTACACTGGCTCATGAGCTGAGAGAGATTGTCCATTGGGAGGGAAAAGGAGGGAATGAAAATAACCTGAACCCTAGACACTTGGCCTGGCAGCTCTCAGCAGTATAACCCACTGGCTAGGGAACATGCTCAAAAGCTCCTCCCCTCCTGCATCTGGGGCAGTATTTGACATAAAATGGCACTACTCCTTATTCCCTTTCTCATGAATAAACTGGCTCACAAAAGGGAAGTGTAAGAGAAGAGATTATTTCAATGCCCAGAGCTCCAAACCCTCAGTATTCATTTTCTTAGTCCTCATTAACAAAGAATATACCACCATCCTTGGGAATAGTTGTCTGAACTAAAGTGAACATTCAGCCAAGTGTCTATGCCAGGCAGACCACATGGACAACATCGAGTCCACAGCACCTTCCATTTTATTGGTTTATTTACAAACAAGGGGAAGTCAACAAGGAAATATAAGGGGTTAGGGTGGGGAGGGGGGGTTAGTCTGGGCTATCCAGATGTGGAATGGATCCCAGGCTAATTTCTCCCATGGACTGTTTCTCTCCTTTTTCTTTGCATGTCCCTTAGGGACATCTCCTCTGGCTCCTTGGAATGGCCTCCTCTGATGCTCCTGGGTCCCACAGTGAGAGGGGTTGGTCCTTCCTCCATGTCGGGGAAGGGAACAGGGGTATGAGGGCCACAGCCCCCTCAGTTTGTGTAAACCTGAGTTCCGATCACACGCATGATTTCCTTCTGGATCTTGGGGTCCTGAGTATTAATGTTGGCATCACCTACTTGACCATCCTCATATCTGTCAGAAAGGGGATGGTGAGAACGAATCAGTATGAATAGAAGCAAGGTAGGATAGGAGTATGTGGGCATGAGTAAGTGGAACTGTGAATAAGTTATGTTTAAAGGGAAGAATGAAATATGTGCGGCACCCTGCCTCTCCCCACTCCTTCCCCCTCCTCCCAAAAACAATTTATTATTCTCCAGTTTGAAGGGGAGTGAATCCAGGTCAACACTGGAATCATCTTGGCAGGCCAGCTCTCTCTCTGTACTTCCCCCCTCCATATAGCCGTGAAGACCTTAAAGCAGGTTCCCTCAGATCCAAATCCTTCAGGACACAAACAGATTGTCCAAGCAGCATTGTCTCCTACCATCCAACAATCCTATTCACTCTATAAACTACCCAATTTACCCTCTCCAACTCACACGAAGAAGAACCGTGTACAGACATGGTCAGACACAGGGCACACCCAGATGTTCCCATGTTTCTGGAGGTCCTTGGATGTGATTACTGTGGAGAAAGCGGCTATGAATCAGACACAAAATTTCCAGAGACCACAATCTAGTCATATGCAAGGACGGGTGGAGTAAGGAGGAAGACATGAAAGAAAAATATCCTGCCAGACAAACCACACTCCTCCACTTAGTATGATTCCCACAGAACTGCTAAAAGAGTTTCCCTGTGACCAAAATGAAGAAAAGAGAAGAACAAGGTTTGAAGAAAGCTGAGGCAGGGCAGAGTCACTCACCTTCACAAAGTGCTATACAATTTAGATTCCGACTCTGAAGGAAACGGGACTGGATGGATCGGGTCTGGAAAAGAGGAAACAAATATGAACAGAGATAGGTAACCTGGAAAGCCTTCTCTGAGAGTAAAAAATAGCACCACCAGGAATGATGGCTAAACTGAATTAATCTAGGACTGAAATCTTCCTTCCTCCAATGACTCCTACTCACCACCACCACCTTTGTAACACTGACACATACACAAATACTTAGGTGGATAAACATGTGTACATTTTACAATGCTTAAATATGCAAATACACAATACAGGTTGTTAATTTGCATACATATGCCTGCATATCTTGTGTTCTTGGCCACTATTCTGTGTCTACATAATTCAATTCAATTCAATAAGTATTATTAAGTGTTAGGTGCTACTGATACAAAGACAAAGCAATAATTTTTCAAGGACTAGAACTGTCCTCTCCACACAACCCACTTCTAGCCTCTACACCTTATAGAATAACTAACTCTTTACACTGCCCCCAAGATAACCACCATTTGTCCCCTATATACTTACAACTCCAAACCAGCCCTAAAGGGAAAGCAGAAAATAACTGAACTCTTTGCCCATTTGTCTACAACTATATCACTTGCAAACACATAATTTTGTCTGATCTTAGAAACTAAGTAGGCTCAATCCTGGTTAGCATAAGTATGGAAGGTTGAATGGGAATATTAGATGTTGTAGGCTAGAGAACTATGGTATTACAGATAAAGTGTAAGACTTGGAATCACAAAGACTCTTGTTCAGATTACCCCCTTACCAGCTTTGTCACCCTGAGCAAGTTCCTAAATCTCTCTGGGCCTCAGTTTCCCCATCTGTAAAATGAGGGGGTTGGAACAGATGACCTCTAAGGTAACTACTAACTCTAAAAGTATAATCCTATGATCTTATAAATGCAGAACTGAATTATATTTGCTCACAGCAACATCTAGCCTCCAATGCATAGCCCAATGCACCTGAACTTGGCCCCTGTAAAGTTTTAGATAGGTTACCTGAGGAATGGTGTTCATCCGGTTGTATCTCTGGACTAGTTCATCCTTAGAAGGCATCCTATGCTGTCCTTTGCCCATTCCTGTCACAGATCAATATACCAGGTGAAATGAGCCCAAGGAGAATGAGAAAATGGAATATAAATTCCTCCATGTCAAGTGTCACAGCTGAGTGACATGAGGGAATAAGCTCAAGAACAGAAGGAATAAGGACAGTTTCTTTGATCATAGGATGAAAACAACTGTCTCTGGTCACAGGACATGGCAATATGAGGTTTGACTGGCAACATCCAATAGAAGCAAAGGGAAGTCCAGTCCCAAATAGGAGATCATGAAATATAAATAAATTCCCCATCCAGCAAGCCTTCCCCCAACTCCAATACACCATGCCACCCAAGACTCTATCCTTAATGATTACCCCACTAAGCATCCCAGTGTTTGTCCAAGAATCCTAAGTGGGCTGTATATCTGAGCATCTCCCACTATAGATGGGGTCCAAATCTATGGGAATGGGACCCAATTGCCTTCAAGCTACCTGAAGGTAAGAAAATAAAAACAGAAAGAAGAAGGAAGAAAGTGAGACATGCAAGGTTCTTGCTAAAGGCCCTCAGTGCCCATGTAGAAGGACTCTGAATGGTGAAGGGACAAGAATGGTGTCAGTAGAACAGATGATACTTATAAGGTGCTACTGGGATCCTACCCTATTACCCCCTCAGACATCCCCATGGAATTCTCTCTCCCTCTATGACATGAATTTGGAAATAGTCATGGCCTCAGGCCTCATATAACTAACTTCGACCCCCACATGTTAACCTTGGTTAATAGATCTGTAATGAAAAGGCTACAAAGACACATAAAACTATCACTTCCGTCTCTCTCACCAAACTCTATAGGGGTAGTAAATAATGAACCAGCTATTCAAGTTCCAAGTTTTGGATTCTGCTGGAAAAAAATAAAAACAACCTCTTAAGCCCTTGCAGACCCCAGAGGTTACAAAGAACATAAAACAAAGTCACTTAATTCCTACAGGGTGCTTAGTAGTGTCCCTTTCTATGCCCACATAAAATGGCTAGGTCAGCAAAGGCCCCATTAACAAATTATAACCAGCACTCTTCCTACAGTAGGTGAGGGACCAAATAGGATTTGAGCTGCCTAAGGGCATAGAATAAAAACAGAGAAGATGGAGTAAAGGAGGACATGCAAGTAGGAAGTATCACAGTTTGGGCAAATGAAGATATACCCTCATATAAACCATCTATGGCAAAGATAGTGACTGACTGTACTTATGTGCAATAGTACTGATAGGTGGAACGGGGGGCTGAAAGGCAACGAATAATGCCTTCCTGCATCTCTCCATAAATTATCATAATCTCAGGTTATAGCTATAATATGAGGAATCAGTACTAAGAGCCAGAAAGCCAGGACAAAAAGCAGGTCAGGCTGGACTACAGGCAGAAATTAAGAAACTAGACATAGAATAAAGACTTCCCAGAGAGAACCGTATAGAAAAGGAACAGGTTTAAGAAGGAAATGAACTGGGGACAGAAAAATCTAGGAACATGAGATCAGTAAATCAGATTTATCTCCTGAGCTGGACAAAACTAGGTTCTATATCTCTTCTTTATCCTTGAGACTGCCTAAATGAATAGAATCTTTGCCCTAATCACTTCTCAAGTGTAGAAGAGAGGGATTTTGCACTTAGTCATAACCTGACAGAAAGTGGCAATAACGAAAGTGTATAGGAAATAAAGGGCTATGTTCCTGTTCCTATAATCATCACAAAGAGACCTTGTGCTCAGGTGGCAGCAGAAAGGTGAAAGAAGCCTATAGACCATCACAAGAGGTAGATATTGCTAGAAATCTATCCCTGATATACAGGCACAGAGATATATTGTTATCACCAATACATATGTCTCTAGGAATAGGATTTCAGGAGAAAAGCTCACTCAGTTCCCCACCAACACTTCTCATAAACTCACTGGTTCAAAGCTGGGCCTGTTCAGCATTCCCCTGCTTTAGGACCAAAGGGAGTGGAAGGCAAAGGCTTCCTAGGGATGGACTCATTGGGAAACAGAGGATCTACATTTCTAAAAATAGATAACAACAGATCAAGTGCCCATAGAGAGAACAGATGACAGACTGTGCGTCCATGGAATAAAGTAAGCAGAAGTGACACCACAGACCATATGTCCATGAAAGGGAAACAGACATGTGAACAAAGCTCAGGCAGCCATAGAAGGAGATGGACTACTTACCTGAGTATCCAAAGGAAATACTGGAGATGGGGCTCAGGTAGATGCCTTTGCCATACGCTGCTCCATGCAGCTTGCAGGGAAACACCACGGTGAGCAACATAAACTGCCCCCCCACCAATGACTCTCCAGGAGGGAGGGGACCTCCTAGGGCAGCTGTCTGTTAGCCACACAGCTCATCCTCCTGTTTTGTTCCTTTGTCTATCTTCTGACCCATTCCAAGAGTTAACTAGACTGGAGAACAGGTAACCCTTCCATGTTTTGGAAGATAGGGACAGAGGGAGTGAAATCACTAAATTAAGCCACATTCCTCCTGTGGACACTATAAGGGAGTAAGGCCAGAGCTGTGGCAGATGAACAAGAAAAAAACGACTCTCTGTAACGATTTCACAGCATCACTGGGGGCAGAGATTTGACCAGTTAACAAATGAGACAAGTCACTGCTTGAATCAATATACACACAAGGACAAGTTCTATCACTGAAGGGTTCTGTCACCTGCTACAGAAGTTTAGCTCATCAATCCCCAAGCCTAGAACACAGTAATATTCTTAATACATGGGTTTCTCCCCAACACACTCTGTTTAGGGTTGAGTCCACAGCAGCAACAGCCTCTATATGACCCTGACCTCCCAAATCTCTTGGATAGATATGGTGAAGCACCAAGAAAAATTAGGGTACCAAGGCTTCAGTTTGGGAATTAGTATGAACTGATAGGAGAATGCTCTCAAACTTCCTACCACCACAAATCAGGAATGGTAGAGGCGGAGAAGGAGGACCCTGCTCTTACCTGGAGTTTGGTGTAGGATGCATTGACCAGGCCATTGCGCAGGATCGAGTGCCAATTTTCAATGTGAGACCCACTGGAAAGCAGAGACAGAGGACACAAACCCCCACAGTGGTAAGGTCCTGGGAACAGCCCCCAAGAGCTAAAAATGCCATCTGCCCTCCCAGGATACAAAAAGAAATGGACAGATTCATATGCACTCATTGAAAAATTCACATATTATGGCTTCAGCTAGCTCTTCTTTTGCCAATCACTGCTCTAAAATTTACTTCTCAAACTCCAGCCCAGACCCATATTGCCCACTGTCTGCTAGATATTTCCACTCTAATCTCCTATTATTACCTGAATCTCATGGGGCCTAAACCAAATGCAATATGCTACAAGGGAAAGAATGCTGGATTTGGCATCAAAGACCCTGAGTTTGGACCTCTACCACTGACTACCTGTGTATTCTTGGGGAAGTCACTTAACTATAAAATTAAGAGGTTGGACTCGGTGATCTCTAATAGCCCTTTCCAGTTCTAAATTTATCATCTGAAATCTTGATTTCCCTATTTATGATAATGGTTCCATCATTCTCCTTGTCACCCAAGTTCAAAACCTCCAAGTTATCTTTGACTCCATCCTTTTAGATACCCCAAGTCCCATTAACTCTTCCCTCAGTCTCTGCAATCTCCTTGTTATTCCCACTACTCCACCCTAGTCCAGGTCTACTTTATTACCTCTCAACGGTCTCCTAAATGATCTCCCAGCTTTCAGTCTCTTTCTCTTCTTCAAGTCTACTTTGCATACCAAATTAACACTCCCTTTAAAAAGTTTTTATTCCCCCACATTTCTGTTAAAAAAAACTTTTCAGTGGTTCTCCACTGCTAACAGGAAAGTCCAAACTACTTAGATTCAGGAATTTAAAATTCTGCCACATTGGCTCCAATCTACTTTTTCAATCTTATTGCCCACTATTATCCCCAAAAAAACTGCCTCATCCAGCCAGACTGGTTCTCCTACTCACTGACCTTCAAACAAAATTGACAAGTTTCTGCCTATGTTTTTACTCAAATAGTTCCAGTCTAATGTAATGACTTGACTCCTCTTCTATGCCTATATAAATCCAACCAATGTATTTTAAAGACTCAGGTTAAGCCCCATTACCTTTGTGGAGCCTTCCCTGACTATCTCAGTCTCTTCCTCCTCTAAACTCCTCTAGCAACCGTCTACATCACTCATTTGGCACCATAATATTGTCTCTAGATTCTCTAGCACTATAGCTATACATGTCTCATGTCTCTTCAACTAAACTATAAACTCCTTGAGACTAAGGACCATATATTATGCCTTGTATCTTCTACAAAGATAGCACAGAGCTTTGTATATAAAAAACATCTGATAGCAATTTGATTACCTAGTTGATGAATCTCATGTACAGAACATATACACATATAAACAGAACCCAGACATCCATGAATCCAGGGGACCAATGTCCCCTAGTTCCTCCCTCCCCCACCAGCCCTCCCCAGCCCCTACTTCCTCTCCCTCACTGGAAGGCGAAGGTGCTGCCGTAGAGTTTCTTAGCCGTCCGAAACCGGGCCTCCTTGGCAGGGGGGCTGCTCAGCAGGAGGAACTGGTGAGAGGTGTGCATGAACTTCAGCTGCTGCCCGGGTTGGGGGGAACCAGGGGAGATAGAGAAGAGATTGAGATCAGGGAGGGAGGGATGATGGGGCCAAGAAGTAAACAAACCAAGAGCATATACCTGTACTGATCTCCATAGGATCAATAAATGTTCGGGAACCAAGATGGTCAATGTGGGACACAACAGACTATTGACTAAGCTTAGAGCTACTAGGGTCACTAACAAACATAGAAGCTCCCTGACCTGCCACTCACAACCCCATCCCTCAAACAACTTAGAAGGTTCTGAGAAATTTGGGGAAAGGGGTTGGGACACTTACCCTGCTGAGAGGTAGCTTGACAATATGTGATCTGTTGCTGGAGATAATCCTGGGGAGAAATACAGATTAAGGAAAGAGCATGGAACAAGCATGGAGTCTGGATCAGCCTAAACATAGGAGTAAAGGAGGTATTCCCTCTAAAACTGATAGGGAAAGGTACCCAAGCAAAAGATCATTTGGAAATTCAGGTGTTAGCCAGGTTTAAGGCATGTGAATAGTAGTGCTTGGAGGTACTAATATGTTACACTAAAGATATTTGCTAGGCCACAGCTAATTTAACTACTATGAATGGCAATACTCAAATACATTCATGTGTAAAGGACAAGCCATAAGCCAAGAGACTAACTACCAAGGAGCTAGCTGACAATGAATGAAAGACAGACAAATGGGCTAAGGAGTGCACAAGAAAGTAAGTGCGATGGGTTGGCTAAAAAGGTAAAATCCAAGAGAGGGGCCTTTGTCAAGCTAGAGACCTCTTAGACCTAGGATTCAGACTCAGAAGCCAAAGGCTTAGGGATCATTCTAAGTCTAAATACCTTCCACATAATAGATGCTGAATGGATATTTACTAAATAAATAAGAGAACCCAGGAAAGAAAATGAAGAATCACAAATTAACCTATTCCCTTATTGGCCACAAAGACTGAGAGAAAACAAAAGCCTGGGTTAGAACTAAGGGAAGGAGAAAACCAAAAAGACAAAACAGACTTTTTAGAAATTTGGAGAAGGGTTAAATTGGAAAAGGAGCCACATAAAAGCATTCAGATGCTTGGTATCAGGCATACCAAGAATTTTTGAAGACTAGTTTCCTGAGTTAAATACAGCTAGACTGTTTCTGATCTATTCCTGTGACACAGTCCTGGATAAAGTCTCTTTATGATCAAGGGAGAAACTAATGTTTTACTAAATTGTGCTACTTTTTGAAAAATTAATTAATTTATTTATTTTTTAAATTGTGCTACTTTTGAGGAGAAGAACAGGAAAACAGGGGAGATTAGGGGAAAAACACTAAGTCACTGCAGGCACAGACAAGGAAGGAGCTCCTCGGCTTTTGGAGATGAGTGGTTCTCCATGACCAGTTCTAAGTGATGGAATCTGAGAGAACCTTGATTTGTAGGCCCTTTTTCAGAAGGGAAGGAGCAGTATCAGCCTGAGCCCTTTGACACTCTGCTTCATACCCCAGCATTTGGGGAAAAAGCCCAGCAGGGGGAGAAAAGACCTATGATGAGAGGGGAGGGAAGCGAGGAGATAGATAAGTGTGGGAGAACTTTAAGTATATGTAATAAAGAATATTCATTTCTACATAAAACAAATACTTAAACACCTACTAAATGTACATGATTAGTTTCAGAACTATCTATTGAGAGCCTCTGGGAATTTATAGAGGTATGTATGTAAGTTCCTTGTAGGAGCTAAATTTTTGAAAATTAAATAGAGATAAAGGTAACATTTCTGCAAAGCTGGGAGCTGTTCAGTCTCAGGAGAAAAGAAAGTGTATGTTTATGCTGGTCCATGAAGAAAGAATAACCTTCATCCACATCCACACCCACAACCCCAGAAGAAAGGAAATGACCACTACATCCATCCCCCCCAAAAGGGAGTGGTCTCTGCTCTCGTACCCCCCAGGAGGGAGTGGTCACTGCATCCATACCACTGCAGGAGAGGGTGGGCCAAAGGATCCAACTTGTCCATCTGTTTCTTGATTTCCAGATATGAACCCTATAGAAACAACATCCACAAGATTATCTCCCAACAAAAGGGGAAAGCATTTCATACCAGTGAATCTTCCATAATCATAACAGAGTGATCAGGTCTCTAAAGGCAGGACCCTGGGGTTGACACAAGGGTAAGGAGAAATATTAAATGACAAAATGTGTATGCTGTTCTAAGATTTATTTATGAAGAAATTTTCTTATAACAACCTTACAAAGTAGATAGTACAAGTACTATTATCATCTCCATCTTACAAATTAGGAAAATGAGACTGACATTAAATGACATTCCTATGGTCACACAGTTAATATCTGAGGTAGAATTTGAACCCAGGTCTCTTGATTCTAGATCCCATGCTTTATCCACTACACTGCCCTGCCAGATATGGTCAAACCCTCAGGAAAACCTTTAACCCAGATGAAAAGATAAATTATACATATGAAAATAACTAAAGGTGTTTACAAAACATATAGGTGAGCCTTACTTTATGTAATAATGGTGGCTCTGACAAGTATGTAAATTAAAACTAAACTGAATCTCATTTTAAATCTACCTCTCCTAATTTATTCTGGATTTATTTGAAGGAAGGGACATACGTAACATGAGTAAAAATTAATCTCCAAATATTCAGGCAAGGAGTCACAGATAGGAAGAGACAGATATGAAGGGGAAATGTCTGGAGAGAAGTTCAGGACAGAGGCTTCTCCTTATGCTTCCTAAGACATGGGAAAAGGGTCTAGGCCTGTATCTACCTATACCTCTTCCTTCTACCATAAGCTGAAAATTAACCCTCATTTTCCCTAAATGCTCACAGGATAATTCCATCTTTCCATTCCCTAAACTGAATACTCCTAGAGCCATGAGGAAAATGAAGAACATAAAGGACTTGGAGGCAACTGAAATTATAAAATATATGAAAAGTTGAAATAGAGCCAACAAGGCAGAAACCAAGAAAAGGCAAGGTGATAGCAGGAACTAGATGAAAACAGTATACAGCAATGATGCATGTGAACAAAGGATCAGGCATACCTGGGTCATCTCCCGGATGGACATGACACTGTCCAGGGCTTTCTGAAGCCGCTCATAGTTCTTCTTCTGTGAAAGTCAATGAAAAATGGAGAGCCAGATGTGGAAAAAAAAGAGAAACAAGTGTTGGGAAGGGGAAAGTCTCGATTATATTTAAGCTCTTTAAGCTCAAGGAAAATGTTTTAATCTTCTCTGAAATTCATTCTTCTCTCCCCATATCCAACAATGAGTGCCTAACATATAACAGATATCTCTGACAAAACAGTAAACATAGATTTAGAGCTAAATGAGACCTCAAAGATCATCTGATCTAATCTCCAGTTTTAGAGATAAGGAAATTGAAGCCTAGAAAGGTTAAGGGGCCTTGCTTAAAGTCACGTAGATAGAACTAAAAAGGGTGTATTTTAAATTTGGATCTTTTGATCCAAATCCAAACTCTTTCCACTACACCATACTGCCTCTTCAAAAAAGTTATATATCAAAATTATATCCTTTTATATATGAGCATATATTTGTAAGACTATATACACACATATGAGCATAATTCATATACTGTAACTGATTAATTTAAAGAGAAAAGTCAGATGTTGGGAAAATATCTGGGCTGTCTACAGTAGCCCAACCTATTCATTCTATGAAGTGGCTAAGCCCTGAACTTCAAGTCAAATCTCCTCCATGGTGGAATCTGGATCTCAAATCACATGCCCACCCCCATGACCAGAAACATATGAAAGGAGCAGTCTCTTACACTTACCCACTTCTCTATTTTCTTGACAATGAAGAGGTCAAACCCCCTCTATCCCCTAATTCTCTAGTTATGTGTCTCCCCTAGTTCCTACGTCTTGAAATTAAGGGCAAAAACCCTCTATCTTCAGATCCTCATACCATGATCTCCCACATAAGACCCCTAATACCCTCTATGCCCCATTTCCTTCCATCCTCCTGGACATCAAATTTCCCACCCTTCCCATCTCCATGGTTCATGATCCTTTAATTCCTATATCCCCTGCCCTGTCTTCTCCTCCTCCTATTCCCAGTTGCATTTACCTTGGGATTGAAGGCAAGAGTCTTAGGGTCACTGGGATCCACAACAGAGGGATAAGGCTCAAAGATGATGCTTTTTCTGGGAGATTCTAATGCTGCCCGGCACATAGCCACCAGCAGGTCCACCACCTCAGTAGGAGGGAGAACAGAAGACCAGATAGCATAGGGTAACTTTCCAATATTGGGAACAATATTCCATTCTGCTCTCCTCTACTCTCTGAAGGTTCAGCCTCCCCCCCGCCGTTATTCTTTATCTCCACCCCTGTCCCCACCCATTCCACCCTTCCCTACCTCTGCTCCTGTAGCCACCTCCTCTGCCGCTCCAGACATAACTCCCAGTGTGTAGAAGGAGAAGACACAGAGCTCCCGTGTACAAACAGCTGGCTAAGGAAGTAAGGGATGTGTCAGACAGATAGAGAGGAGTGAGACTAAATTAGGGGAGAGAGTGCTCCCAATCTTGACTCTGGAGCTGGTTAAGAATCTGGGGTTCTTTTAACTATCAGCAACAAGTAATCAATAAATGAGTACAGTCATATTTAAATGAATGACTAATAGTCACAGTTCAGAAGGAGTAGGCTAAAGGGCATCAGGTTTCTACTACAATGCAATTTACGGCCCAAGTTCACAAAATCCCAGTTTAGATTCCATTAAAACTCTTGACAAACTAGAACCTCCGATGAATAACAGGGTGGGTGGGAATATGTGACAATATAAACAAAATTTGTGACAGCTTCAAGATGGACTCATATAAGTTTCTCTAGAGACTAGAAAGTCCATTCCCAAATCCTAAAGTCCTTAGGCCAGGGCTCCATGAAAAGAAGTATGTTTTTCAACACTTGTCCAAGGAAAGGGGTGCAGCACAGGGGAATTATAGAAAAAGATTATACCTTAAGCATAGACCCATTCTGGAAGACATGCTGCTCATCACACACTACACAGTACTCATTCAGGGTTGGAATCCTCTGTTCTGCGTATTTCATAATCTGCAGGGTAAAGGGAGTAGAACCACATCTTGCTAAGGCACTATGAGATGTCCCTCTGTAGGCCTAAGTCTGTACACCTACCCATGCATTTACACATTTGGGAAACAATCTGAAAATGGAAAGTTTGTTCCTCTTCTTTCCTGTTTCCTACACTACCACCCCCATCAACCTAGCACCTAGGACAGGGCTTCATACCAGGGTAAATAAATCTATTCCAGGTTATTGCCCAGAGTGCTTCGGCATTTGCCCTAGAAGCCTAGTTCAACTTTCATGGGGAAAAGTCAATTTGTCTCTCCATCAGTTAATACTAAGGACTGTGAATCTCCATGGACAAAGAGCTATTCTAAAAACCACTGTGAGAGACCGCCCAATAGCTAAGAAAGCTTATTAAAAGAGAAGAAACACAAGAACATAGAGAAATTCCTTGCTTAAAAAGCTTCCATAGCTACTTTTTTACTTTAATATTGCTATTCCTATCAAGGGAACTTTTCCCAAAAAGCAACATACTCTGATTTCACAATTTCTGTGAAAGACTATGCAATGCAAAGAGAAAAGGGGCTAAATTTATTTAGGAAATTGTTGGATACTACTCATTAGCTTGGACAAATGACTTTACTTTTCTGAGTCTCAGTTTCCTCACAAATAAAATGGAAGTGACAATATTTACATCTAAGTAGCAAGACAGAAAGGGCAATGGACCTAAGGTTGGGAAGACTTAAGTTCAAATCTGGCCTCTGACCCTTTATAGTTGTGTGATCCTGGGCAAGTTATTTAACCTCTGCCTCAGTAACCTCGTCTGTAAAATGGGGATAATAACAACACAGGGTTGTTGCGGAGATAAAATATTTGTAAAGTGCTTTGCAAACCTCAAAGCATATAAGTGCTGTCTTGTTGTTACTACTATTTACTTGATATGGTGCTGTATAAATCAAATGGAGTAACATGTAGAAAAGCACTTTATTAACACTAAAGCACTATGTAAATGTACTATTTACTCATATAGATCTGTGATTATTTCCACCATCAATGAAGAACATTAACTCCTTCATTTATTACTAAAAAGCCTTCATGAGTTGCTGTGGTAAAAAAAAATTATAAGCTGATGGCAAACCTGCTGGTGATGAGAATCTCCAAACTCAGCTGCTAAGCTGGTCTTTGGATGACTAACAGACACCATCATAAGGCACATTCTTGAAGCCCTTCCAGTTTAGAAGGACCTGACAAAGCTTGCAGCCCACTGATATAATCTTTTGAGAGTCAAGAGTCCCCTCTACTCCATGATGAAGAATCACTAGGACTTTAGTACAGTCATATATCTTATGTATCTTATTATTATGTATCTATTATTATTATTAGAAGAAATACTTTTCAAGCTGATTTCCACGATTTGGAAGTGGCATCTGAGCTTGGCCTTGAAAAATAAGTAGAATTTTAATAGGCAAGAAATTGGTAATCAGAGAATTCCAAATGAAGGGAATAGTATGAATAGAACATAGAAGCAAGAAAATTCAAAGGGACAAGATGAAAATAAAAGTACATGGCAAGTAATGATGGTTTTTGGTAAAGTAAAAAGACACTGGAGGGTAAGGAGTCATATACTAGCTTATGTTACTTTCTAACTGCTTCGTGTGTGAGTTTTGTCTCCCCAACAAGACTGTAAGCTCAATGAGAGCAAGAATCATGCCTTCTTTTTCATTTCCCAAAAAGTTCAGTACAAGAGGTAAAGGGGGGAAGAGGCAGGAAGGAATAAGGGGATATATAAGATAGTTAATTAAACGATGAGTATGCAGTTGAAATATGGTAGAAAAAAAATAAGTCCAATAATGAGAAGTATTGGCGGGATTGAGATGAGGCCTGAGCTTGTTTACCTGGACAAGAAATCCGTATTCCAGGGTGGGAATGTTCTTGCAGTGACCACTGACCTGACAAGGAAAGAGAAGGTCCCTGTAAGTCCTCTACGTGGTCTAGAGTACTTACTCTAACTCCACAGAACTCCCCTTGGAACACCAGGTCCACAGCCTTAGTTCAGATAGGTACAGTTCTGAGATATGAGAGAAAATTCCAAACTTGACAGTCCAGAGGGCCTTTTGGCCCTCTGCTGGTGATGATTGTTTAATGGCTTTAGCAGAGGAGATTTGTCTACTCTTGTCCCTCTTCCAGGAAGGAAAAGGTAGAAAACAGAAGCCACTGACTACAAAGCTTTACCCTAATGCCACCATATAGTGATATCCTATTTTATATCACTACTCCCTCAAAAGCTCTGTCCTTTCTACCTGATGGTCTGCACCATAGGAATCTACCTAAGTAAGAATTAATTAGCAATAAACATTTAACCTATTTTTCAACCTCCATGTAAATGCATCCCCTTCCCCTCAACCCTCTCAACTCCCAACCCTCATCATTTAATAATTCATGGCATCTCAGTAGTGAAAGATATTTATGCAGCACAAAGCCATGTGAACCTAAGAACCTTAATCCCAGGAGCTATTCTCCCCATTTCCACAATTCCAACACCCCCAACCAATTCCTCCCCAGACCATGTACCAAGGGAGAGGTCCGTGCTGGGGGAGGGAGGCCCACGTGCTGGGGGCAGGGGAGACCTGCCTGAGGGCTGGGAGGGTAGCCAAACACTTCTACTTTTGGGTTCTTCATAGTACAAGATATAGAGCGGTTCATGAGGCGCCCAACACGCAGTTCTGGCACACCCAGTTTGCCCTTTAGCATGGAGTCCTGGATAATGGGGAAACTGGGGGACCTAGAAAAAGGAAGCAGAGGTAAAGTGCTACAACAAGGACCTGTCTGAACCCCAGAAGAGGAATAGAGACAATAGGGACCCAAGTTGAAGGCAAAATTTGGCATGAAAAACATCCCAAAGCCTGAACAGAACCTCACTAAATCAGAGACAATCACATCTGCCTGTGTCACACGTGTATCTTTGACTTACCTGACTAAGTTCATACGTCTCACACTAGGAACTCAGGATCAATAGGGACCATGTCTAGGTCTGTGTAATGAATGCCCAGGCCTAGCTAGCCCCATATGACCAGGAGATTTCTGATAATACCTGTTGCATTTATTCAATCAATACTGAGTGTCTACTATATGCAAGGTACACAAAGAAATACCTACACTGTAGGTGCTAAGTGTTTGCATCCCAAAGGGCTCAGTCTCTAATTTTGCTTACAGAAAAACTAAGGTAGTTTCATTTTTGAACATGATACCAGGATTCGTTTATTTATTCCCTTAAGAGGCATCTCACGGGCTCCTGGAGAATGCGTGGTTTCTAGGCATCTAGAATGCACTAGGAACGATGACAGTCTGGGGAGGGGATGGGTTTGAGTACCTACTCCCAATCTCTTTTTCCCAAGGATCAGAGGGATGAGAAATGGTGGAAGAGATAGGACCAGAAGAAAGAGTAATGGAGACTAAAGGTGAGGAGAGGACATAAAGGATAGGACATAAGGGATAGGTGAGTGATGTGTTAGATTATAGGTGAAAGGACAACAAAACACAGGGAAGGAAATAGAAAGGAACAGGTACTGGGGAGGGGGGGATAGGAGTGGATAAGTTAAAATATAAGTTCCCTAAGAGCAAAGCTTATTTCATTTTTGTCTTTGTATCACCCAGTAGTTAGCACAGTGTCCAGCACACGGTAGATGCTTAATAAATGTTTGTTTATTGGTTGACAGCATAAAAAAAAACAAAGGAAGAGATGGAATGAATAGGCCCAAGAAGTAAGGGCATGGAAAGATGTAGGAAAAATGAAAGTAGAGTAGGAAAAATCATGAGGAAGGCTTGAACCAGAGCTACACTCACTTGGGGATAGGCGAAAAGATGCTGAGGCCTGCTCGAAATTTCTTGATGGTGCCACTTGCCTTGAACCAACTGTGCCGCTTCTCCTGCTGGGTCTTCAGGAAGTCGTTGCTGAGATGCTTCCATTGTTGGGATGTGAACATTCCAAGGATCCTCAGGGGAAAAGAAAGAACAGTTTTGAACAGACTCAATAAAGAAGGGATAATCAAGGACAAGTAATTCAAATCAATCACACCTGGATTTCCAGCATGAAGTCAACTCTGGCAGAAGGCTCATAATCTTAACACAAGTGGCACACGGAAAATATGCCACTCACCAAGTACTCAGTAAAAAACAAAGGGACCGTCCCCTAATGGCCCCAGGTCTGGTAGCCTCTGTCCAATGGGAGCAACTCTTTGAAGGCTATACTGTTAGGGATCCAAGGGTGGAATTTCTTGTGTAACACATGTGGAGGTTAGTAGTTCATAGCCTAAGTATTATCAGTGAGAAATAGGGTAGAAGTGAAACATAGCTCAGAAGCGATACCTTGCTTAGTGTCTGTATGAATAATATGGACATAAAGAATAGAGATGGGAAAGAAGCTTGAACTTTGCCGAAAAGCAAAGGAAAGAGATGCAGGCATGAGGAACTTTCATTATATCATTCTCTTTCCTTATCTAAACACCCTGATCAGCTCCCTAAGGGAAGACCAACAACTGGCATATCAATCATTTGACCTCTACAATGATTGTGATATGCTTCAAATAGCTAAGGACAAAGTCAAAGAGAACCACAATAAGGACAGAGAAATGGTCCAAGGCAAATTCCATATTCTTCACTCTTTGAATACAAGAATCAGCCTTAACTACTGGGATCAATGTCAACTAAGATGAACTACAATCTAACTACTGCAAAATCCCAGCAACTCCTACTGTCTTGAAGGATGAAGCAGCAGTTAACATCTTCTAAGGACTAATTATCTCTCAGAAGGAAAGGTTTGGCCAAAAAGTGGTCTACCTGTCTGCCCAACCACCTACACTTATGTACATCTGTTCATCTGACTGTCCATCCACCACCCTCCTGTCTGGTAACAACCAGAACAGGTCAGAATTCTTACTTTTTCAACTGAAGACCCAGCCCGAATCCTTCTTTATTGGATGGCTGAAAAACCTCAATTGATGGTTCTGCAAAAAGAACAACAATATTGAAAACTGTATCCATATCCTCCTGAGGTACCAAGAAAGCTACTAAGCAAAGAAGATGTCAAAGTACCATTAAGTGGGCAGTACGGGAAAGTATAGAGATGTGGGAAAGCTCTTGAGGCACAGCTAAAGAGGACTTTCTCAGTCACTTAAACAAAACTGCTTCAAGGGCCTTTAGACAACAAAGAGTGAACGGAATATTACTAGAACAAAGTCTGTGAGTTACCTAATCACAAAAGGATTAGATAGATTGTTCCCAGAAGAAGGGCTGGGAAGAAAAGAACTAAGACAAAAGAAGTAGGAGGGAGGAACCACCTAAGAGATTATAAATCTCCCATGCTTTAATTATCCCAGGGCCTGAAGAAAGGAAAGGAACACTGTATATAGGAAAATGTAGACTGAACCCACCAAAAAGCCCCACACAGCCCAGTAACCACTTTTACCAGGCCCATCCAGGTACTGAGAGAGTGAGAACCGTAGCCTCAAAACAATGGGCTCTGTCCGAAGGACCTTCCAAGCTGTGGAGACTTCCTCCTAGAGGGGAACAAGTAGAGAGATTGCTTTGGTCACAGCCTTGACCATGGCAACAGAAGGGGTTGAGGATTTATATGTTTACATATGCATACATAGATACATACATACATGAATAAACTTGATATTTGTCACATATACACATGCATGTATACAAATGCAGGCACATGGACACACTACCATTATCTGCTAACAGTCTAAGGAATGAGAGGGTCCAAAGCACATGCTCTGAATGGAATAACAAGTAATATGGCCCTCCCCCTTCCTCCTATTCTCAGCTTGAGAATGTTTCCCACCATGCTCTGAACAAAAATCAGCATCACTTACATCAAGGAAGCTGATGTTGATGTGGAGGTCAATGTCCACATCATCAATGGTTCCATATTCTCTGCAGAAGCACACATGGCTAGAAGTAAGAATCTAGGGGTGGTGGGGGTGAGAGGGAAAGTTGGGGGACAGGGAAGGCCTTAGCCTAAGAGACTAATATAAATGGAGAGGGGAGCAGGAGAGGGTGGGTTCTCTGCCCCAAGTCACTCATTTGATGAAGACCTCTTCCATGGTAGGAGTCCTTACCCCAGCTTCTATAGAAACACAAGGGGTCTGTGGAGAGGTTTCAAAGGGTCTATGAATTTGGATGGAAAAAAAAATTACATCTTTGTTTCAATATAATTATTTTCCTTTGCAATACTATGAATATTATGCAATTAAAAACATTCTGAGAAGGGGTCCATAGGTTTCACTAGACTGTCAAAAGGGTCTATGAAATAAAAAAATAGTTAAGAATCTCTGTTCTAGGGAAATCATTTGAGGAAACGAGTCCTGCCTCCCCCCAACCCCACTCAGCCCACCTGATGGACACTGAGTTCTCACTATAGATCTCCTTCACGGCTTCAATGTCAGCATCAAGCTGTGGATGTCGGTATAAATCTGCTGCACAGCTCCCCTAAGTGGGTGACATACAAAGGGACAACAAGGAAGAATAAGCAAAAGAAAAGACAAGAAAATGGTAATTCCAGGGACAAAAATAGGTAGAATCTGCTTAGCAATTTAGATCATAAGGGATACAAATGTGGCAGACCAGCTGAGGGACTTTATCAACAAATACTGGTTAACTCAGGATGTGCAGTATTCCAGATGTGATATCAACTCCACTCTGAGGCCAAGCCTCACACATTCCAAAAGGCCCTGGCTTCTCCTCCCAGCCTCAGATCATGGCTTTGGTAACTACATCTCTGTACGGCCCTGGGGCAAGCTAGAAGGGGTGGAGATATGGAGTATGTGCTGAAAAACACAGAAAATGATTGAAGCAGGCGCTATATGAAGAAAGTTTCTGCCATTCCCATGGTTTAGACTCTATTCAGAGCAGTGATAGTTTTTGGAAACTGGCAGCAATATGAGTATTGATCCCTGCGATTAGTGACTAGTGAGAGAAGTGACTAGAAAAACATAGAATGGTTACTTCTATATACAAATATGCACATGGCTACCTCCATAGGGACTGCCCCAATTCTTCTACATCAGGCCTGAGTTGGGGAAAGCATGATCATATGACCATATTGCCACAGTCATACCTTTCAGCTACAGGTTAGCCTAAGGTAGGTCCTCACCTGTACTCCATAGAGGAATTCCTCTGACTCATTGTCCCCATCTGAATCATCATCAGTCCAGTACTGGCTTTTAATGTCCTGGAATGAAGAACAAGAGTATAAACCTTGCCTATGGACAAGAGAAGATACAAGCACATGAGAGACCCATTACTGGTGGTACATACACTTGTCAAAAGGACTATTTTATGGAGGAGAACTCACACAGGGCAAACGCTCACATGGTAGCCAGAAAAAGCAATACAAGGCCACTCTCAAGGTCTCTCATAAGAACTTTGGAATTGATTGTGTGACATGGGAGACACTGGCCCAGGACTGCTCAGCATGGCGTGTCCATATCTGAGAAGGTACTGTGCTCTATAAGCAAAGCAAAATTGAAGTAGCTCAAAAGGAATGCAAGAAGCCCAAATTTAGAGAATCCACCCCAAATGTTCACATGAGCTATTTGTGCCCAACCTGTGATAAAGTATTCCAAGTTCATATAGGTCTGACCAACCACAGTCAGACACACTGTAACTTGACTCTAACATAGTGATGTCATTTTGGTCCTGTTCAAGAACAAAGGGTAACAACCAACCAACCCTCAATGGTAGAGAAATTAAGCCAAGGGGGAGAAAGAGGAATAGGAATAGAAGAGGGAGGGGGGAAAAGGATATCTCCTTTTCTGAGACTAAGACCCAGGCTCTCTTAATTCTGATCTGTTTTTCCCTAGATTCCTCACTACTTCCCAACCAAATTATTTAAATCCCTTCCCTAAAGGTTCTGTCTTTCCTTGTCCTTCCTATTCTCTCCTCCAGCTTCCCTTAGGGTAACCATTCTCACCCTCAACCTAGTTCTTAAAGTCCCTCTCATGATCTACCCTGTCTTCTACCTTTCCCCATCCTAGGTGAAGGAGAAGATAACAGAAATGGGTCAAGTTTACACAGTATCCACTCTGCCTCTCTATCTCCCAAAAAATTAGCCATAGAAATTAAACCTCCATGGCAGGTGTCTGTGCATCTGCAACATGAAAACAGTTCCTCACCATTGGGTCAGTGGCTCACACACACTTCCCAGTCAGCACTAGGCAGTGCCCCTCCATGCCACCAACTGAGGTCAGCAAGATGGACATCCAGAAGACCATTCAGGAAAGGGGAAGGAATATTATCAGGGGCTGACAGGATATCTGCCAAGGAGAATGGGCTCTGCTGTCACTGTGGCAACCAAGTCACTGTCCTAAAGAAGGTAGAAAACAGTTGGTTACATCACTATTCCACAGCTAGGGTCAACATAAGTAGGCATATAAATACAAACATACTTACAAGCACCTTTATAACTGTACATACAAAAGCACATTCATATGTATGCATATCAATATGTGCACTTACAGATATACTTAACATAGATGCAAACAACACTCATAAATGAATAGGAAATCTCCTTGAAAAATATAAAAATGCTATGAAAATGAAAAAGACTGTGGCCTATTTGAGCTCAAAAGACAAGGAAAAAGTCATAAGTAGCCTTCTACCAGGTTAGTATAACTATCAGCTCCATGAGCCTAGATACCAAATCCTAAGACATACTCTAAAGAATCACTGCCCTTTATGACTAACTCAGGAATGGGTAAGGGGGGAGGGGCTAATAGGTAAAACCAATGTCAGCCCTACTATTCTAATCCCTCAGTCAACTCATCCTGAGATCTCCTTGCATCTTCACTGTCTCTATCCCAAAACCTACAGATCCTTGACAACTAGCCAGAAGATCAGTATTCCACATCTTTTCCCACATAAATATTAACAATTCTATGAACCTCTCTATAATTTAACTTACTCTAGTGCTAATCACATTGGACATTCTCTAATGAACATGAAAGGACCAGGCCAAAAGAGGAGCCTGAGTCTACCTAAGAAGATGCTCCTCTCAGACAACAGAATACTCAGCAGTAGTACCTACAAAGACCCCAAAAGATTTACTCCTAGGATGCAAGGCCACACTGACCCTGAAGATCTTCTATGGCCCATATAACTTCCCCTACCCAAAAGGGCCCCAAGGAACTGATGAGTACCAATAGCTCCAGCCCTTTTAAAATGCTGTCTAGAGCAGAAGCCATCAGTTATTTAAATACCTAGAAGTAAAGTGAAGATAGGACAAGCCTTAGAGTAGAGCTATAAAGTATTTAGTATGTTCTAGGCTAATAAAGGGCCTTGTGAATCAGCTGCAAAAGCCACCAAAAACATATGCCCTCTACATCAGAGAATATCTTACCCCATCTTCTTCCTTCCATTCCCATACCATGTACCTCTATGAGTTATCTGTGGTATAATCATGATATAATATACATAAAACACTTTTTAAACTATAACTACAATTAAATGTAAATAATAAGTAGGACTAGATCTAAATACTGTCCTGATGAAGGGGGCCACCTATGATATTTAGAATATGAAACATCAGAAAAGCTTCTCCTGTTCCAGTATTTCCCAAATCACCCTTGTCTGAAATGCCACCCTTAGAGCTTCTTCCTTTAGCTTAAGGATTTTTTTTTTCCAAACACCTCCTTTAAAATATAAGACCCTCTGAAAGGAGAATACATTAAATCAGTCCCTCCATTTTTTGGATTATAGTTTATCAGGCCCAAAGAATGACCAGGCTATAAGATAGCATGGATCTTCCAGGGAGGTACTTAAAGAAGATATCTATATCAACTCCAAAGGACTAATGATAGAGAAGGCTATCCACATCCAGACAAAGATTTATGGAGCCTGAATGCAGACTGAAGCAAATACTTGCCCTCTCTCTTTTTTGTTTTATTCTTCCTTTCTTGTTGTTCATTCTATTCATTATAATCCTTCTTTACAACTTGACCAATGTTTAATGTGAAGGTATTTGCAGAACCTATATCTGATTGCATGCCACCATAGGGGGAGGGGGGGAGGAGAGGGAATGGGGGAAATTTGGAACTCAAAAGCTTGTGGAACTATTATAAACTAAAAGTAAATTAGTTAATTAATTTTTAAAAAGATGTCTATATATACCTTTAACAACCCTTGAGTAGGCCGGGATGATGTCTAAGTTTCTAGGATATTTCAAGTTAATTATAAGAATCTTGAAAAGGAAACACACAAAAGAGATGAGGATGGAGGGAATAAGCATTTATATAGTGCCTACTACATGTCAAGCTTGGTACATGGGCTTTTATTTATATAGATATATACAGAGATACACATATACAATGTGTACATATATATGTGTGTATACACACACACATATATATACATACATCATACAATCTCATTTGATCCTCACAGCAACTTTGCAAGTAGAAGGGGGAAAAAAATCAAAAGAAAACAGAAAAAATTGGGGCTTTTGTCAAACCAAAATGAAATATTCATTTAAAACAAATCTAAATAATGTGCAGTTTTAAATATTATTTTAAAAATTGTTTTACATGAATGATTGTTAGAATCTTAAATTTTATATATATATATATATATATATATATATA